>JAZKJV010010337.1:0-600000 GCA_037367405.1 Ottelia alismoides
TGGTCTTGTCCTGGTCCTCGGGAGCGATGGCCACCTGGTTGTAGCCCGAGTACCCATCCAGAAAACAATAGTGGCTCTTCCCTGCCAGTCTCTCAATGATCTGATCTATAAAGGGCAGGGGGAAATGATCCTTCTTGGTGGCCTGGTTGAGTCTCCTGTAGTCAACGCAGACCCGCCAAGAAGTGGGTACCCGTGTAGCAATCTCCTCTCCAAACTCGCTGACTACTGTACTGATGCCCTTCTTCTTGGGCACCACATGCAAAGGGCTGACCCACTTGGAGTCGGAGATGGGGTAGATAAAATCGGTGCTCCACCATTTCGAAATCTCCTTCATGACAACCTCTCTCAGATTCGGGTTCAGCCGTCGCTGGAACTCACACGACGGCTTCGCCTCATCCTCGAGATAGATATGGTGAGAGCACAGGGCCGGACTTATCCCCTGGAGATCTGTTACGCTCCATCCTATCGCCTTGCGGTTCTTTTCAAGAACCCCCATCAGACGGGATTCCTGCTCTCTAGTCAAATCAACGGAGATAATGACTGGGTACATCTCATGCTCACCCGCAAGGAACCTATACTTCAACGATGTAGGAAGCGGCTTCAGCTCTGGACAACTGGGTGCTAGTGGATCTGGCCTCTGAAAAGTCTGCATGAATGCTGCCAAATCTGCATGGGAGAACTGAAACTCTCTGTCACTCTCAGAAACTGGAGAAGGCTGCCCTGATGGACTGTCTCTGCTCTGCTCAGCATCTACCTCCTCCCTAGCTGCAAGCTCAGTGGAAGTCAGGTCTGGCATATAATCATCACGATCTGCCCAATCAAACTCTAACTCCGAGGGATCTGTGTCATCCAAGGTGGCATCAGTACCACCATCATCACAAGAATCTGTCTCACAGTCGAGAACCGGCTCTGCTGCCTCTAAAGTATCCTGGACCAGGAATGTGCTCTCCAAGCTCTCCTCTGCTGTCGTCTCTGCATCAGCGGAACCTGAAAGTGAGAGGATGGCCTATGCTGCTGGGTCTGCCCAAACTGCCTCATCGTCTGTGATCACAAAGTCACAGTCCTGGTGGATGTCTGGCCCTGCATCTGTCAGCTGCTCTGTGTATGAAGTCGTCTCTGAGCATGCTCTATCTCTGGCTCTACTGTCCTCGACCGTCTCTATTTGTACACTTTCACCCTCGACACGAAAGTATACCTTCCCGCTATCATGGTCAGTCACCGCCTTGGCTGTGGCCAAGAACATACGACCGAGAATGATGGGGGTATCGGTCACGGACTCAGGGATCTCCATGTCTAACACTACGAAGTCCATGGGGAATTGCAGGCCCTGAATCGTGACGACAACGTCTCGCAACAACCCCTTCGGCCTCTTGACAGATCGATCATCAAACTGAAGGACTGTCCTGCTCTGTCTAAGAGTGCCCAACTCGAAGCGGTCGAGAAGGGCTGCCGGAAGTAAGTTGATCGACGATCCGCTATCCAACAGAGTGCGGTCGAACCTCTTCTCACTGATATGGCATCTGATATATGGGGCTCCTGAATCTGGCCTCTTGGCCGGCAGACGGTTCTGGATCGCGAAACAAGTGGCTCTCGTCAGCACATGAATCTCTGAGTGGTGGTTCCTCCTCTTCCTCCTGACTGTAGTACTGTTCCTAAGTGAACGCTGGAGTAGGGGGATGTGCTGCAAAGCCTCCTGAAGAGTCAACTGAATATGGAAACGGTCTATCATCTGTTGGCTGAACTCTTCTTGCTCTCTCTTTTTTGGATTTTCATTTTTCTTCCCCTTCCCCATCTGAAGGGATCTAGGGAAGGGGATCACAGGATCCTTCTCAGATGAAGGACTAGGAAAGGGTCTAGACGGCTCGACGGCCGGATCCACACATACATCATGCACCATAGTGGGAGCGGAAGAAAATAAACCCTTTCCTTTATTCACAGAAGTGTTCCGAGATACATCAGTAACAGGAATAACAACGGGAATCTCAGAAGACTTGGTGGCATCAGCACCACCATCGGCTGGTAGACGGACGGCCTCAGTACCGCGCTCTGGCTCGGCAACACGGGTGGCCTCAGTACCACCTCCTCCAACTGGTGAAACGACGGCCTCAGTACCGCCGGTGGGATCAGCATCCGTGGTGGCATCAGTACCACTGTCATCATCTCTAGCGGCCTCAGTACCGCTCTCCTCCTCGCCTGGCGCTCTGGATGTATCCTCAGGGTGTCGCTCAGACGAGTCGCCGCCTGCTGGCATCCTACCACTCCTAAGTGTGATAAAATCAGTATCAAAAAGATATGCAGACATATCACCAAAAGTATCACTCGGAGTGGCATACTCAGTACAAGCTACCTGCTCAGATTTCCTCTTCAGGTTGTCGGGATTCGGCTCAATCTGGGCAGGGATGGCGGCCTTCCCTCTCACGATGTCCCGCATCTCCTGGCGGAACTCATCCATCTCCCGTCAAAAAGTAGACTAATGATCTGTGAGAAGGCGGGCTATGCCATCCAAGGCAGGGCTCTCATAGGATGGCCCATGAGAACCCGACGGGTAGCCTCTCTAGTAGTGAGGCTGCTGGAACTGCTGCTGTGGCTGAGAGGGGTAAGAATGTGGCTGATGCTGCTGCTGGTGAGGCTGATCACGTCTCCAAGATTGTCCCTGCTGATAGGGACGAGGACCATACTACGACGACTGCTGCTGCTGCGGGTACACTGGGGGCTGCTGCTGCTAGTGATCCCTCTGATGGCTGTACTGGCCACCCTTACTTGACGGCTGTTGCTGGGGTTGGGCACCTCCGGTCCACCAACGAAATCCGGGATGGTCTCGTCGGATACCGGGCTGGGGCGGTCGTACCAAATCCCGTTGACATCCATCAACGGCTATGCATCGTACTGGGGTGGCGGAAGCACTGCCAGAGGCTGATCCGGCTGGTATACCACCATCTGAGTGTCAGTGGATGGTGGTGCCTGGTAGGTGAGTTGCGGCTGCTGGTACGGCTCCGCCTATACAAAATGAACCTGTCTGGCTGCTGGTGGGAGATGGAGCGCTGGGACGAGCTGCTGCTGCTGCTCGGATCACCGCATGCCTGAAGACGAGGCTGTGAAGCCGTCCGTGCCTCCTGGAGACACATGAGCGGTGTCTTCAGGTCACTCAGAGTCTGTGCCATCTGCTCCATCTGCGTGATGCCCTGGCACTGCTTCTTCTCTATAATCTCCATCCGGTCCAGCTTCTCGCTAATCCCCATGTCTGCGGCTGAGGACTCGACATGTGCTGCTGCTACCGCGGACGAACTGGATGGACCGGCATCGACCCGTGCTATCCTCTGGTACTGCACGGTCTGTGGCTGCTGGGGTCTGTCCTGAGTGTACAATCGGGTCTGGGACATCACCATATAGTTCTCAACCATCTCCTCGTAGATGGCCCAGACCTGATCGTGATCCTTGGCGAACTAAGACCCGCCACAAGAAGCGTTCACCAAGCCCTGAAGCTCTGGTGTCAGCCCGCTGAAAAAGCTCTGAACAAGGTTCGGCTTGGAAATGTCGTGGTGCGGGCATCTGTCGGTCAGCTCTCAAACCTCTCCCAAGCCTCGTGAAACTGCTCGTTGGGGAGCATAGAGAAGTTGCTGTTCAGGGCTTTAGCGGCATTGGTCCACCTGAGTGGGCAGTACTTGTGCAAGTACTCGGTGCGGAGCTGCTCACAAGTGTAGACAAACTTCCCCAAATGTTTCAGCCAGGTGGCTGCTCTGTCTGCTAAGGAGAAGGGGAAGGCAATCATCCTGATGGTATCCTGGTCCACCTGACGGTCGTGGACGGTGCTGCATATCATCAGAAACTCCTGGAGGTGGAGATGGGGCTCCTCTGTGGCGAGCCCATGGAAACGGGGGAAGAGCTGCAAAGTGTTAGGGGGGAACTTGAAGTCCCCCACGATGGCTGGTAGAACAACCCAATGATGCATCAGTGTCGATCCGGGGTTGTGTAACTCCCGCATCGGTCTCGGTGGGTCTACTGCGGCTGCTGCGGCTGCTGCCGCGGCCTCATCGGGTATCCTCGACCCGTCTCTACGCTGCTCTCGATCTGCTCTCAGCTGCTCCATCTCACGCCTCATATCCAACATAAATGCTCCCTGATCCCTCAACTGCTGCTGCACTGTCTCGAGGGAGGCAATCAGGGTGGAGTTGATCGCACCCTGGTCCAGAACGAAATGATCATGCTGCGAACCTCTGGTGTGATCATCAGAACTGCCGGCTATAGTCTTTGAAAAATCAAAACATCTGAACTCAGGTGCCGATAAATCATCTGTCTGTCTCTCCTCTGACACTGGTATCTCGGTCTCAGAAGAAGGGGGATCGAGGGGGAACAGGGTGGGAGTCGTACTCGGGTTCGGAGAGCGGGTCTCGGCTCTCGCGAACCAACCTAGATGAGCGGGTAGACGCGCCCGAAAGCGGTGCAGCCAGAGGCTACCTAAGAGATCGTCTGCCCATCATCTTGATGTGGCGAGTAGTGCGGATGAGATCTGGAAACAACTACGATCACAAGCAAACCCCAAATTCGCCAACGCAACGCGAGCTGAAGACCGTAAAGGATCGGTCAATTTATCTTGTCAGTTTTTATTTTGGTGAGCAGTCAGGATATCAGAGCGATTACGTGACCTGTTGGGTTACCCGATACTTTCTCAACCGACTGTCCCGCACAGAAATAGTCGGTAATCAGTCGAGAAGAGTATCGGAGGTCTCTACCTAGTGTTCGGGGTCACTCTCTCGCACAATTAAACCAGACAATGAGGGGGTTGCTCTCCCCAAGACAAGTTTTTAAGTGAGGTGTCTTTTAGGGTCGATAGTGTTAGCAGTCCCACATTTTATTGTTTTTCTTTTTAGATATTTTCAATAAAAACAAAAACGCCTAACAAATTTTTCGGTTCCCCTGGTTATTAAGTCCAAAACAGGGGGAGAAGATGAAAAAGCCGATGCGCGATGAAATCAATGATGCATGCAGAGTAAGAAATGCGTACCTGACTCCAGCAGTCTACGTGCAAGATGATCCACGCAGAATTGAAAGACAGAATTAAAACTACCTAAATGGTACAAGCAGAAAACCGAGTCCCTAAACAGGCAATTTCTACTCGAAAGAACAGTCTAGCTGGTCACCAGCCTCCGATCCAAAGGGTCCGGTCTCGGTCTACCCCTCTTCCCGACAAATCGGGTTCGAGAGCAGCGCTTGGCAGGGCAGGCTGCGGCACGTAGGCTTGAAGGAAGCAAGTCAGCTATTTTTATTAATCTTTTATTTGTAGGTCCAATTATCGAACTATAGGCACAAGCATATATATTAGGTGTTTGGATCCTACTAGTTACGTTACAATCAACAGAAATTCCTAAGGCTAGGGGCTCGATAAAACCATGAGAAACCGTAAAAGGCAGTGGAAAACAAAAAGCCGTGTAAAAAGCTGCGAAGAAAGAAAAACAACCACAGCATCCCCCGAGCACACCGGTGCTCGGCGAAACAGACCCGAGAGTGTCTAAGTCCTACTGAGCTGTCCCTGTATTATTACAACAAATCAAATGTTGCTGAAATAAAACCTAAACTACTCCTCTCCCACTCAGCTACTCTCTCGCGCTCTCCTGCGGCTCCGTGCGCAAGGGAGCTGCCTCCGATCACCGCAGTTGCGCCAACTACTCTAGAGTCACCGCCTCGGTCCTCGGGCCCTCGCAAGAAAACAGAGGAGTGTCACAGACCAGATAAAATAATCAAATAAAGACAGGAAAAGTAAACAGGGGTATATGTGCAAAAATAGCAGGAAAAATAAACAAGCAAAATCAAACAAAAACAAAAATAAAAGAAAAGAAAAGAAAATAAAATAAAACAAAAACAAAAGAAAAATAAAAAGCCGCGAAAAGCCGCAGACTCAGAAAAAGCCGCGGAAAGCCACGAAAAAGAAAAGAAGATAAAATGAAAACTAAAGCGACTACTAAGCCGTGCTTCCCGGCAACGGCGCCATTCTGATGGCCGCAGAATCACCAAGACTCGGGTGAATAAAATAGATCAAGGGTCGTTGCGCCCCGGATCTCGGAGATAATTCGGTCAATCAAGAAAATAAGGATCAGACCACCAAAACAAAAGAATAAAAACAATCAACACAAAGATAGTGGCCCTGGCTATTAGATTAGCCTGGTATAGCGACCAGGGTCGGACTCAGGGAGCACGTGATGGCCTCGCAGCCTACGAAGTAGTCAGAAATGAAGAAAAATAAAAGACAAATATTTTTGGTAGATTTTTAGTATTTTTAATATTTTTTTGGATTTTTAAATTAATTAGGAAAATAAGAAAATGATAAAACAATCAACTTCCCCTAATTATTTAACTACTCAAAATTCACCCAAAAATTCAAACAAAAATGTTTTTATGTTTTTTATATTTTTCTATGTTTTTGATTAATTTTTGGTATTTTTCTGATTTTTAGAGAATTTTAAAAAAATTTAACAAGACTGAAAATGCAAGACACTGTCCAGTCAGGTTTCAAGGGCCAAATTAAAATGCCAAATGGCCCTAATAAAACCTGAAGTAATTTTCCTATAAAGTGTGAAATCCAAGGAAAATTTAGGCGCTGTTTTATTATTTTTGGATTTTTCACTTATTTATTAGAATTTTTATAAGTTTTTCAATGTTTTTCAATTTTATATTTTTTATGTGTCCAAAAATGACCAAAATTGGTCAGAAAATCAAGCACAGCAAAACAAACAATATCTAATTTTTTTGTAATTTTTAGAGTTGTTTTAATATTTTTTTTGTGATTTTTAAAACTGGACAGTAAAGAAACTGTGTGTTTTTGAATTTTTAAAAATAATAAATGGGCTCTAAAAATTTCCCAAAAATTATTGAAAATTCTACACAATGGCAGGAGCCACGTTCGAATTTTCACGCAATTTGGATGATATTTGGTATTTTATTTACAACAAATACAAGCCCATAGTCACAGGGACCTATTTGTCATAAAAGTATACTCAGGGGGGCTAAAAAGAACAAGCATAGAAATCCAGGGGGGTCCGGTGCAATTTTTCCTAAAACTCACGCACCAAACGCATGACCTGGGCACTCAGGGACCTATTTGCAATAAGCTTAAGTGCCTGGACTAATTAATAACACGTACTAAAAGTCCAGGGGCAAAAGTATAAAAAGCCCACGAAATTGGCACATGCACAATTAAAACACTCACAGGGGCATTTCTGTAAATACTCAAAACATATTTTCATTCATTAACACCCTAGAACATCAGGCCCATACATGCAAATATCCCACAAAGTCACATGTCGAAGCACGTGTACCACAACGTACAGGGGTATAAAAGCAAATACAAGGAATGACAAGGTCCTCTATGCAATTTACCAAACTAAAATAAAAGTTCTAAAATATTTACATGGCTAAATATTAACAACTAAAAAGTAAAGGGCCTAAGGGATATTTACCCTTTATTAAGCGGAGGGCTGGATGCGCGCCACGTATCAAATCGGACGGTGGAGGAGGCGCGGCGCTCAACGAAGGACCCCCGCTTGGATCAGATGGCTGAGGTCCTCCCACGTGGAGGATCTGACGGCTGCGGAATGTCGTAGGTGAACCTCGCTGATCTGACGGTCGAGATCCACCCTCTAAGGATCGAACGACTGCTGCTACTCCTCGAATGGACGGCGCGATGTGAATCTGGAGCTGGAGGGAGATCGGACGGTCGGGGAGGATGCTCGATGAGCTCGACGCCGGCGAGTTTCGCCGGGCTCGTGCGCGTACAGGAGAGCTCCTCGGAGGCTGCTGAAGATCGGAGAAGATGCGCCTGGGCCTCCCGCGTCTGAAGAGGTCCTCCGATGACGCAACGGAGCTCTGGAGAGCTCAGGCGACACCGGCGGAGGTTGAGCTGCTGCTCCAGAACGTCGAGCCCCCAGATGGGCTTGCTTTGACCTGCAAAGCACGGTAACAAGCTCCTGGGTCAAGGGCAAAGTGCCTCGACCCGGTTAGCGGTGGTGGAGGTGAACGGTGCGTCGAGGCGAGCGAGCTCCGACGGAGCGACGACGATGAAGCTTGGTTCCCAGTTCTTGTGCGAACTGGGGTGAATGGATGGGCAAAGAAGGTGCACGGGAGGAGTGCTAAGGTGTGGGTCGACTCCGATGATCGAAAGGTGGGCTATGGTGGTCGGAATCGGGGTTCGTCGGCGACGGGGTGATTTGGACGAAACTCTAAATTAGCTAAATAAAAGAAGAACCGGGTCTACCTAATGAATGAGATCGATTGGGGAAGAGCTGGGGAAGCTCCAGGTCCTAGCCTCTAGGGCCGTCGATGCCGGAGGCTCGAGCACCACGTCTGGGCGGCACACGGCGGTGTGAAGCTGCCGGATCGATGGTCCGACCCCTCCTTCCTCGCTGCAACACAGCCGAACGCAAGCTGTCACTCAGGCGGTGGCTATGGAGGTCCAAGGGTAGAGTGAGCTAAGCCAAAGATGAGTGAAGAAGCCGGCGGAGCTGATGCTATATACGCCTAGGGGTCCGGCTAAATGGGAGTCGGGCGTGAAGCTCGAAGTGCAGATCCCAAGGCAATCAACCGGGCGTGGATCTCGGATGCAAGAAGAATAAGTAGAGCCCGAGATTTAGCGATTTGGCGATCGGGTCATGACGCAATAAATCCGCGAAGTCGGGTCGGGCATGCGTGACCCGTGGGAAGTGGTCCAAGGGGGGAGTTGACCGGGGGGTCAACATCCCCCGTGGACCAATCAGAAGAGGCCACATCAGAAATCATTGGAAATTAAAAATAAAATAATAAATGACCGATTTAGGAAAAACATAAAACATGAAAATGTTTATTTTATTTTAAACTATTTTTTTGTGATTTTTAATTAATTTTTCGAATTAAAATTAAGGTATATACAATATAGTGCTATATATAGGTATATATACACTATTGATTTTAATTTTTGATTTTTAACTAATTATTTTTGTACAATTTTATTCCCATTTTATATTTTATTTATTTATATCATAAAATTAGGAATAAAAAGGTATTTTTATTTTATTTTTATTATTTATTTACAAGGGTAAAATAAATAGGTCTATACATTTATATACATGGTATACATACAATGTTCTTTTTGGTTTTTATTTTTGTTCTATTTATTTAATTTTTATTTTTATGGTTTTTATTTTATTTATTTACACCATGAAATATACAAGTTTTATGGGATTTATTTATTTACAAGGTAAAATAAATATATGTATGGTCTTATGTACATGGTGAATATGTACAAGGAAGGTTATTTTTATTTTTCTTTTTAATTTTTCTATTTTTATTTTGATTTTGTATTTACAAATATACACAAATATGTACAACCCCATTTTTACTTATTTTTAGAGGAAAAATATATTTTTATTATATTTACAGGTATATGTACACATGAGCTCCCTATCTCTCTCTACTTTGGCTTTTATGCGGTCAGGCCCATGCTGAGCCCTCCCTTGGGATTAGGTTGCTCAATATTTATTTTAAATATCTCCCTATTTTTCTTTTTATTCTTTATTCTTTTATTTTTGCACAAAAACATGCAAATTATTGATTTTTACACAATGCATGCACTTTGGTAATTATTTGTATTTACATATATCTACATGTATTTGCAAAGGTTTTTGTAGCTAAAATATAAGAATAAAGAGTGATGAATGAGTATTCATCACTCGTGGATCTCCGTCTACTTTGGTGCGCCTCGCTCGTGAAGAAGACATCAGATCTCGTGTGTTGAGATCAGGAGATCCGTCGCTTGGATCATCAACATGGATTGCGAGAAGCACACGGTTCATCCCCGCGCTCGCAAGCGTCTCCTCCGTCGGATCAGACTTGAGACAGGAGGTCTCTTTGTTTAGAGACTCGATCGCATCCACGCTTCAAGAGGTAATTCTATTACTTGTTTTTGGTTTAGACGAAACGATCCGAGAAGTGTTCTTGAATCATGTGGTTTCATCGCATGGAGATTTTTTTTAAATTCCGTTGCATCGAGCAACTAATGCGACCAGTCGCTCCTCGTCGTATTCGATACGACGCTCACGCTTCCATGATGCGCTTGAGGATTCTAACCATATCCTTCAAGACTCCAATGTCCCATTTTATTTATTTGTAAAATTCATATATTTTTATTTAATCATGTACATACTTTTTTGTCCTCTTTTAAGAGGTAGAATCTTTTATCCATTGCTAACAGAATAATAGTTTACATATTTATCCATTGAAAAGAATAATATGGTCTATGACGTGAAATTTTTTAACCCAAGCATGACATAATTTGTCTTCTTGTAATAAATTCAAATGAATCAATAAGTGAGGTTTTCAAATATTCTTTGTGTTGTTTGCTTGACTGTGATTTGTGGCATAAGACTAGGACATCTAAGAAACTAGAAGGTGGATCAAACGATGAAAATCAATCTTTTGCTTAAGATTATAGGTGCAAGGTGTGGTGCTCTGCTCCTTTGTGACTTGACTTGATAAGGGAAATAGAAAGCCCGAGCATCTTTTCCTAGTCATATTTTCTTTAGAGCTATGTCCGATGCTTAAACTTGGCCTACCTATGCTGTAGAAACTCTTAGTAACTGAATTACTTATGTGTATTCCAAACAATTTGCAAAGTATACAACGTAGATGTTTTTATCTTCTGCACAACAAGAAAGATTTTCATGGAGAATGCCTAAGGTGAAAAAACTCGTAAGGGTTTCTCTTCTTTTTTTAGAAGAAAGACCTTCATATAGAATGACTCTTAACCAAAAATAAATAAAAAACAAATATTCTAAAAAAAACATTGAAAACATGCAAAATATAAAATGCAAACCAAATACGAAGCCAGAGATGTAGACTTTTGAAAGAACAAAGCAAGAGCTCGCGAAGATTTTGGCGCTATAATGAACCCAATATCACCTTCGATAAGTTGATATTAAGGTAGGATTATGAAAGTAGATAAGATTACATTAACTAAGTTGGACCCAATATCATCTTAATTAAGTTGATATCAAGGTAATCTTGGACATCACCATTTGAAATTAGTTAAAGAAGTTTTAAGGTATTTGTAAGACTCTAAAGGATACATGATTACATATCGTTAAATCATATTCGAAAATTTAGTTATTCAGATTTAGATTTCGACGTAGATTAAAAAACCGACATTACTTTTGATTGTTGATTTTTACACTATGAATCCTGGAAACTTTGTCAGATACTTTCTTGATCCTGTAAACATTGTAACTATTACCGTAATCATGCTAACTCTTACACCACAACCCTTATGGTTAGTACCCATCTAATTATCTTTTAGGAATGAATGGAATCCATCGAAAGTAGGACACATTTACCCTTCTTGTCTATAAAATTTACAAACCATACCCTTTTCCCTCCTTTGACTCGATTGAACCCAGCATACCTTCCATCATTAGTCACCTTGACCTTTTTCGGAAGCAGTTCCTCTGCAGTACTGCAGATTCTGCTGCAAATTGTGGAACACCAGAGCCGCTCGATCTTGATCGAGCGGTTCGCATGAATTCTTTGTTTTTGTGATCTCATACCATGGAAATTCGTGTGAACTGCTCTGTGACATTCACATAAGACAATTTTTTAAGACTATAATAAAGTGATGCAATGGTGGGTTACAAATGCAAAGGTTATTATAATATTACATCTATATACAGAATCATACTCATGTAGCTCATATGTCAAAAAAAATAGAACAAAAATATTGTAACATATGTGACATCGATGTCTATGTAGATATCAATATCCATTTTTATTCTAACTTTAATATGAACGGAAGAAAGTTTTAAAGAAAACATATATTTTTTTGATGTTGCCGACTTAAAAAAACATCCTTCACAATTTAACCTCTCTTATTATAATAGTGAGGAAATGGCTAGTTAATTGATGGGAGAAAGGACTTAAAAAAATAATTTAGGAAGAAAGTAGCATTCTAGTTGCTACGTAACATGCATAGCATTGGAAAAAATATAATAAGAGGAGGGCACGTGTTATATTACAGATAAGGGTGGCAACTGTCACAGGTTCAAAATCCTGCTATCGATTTTGACCGATCCTGTGCAGCGTTAGCTAACCCGTAGCTAACCAGCCTTCCCGAGTAGAACGGTCACGGATGTGCTCCAACTCTTCTCGACACTCCTGCTTGCTAACGCACCGACGCTCAGACACAAGCACAAGCTCGACTCTGTGGATCGCTCAAGAACACTCTTAAGAACTCGCTCAAGAACGCTCAAGAACGCTACCCAACAATCACACAAGGCACGGGCACAAAGGTCTTCTCTTTATTAGAAGGGGAACTCTCTCTAGGAGTGGATGGTGACACACCACACTTGTGTGTACACTGTGTGTTTACAAATGAGCCACCACCCCTCCTTATATACAAGACTCAAGGCAACCCAAGGGACACTCATTATTACATCTACAATAATGATACATAAAGACACAAGAGACCCTTCGAGTTCTTTAGCAACCCTTCGCGTTCCTTAGCAACTCTTCGTCTGCTCGTCTCTTCGACTCGCTTGTTGTCCTTTCGTCTTCCCGTACGGTTGATGCCCAGTCAACCACCCAATCATCAGCACACTCGCGCTCCAACGCTTGCTGATGCAGCTTCGCCATAATTCACCAAGTGCCACCGAACACTTGGTCTTGTGCCAAAGGGAACCTGCGGCCTCCAGACCCTCGTGCGGTAAACCCTTCCTTAGCGTTCTGCATGCTAAGGGGAAGTCCTCCAGAACTTCGCTATCGTGGCCTCCAGACCACTGTCGTACGCGTACTACCGAGCATGCTCGACAATGCTCGTACTCAGCACCTGCAACGCTCCATGCCTCCTTGGACCGCCACACATCAATACCGATACCGTGAGCCTTCGTGCGTATGCCTATGTGACCGTACTGCATTGCTCCTCGATGCGTACTGCTTTACTACGTACCGCCCTTCTGCGCTCGCGTACGTATCGCTACGTGCATCCACTGTCATGTCTTGCACTGCTGCCTATACTCGCTGCTCGCACTGCTATTAGCATCGCGGCACTCTGCTACCGAGCTAGTGTCCTGTGACGCTTCTCCATCACGTACGGTAGAGCCTCCAGACTCTCATGGATAACCTCTCTGATATCCATGTATTTTGGACTCTTCCCGACGTTCTAGCTCCATCGATCATTCTCGAGCATCCGCTACCGGGTCTGCACGATCATTCTCGATCACGGAATTTGGGGGTGTGACAAGCCTCCCCCACTTGAAGAATCGGTTGTCCTCAACCGAGCATTCCCACTTCAGCTGGCGTCCCGCCACGATCCTCCATCCGCTACGCACCTCCTGATGCTTCTTAATTGGAAGGGTGGTGCAAGCGTGCACCGCCTCCCTTCTTGCACTTGGTCTTCTCACGAACCACATCCCTCCATGACTTGGTCTTTGTCGTGAGAAATGGAGCTTCCTCGTCAGCTCCTGTTCTCAATGTGTCTCTCCTGGATACAACAGCTCCACCGCTGGTGTGTGATAGCTCCAGCTCCACATATGGAGTACTCACCTCCACGCTTGCTCGTTGACGATCTCTATCATTTCTTGTGGACGTCCCCGCATCTTGGGAAATGAGCACCTCCTGCGCTCCTAGCGTCTTCGGTATCTTGCCTCCTGCAAGATCGTTGGTAGTGTGGTTCGTCACCACTCCACCCCCATGGACGTGTAGCCTCTTGTCCATGCTGCTTTGCCCTCCAGAGCTCTACATCGCCTTCTCATGCACGGATCTTATCCTATCCTCGGCTTCGGTTGTGTGACTCCCGCACACATGTTGGTGCTCCGCACGCACCTGTGCACTCCTATGCATCCTCGATCGAGCCTTGGCTCCTCCAAAGCTCTTTGTTGTGGAGCTCCCTCGCTCCACCGAATTTGAAGCTCCAGCCCGAAGTGTTGTGAGGCGTACCTTGCGCATAGCACCGATTGCTACCAAGCGTACCTCACCTTCTTCTTCATCCTCCTCGTCCGTAAAAAAAGTGTTGAGCTTCTCCTTCTTTGGGCACTCCCGTGCCCGATGTGGTCCGTCACATATGAAGCATCCCATGCTCCTGGGTTGCTCCTTCTTCTTGGAGTACTCCCGTTCCTCCATTGGTGGATCATGGGTAGTGCCTTTGCCCTTGTCCTTCGATCGCGCCTTCTGCTTGCTGGTGAACTCCTTCTCCTCAGCGTTGTGACCAGGTTGGGCACCGTAGTCGACCAACGCATCCGCCACCACGATCGCTGAATTTAGGTCCTTCACGCCCTGCCTCCGCAGTTCAGCTTGCGCCCAGCTCTACAACCCGATCGTGAAGTTGAACAGCTTGTCCTCCTCTGACATACCCTTGATGTCCAGTAACAAGGACGTGAACTGCTTCACGTACTCACGAACAGTGCCTGTCTGCTTCAGGCATCGAATAGCCTCCCGTGCGACCCATGCAGTGTTCTTCGGCAGGAACTGCGCCTTCAGTTCCTTGACAAGATCATCCCAGCTGGATATCTTCGGTCTCGCCTCATCTGCTGCACGGCTCCTCCACCATAGCTTTGCATCGCTTGACATGTACATCGATGCTAAGCCGACCTTATGGGCTTCACTCGTCTTGGTCGCCTCGAAGTAAACTTCCATGTCTCATAGGAAGTTCTCCAAATCCTTGGCACTCCGTGTACCTGTGAAGGGTTTGGGTTCGGGTATCTTGCGTCGCTGCACCTCCGTGGAGCTCCCGCTGTTTGCCAATGCCTTCTTGATGAGGGAGCTCTCGCTGCGTAGATCCTCCATCATCGCACTGAACGCCTCCAGCTTGTCCTCCAAGGACTTGATCTGCTCCGTTGAGCGTTGTTGGGTCTCGTCCCCAACATCTGATCCTTCTGAAGAATGATCCTCCAAGACGTTGATGCGATGGGCACGAGTCCCAACGGTGGACTCCACTTCTGCCATCGATTGCTCTAGTGCTGCCACACGCTCGGTGACACCCACCATCTTCGCTCCGCTGATTGAAGATGTACTTGCACCGACAAGTATCCTCTGTTCCCGCGATCGACTTCACCAACAGCCGCTCGTAGCTTTGTCCGTTCTCTTGGCACCAACCAAGCTCTGATACCAATTGTCACAGGGACAAAATCCCGCTATCGATTTTGACCGATCCTGTGCGGCGTTAGCTAACCCGTAGCTAACCAGCCTTCCCGAGTAGAATGGTCACGGACGCGCTCCAACTCTTCTCGACACTCCTGCTTGCTAACACACCGACGCTCAGACACAAGCACAAGATCGACTCTATGGATCGCTCAAGAACACTCTTAAGAACTCGCTCAAGAACGCTCAAGAACGCTACCAAACAATCACACAAGGCACGAGCGCAAAGCTCTTCTCTTTATTAGAAGGGGAACTCTCTCTAGGAGTGGATAGTGACACACTACACTTGTGTGTACACTGTGTATTTACAAATGAGCCACCACCCCTCCTTATATACAAGACTCAAGGCAACCCAAGGGACACTCATTATTACACCTACAATAATGATACATAAAGACACAAGAGACCCTTCGAGTTCTTCGGCAACCCTTCGCGTTCCTTAGCAACTCTTCGTCTACTCGTCTCTTCAACTCCCTTGTCGTCCTTTCGTCTTCCCGCATGGTTGATGCCCAATCAACTGCCCAATCATCAACACACTCGCGCTCCAACGCTTGCTGATGCAGCTTTGCCATAATTCACCAAGTGCCATCGAACACTTGGTCTTGTGCCAAAAGGAACCCGCGGCCTCCAGACCCTCGTGCGGAAAACCCTTCCTTAGCGTTCTGCATGCTTAGGGGAAGTCCTCTAGAACTTCATTATCGTGGCCTCCAGACCACTGTCGTACGCGTAATACCGAGCATGCTCGACAATGCTCGTACTCAGCACCTGCAACGCTCCATGCCTCCTTGGACCGCCATGCATCAATACCGATACCATGCGCTTTCGTGCGTATGCCTACGTGACCGTACCGTATTTCTCCTCGATGCGTACTGCTTCACTACGTACCACCCTTCTACACTCGCATTCGTACCGCTGCGTGCATCCACTGTCATGTCTTGCACTGCTGCCTATACTCGCTGCTCCCACTGCTATTAGCACCGCGGCACTCTGCTACCGAGCCAGTGTCCTGTGATGCTTCTCCATCACGTACGGTAGAGCCTCCAGACTCTCATGGATAACCTCCCTGATATCCACGTATTTTGGACTCCTCCTGAAGTCCTAGTTCCATCGATCATTCTCGAGCATCCGCCACTGGGTCTGCACGATCATTCTCGATCACGGATTTAGGGGTGTGACAACAACCATAGTCGGTGTTGCCAGAAGCATCCTGCGTATCTAGAAACCATAACTTGAAACCCATATAGTTGCCATTTTGAAAGAGAGAGAAGCTCATGCTAAGGTGCGAGAGGGCAAAAGGGAAAAAGAAGGAGAACATGGAGATTCAATAATTGGTATTATTTTCTCTCTTTAAATCCCTATTATTACTCTACCTTTCTCGTAACTCCTTTCTCAAGCACACATGTAATCAATTCGCGAGTTTCCTATTTAGATGCATATTAATTCAAGAATAATTTCTTTCCATTTTTTCTTTCTAACATATATTCTTGTTTTAATAACTATACAGACAAAACTATATAACTGAAATCTACTAATATCTTGATAGGTATAAATCATAACTACAGACCCCATGTTCACATTAACTAAATAATATTAGTATCCATCATAAGAGTGATTACACGTAAACAACAAGTTATCATGATGTTCATAATGTCATCTATATCTAGTATATAAGGTAGTAAGGGGTGGATGGTAGATAAGTTTCACTTATCTCATTTTTGGTATATGCCTAAGGAAACAAAATCATAGGTAGTCATTTTCATGATCAAATTAAAGTGAATAATTTAAATTGTCGGGTATTATGGTTACCGAGCTAGACTTATATATTTATAGAGATACATAACTAAAGCACAAAGATTTCAAAGTTAAAAAAAATAAATAAGGGAGATGATGCAAAACAATGCTACTATAGATATCATTATGAACTCTCCCAAGTATTTATAACGGTTAAGTATATCAAAGTTGGAACATGCAGGTTAGATGTGAAATTATGATTAGTAATGAACATTATGAGTAAATGAATGGCATCATTAATAACAAAATTCTTACATACATGTTCTTGTGCATACCATGCACGTACATAGCTAACTGGTATAATATAATTTAAAATTTTATTTACTTGCTAGGCAGGAGAACATATGAAAAAAGGGTGATGAGCAAGAAGTTTAGTTAAGTCATAGAATTAACACTATTGCAAGAACTGGTGAGTGGTTTCAAGACATATTTCCTATGAGAAAAAGAAAATTAGTTTTTTTGCTATATTTTATATAAATGATTTTACAATAGTTCCATGCTTATGAAGGTCTTTACAGTAATTAATTCATGTGTTTATCATGACATTTTATATACCAAGTTCAATTATGATTTTCATGTTGCAAACTAGATGCAGTTTATGATTCATGAATGCTAGTTTTTTGGATATTTATGATTATGCCATCAAGATTTTTCATGATATGATATGATATAAGATTAATGCACACTATGGCCTACTCCCCAGAAAATTCATGAACATGTCACTACATGTTGGGGTAGGTATATCCTCTTGATATACCTATGGCCTACTCCTTGTAACTCAGAAGGGCTTTGGGCCCGCATTTCGTATACTAATGGACTTTGGGACGTATGCGAAATGTACTTGGTCTTTGGGACCATTGACATGAAATGATAAGATTTCTACGGTATTGGGTTGAGTTTCTCTCCCTAGACAATTTTACACGGTTCATGAATTAGTACGACATGTTGGAATAGTGTGACATTGAATATGATATGATAAGATTGTCAAGATTTTTAAATGTTGTTTCATGTCATAATTACTCAATGATACAAGTTGGTCCATGCATCTATTATTATTATTATTATCTCTAGCAAAGAATTATTTGATACAATACAAATTACGTTGATAAAGTAGTTTACCAAAAGCTTAAGATCCGCTCACTGGGTCTAAGCTCTTTTATGGGTTTAGACTCGCCATTCTATTATTATATTATTATAGATAAATCTTGAACAGGAAGCTTGGGAGGCACATGTATAAATCCATACCACTAGTTGGAGGTTGCGCCATCAAAGACCTTAGTTTTTGGTAACTTTTTGATGCCTTAGCAGATGTTTGATGAAAATAAAGTTGCAAATTTTGTATGGATATGCAAGAATGGACAGTGATAATGATGGAAATATGTAGATCTTGTTTATATAGAAAGGTAGAATGTGATGTTTATATTCAATGGTTGATGTGATCTAGATTGGATTTATAAGGTTTTATGAACAAATGATTCTTTTGAATTTGTATAGTTTTTTCAGGCACAAGTTGCGGTTTGGAGATCCATATTTTAGAGGAAACTCTGTCGAAATTTTACGGATAATGAGTAAAGATTAGAATAGAATAATGATTTAATAGGGGATTTAAAATTACAATCTTGTCGCGCTCGTCTCAGACAGAGGGACGGGTCGTGACAACTTGTGGTATCAGAGCAAAGATTTTGGGATTCACGATTAACAATTGAATTTGGAGATTGAATTGTTATAATGATTTGAATATGGAAGGAAATTGGATTATTGATTTTTGTTGGGATATCGAGGATTCACTTTATTCTATCATATGGGCTTTTGGGGATTTTTTTTATTCTATCAGAGGACTAATTAGAGTACTACTTTTTATAGGACACGATGGCAGCAGAGCAACCTCCTAGGACTGTACAAGGATTGGGTGATGGGAATGAGATGAATAATAATAACTTGCAAGATACCCTAATGTTGATTTCCCAAACATTGGGAAGCATGGCTGCCCAGTCCATGCGATCGCATGATTTCGGACAACAATTGCCTTTCGAGCATGTTCGCAAGTTAGGGGCACAATCATTCTATGGTACAACCGATCCAAAAGTGGCCAAGGCATGGTTTGAGAATACAGAAAAAATGTTCAATCTAATGGACTGTACATATGAACAACGTCTGAAATTTTCTGTTTTTCTACTAAAGGAAGATGCTTATGATTGGTGGAAGTCTATCTTGGTAAAATATGAAGACCTTGCTATTACTCCGACATGGCAGATCTTCCAGAAGGAATTTAATGAAAAATATTATCCAAGAGTTTATCAGGAAGAACGTCGTCGAGATTTTTTATATTTAACTCAAGGAAGTATGGCAGTGGATGAGTATGAGAAGCGTTTCATTGAATTGTCCAAGTATGTTCCTTCACTAGTGGCTAAAGAGGAAGAAAAATGTCGTCGCCTCGAGGATGGTTTACATATTGACCTAAAGTCAGTGGTAGCTGTTGCAGGATATACTATTTATGCTGATCTAGTTAAGCAGCTCGAAGAGCGGAAAAGGTTGTCTACGAACAAAGAAGATGCAATGTATTGTCAAGGAAAAGAGGTAGAGAAATCTCTCACTGGAAAGGTGATGGTATCAAAACATTCAGAAATTTCAAAAATCCTAAGCAATTCCATGTTGATGCACGAGAATCAAGGACAAAGAAAGTGACAAGGAACACTTATCCTCGGTGCAATTCTTGTGGGCGGAATCATCCTGGGGAATGTCATAAAGGTACGCGAGATTGCTATCACTGTGGGCATACTGGACATATACGACGTGAGAGTCCTATTTGGACCAGGAAACATAAAGATACTCAAGAATCGAACCAACGATGGAATAATGGTGCTAGAAACCAAGTGCCCTTAAATAGGGGCAAAAAGAAGCACAATGAGCAAAATCGCCAAGTTCAGAAAGGGCAAAATTCTGCCAAAGCCTTTAACATGACTCTTGAAGAAGCTATTGCCTCAGAAGATGTTGTCTCAGGTATTACAATAATTTTCGGCAAAGAGGCTTATACACTTTTTGATTTTGAAGCTAGTCATTCTTTTATTTCTCGATGTTTTTGCATCCATGCTGATGTAGGAATGAAAAACCTTGATAACACCCTAGCAATTACAACTCCTAAAGGAGAATCTGAAATTGTTCGCTACATTTTCAAACATTGTATGATGTGGATAGGGGAACACCAGATCTATGTGGATCTAATTCCTATGCAGATCAAAAAATTTGATATAATCATAGGAATGGATTGTCTTACTGCATACCATGCTCTATTGGACTGTTATAAAAAGGAAGCCATTTTTCGAAGACCCAGGGAAGCTGAATTCATTTACTCAGGAGGTAGGAAAATATATCCTACTCCTATTATTTCTAATATATTGACTCACAGATTGATAATGAGGGGATGCTCTTCTTATGTTGCTTTAATTTATAACACAAAGGTGGAAGCTATTAGGCTAGAGAACATTCCTATCGTACAAGACTTTCCTGAAGTATTTCCGAATGAACTACCAGGGCTTCCACCGGATAGAGAGATCGAGTTTAACATCTATCTAATCCCTGGTACAACCCTGATAGCGCTGGCAACCTATCGAATGGCTCCGGCTGAACTCAAGGAACTGAAGATTCAGTTGCAAGAATTAACATATAAGGGTTTCATTCAGTCTAGTAAATCACCATGGGGAGCTCTTGTTCTTTTTGTTAAAAAGAAAGATGGTTCCTTGAGACTTTGCATTGATTACAGAAGGTTGAATCGAGCGACTGTACGGAACAACTTCCCTCTCCCTCGAATAGATGATTTATTTTCTCTAAGATAGACTTGAGATCGGGCTATCATCAGCTGAAAATCAAAGCCGAAGATGTCCCTAAAACAACCTTCCGAACCCGTTATGGGCATTATGAGTTTCTGGTGATGCCTTTTGGATTAACAAATGCCCCTGCTGCTTTTATGGATCTAATGAATCGTGTATTTATTGATGATATTTTGGTTCTACTCGCGATCAGAGGAAGAACATAAGGAACACCTGAAGATTGTATTGCAAACTTTAGAGGAACACCAATTATTTGCTAAACTAGATAAATGTGAATTCTGGCTGAAAAAGGTGGCATTTGTAGGTCATATAATTTCAGGAGAAGGCATATCGGTAGATCCAAGCAAGATAGAAGCTATCTTAAATTGGGGACAACCAACAAGTGTATCCGAAATTCAAAGTTTCCTTGGTCTCGCTGGATATTATAGAAGATTTGTTGAGAACTTTTCAAGAATTGCGGCACCACTAACAAAACTAACTAGGAAGGAGGTGAAATTTATATGGGATGATGAATGTGAGAAAAGTTTTCAGGAACTTAAGAATCAACTCACATCAGCACCCATTCTTAGCCTACCATCAGGAACTGGCGGATTTATAGTTTACAGTGATGCGTCACGTCAAGGATTGGGATGCGTACTCATGCAAAATAGAAAGGTGATTGCTTATGCATCTAGACAATTGAAACAACATGAGCTTAATTACCCTACACATGATCTGGAATTAGTAGCGGTAGTTTTTGCTTTGAAAATTTGGAGGCATTATCTGTATGGCGAAACATGTCAAATATTCACCGATCATAAGAGCCTAAAATATATTTTTTCTCAGAAGGAACTGAATCTTAGGTAAAGAAGATGGATAGAGCTGATTAAAGATTATGATTGTACCATTGAATATCACCCTAGAAAGGCAAATGTCGTAGCCGATGCACTTAACCGAAAGTGTAATGGTCAATTATTATATAACAAAGGTGAACGCCTCCCTTTATTATTACAACTGAGAGGATTACGTACCAATCTGAGCATGGATACTTCTGGAAATTTATTAGCCTCATTGCAGGTCAGACCCATATTGTATGATAAAATCCGAGATGCTCAATTACATGACCTAAAAATCAAAAGGATACTTGAAAAAGTAGAAAAGGGAGAATTGATAGAGTATATGATCAATGAACAAGGAGTACTATTTTTCAGACAAAGATTGTGTGTCCCAAAATCACAAGAAATCAAGGCTGAAATTCTTAAAGAAGCGCATAACTCCATGTATGCGATGCACCCAGAAAGTACGAAAATGTCTAGAACATTGAATACATCCTATTGGTGGTCAGGAATGAAGTGAGAGATTGCTGAATATGTTTCTCGATGCCTGGTCTGTCAGCAGACAAAGCCTGAGCATCTGCGAACAGCTGGTACGTTGTAACCACTTCCTATACCTGAATGGAAGTGGGAACACATTACTATGGATTTTATTACTGGATTACCTAGAACCCATCGAGGCCATGATGCAATCTGGGTAATAGTTGATAGATTGACTAAATCCTCTCATTTTATAACCGTCAATATGACTTATACATTGGATCATCTAGGTAAATTTTTTGTGGATGAAATTATAAGATTGCATGGTGCTCCTATATCCATTGTATCTGATAGAGATCCTCATTTTACTTCTAAATTTTGGCCAAGCCTGCATAAAGCAATGGGTACAAAGTTAGCATTTAGCACTACTTTTCATCCACAAACAGATGGTCAGTCTGAAAGAACCATTCAAACTTTAAAAGATATGCTCCGAGCATGTGCATTGAATTTCAAAGACAGTTGGAATGACCACTTATAACTCATGGAATTTGCATACAATAATAGCTACCATACTAGCATTGTAATGGCTCCCTATGAAGGCTTGTAGGGCCGTTCGTGTAGAACCCCAGTGTGTTGGAATGAGGTAGGGGAGCGTAAATTATTTAAGCCAGAATTCATACAAAACACCATGGAAAAGGTTGAAGAGATTAGAAGAAATTTGAAAGCAACCCAAAATAGACAGAAAAGCTATGCAGATAAGAGAAGGAGAAATCTTGAATTTCAAGTTGGTGACAAGGTATTTCTACGTGTGTCTCCCTGGAAAGGGCTTATTAGATTTGGAAAGCGTGGAAAACTCAGTCCCAAATACATTGGCCCGTATGAAGTTGTAGGAAGAGTTGGTGAGGTGGCATATCGTCTCTTGCTTCCACCACAATTATAAAAAAATACATAATGTTTTCCATGTTTCTACACTTCGCAAGTATATCCAAGACCCTTCACATATTATAGAACCACAAGAGATACAATTGAAAGAAGATCTTTCCTATACAGAAGTTCCTATACAAATTTTGGATCATAAAGTTCAAGAACTTCGTACAAAGAAGATTCCACTAGTAAAAGTTCTCTGGAGAAGTCAAGCTATAGAAGAAGCCACGTGGGAGAGAGAAGAGGATATGCGAACCCAATATCCATATTCATTCTCAAATGATTAAGGTACGAAATTTCGAGGACGAAATTTATTTCAAGTAGGGGAGTCTTGTGACATTCACATAAGACACATTTTTTTAAGACTATAATAAAGTGATGCAATGGTGGGTTACAAATGCAAAGGTTATTATAATATTACATCTATTAACAGAATCATACTCATATAGCTCATATGTCAAAAAAAATATAGAACAAAAATATTGTAACATATGTGACATCGATGTCTGTGTAGATATCAATATCCATTTTTATTCTAACTTTAATATGAACGGAAGAAAGTTTTAAAGAAAACATATATTTTTTTTGATGTTGCCGACTTAAAAAAAACATCCTTCACAATTTAACCTCTCTTATTATAATAGTGAGAAAATGGCTAGTTAATTGTTGGGAGGAAGGACTTAAAATTATAATTTAGGAAGAAAGTAGCATTCTAGTTGCTACGTAACATGCATAGCATTGGAAAAAAAATATAATAAGAGGAGGGCACGTGTTATACTACAGATAAGGGTGGCAACCATAGTCGGTATTGCCAAAAGCATCCTGCGTATCTAGAAATCATAACTTGAAACCCATATAGTTGCCATTTTGAAAGAGAGAGAGAAGCTCATGCTAAGGTGCGAGAGGGCAAAAGGCAAAAAGAAGGAGAACATAGAGATTCGATAATTGGTATTATTTTCTCTCTTTAAATCCCTATATTACTCTACCTTTCTCGTAACTCCTTTCTCATGCACGCATGTAATCAATTCGTGAGTTTCCTATTTAGATGCATATTAATTCAAGAATAATTTCTTTTCATTTTTTTTCTTTCTAACATATCTTGTTTTAATAACTATACAGACAAAACGATATAACTGAAATCTACTAATATCTTGATACGGTATAAATCATAACTACAAATACCATGTTCACATTAACTAAATAATATTAGTATCCATCATAAGAGTGATTACACGTAAACAACAAGTTATCATGATGTTCATAATGTCATCTATATCTGGTATATAAGGTAGTAAGGGGTGGATGGTAGATAAGTTTCACTTATCTCATTTTTGGTATATGCCTAAGGAAACAAAATCATAGGTTGAGACGTCATTTTCATGACCAAATTAAAGTGAATAATTTAAATTGTCGGGTATTATGGTTACCAAGCTAGACTTATATATTTATAGAGATACATAACTAAAGCACAAAGATTTCAAAGTTAAAAAAACGAATAAGGGAGATGATGCAAAACAAAGCTACTATAGATATCATTATGAACTCTCCCAACTATTTATAACGGTTAAGTATATCAAAGTTGGAACATGCAGGTTAGATGTGAAATTATGATTAGTAATGAACATTATGAGTAAATGAATGGCATCATTAATAACAAAATTCTCACATGCATATTCTTGTGCATACCATGCATGCACATAGCTAACTGGTATAATGTAATTTAAAATTTTATTTACTTGCTAGGCAGGAGAACATATGGAAAAAAAGGGTGATGAGCAAGAAGTTTAGTTAAGTCATAGAATTGACACTATTGCAAGAACTGGTGAGTGGTTTCAAGACATATTTCCTATGAGAAAAAGAAAATTAGTTTTTTTGCTTAATTTTATAGCAATGATTTTACAATAGTTCCATGCTTATGAAGGTCTTTACAGTAATTAATTCATGTGTTTATCATGATATTTTATATACCAAGTTCAATTATGTTTTTCATTGTAATGTATTGCATTACTAGAGTACAATTAAAATGTTCTCATCTCAATACCATTGTAGGATTTAAGTTTTCAATACACTGTTTCTACATTATACAATTTAATATCAACTTAAGATTTTACATATAATATATTTATTAGACATGAAACGATTATCATGTAAATATGTATATATATGTGTATATATATATTTTTGAAAATTAGCAATGTACTATACATGTCGGATAATTCTTTATACTATATTCAACCAAAAGTCTACGATATATAAAGAATAATATCACCATGTACCTCCATTATAGTTTTGTGATATTTAGGTTCAGTGTGGCATGGAGTATTGTAACATTCGTATTTGAAAAAAAATTAATTACACCGAGCCTGCAAATAGGGTTGCATCGCATACGGATATAATGTATGAATGGGAGAGCTTGGACACGGGTATCTATTGACATAACCTAGATGAACATGCATGTCTATGTTATGTACATCTATAGAATATGAATATTAATGATATGCAAGTTAAATATATTATATATATATCATGCAATATGGGAATGCCAATACACATGCACGTAAGCAATGACACTGGTATTCTTGTAATACTCTAATGTAATCATAGTCATATGCGCTGCTTTATGTGATAGGAATACTGGAAGAATCCCTAAATTTCTGTAGGGATATTAGCAATAATTTTGAGGACATGATAACACAAGGTCTATATCGGTGCTCTCTTTTTTAAGGTGCTCGTGTAACATGTAGGATGCATGAACCCTTGCATGGGAGAGCAAATAAAAGGGGGACGGGGACGGATTGGGGAAGCATCACCGACTAGGTTTTAGGTACCAGAGAAAAGAAGTTGAGTTGCAACCTTCGCGTTCTGGAGAAGGCGAGGCTTGCTATATGTAAGACCCGTTATCCTTATAGTGTTGTTACATATTTGTTTTCCTTTTCAAAGCATATGGATCTGTCATCAAGTAAGCATGTGGTAACATATCATAAATCTTTATTAGCTCTAATGTTGGAAGCTAAAAAGAAATCATAGCAATTTTCTTAGATGCTTTCATATACACACACCACGGTTTGCTGGGATTAATCGATACAGTTAGTAATTAGTAATTATTCAAAGAAAAGAAGGGAAATAAAATATGGTGGGTATAATATATTACAACCAGTACCTGTTAAGGGCACATATGTATATACCCAAGTATTAAATGGAAGATTTGACTATGAATTATATAATGGTCCGCTGAAATATATATGTATGGCATTCAAAAGAGAGAGAGGGATTTCATCATATTATCCTGTTCTAAGAAACATCTAATCACTTTTGTATTAAATTTTTAATTAGCTTAGCTTGTAATTATGATTTTACGGAGGGAAAAAAATAAAAGGTTATAGGACTATTATTGGAAGGATAAATGGATATCCGTGCATGATGGTTACCTATATCTAACATTTTTATGGGCTATTACATAGCCATCTTCTAGCAAAATAAGGATATATTTATCTCTACGTAAATAGTTAGCAGAACGCACAAGAAAAGAATTCAAAATCTAAACATTGATTGGAAAGTCTTTATAATAAATACCGTTGACTGAATATTTATTTCAATAAAAATTATATATTCAGAAAACAAGGACATGCTGTGTAACCAAAATCAACATCAAGTTGGGATCACATTTGCATTTCCATCTTGTTATAGATGAGATACGTATATATTTATAACATTTATGAACTTTAGGAGACATGATCTAAGATGCGAATGGGAAGAGGAAGGCTTAAGATGGATAAATAGAGGCAAAGTTGATAAAGAATCCACAAAG
This sequence comes from Ottelia alismoides, assembly GCA_037367405.1. Taxonomy (NCBI): domain Eukaryota; kingdom Viridiplantae; phylum Streptophyta; class Magnoliopsida; order Alismatales; family Hydrocharitaceae; genus Ottelia; species Ottelia alismoides. The sequence continues at coordinate 26,790 of JAZKJV010010337.1, forward strand.
TATTCTATCGAGCTCCTTTCTTAAGTGAGTGGTTCCAAGACATATTTTTTTATGAAAAATAATTGGTTTGTTAAATTTTATAGCAATGATTTTACAAGATTTCTATGCTTACGAAGGTTTCTATAGTAATTAGTGAGTTTATCATGACATTTTATTTATCAAGTTCAATTATGATTTTCATGTTGCAATACAGATGCATTTTATGGTTTATGAAATTTGTCAAGATATATAGATGCAAGTTTTACATGATATGTTGTCAAGATTTTTCCATGATACAATATAAGATCAATGCACACTATGGCCTACTCCCCAGAAAATTCATGAACAAGTCACTACATGTTGGGGTAGGTATATCCTCGTGGTATACCTATGGCCTACTCCTTGTGACTTAAGAGGACTTTGGGCTCGCATTTCGTATACTAATGGGCTTTGGACCGAATGCGAAATGTACTCGGTCTTTGGGACCATTAACATGAAATGTTAAGATTTTCACGATCTTGGGTTGAGTTTCTCTCCCTAGACAGTTTTACACGGTTCATGAATTAGTACGACATGTTGGGGTAGTGTGAGATTGAATACGATATGGTAAGATAATCAAGACTTTTAAATGCTGCTTCATGTCATAATTATTCAATGATACATGTTGATCCATGCATATATTTTTGTGCTTTCTAGAAAGAATTATTTGATACAATGCAAATTATGTTAATAAAGTAGTTTATCAAAAGCTTGAGATCTGCTCGTTGGGTCTAAGCTCTTTCACGGGTTTAGACTCACCATTCGATTGTTATATTATAACGGATAAATCTTGAACAGGAAGCTTGAGAGGAACGTGTATATTTGCATATCACTAGTTGGAGGTTGCGCCATCAAAGATCTTAGTTTTGGGTAACTTTTTGTACCTTAACAGATATTTGATGAAAACAAGTTGCGGAATTTTGTATGGATATGCAAGAATGGATGGTTCAAATGACGCTGAATATGTAGATCTTGTGTATATAGAAAGGTAAAAGATGATGTTTTTATTCAATGGTTGATGTGATCTTGATTAGATTATAAGGCTTTGCCATAGAATTAAAAGAGATCATTTCAGGTACAGGTTGCGGTTGGGAGATCCATATTATAGAGGAAACTTTGTCGAATTTTATGGATAAGGAAAGGATTATAATAGAATAATGTTTTAATATGAGGTTTATAAACAGGTTCTTGTCGTTTTCGTCTCGGACAGAGGGACAGGTCGTGACAACTTATGGTATTAGAGCAAAGATTTTGGGATTCATGATTAACAGTTGAATTTGGAGATTGAATTATTACGAGGATTTGAATATGGAAGGAAATTGGATCATTGATTTTTTGGGATATTGAGGATTCATTTTATTCTATCATATGAACTTTTGAGGATTTTTTATTCTATCAGAGGACTAATTAGAATACTACTTTTAGGACACGATGGCAACATAGCAACCTCTTAGGACTATACAAGGATTGAGCGACGAGAATGAGACGAATAATAATAACTTACAAGATACTCTAATGCTGATTTTCCAAACATTGGGAAGCATGGCTGCCCAATCCATGCGACCGCATGATTTCGGACATCAATTGCCTTTCGAGCATGTTCGCAAGTTAGGGGCACAATCATTCTATGGTACGGCTGATCCAAAAGTGGCTAAAGCTTGGTTTGAGAATACAGAAAAAGTGTTCAATCTAATGGACCGTACAGGTGAACAACGTTTGAAATTTTCTGTTTTTCTACTAAAGGAAGATGCTTATGATTGGTGGAAGTCTATCTTGGTAAAATATGCAGACCCTGCAATTACTCCCACATGGCAGATCTTTCAGAAGGAATTTAATAAAAAATATATCTAAGGGTTTATCAGGAAGAACGCCGTCGAGAATTTTTATACTTGACTCAAGGAAGTACCTCAATGGATGAGTATGAGAAGCGTTTCACAGAACTATCCAAGTGTGTTCCTTCAGTGAACTATCCAAGTATGTTCCTTCACTGGTGGCTTAAGAAGAAGAAAAATGTCATCGCTTCGAAGATGATTTACATATTGATATAAAGTCTATGGTAGTCGTTGCAGGATATACTGTTTATGCTGATCTAGTCGATGCAGCTCGAAGAGCAGAGAAAGTAGTTCATGAACAAAGAAGATGCAATGTATCGTCAAGGAAAAGAGGTGGAGAAATCTCTCAATGGAAAGAGGGTGGCATCAAAACATTCAGAAATTTCGAAAATCCTAAATAATTTCATATTGATGCACGAAGATCAAGGGCAAAGGAAATGACAACGAACACTTATCCGCAGTGCAATTCTTGTGGGCGGAATAATCCCGGGGAATGTCGCAAAGGTGCACAAGATTGTTACCATTGTGGGCAGACTGGACACATACGTCGTGATTGTCCTATCTGGACAAGGAAACATAGAGATATTCAAGAATCAAACCAACGATGGAAAAATGATACTAGAAGCCAAGTACCCCCGAATAGAAATCAGAAGAGGCACAATGCACAAAATCGCCAAGTTCAGAAAGTACAAGATTCGGGAAAAGTCTTTAACATGACTCTTGATGAAGCCATCGCCTCAGAAGATGTTGTCTTAGGTATCACAATAATTTTCGGCAAAGAAGCTTATACACTTTTTGATTCCGGAGCCACTCATTCTTTTATTTCTCGAAGATTTTGCATGTATGCTGATATAGAAATGGAAAATCTTGAAAATGTCCTAGCAATTTCAACACCTAAAGGAGAACCTGATATCGTCCGTCACATTTTCAAACATTGTGTGATGTGGATAGGAGAACACGAGATTTCTGTAGATCTAATTCCTATGCAGATCAAAGAATTTGATATAATCATAGGAATGGATTGTCTTACTGCATACCATGCTCTATTGGACTGTTATAAAAAGGAAGTCATTTTTCGAAGACCCGGGGAAGCTGAATTCATTTACTCAGGAGGTAGGAAAATATACCCTACTCCTGTAATTTCTAATATATTGACTCACAGATTAATAAGGAAGGGGTGCTCTTCTTATGTTGCTTTTATTTATAACACAAAGGTGGAAGCTATTAGGCTAGAGAATATTCCTATCGTACAAGACTTTCCTGAAGTATTTCCGAATGAACTACCAGGGCTTCCACCAGATAGAGAGATTGAGTTTAACATCGATCTAGTCCCTGGTACAAGTCCTATAGCACTGGCAACCTATTGAATGGCTCCGTCTGAGCTCAAGGAACTGAAGATTCAGCTGCAAAAATTAATGGACAAGGGTTTCATACAATCTAGTATATCACCCTGGGGAGCTCCTGTTCTTTTCATCAAGAAGAAAGATGGTTCCTTTAAGATTTGTATTGATTATAGAAGGTTGAATCAAGTGACCATACGAAATAATTATCCTCTTCCTCGGATAGATGATTTATTTGATCAATTACAAGGGGCTTCTGTGTTCTCTAAGATAGACTTGAGATCGGGCTATCATCAATTGAAAATCAAAGCTGAAGATGTTCCTAAAATAACCTTCCGAACTCGTTATGGGCATTATGAATTCCTGGTAATGCCTTTTGGATTAACAAATGCCCCTGCCGCTTTTATGGATTTAATGAATCGCATATTTCGTCCTTTCTTGGATAAATTTGTAATTGTATTTATTGATGATATTTTGATCTACTCACGATCAGAGGAAGAGCATAAGGAACATCTGAAGATTGTATTGCAAACTTTAAAGGAACACCAATTGTTTGCAAAGCTAGATAACTGTGAATTTTGGCTGAAAAAGGTGGCATTTCTAGGTCATATAATTTCAGGAGAAGGTATATCGGTAGATCCAAGCAAGATAGAAGCTATATTGAATTGGGGACAACCAAGAACTGTATCAGAAATTCGAAGTTTCCTTGGTCTCGCTGGATATTATAGAAGATTTGTTGAGAACTTTTCAAGAATTGCGGCACCACTAACAAAACTAACTAGGAAGGAGGTGAAATTTGTATGGGATGATGAATGTGAGAAAAGTTTTCAGGAACTTAAGAATTGGCTCACATCAGCACCCATTCTTAGCCTACCATCAGGAACTGGCAGATTTATAGTTTATAGTGATGCATCATGTCAAGGATATGGATGCGTACTCATGCAAAATGAAAAGGTGATTGCTTATGCATCTAGACAATTGAAACAACATGAGCTTAATTAGCCTACACATGATCTAGAATTAGCAGCGGTATTTTTTGCTTTGAAAATTTGGAGGCATTATCTATATGGTGAAATTTGTCAAACATTCACAGATCATAAGAGCCTAAAATATATTTTTTCTCAAAAGGAACTGAATCTTAGGCAAAGAAGATGGTTAGAGCTGATTAAAGATTATGATTGTACCATTGAATATCATCCTGGTAAGGCAAATGTCGTAGCCGATGCTCTTAGCCGCAAGTTTAATGGTCAATTAGTATATATCAAAATTGAACGCCTCCCTTTATTATTACAACTGAGAGGATTACGTACTAATCTGAGCATGGATGAATATGGAAATTTATTAGCCTCATTGCAGGTCAGGCCTATATTGTATGATAAAATCCGAGATGCTCAATTACATGACCTAGAAATCAAAAGGATACTTGAAAAGGTAAAAAAAGGGAGAATTGACAAAGTATGCGATCAATGAACAAGGAGTACTATTTTTCAGACAAAGATCGTGTGTCCCAAAATCGCTAGAAATCAAGGCTGAAATTCTGAAAGAAGCACATAACTCCATGTATGTGATGCACCCAGGAAGTACAAAAATGTATAGAACATTGAAGACATCCTATTGGTGGTCAGGAATGAAGCGAGAGATTGCCGAATATGTTTCTCGATGTCTGATATGTCAGCAGACAAAGCCTGCACATCTGTGAACAGCTGGTACCTTGCAACCACTTCCTATACCTGAATGGAAGTGGGAACACATCACTATGGATTTTATTACTGGATTGCCCAGGATGCGTTGAAGACATGATGCAATTTGGGTAATTGTTGATAGTTGACTAAATCCTCTCATTTTATAGCAGTCAATATGACTTATACATTAGATCACCTGGGAAATATTTTTTGTGGATGAAATAGTAAGGTTACATGGAGCACCAATATCTATTGTATCTGATAGAGATCCACGTTTTACTTCTAAATTTTGGCCAAGCTTGCATAAGGTAATGGGTACAAAGTTAGCATTTAGTATTGCTTTCCATCCACAAACGGATGGTCAGTCTGAAAGAACCATTCAAACTTTAGAAGATATGCTCCGGGCATGCGCATTAAGTTTCAAAGACAGTTGAGATGAGCACTTATCACTCATGGAATTTGTATATAACAATAGCTACCACGCTAGCATTGAAATGGCTCCTTATGAAGCTTTGTATGGTCAGTCTTGTAGAACCCCGGTGTGTTGGAATGAGGTTGGAGAGCGTAAATTATTTAAGTTAGAATTTATACAAAACACCATAGAAAAGGTTGAAGAGATTAGGAAGCATTTGAAAACAGCCCAAAATAGATAGAAGAGCTATGCAGATAAAAGGAGGAATCTTGAATTTCAAGTTGGTGACAAGGTATTTCTGCGAGTGTCCCCTTGGAAAGGACTCATTAGATTTGGAAAACGGGGAAAACTCATCCCAGATATATTGGTCCATATGAAGTTGTGGGAAGAGTTGGCAATGTGGCATATCACCTACTACTTCCACCAGAATTATCAAAAGTACATAATGTTTTTCATGTTTCTACCCTCTGAAAATATATTCCAGATCCCTCTCATGTCATCGAACTACAAGAAATTCAATTGAAGGAAGGTCTTCCCTATAAAGAAGTTCCGGTGCAAATTTTAGATCATAAAATTCAAGAACTTCGAACAAAGAAGATTCCATTGGTAAAAATTCTTTGGAGAAGTCACGCAATAGAAGAGGCTACCTGGGAACGGGAAGATGAGATACATTCTCAATACCCACATCTTTTCTCAAATTAATCAAGGTATGTAAGTTTCGAGGACGAAATTTTCTAAGTAGGGGAGAATTGTAATGTACTGCATTACTAGAGTACAATTCAAATGTTCTCATCTCAATACCATTGTAGGATATAAGTTTTCAATACACTGTTTCTACATTATACAATTTAATATCAACTTAAGATTTTACTTATAATATTTTATTAGACATGAAACGATTATCATGTAAATATGTATATATATGCGTATATATTTTTGAAAATTAGCAATGTACTATACATGTCGGATAATTCTTTATACTATATTCAACCAAAAGTCTACGATATATAAAGAATAATATCACCATGTACCTCCATTATAGTTTTGTGATATTTAGGTTCAGTGTGGCATGGAGTATTGTAACATTCGTATTTGAAAAAAAAAATAATTACACTGAGTCTGCAAATAGGGTTGCATCGCATACAGATATAATGTATGAATGGGAGAGCTTGGACACATGTATCTATTGACATAACCTAGATGAACATGCATGTCTATGTTATGTACATCTATAGAATATAAATATTAATGATATGCAAGTTAAATATATTATATATATCATGCAATATGGGAATGCCAATACACATGCACGTAAGCAATGACACGAGTATTCTTGTAATACTCTAATGTAATCATAGTCATATGCGATGCTTTATGTGATAGGAATACTGGAAGAATCCCGAAATTTCTGTAGGGATATTAGCAATAATTGTGAGGACATGATAACACAAGGTCTAGATCGGTGCTCTCTTTTTTAAGGTGCACGTGTAACATGTAGGATGCATGAACCTTGCATGGGAGAGCAAATAAAAGTGGGACGGGGACGGATTGGGGAAGCATCACCGACTAGGTTTTAGGTACCAGAGAAAAGAAGTTGAGTTGCGACCTTCGCGTTCTGGAGAAGGCGAGGCTTGCTATATGTAAGACCCCTTATCCTTATATTGTTGTTACATATTTGTTTTCCTTTTTAAAGCATATGGATCTGTCATCAAGTAAGCATGTGGTAACATATCATAAATCTTTATTAGCTCTAATGTTGGAAGCTAAAAAGAAATCATAGCAATTTTCTTAGATGCTTTCATATACACACACCACGATTTGCTGGGATTAATCGATACAGTTAGTAATTATTCAAAGAAAAGAAGGGAAATAAAATATGGTGGGTATAATATATTACAACCAGTACCTGTTAAGGGCACATGTGTATATACCCAAGTATTAAATGGAAGATTTGACTATGAATTATATAATGATCCGCTAAAATATATATGTATGACATTCAAAAGAGAGAGAGAGATTTCATCATATTATCCCGTTCTAAGCAACATCTAATCACTTTTGTATTAAATTTTCAATTAGGTAAGCTTGTAATTATGATTTTACGGAGAGAAAAAAAGAAAGGTTATAGGACTATTATTGGAATGATAAATGGATATCCGTGCATGATGGTTACCTATATCTAACATTTTTATGGGCTATTACATAGCCATCTTCTAGCGAAATAAGGATATACTAGTGCATACCCGTGCTCTGCACGGGTGAGAGTCTTTACTCAAAATTGTACAAAATATCTTTTAAGGGCAGGAGAATTTCGACCCTTGTCAGGTGACCCGAGTCTCAGTGAATTCGGGCTTAATGTACTATTGTGCTCTGGTTCGGATCGAGTGGCTCGTAATTCGTAAAGAGCCACATGGTATGTGCAACTGGAGAGGCTCGATACCCCTAGATCACATGGCTATGGAGAAGTGTGGCTTCGATGGCTACCAATCGAGGATCAAGTGAGATCTAACGACGAATGCATGACCCCTTAGTTGTGGTGAAATTTACTGTGAACTGCTTCCATGGGTCTTCATTAAAATCTTGGTCCACTTCATGGAAATTTATATAATGATCAACGGACTGGACCATCTTGGGAACAACGTATGTCACATGATTTGTCTTATGTGTTCCCAAGCTATATATTTGGTGTAAGCGTATGGAACTTGTTCCCATATCTCCATCCAGGTTCATGTATATCTGGGTATTTACATGCACCATGGCGTGCAACTTATCACGTTACAAAAATACCAAAATTATCCCATGTATATCTGGATATTCACATGCACCATGGCGTGCAACTTATCACGTTACGAAATACCAGAATTGTCCCATGCACGAGATTTGCTCTGGTATACTGGATGCTTATGAGAAACATGGCATGTGGCTAGAGCAAAGCTCGATATATCAGGAAGTATATCAGAAAGTAACATACTGGAGTCTAGAGGTTAGGGAAATCACCAGGTGATTGTGCAGTAACGAAATAGTCAGAAGAGAGAGAGAGAGAGAGAGGTAAATATGTATTTATAAGTTTTGACGAAGGGACATACCTACAGGGGACGTGGTTTCTGCACACCGTGAGCCGTCCATCTCGGGGAGTCAATGGTGTTGCCGAACTTAGCAAAGTCCGTGGGATGTGTCGGTCGGACGGGAGGAGGGGTTGGAAGGGAGGTGTTGCGCAAGTGGATATGAAGTGGAGCTTGGTGGGGTTTCACGTAGGGATGCAAACGGTCGGATACGGATACGGATATAGGTATTACCATATCCTTATCCGTTTTTTAATACGAATACGGATATTGACGGATATTAAAACTGTCTTACCGTATCCTTAAAAAACGGATACGGATGTAAAACGGATACTAATCGCACACGACTAATGTTAGAAATACTCTATAGAATCGACTTAAATATATAAGAATTGGATGGAAAACACATGATATTAATTTACTAAATGTGTTTGTATCATAAAAATTATATAAATATGGTAAAAGGAAGTAGAGAATTATGTTATATATGGTTAAAAATAAATCTATGAATATATTTATATATGAAAACGGATATACTGATACGGATACAGATGTTTGCGGATATCAAAACGATATTCATATCCGTATCCATTTAAAAACGGATACGGATACGGATGTCAAAATATGTATAAAACGGATATGGTGACGGATCGGATACGGATATATCTGTATCCGTTTGCATCCCTAGTTTCACGTATATGTAGAGAACATCTTGCATTGAGAGAACACATAACGGGATCCGGAAAGGGGCATATGCTCGAGAGAACATGTAAAGGGATCTAGAAAAGGACACACTGTAACATGTCTTCTGTACAACAAACTGCGGTAAGGCAATGGTATATCCGTTGCGTGGTAATGAAGAATGCATAGTTGGAATGAAATGGTTTAAAACGAAGGTGGGAAAGCATTTGGTCGACAAAAAGGGCAAAATCGGAATTAAATGGAAAATGGCTTAAAATGAAGGTGGGAAAGCATTTGGTTGATAAAAAGGGCAAAATCGGAAATAAATGGAAAAAATTAATCGCGGAGGAAGCAGGTGACGGCTTATAATATATGTTATAGATATAGATTTATCTCTACGCAAATAGTTAGCAGAACACATAAGAAAAGAATTCAAAATCTAAACATTATAATAAATACTGTTGACTGAATTATTATTTCAATAAAAAATATATATTCAGAGAACAAGGACATGCTATGTAACCAAAATCAGCATCAAGTTGGGATCATATTTGCATTTCCATCTTGTTATAGATGAGATACGTATATATTATAACATTTATGAACTTTAGGAGACCTGATCTAAGATGCGAATGGGAAGAGGAAGGCTTAAGATGGATAAATAGAGGCAAAGTTGATAACAAATCCACAAAGTATTCTATCGAGCTTTTTTCGAGCTTTTTTCTTAAGTGAGTGGTTCCAAGACATATTTTTTTTATGAAAATAGTTGTTTTATTAAATTTTATAGCAATGATTTTACAAGATTTCTATGGTTACGAAGGTTTCTATAGTAATTAGTGAGTTTATCATGGTATTTTATTTATCAATTCAATTATGATTTTCATGTTGCAATACAGATGCATTTTATGATTTATGAAATTTGTCAAGATATATAGATGTAAGTTTTACAGGATATGTTGTCAAGATTTTTCCATGATACAATATAAGATCAATGCACACTATGGCCTACTCCCCAGAAAATTCATGAACAAGTCACTACATGTTGGGGTAGGTATAACCTCATGGTATACCTATGGCCTACTCCTTGTGACTCAGGAGGACTTTGGGCCCGCATTTCGTATACTAATGGGCTTTGGACCGTATGCGAAATGTACTCGATCTTTGGGACCATTAACATGAAATGATAAGATTTTCACGATCTTGGGTTGAGTTTCTCTCCCTAGACAATTTTACACGGTTCATGAATTAGTACGAAATGTTGGGGTAGTGTGAGATTGAATAAGATATGGTAAGATAATCAAGACTTTTAAATGCTGCTTCATGTCATAATTATTCAATGATACATGCTGATCCATGCATATATTTTTGTGCTTTCTGGTAAAGAATTATTTGATACAATGCAAATTATGTTAATAAAGTAGTTTATCAAAAGCTTGAGATCCGCTCGCTGGGTCTAAGCTCTTTCACGGGTTTAGACTCATCATTCGATTGTTATATTATTACAGATAAATCTTGAACAGGAAGCTTGAGAGGAACGTGTATAGTTGCATATCACTAATTGGAGGTTGCGCCATCAAAGACCTTAGTTTTTGGTAACTTTTGTACCTTAGCAGAAATTTGATGAAAACAAGTTGCGGAATTTTGTATGGATATGCAAGAATGGATGGTTCTAATGACACTGAATATGTAGATCTTGTTTATATAGAAAGGTAAAGATGATGTTTATATTCAATGGTTGATGTGATCTTGATTGGATTATAAGGCTTTGCCATGGAATTAAAAGAGGTCATTTCAGGTACAGGTTGCGGTTGGGAGATCCATATTATAGAGGAAACCTATCAAAATTTTATGGATAAGGAAAGGATTATAATAGAATAATGTTTTAATATGAGGTTTATAAACAGGTTCTTGTCGTGTTCGTCTCGGACAGAGGGACGGGTCGTGACATTCATGTTCCAAACCAGATGCAGTTTATGATTCATGAATGCCAGTTTTTTTGGATATTTATGATTATGCTATCAAGATTTTTCATGATATGATAATATAAGATCAATGCACACTATGTCCTACTCCCCATAAAATTCATGAACATGTCACTACATGTTGGAGTAGGTATATCCTCTTGATATACCTATGGGCCTACTCCTTGTAACTCAGAAGGGCTTTGGGCCTGCATTTCGTATACTAATGGGCTTTGGGCCGTATGCGAAATGTACTTGGTCTTTAGGACCATTGACATGGAATGATAAGATTTTCACGGTCTTGGGTTGAGTTTCTCTCCCTAGACAAATTTACACGGTTCATGAATTAGTACAACATGTTGGGGTAGTGTGACATTGAATATGATATGGTAAGATTGTCAAGATTTTTAAATGTTATTTCATGTTATAATTACTCAATGATACATGTTGGCCCATGCAGATATTATTATTATTTTTATCTCTAGCAAAGAATTATTTGATACAATGCAAATTACATTGATAAAGTAGTTTATTAAAAGCTTGAGATCCGCTCACTGGGTCTAAGCTCTTTTATGGGTTTAAACTCACCATTCTATTGTTTTATTATTACAGATAAATCTTGAAGAGGAAGTTTGGGAGGCACGTGTATAAATCCATACCACTAGTTGGAGGTCGCGCCATTAAAGACCTTAGTTTTTGGTAACTTTTTGATGCCTTAGCAGATGTTTGATGAAAACAAAGTTGCAAATTTTGTATGGATATGCAAGAATGGACAGTGATAATGATGGAAATATGTAGATCTTGTTTATATAGAAAGGTAGAATGTGATGTTTATATTCAATGGTTGATGTGATCTAGATTGGATTTATAAGGTTTTATGAACAAATGATTCTTTTGAATATGTATAGGTTGTTTCAGGTACAGGCTGCGGTTTGGAGATCCATATTTTAGAGGAAACTCTGTCAAAATTTTACGGATAATGAGTACAGATTAGAATAGAATAATGATTTAATAGGGATTTAAAATTACGATCTTGTCGCGCTCGTCTCAGACAGAGGGACCGGCCGTGACATGCTCGATCAATATCGAACGATTCGAATTGATTGCAGTTAACTATGTAGTACTGCAAAGGATCCACTCTAGACCATTTTCATCTCTTCAATTCCTTTCTACCTTCCGGACCTCTCATCGACACAACTCCTCTCCAATTACTCGAGCCACAAGAGCCCACACACCACCGTTCCCTTTAACTCCATGCTTTCACCTTCCTCCAAGCTCGAGAGCATCCATATCCTTTGTGGGTGGCCGCCGAACAGGTTTGAGGTCATCACTCCTATAATCCTATCCTAGCTCTATGTCGAGTATTGTCACCATGTTCCCCCTTGTGTAGTCATCCTTGAGTGCCTTCAAGTATCTTTTAAGATATTATACATAAGAATAATGTTGAATGAAATAATTTACGTAAGGAGAAAAGTAAATTGATACAAACTACGATTACGGTGGTTCCTATGGTTAGTAAACAATAGTTTACAAATATTGAAAATCCTACAAGTATTTAGTGATTGTTGAACTCGTATGATTGACCACATTGGTGGGATGGTGTATCGAAAGGTTAGTTATAAGAAGGGTGTATGACTATCCTCTCCACCTTATTAATAGATATCCTAACAAAGGCAAAAAATACACAAGAGCAATCAATGCATTATAGTTAGCAGAGAGGATCCTCTGCTGTAGAGTCTGCTGCAGCAGACTGCAGTAGGGACGTGAGCCGCTCGATTTCGAGCGAGTGGTTCCCACGAATTCGTACTTTTTATGAGCTCCTATCGTGCGAATTCGTGGGAACCGTTCGATCAAGATCGAGCGGTCCATGTCCCTACTGCAGCGTCTGTTGCAGCATACCCTACGACAGAGGATCGGGTTCCTATAGTTAGCACATATAAACATAAAACAACCCTAGTTCCTTTTCTCCATCAAGAATAAACCGCACGGAAGGGCCCGGAGAAGAAGAATTTGGGAGAGCTGTCTACTACGGTATAATTCTATTCCATTTTACCGTAATAGGATTTTTGGTAAAGCTGATTATTAGGAAGTTGGCCTTACAATTATGATCTTGTTCGTATAAATGTGATCATTATGGTCGTGTTCAAGAATAGCATGAGATCATCTGGAATCCCATTATCCATTATTAAAGACATAAAACAATTCCATCTTTTTCTTAAGATCAACATGTTGTCCTTTTCCAACTTGAGCGGAAAGGAAAGTTGGGTAACTTTCAAATTTCATAAAGTCTTTTTTAGAAAAATTGCTACATGAAAAATTGCCATGCAAGACATATCACGATATGACACATCATTCCTTTTTTTTTCAACGATCTAGTGGTAGAACAATATGCCTACTACCGGAAGGATCAACGTTAAAATCTCACATCCCACATATTTAACTTCGAAAAAATAAATATTCTCTCCCTTCAAAAGTTCAGTTCAATGCTAAAAGTATGATTTTTTTTACTTGTGATCTTCCAAATTTTCGCAGTCATAGGACTCATATATTGCAAATTTACAATATTATCCTTCCATTAATGTAAAATAGGTATAAGTGTAATAACAAAAGGATACCAATGACACAAGGCTCGATGTCTCCCTTCCCTCCCGATCCCGATCCCCCAAATCCTCGAAACCCTAGCGCCGCTCCCCTCTCCCAAATCCACGACACCCATGCGCCGCACCGCTCTGGGCCCTTCCCCCCAGTCCCCACCCCCGCTGCGGCTTCCCTGCCACCTCTCCCCGGGCTCAGTGCAGCGCGGGTCTTCGGCTTGCCTCCCTCCCGCCTCCTCCCCCGGTGACCATCCTCCCGCTGTAGCTCCTCCCCCCACTACCGCCTCACCCCCGGTTGCCTCGCTTCCGTCTTCGCCGTCCTCCCTCTCTCCTCGTCCATCCTTCCTCCGGCCGGGTGTCCTGCCGTCAGTTCTTGCGACTGGAGCTGCTGTGCTGGCCCCCACGTCCAACACCTCCTAGATACCGCCTCCCCCTCCGCCCTCTCGTGCGCTTGGCGGACGCTTGCGGGGGCTCCCTCCCCTCGCCCCCACCCTCGAGGCGCATGGGGTATGTGCCTCCGGTCAAATTGGATTGCGGGCCTGTCGCGTACGCTTCTGAGGAAGACATTCTTGCACTGGACAAGATCTGGCCGAACACGCTTGTCTTCTATATTCTCGGTAAGAACCCTTTTCGGAAGCTTCTCCTCTCCTTCATCGAGAAGGTGTGGAGGCCGGTGGGTAGCTTCAGGCTTTTCCCGCGACCTAATGGCTTCTTCTACCTCAAGCTGGATTCTCCGGAGGCCTGCCAACGAATCCTTGACGGAGGGCCATGGTTATTCCAAGGTGTTTTGTGGTAATTCGAAAATGGGAAGCGGGTACCTTCATTGAAAGGGACCTTCTTTCTGAAATACCTCTGTGGGTGAAGTTCCATGGTCTGAGTCTGTGCCATTCCTCGGTGGCCATCCTCAACAAAATAGCGAGCCTCTTGGCACTCCGTTGTTCATGGACGCGGCTACGGCATCCGGCCAGCGCGACGGTATGCGCGATGCTGCATATCTATACACGCTAGCAAGCCCATCCCGAAGGAGGTCCCTCTGGTATTTTACAACGGACATCGCCATATGATCCAGGTCGAGCTCGAATGGAGCCCACCGCGGTGCGAACGCTGTGTCAACTTTGATCACAGCACCTCCATATGTCCCTTTGCGCCGCCTCCTGCGGCTTTTCCGACGTCCAGCATCCTGCCCCTGTGCCTGCCCCTCCTGCCATGCAGGATGCCCAGCCTTCAGCTGCTAGCACCAGCCCTTCGACCGTTGGTGTTCTACACTCCCGTAGTCACATCGCCTCTCCCCCTATGCAGCGATTGGGTGGGGCATCGGATGGACTTCTTAGCATTCTTCTTGGCGCGGAGGCTCCTGCGGGCTTGCATTCTCCTGTGCCTGACGCTTCCCGACCTCGACAGCTGGAGACCTCCTCTGGTAAGGATTCTGGTGAGCAATCCTCTGATCGTGTCTTGGATCTTCATACCCCTTTTTCGGCACATCACCCCTCCTCGTCCCGTGGACACAAGAGAACCGCGGGGAAGCCATTCTCGGCTTTTGCAATCGGCCCAAGGGCGCTCCTGCAACGCCCCCCCGCTCTGGCCCGGAGGCCTTCCAACCGCCATGGTGTGTCTTTTGATCTTAACAACCCAGGCTTTGATGGTAACTCCATTACCTTTGCGCCTAATGTGGCCCATGACCCCCGCCACCTAATGCGGCCCCTACCCCCCCTCCCCTGACGGCTGATACTAACCCTTCCTGGTCAGTGGCCTCTCATAAAAAGAAGAAGGCCATGAGTGGCCCCTCAAAGCTTGCTGGCCGTGGTGGCCTCCCCCCTTCCCCTTAATGTCGATCGCCGTCCTGAATGTTCGTGGGTTGAATAAACCCCGAAAGCAAAGAACTTTGATAAAGATGCTCACGTCCAAGAATAGTAAAATTCAAGCTGATTTCATTGGCTTACTTGAAACTAAGATCCGGCCGGCCAACTGTGCTAAGTTCGCCGCTGCGATTCCTAAGGGATGGAACTTTATCCATAACGACACCGACCTTGGCCGTATCTATGTCTTATGGAAGGATGATGTTTGGTCCTTGCTCGCCTCTTCGTATCTCCTCGCAGGCTATCATCAGTTGAATGCTCAAACAAAGGGGGGCTAAAATTGATAGTAACCGTCGTGTACGGAGAGAACAACTCCTTTGCTAGAAGATCCCTCTGGGAGGATCTGACGCAACTATCCGTGCCCGCTAACACCCCTTGGCTGTCCCTTGGGGACTTTAATGTCGTTAGATTCAACCATGAAAAAAGGGGTGGGCTGGCCCCTAGCCGTGGTGCTTCGACTGATTTCAATTCCTGGATTGATCATTGCAATTTGGTGGAGCTCCATTCGGCTGGTAACTACTGGTCCTGGACGAATTCTTCGGTTGGGCCCAACAGGATTGTTGCTCGGCTCGATAGGGCCTTGGTCAACGAATCTTGGATTTCGCTCCTACCGCAGGCGAAGCTGGTTTACACCCCTGCCCCGTGCTCTGACCACCTGCTGCTATCAATCAAAATCGTTGACTCTCATCGTCTGCGCCCCCCTTTCCGCTGCTTTGATTACTGGGCCTCTCGGCCTGGGTACCTGGAAACGGTCTCCAACGCCTGATCTGTTCTTGTCCATGGAAACCCCCTCTTCTGCTTAACCCGGAAGCTTAAAGCGGTAAAGAATGCCCTGCGTGATTGGGCCCGCAAGGAGGCAAATGTTTTTGTTGAGGTCAAGGCGGTGGAGGATGCCCTTATGTGCATTAATGACGTTCTTAGCGTCGACCCTCTTGATCCTCATTTCGCTCAGCTGGAGGCCGATGCTAAGGCCTCCTTGGACAAGCTTGATGCTGACCTTGAGTCGGCCTGGCGGCAGAAGAGCCGGGTTGATTGGCTCCTGTTGGGAATAGAAGCACTAAATTCTTCCACTTGTCCACCAAGGCTCGTTACGGGAGGAATTACATCTCTACTCTCATTGACCAGAATGGTTGCCTTGTTGACAAGCACACGGAAATTGCTGCCGCGGCAAACTCTTTTTTTGAGGGCCTTCTCGCCCCTGATCTACCCAGGCCTTCAGGCCGGATCCTCCCCTTCCTCGGCAAGATTCTGACCCTTGAGGCTCGCCGCTGGCTTGTGAGGCCGGTCGGCGATGATGAAATTTTCTCTGCGCTCCCCGATATCGGCTCCAAAAAGGCTCCAGGCCCTGATGGTTTTATTGCTGGTTTTCTTAAAAGACATTGGGCGCTTGTGAAGAATGAGGTCTTGGCTGCAATGGCCTTCCTCTTTAAAGGTGGCGCTATGCTTAGGGAAGTCAACCACTCTTTCCTCACTCTTGTTCCTAAGGGGGACAACGCCACAGGATTGGGGACTTTAGGCCCATTGCCTGTTGCAATGTCATATATAAGCTTTTTGCCAAGGTTCTCGCCTCAAGGCTTGCCTTGGTCCTGCCGCAACTCATCTCGCACCAATCAATCGGCTTTCATAAAAGGTCGTACTATTGGGGATTGCTCTCGCTTGGCCCAGGAGCTGGTTAAATCATTTGAGAGCAAATCCAGTTTTAACCGGGCGTGTCTAAAGGTTGACCACACTAAGGCATTTGATACCATTGAGCACTCATTCATTCTCAGGTCCCTTGAGCTTTTGGGCTTTGACAACACTTGGATTGGGTGGATTGCAAAATGTATCACTACGGTTTCCTACTCCTTACTCATTAATGGCTCCTCTGTCGGTTTCTTCAAGGGAACTCGAGGACTCAGGCAGGGGGACCCCCTCAGCCCGTTATTGTTCGTGATTGGCATGGAATCGCTTTCCTCCCTTATGGACCAAGCGGTTGCCAATGGGAGGATTAGGCCGTTGGGTCGGGGCAGGGGTCAGGCTCCTACCCACTTAATTTACGCAGATGACCTCCTATTTTTTTGCAAAGTCTCCTCTTCCTCTATTCT
This sequence comes from Ottelia alismoides, assembly GCA_037367405.1. Classification (NCBI taxonomy): domain Eukaryota; kingdom Viridiplantae; phylum Streptophyta; class Magnoliopsida; order Alismatales; family Hydrocharitaceae; genus Ottelia; species Ottelia alismoides. The sequence continues at coordinate 44,312 of JAZKJV010010337.1, forward strand.
TGAGCTGAATAGCGTGCTGGAGGCCTTCCGCGATATCTCCGGCTTGGCTTTGAACCCACGAAAGTGTAAACTCATTCGACCTAAAGGGGCCCCCTCCGACTTTGCTTCTACGCTTCGCCTTGGGATTTTGCAATCTTCGCTGCCCACTACCTATCTCGGTCTCCCCCTTGTTTCCTCAATGGGAAGAGGCTCCCATGCTCAGGCTTTGGAAGACCGTATTCGTGCTGCTCTTAGCGGGTGGAAGGCTTCCTCCCTATCCTTGGCGGGTAGGCTTCAATTGCTTAAGACGGTTATTGCTGGCATCACTCTTTACTGGGCGGGTGGGTGTTTCATTCCTTGTGCTACGGTTGTTAAGGTCGACAAGATGTGCGCCAACTTTCTTTGGGGTTTCGGGCAGCATCATGTGAGTTGGCAAACGGTTTGTCTTCCTAAGATGGAAGGTGGTATGGGTCTCCGCTCTTTGGCTATGGTCCGTGATGCAATGAGAGTGGCTTGGGGGTGGTCTATTCTTACCTCCAAACACTCGCTGTGGGCTTGCTTTCTTAGGAAAAGATATCTTCACTCCCACTCCTTCTGGGAGGTCGCACCAAAGAATGGGGATTCTATCATTTGGAAGTCCATTCTCCGCTGCAGGAGCTCTTATCAAGGTTTCATCACTTGCTCCGGTGGGCAACACTTCTGGTCTCGCTCCCCTAATGGCTTCTCTTTTGCTCAGGCTGTCGACGTCATGAGGCCTCGGGGCCAGCTGGTTCCCTGGGCTTCGGTGGTCTGGTGCAAGGGTATTGTTCCTAAGTACGCTTGCACGCTTTATCGGGCGATCATTAACAGGCTGCCGACCTTGGTCAGGCTGGAGCGACATGGGCTTTCCACATCCGACCTCTGCTATTTCTGCAGCTCTTCTCCTGAGTCTACGGAACACATCTACTTCAACTGCTGCTTCTCGGAGGACATATGGTCAAGGGTGCTCTTGGAGTTGGCCCTTCACCGTCCCCCTCCGATGTCTCTTCCCGGTCTTGTGAATTGGATTGCTACGAATCATGTTGGAAATCAATTGCGGTTATGGTGCACTGTTCTTTCTTCTTGTGTGTGGTATATCTGGAAGGAGAGGAATCTCCGGTGGACCACCTCGCGCTCAACCCCAGCCCCCGTGCTTGCAGCTTCCATCGTGGCTGATATCAACACTGCTTTTTTTTGGAATCTGTATTGAACCCCCTCTTTGTTCGGGGTCCTAATGTTTCTGCTCTTTTTGCATGCTATGTTAGCATGTCGTTTTTTGGTAGCTCCTTGTAGCTTTTTGTGCAACAAATTTGTAAATCCAATTTCTGTGAATGAAATATAGATGACACATTTACATACCAAAAAAAAAGGATACCAATGTGAATACTATTGTAAAATATATAAGAATACATGCGTTGTTAAAAAAGTAAGGGTATAAATGTAAATGTAAAAACTTAGAAGGACACAGGTAAAATTCCATTAAAAAGGACATGCCATGTGAACACAAGTTTTTACGGAGACGTGGACAGTCATCCACCACACCCATTTTTGTACTTAGTAAGCAATCACAAAATTCGCATTTAACAACATTACAAAGTCTAGCTATGGTGCTCTACTTAATATGTTAACTGCTGTGGGAAACCTTTCTTCTACGGCCGTGTTTGTCCAAAGATATCATGCATCGATTGGGGTATTCATCGAGACATTCATCTAGTCACGCTGGAGAGCTATTTCGCGTGGGTATCTCAGGGAAATTATTTTTCATAATGGGTAGGGATTGAAAATTTTTCCCAGAAGGGGATGTATCAGCAAACTGTTTGTCACTCGTCAACGTGGCGCGACAAACAGTTTACCGTGTTGACATGGCCTCTGCCGCAAACATTTGCCGTGCGCTGTCAACTTTCCCGCCCAAAAAACACATAGATTGAAATTACATATAAATTAAAATTACATTTAAAATGAAATTGAAAAGGAATTAATATGAAAAAATAATATAGAATAAAATTATATATAAAATAAAATTATATATAGAATGAAATTATATGTAAATTCATATGGAATGAAATTATATGGAATATGGAGTGAAATTCATATTGAATGATATTGATATGTGTGATAGATAAATATTGATTTAATAATATAGAATTAATATGTTATATTATTAATTAATATATAATTACTTTGATTTATAAATATAGAAGTCTAATTAATATATATTGATTTATTAATGTAGAAGTCTGATTATATTATATAATTATTGTGACAGATATATATTTATTAGTACCATAAAGATCCTTACTCTCGGGTATCGAATGCTTTGGAGGTATTCAAAGTTTATTTTTTTCTTTATAGTGAAATTATCCCCTCACCTTCTCAGATGTGACACTCATGTTGATGTTATCTCATTTGACATCAACTATACTTATCTCTATTATAATTTTGAGGTTTTTACACTTGAAGAGGACGGACATCTGTGGTATATAGACTAAGGTTAAGATTTTTGGATATTGATGTAGAAATATACAAAGAAATAAAATACTTCCATTTATTACGAAAATAAGTTGAGATTTTAAAGATCTAAGTGGGGAGACACTTCCATTTATAAATTATCAAGTGCAGAGAACCCGGGTATTTTCTTTTGATTGATAAAAGATACATATGATAATATATGCGTAAGAGATCTTCAAAATGGATATATATATATATATATATATATATATATATCAAGAGTTTTCAAAATAACAACACAATAGAGTAACCTAACTCATGACCTCAACCTCACTCGTTCTCCATGCAACACGCTCAGACGTGCGTATTTCAGTGCAATGGTATAATATAGATCTGTTAAGTCTGCGTACAAATTTTCTTCCTCATCATAATAATCTGTAACCGGTGAGGTCTCACTCTGTGATGAGTCAACCATAGTCGGGGGGCATGGATTGCTATCAACATCAACCATTTCCTATACATCGCTAAAAGTTACCAAAAGATCTACACACTTATATTCCAAGAAGGTCAATTTATTATTATTATTATTGCTTAAAGATTTATTAATCGTTACCTACCATTAATAATCGTAATTATTATTACTTATTATTAAGTGATATTATTTGAGATTATTATTATTAATTACTTATTATTAGATGATATTATACGAGATTATTAATAATTATTATTACATGGCATTATGTGAGATTATTATTAATTAGTATCATGTATTAATACATGGTATTATTTGAAATTATTATTACTTATTATTACATGGTATTATTTAACTTATTTAATATTATAAATTTTATTAGTAATTATTACTAATTAATTATTATTTATATCAGTTATTAATAATAAGAATTATTATTATATTACTTCTTCTTAAAATAAATTTATTTTTTAATTTAATAATAATAATAATAATAATTATTACTATTACTTACCATTAATAATTAACTATTAATTGTTATTCCTTACTAATTATTCTCTACTATTATTTATTATTATTTATTTCTAATTACATGTAATTATTAGTAGTTTCTTTAATTATTACTACAATTAAGAATTATTTCTAATTAATAAAAAATATTAATCATATTTATTACTTATTATTACATGTTAATAGTAATTTATTATTAATTGTTATTAATATTAATTATTAACTACTAATTATTATTAATTATAATTATTAGTACTAATTAATACTTATTAAAAAATAAATTTTATAGTTATTAGTAGTACTTAATAATAAAAGCATTTATTTATATTAATTATTAATAATAAGATTTACTATTATGAATTATTAATTATTCGTATCAACTATTAATTTACCTTATTAGTAACTAATATAAATTGTTATTACTTATTACTTTTAATTAATAATTATTACCTCGTTACTACAACTCTGAACTACATCGACGAATAAATAATGACGATTGCTAATATTCTTCGTTCTATTGATAAAATTCACTAAAAAATTGCGTCATAGGAAATTACTAAATATAATGTGTGTAGTCCTTACCACCCTAATCAGAATCCTTATATTTGTATATACAACAATGACCCATGAGAGAATCGAAAGACATACAATTGTTACAACCCTACTAAAGTTGTGATCTTCTTATGGCAAGGATGATAATAGATGTGAAATCAGTTTTCATTTATTATTATTACATACACAATTTTATTTGTTTCCATTTTAAACTAGCAACGAATATATATTCGTTATTGTTCTACGTCGGCAACAAAAATCATTATTATTTCAATTTAACAATGAATACTTATCCAATTAGCGAGTAATACAACCGTTATCATTTCAATTTAGTGAGAAAAATCATCGTTATCATTTCAATTTAGCAATATTTTTTATTTATTGATAAAAATTACGAATAAATTAACAAAATTTGCTAATAAAATGATAAAAATACAAATAAAATAAATCATACCTTAAGGGGGAAATGACATTGGATGGAGAATGACAGAGGAGGAGAGGATGGAGAATGAGAGAGAGGATAGAGGGAGGTGTGGAGAAGAAGGGAGGGGCGGGTGCCTTATATAGGAACTTCCTGCGACAAATGGTTTGCCGTTCCACGCGAAACTCTTTGCCGTGTCGGACGATCGCCGACCGCGCCTGCCTCTCCCGTCCCATCTCCCTGCCACATGCTCCTCGAAGACCGCTTCGTCTCGTTGATCGAGCCATTGGGCACGACAAACGGTTTGCCACAGAGGCCATGTTAGCACGGCAAACCGTTTGCCGTGCCACGTTGATGAGTGGTAAACGGTTTGCCGATACATCCCCCCTTATGGGAAAAAATTTCAGTCCGTACTCATTTTGGGAAATATTTTCCTTTGGATACCCACTTTGGGAAATAACTCCACCCCGGATGTCTAGGATCATCCTACGGTGTGAAAGACATCATCACCCTTGTCTTTGGAAGTGGCATGAATGCTCAAACTTAATGCAGGTTCAGCTTGTTCATGGCTCATGCCTTGGGCTCAGCAAATTCATTGTGTTGAGTTCAAGCAACAGCTTCAGCTCAATAATCACAATCAGCCGAGTTCAAGTTTCTACTCGATAATGCATGCATGTATATTTAAGGGATTTTTATACTAGTTGCCTTCCTGGTTTTTGCGGATACACTTACGCCCTTTTCTTATTTGCAATAAAACATGTACCTCTATCTTCTTGTACCATTGAGACGATTACATGTGTGATTTTTTCATTTTTCTTCCTTCCTCGATCTCCTCCTCCACATCACCCACCTCTAACTACTTCTCACTTACCTCTGCCTCAGCCCCCGAGCCCCCTTCCCATCCCTGGCCACCTCCTCTGCGTGCATGCATTGTTGTCGTCCCCAGTTGTGTGTAGGCACTGTCACCCCTCCCCCAACCATCTTGTCCATACCACTAATGTCAAGCTCCTTGTGCCCCTCCTCCACCACCAATTCAATACGACCATTCTCGTCACACTTCTATGTCATCGCCAGGATGAAGTAAGAAGAAGACGAGGAACCAGGAGCTTTGCACTTGCAACAAGGTCCTTCGCGTGGATCACAGTCAAGAAATTCACGGGCATAAATATTATACAATATTTATTATCTAAATAATTTGTTGGAACAAATTATGATTTTCACCTAATTGGCAGCCAAACTAATGTAGGGACAGAACTTTTGACGACAAAAGAACATAAATACACAAGTGTTATTGCGAAAAAGATACATGGATAAGTATTTTTGTAGAATTCACAGGGGCACAAGAATAAAAATCATTATATCTAAACATACATAAAATAGATCTATTATATTGCATGTTGTCGCTAATAGTGATGGTAGAATTTTCCACTTGGAAATCAAGAGGTTACATGTTCAAAATTCAATACTACTTTTGTGATTTCCATTCAATTGGAGAGTTTTAAGTTGTAAATTTTACATGATATTGGGACTTCTCCACTCTATACATAAAGAAAAAAGTACATAGGAGCCTCCAGTGCATGTCACTTTGCTTGTGGATTCATATGAAGTAGCAAGACTACAACTTAAAAAAATTAATATAATTAAGGAGCTAAAATTATCTATCAAGATTTTGAGCATGCTAATGAGTTCAAGTCACACAAGTTAAACTTGAAAAAGGTTGATTGGGACTCAAAGTTTATTGAGTTACTCACTAATTCCACATAGGCCTCCCACTCATCGCCTTGGACGAGCGACTTGATCAACTTCGGTTCCTACCAAAACTCACAATTAGATTCGTTAGGTTGGCTTGATCACTTGTGCATCCGAATCTAAGCTCATGCAAATGACAGGTGGGGTTCAATTCAACGTTGGGGAGGGGAGGAGAGAAATCCAACCGATGGCATCCAACCCAACCAACACTCAACGGACCACTGATCGGTTGTTGGACTGTAGCATTCGCCAGTGGTCCTGTGCAACCAGAGGTTGATGATAAAACCAAGCATATCTCCACATGCGGAGACCACGGCAAATTGGAAATGCTCATGGACGATGGGACATGGCTTAATTCATTCATTCCTGGTCCTTAAAGCAGTTTCTCCTTACAGATGATTACGATTCCGGAAGCACCTTGACCTTACTTGCAGCGTCCCTTTTAAACTTGGCTAACCGCTTATGACAAGCCTGCTCAAGGAAGGAAAGGGCATACCTTTTGGACAGAATGGAACAATTTCCGATGTAAAGCGGCGAGCAGATGTGCCTTTCCATCCCCTGTTTTCCAAACCTAAACACACAGCTATGCATAGATAAATAGTGAAATAAAAAAGAATAATAAATATCTATTGCAAACAACCTAAAAAAAACAAAAGCAGTCACAGTCCGCAGTCGGTTCCCCCCCTCCCCCAATCTCCCGTTTATTTCCTTTTCCACTTTTCTATTTACACGAAATAAAAGAAATAAAAAGAAGAACAGGAGGAAACGTACAGCGAGATCTACGAACTAAGGGTGCGTTTGGTTCGTGGGTTATCCAGGGGTGGATAACCCGATTTTGTATTTGTGTGTTTGGTTGGTGGGTTAAGGGTTGGGAGGGTTTGTGTGATGTGATTGTATTGGAATTTGAAAAAGTTGGTAGTTATTATGATATGATTGCATTGGAATTTGAAAAAGTGGGTGGTTGTTGTGATATGATTGTATTGAAGTTTGGAATGGTGAGTAGAAGTTGAGTATTTTATGATTTTTAGATGATATGATGGTATAATATATATTTTTCTTGAAGGGAAGGGAGTGGGCCCCATTAGTGGGTTAAAAGTGGGGGTTTTGGAGGGTTACCCACCCAAAGTGGGGGGTAACCCACCAAAAGAACGCACCCTAAGAGAAGCGCCATCGATCGGATAAAGCTTTACAATTGAGAGGGAAGCCCTAATCCATAATTGTTTTAGGGCAAGAACGTATTGGCATCACGGTCCTCCCTCGCATTCGCTCCCACCTCCACCGCCGGGGACCCCCCGCACCTCTCGCACTTCGCCGCCGACGCTGCCGCAGCGAACCCCTGCCGGCAGGAAGGGCAGGAAGAGTGGGAGCCGAGCCACGTGTCGACGCAGACAACGTGAAACGCGTGGCCGCACTGCGGGAGGATCCGTATCTCGTCGCCATCGGCGAACTCGGCGAGGCAGATGGGGCACTCCGCGGAGAACTTCTCAGCGGCGGTAGCCTGGGCAAAGGAGAGCTTCGGGAGGGAGCGGAGGACCTTCTTCTTGAGGCCTTTGTTGGGAGGGGGCTGTGTCGGGGCGGAGCCGCCGGAGAGGGAGCGGCGGAGCCACGCGCAGCGGGCGACGAGGGCGAGGCCCACCACGCAGATGAGGGCACAGAGGAGAGCGGCGAGTATCACCATTACGTCGGAGTCCACCGCCATAGCTTCCGGAGGCGGCGCCGCCTCTTCTGCTTGGAGTAGCCTCATCCGAGAGAGAGAGAGAGAGAGAGAGAGATGTGGGGGGTAGACAATCCCTTCTCTGAGGAGGTGTCCTTATGAATCGCTGGTAGCTTTTTCTTTCTTTTTGCACATACATGCCTTTACTAATTATTATTATTATCCCATCCAAAGGAGGTCGTTGCACGCAGGTGCAGTGACTGCACTTTAAAAATATTATTATGTTACCAATCTTTTAAAGGAAGTTCAATCCAACCATATACCGAGTTTATGAGCTGAGAGCGGCCCGCCAAAGAGAGGGATCTAGCCTTCCAACCACACAGCTGACCGCGGATTTTCTCTTCCAGGACACGCGACTGACTGCTCGATTATTCCGGCTGCAACCATTGGTCGTATCTCCTCCATGTGTTCTGACTTCCTTTGGGACTACAAATGCCATGACATTGCTTGGAAGGACATTTGCCTCCCTAAGGAGGAAGGAGGTTTGGGTATTAGGTCTCTTCACGACCTGGTGGGAGCCTCCAAAATTTCCTGGGCTTGGAGATTCCTCAAGGCGGAGGGTTCCATTTGGGCTGATTTCCTCCGCTCCAAATATCTTAGAGATGAAAGTTTTTGGGATGCAACTGCCCCCCGGGGTGCATCGTTGGTCTGGAAAGCTATACTTAAGGCATGTCCGATTCTGGCCCCTATTCTAGGTGGCTCAATCGTTAACCCCGGCATGACACCCGCTATTTTCAGCTTCCGTCTCGCTTTTGACCTGGTTCGCTTCAGAGCTCCGCTCGTTGATTGGCACTTAGAAGTCTGGAGATCCAAAGCTGCGCCCAAACATAAATGTTGCCTTTACAGGTTGATAAAGAACAGGGCTCCCACCAGAGACAGGTTAACTCGCTTTGGAATTAACTTGGATCCTCGTTGCCTTTTCTGTGACTATGATATGGAATCTCGTGACCATCTGTTTTGGGAATGCTCCTTCTGCTTTGAAATTTGGCTGAAAGTCTGCATGGCACTCTCGCTCCCTAACCCTTCACGAAGTGACAACATCCTGCTCTCCATCCCTTGGGCCAGAAGATTATGGAGTGTGGACAAGTATGGGGGCGCTAAGCTTAGAACCGCAATGGCGGTTACTGTTTGGTGGATTTGGAAGGAACGGAACCGTCGTTGGACTACTACTGGGAGCTCCTCGGCTGATCAGATTGCTTTGATGGTTGTTGAGGAAGTCCGCATACTGCTGAGCTGACTTTGTGCGCGCATGAATCTGTCCTTTTTTGATTTTTGCTCCGGAAGCCTGATGCTCTGAATACTTCTTTTTGGGTTACTCTTTGTTTGACAGCCTCTTTTTGTAGGGCTCCATGCCCCATATATTGTACAGTTTTCTGTTTCTCTATTCAAATATAAATTTACTTACCTTCCAAAAAAAAAAAGTTCAATCCAACCTACTTCTACCATGTCGCGGAACAATCTTGATTTACATGGTTCCACTGTTTACAACGAGTTTTATGCCCTAAAGAAATATTTCTTTAACATATTTTAAGATAAATGACAAAAATCTCAATTATTCGTTGATTCCTAATTAAAGTCTTCATCTTTCAAAGGTAACAAAGAAGGACATGAAATTTCAACTTTAGATTTTAACGTCGACACACAAGGACCACAGAAGTTTAGGAAGGTTCGTATTTGAAACAAAGAAAGAAGACTAAGCCCCTCTTTGTTAGACTTGAAAGACGAGACTCTTAATTGCAAATTAACACATAGTTGATGCTTATTTTTGTAATTTACCCTACTTTTTATTGGTGTTTTTTATGATCTCAAATATCCGAAGTCTATTGATCCTCCTCGTCGGTGTCTTAGAGAAGAATGCACGACAAACTAAAGAAACCTTGCAGTGCTTGGGAGGGGTATAGCCGAGGATCACCCAGGTGAACCCTAACGAGGCGATCTTTTTCGGATGGGCCATCGTCTCTCCCATGCATCTTCTCCCAAGTGATCGTCTTCCACGATGGACAATCCAAGGTGACAACGAATGGTTGAGCGAGCTTCTTCGCCATCTACCCATTCCTATTCCATGTGCCATCTCTCCCTATAGAGGCAACAAGAATGGAGATCAGGTTCTCTTCTCTCCTTCTCTACCTCATCTCCCCCCCCCCATCGATAAGAGTGCATCCATTCACGCCTAACCTAACGCTATCGTCTTTTGGAGTTGTGGTGTTTTCTTTTAGGGATTTTTACCCAGCACACCCTGTAAACGTTTTAAAATGCCTCTACGACCTTTTGCACAACGTAATTTCCCCATCGACCCTGTAAATTACCCCAAGAACTCACACGGGCTTAAAACATAATACCCGGAGGGTTCATGGGGTAAGAGTTGGCAAGTTTACAGGGTTGAGGGGGAAATTAGGTTGTTTCAAAGGTCGTAGAGGTGATTGACAAAGTTTATAGGGTCTACCGAGTAAAAATCCCTTTCTTTTACCCAAACTGCGTGAAGGAGTGGTCACATTTTACTAGTTGAAATGTCATATTTTGAGTTAGCCATGTTGTTTCCAGAGCTATCGACGGGCTTTAAATCAAGCCCTATTTTGTGAGAGCTGTATCTTGAAGGTACCTTCCTTTCGTGGCAAGGGACATATGCTACGAGGTCAGCAACGATCTTTCTATAAGGTAGTCCTCTACATGGGATGAATAAGGATACGAGAAAATGAAGAGGATGATCAGGAAAAGAAGGTTTAAAAAATGGTGCTTGTTAGACTTTTTTGCTAAACAAACAAAGCGTACGGGAGGGGATAGATTAATGCTGATAAAGGGGAATGAAGAGGATGGCAACGACAAGGTGCAACACCGATGGGAATCTCGTTCTCAGAGACGCCGATAGCTGCGACCATGACAAGGAGGGTCGCCGACAGCGTGGTGAGAGTGGTTGGGGCATGTAGAGGCCCCTTGGGAGGCGAGACCGAGACGAGGAACATCACTATACTGGACTGTAGTGGAGGGGAAGAGCGACCATTTGGATAAGGGGTTTGATCTCACGGATGATGGTAATATACCGTTGCAAGGAAGAGCAAATAAATGTTGCCTTGGTCTGTGTCTCGAGCCATGGATGAGCTAGATGGAATAGAATGTACTACCGCATTAGAGCTTGAATTTCACTACCAGAGACAGAAGCAACGTTTGTTAGCAGTGATTTTTGCGATGTATTCAGTGGATTGGAAATGTGTGGAAGATCCATCAGGACATTCGAAGAAGCATCGGTTGTTGGGTGGGTTGGAGATGACGGTGGCGTAGCAGGGCAATCAAGGGAGGGAGAGGAGGTGGATATAGGGTGTTGGGTGAGGAAGTAGGAGACACGATGCTTTGTTGTCCGGGTGAACGGGAGGGGAGGGGATTAGGGGAGGGTGGGAATCATGGGAGAGGGGTGAGAGGGGCATTTTAGTCCATTCGACTACTATGTTAACGGTGAGAACATGCCAAGAATCACATTATTACCATAAACATTGTTGGGACCCAAATCGTTACCATGGGAAGTTTGAAGACTATACTATATTGTTATTTAGGAAATTGGGGGGAATTCCCTGTAAATTACTCTATTACCTATCAAGCAGAAAAGTAGGCTTCGGATGGACGGAATTGCACTCACGATTGATATTTGTGCAAAGGAGTGGCAGCAGGATCCGTGAAATCACAGTACTTACGATGGAAGGATGGGACGGTTGAGGCGTTCCGCTGCAATTTGACCCACCGGTACTTGGTGTTGGAAACAGGACTCTCCATGTACTATGATTGAGGCCTTGTGCTTTGTAGAATCTTACGCATGATTGTAATAAAGTAGTCCCTTCTTAATACAGGGGTTCCATCGGAAAATGTCTCCAGTTTTTATTACTTTTGTTTTCAATATTCTCCCAAGAATATCTTGTATGCAATAGGTTGATTTGATCCCATCAATTCCTCCAACCCACTTGGAGGAATAAAACCACAAAACTCCATGCTATTATCAACAAGGGTACATTACAAAAAAAAGTCTCAACTATATATTTATTTTCAATTGAATGCCTCATCTTTCAAATGTAATGAATAGGAGTACAAAATTCCAATTTTAGGGTTTAATGTCGACATACAAGGTAGCGGAAGCTTGCATGTATTGGAGAGTAGAAAAAGATTAAGCCTTTCTTTCTTACACTTGAATGACAAGGCTTTAATTGAGAATCGACATATATTTAAGACCTTTTTTATAATTTACCCTATCAAAAATGATATTGCATCCATATGCCATCATCTTTTACTAGTTACAAGACAAACCTTGTGAATACATTAGTTAAGGTTGAAAACGCTCAGATATCAATACAGATATTAGTATAATCATATCTTTATCTATTTTAAAATACAAATATTAATACAAACACGAATATTGACGAATATGAAAAATATCTTACATATTCTTAAAAACAAATATAAATATAAAATGAATACGAATCAAATACGAATGATAACATAAATATTTAATAAATTAACTAAAATATACATGTTTAGGATGATTCACACATAAAATAGATGTACCAAATATATTTATTCATAACAATTATATCAACAATGGTGAATGCAATCATAAAATATTATTTCACACAAATAAAGATAAATATATGGATATATTGATATATTAAAATTGATATATGAATATAAATACGAATATTAGAGAATGTCAAAGCGATATCCTTATCTACATTTACTTTAAAATGAATACAGATACCAATGTCAACATATATGTAAAATGAATGCAATAATACTAGATGGAATCTTGTCCACTTCTACACTGCAGACCTCTGCCGTCAAAAAGATAGTACAAAATTAATAATAAAAGGAAAATGATTCTCAAATTCAAAAACTCATTTTGGTATAAAGTAGTGACTGACATGCTTTTAGAGGGATGTCTCCACACGTGCACACTACCACTATCGTAATCTATCTATATTAAGGACTTGAACATGCTATATACTCATAAATGGTTTTTTTATCATTTCTCGCTACATGTGTATAATCCTGTTATTTTCTCATTTTTCCTGGCTATATTCCTCAAATAGTGGGAGAGAAGGTTGAGTGGGATGTTCTTGCACTTAATGGACCAATTGGAATTGAATATTCTGACACTTATAGCATGTAACATCAAAAACATGTTTGTCTAATGCAAGGATGCCACATCATCAGTAACAAAAAATTTGAGTATATTCTATATATCTCCATAGACGTTACACTAACCACGATCCTCAAGCACTCTCTGCTCGTCGAGGTCTTGCGAACAAATTCGGAAATGGACAGAATGGGCCTTCCTTTTTAGTGTGTAGAGAAGTGTGGAGTTTAGGAAAGAATATCAGGAGAGGTTGGTGGTTCTTTGCGATGGGAAGGGTCGAGTAAGAGCTTGAAGGATGTGGTGAGATAGAGGCAAAGTGGTAGGGATGATTGGGGGGTGTTAATGATGGTGTGGAGTGGAAATAATGCTGGCGCGACTCGATATAATGAGGGTGTGAAGATGGTATATGTGAGTAGTGACCTGCTGCGGGTATTTGCGCGTAGGTGTAGAGACCTTGATGGTGGATCATGCTCATGGATAAAAAAGACGGATCAACATGGTTTGTAGCAATCATTATTAAGGGGATGATTAAATTTTGGATTTAGTGGTACTTTCATCATTTTTTGAGTCTATTATCTTTATTTGATGGGATTTAACGGTACTTTCATCATTTTTTGAGTCTATTATCTTTATTTGTTGTATTTTTATTTTATAAGTTCGCTCACTCCAATATAAAATGGAAAATATGCTTTTTTGTACGGAACAAATTATGGAATAGAGTAGTAAAGATTGATACTCATGCACCCTCTATTTATTTTTCGTATTTGCATCTATGAAATTTGAAGAATGGTCTCAATTCAAGGTTGTTAGTATAATGATGGTTAGATTCGTTGATTGAGGATGACGTGACACCACACCTCCCTTCACAACAACTTTGATCCCTTTCGACGCATTGCAGTTGATGCAACTGTCAATGATTCTTAATGCCCCTATACTGACAAATTAATCATAATTGGTAATCACACCGTTTGAGAAACCACTGGATATACCATCGATCTTTATCCTCTACCTTGCCACCAACCCATCCACCCGCAATCAAGTGCATCTTCACCATCTCTGCCATTTCTCTCTAACGCCATTATTGTATCATCCATCTTTGCTTCCTAAATTGACGGTTGATTTTGACTTGGTTATTTGAGCCCTTAATCAAAGATGGCCAGGGATGTAAAATAACAAAAGTTAAATCAAACTTAACTAAGAAATCTTGGAGATTTTTTTGGATTTGTAATTCAAATAAATAATATATAATGAGTACAAAAAAGATGGACAAAAAATGTAAGATAAGGATTATAATGTCAACAAGAAGATTATGCAAAAAAAGATGAAGAAGTTTATATTGTGGTTAAACTCCAACAAGCTCGTGAGAAAAGCTATAAAAGTTGATCCCTCGTAGAAGAGGCATAAGAGGTCACTAGAGTCAAGGTCAAGCTACTCTGCCACTCTCTAGAGGGTGGAGGAATATCGAGCGATCGCTACTCATGATTCAATGGAGCATTTGCCTATACATGTTTATATCAAGGAGGGGAGCCAAATTCTCCTCCTTAAGCTCCCACACTCCTAGCTAATGCTTCTAAAAACACAGTGGAGGTTTAATCGATGCATCAAATGTCAGTGGCGAGTGGGCGAGGTTGTTAAAGTATGTAGCTAAGAACTTGTTAAAAAAATGAGAGAAACACAAGCAATAAGTGTAATGAAAATGCAACAAAAAATCAATAGAAAAGCATTGATTGGTGGAGATTATCGTAAAAATTGATTTTTTTGGTGAAAATCGGATGGAAAATCAATCACCACCATGAAGCATGCAAAGAAAAATAAAAAAATACGATATAATGATCATCGATCACATGATGAGAAAAATCAATATGAAGAAGAACAAGTGCAACTCTCTATTCCCTCGATCTCTTTCTTCTCTTCTCTCCCTCTATCTTTTTGTTGTCCCTCTAGTGGTGTTTGGAATAATGCCCCCAATCCTTTTACATATTAGCCCAAGTCTTGAGACCCATAGTCCTATTCCTAAAGGACTCTACATAGAATACAACTCAATTCTTATTAGGATAAGGAGTCTAATCCCTTAATGATTCCCAATCCTAATGACCCTTGGTCCTAACAATGTTCCACTTGATTTAATTCCTACAAACCCCATGTTGTTTTAAGTATACACTGGTCTATCCTCATCATCTGCACGTCTCCCCAGCAGGATTGCACTACCTATTGGTGTTGCTCCTCCTGTTGGGTTCTCTCGACGTACCTCCTCTTTGGAATGCTCACACAACTCCGTATCGTGCCTTTTGACACATCACTGCACATCTCTCATGATTAGAGACTGTACCATCATCATATGATAACATGATCTACATGTACTTTTCCTTCTTGCATGCTATGCCGATAGCATGCTTCTCTCTTCTGGTAATGCTCGTCATGGTAAGAACTAGTGCTCCATCACATATCATATCCCTTGAGCATGCATACTTTATTTGGCATGCTCATTCCTTGCATCACCACCTGTGCTTCCTTGCCTGCTTTAAGAACTCCAATGAGACACGATATCATCGTGACTCGATCTTTCCTAGTAAAATCAGATTCTTTTATTATATAGGAATGTGTCTGACACATATTAGCGTTTGTACTGATCTATCAAACATGTGAAATTGCACCGATTCAATAGCTTTGATGTGATGAATATCTCCATCTACCATCTTGATCGTGCTATCTTTACCTGCATGTTACATATTGAGATGCTTCCTAGATGAGCACACATGATCTGAACATGTCGAGTCTATAAGCCATCTTGAATTTGCCTTCATCTCTCTTGAGCATGTTATCAAGTCTCCCTCACATAATACAATGAAATCCTTTTGGTATGCATATGAATAGTAAACCTTCCTCTTCCCTTTTTCATTCTCATATACAGTCAACAATTTTGTATTTTGTGAACCTTTTATCAAAATAAAAGCATTTTATTGGGATGCATTCTTGGATTGACTTCTAAACATCATATCTGTTCTAGAAAATTTACTCGTGGTCACAAGCACATGATATTGATCATTTGTTGACTCATTTATCGATCTTTGTCGAGACTCATTCATATGTATTAAAGGGACTGTATAGTCCAATGTGATGGTCTCCTTGTCATAGAGAAATATTGACGCAATTATGATAATAGGAAGATGGAAGAGAACTTAAAGACAATGCCTTATCCTCTTCCTCGAAGAGAGATTCTCCTTTCTCGTTCTTCTCCTTAAGAATGAGCACATTAGTCAGAATGTTGTTCAATTTCATCCAAGTGCACCTTCGGCTTTGTCCCAGTGGCCATCTTTACGACATACAACTTCGTCTTTATTAATAACCTATTTGTCAAAGCTGATGACTTCATAAAAATTTTTGTTCGCTAAGAACTATACTATTCACGAGATCCCTCGTATCCTTCGACTATTCCTCCTTCATCTTCCATGCCTTCTTCTCTACTATTAAGAGAGCTTCAACAAACCCTTATGGTGTAAGTATATTTTCAGCTATTATTGCCAGATGATGAAGTCGATCTTCCTATTGAAGGATTCCATATAGAATGATCTACCCTTCAATGACAACTTCTCCATTACATCTGCACAATACAATGTGATCTTCCTCTAACACAAATCGCTTAATACCTTGATTGGACTGGATCTCTACCTACTGCCTCAAAAATAATGAAATGCATACTCTTTGTAAGATTTGAAAAATCAGAGTAGAATCCTCCCAACCATATGATTTTACTATTCTCGAGCATGCAAAAAGTCATATATGGACTCCTAGATTTCCTTGATCAGACTTCGTATGATCCCAATCTCAATGGTTTAGTATAACATTCAGACTCCATTGAAGAATGCACACCCATTGCATCACATTCTCTCATCGACATTAAACCTCACTTTGGTACCAATTCCTAGGGATAAACCCGATGCATAAAATCACTATTATTGAAACCTGTGAATGATAAGACACTTACCATCGATAAGCTAGGGATCTACTTTTGAACATTACCAAGTTCTATTGCCTAAAATATGACACCGTTGGTTGTTTACTAATGTGATTTATCTACATTTCATATCCTCTAATTGGATAAAGAGCTTGAAATTTTCCTATATATGGCACGACCATCCACTATCTGCGATCAATATGGAGATCTTATGGGTATCTTACATACAAAATAAAGGTCCAATATTCTTTTAGGCATCCATTCCTTCTTCGATCCTTTACAAGTAATATGTGTATGCAAGAAGCTGTTTCTTCTTGAGACCCTTTCTTCCTTTGAATTACTAAGAGATGCACACATAATTTTCTTTTGTAGAGAAAAGCATGATTAGCTATAATTTTCTTTTCTAACTCGTCGAGTCCATAACCTATTCCATATTTTGTGATCCTAGGTACCTGAGTGAATATTTTTTATTAATGTTTAGTTCCCTTAGTTATTTAGATAAATCAACAATTAACCAACTACTATTCACTTACATAGTATTTACCTCCTTTTCAATTTCACTAATATTATTCTTGTGGCTACTGGTTTCAGTTATTATTTTCTACAAAACGTTTCCCATTTTTCTTACTAATAGTAGTAAAGAGTTTTTCTAAGATTTTTTTTCAATAGCCGGTGAATATTTTTATTTTAAAATAAACTTGCGTTCCTTTTTCTTTTCATGCATTCAAAAAATATTTCATTATTTGAATTTAGATGTTTAGTAATAAATTCATTAACCGCGGTGAGGTAAAGTTATGTAGTTTCAACATTCGAGTCTTTAGCTTGGCTTGATTCACTTGAGTTGTCCGAATCATCCAATGTTGATATGGATACCTTTTTCTAGAGAATTGTATACTTCCTTTTGATTTTTTTCAGTCCTTCTTGTCTTTTTTCTGAGATGGATGTTTTCTTATCATAGGTCCCTTGTTTTTGTAGCAGGAGAAAATAATTTGCTCATCGATATCTTTGGAAAAAATATTTCTTTGGTTCCTCTCCCTTGACGAATTTTCTAAATTATCATGAGAAGGATGCAATATTCTCTTTTTCTTTTATTCATATTTCTGCGTCATAAAGATTTGCTTTAAAAGAGAGATCCGTGCCTCTCTTAGAATCTTCTTTGACATCTTATTTTTTGTCTTTCTCAATGTTGTCTTCATTTAACATGAGATTTTGTATTAGTTCTTGGAGAGTAAGCTTGCTAAGATCTTTCACTTCTTCAATGGTTATGTTCACAATTGCTTAGTAAGGGCTTGCATAAACTTTTAAACTTTCTCTTCAGTTGAAGATTCCTTGCAGAGACATTTTAATGAATTCACTATATTTGTAAATCTTATACCCATATTATTGATTGATTCACCATGATTCATTTTGAAAAGTTCAAATCCTTTTTTGAGAATGTCAATTTTGGATTTCTTGACTTGATATGTTCTTTCATTAGTGACCATACGACATTTCCAAATTTTCTGAGCCATATCAAGTTGAGAAACCCCATTAAATTCATTAGCAAAAATAGCACATTAGAGAATACTCATTGGCTTATAATATTTGACGATTGCTTTTTCATCCAGAGGACTGCAATATCCTAATTTCTTTATAATATTTGAAATCTTAAGTACTTTTTCTATGATCTTCGAGAGGGAAAGAGCTCATATAGGTGACTTAAAATAATAGCCATCTTCTTTTTCTAGTAAGTGTATCCTGCCCCATTAAAGTAAAGGGGCCGGTTGATTGACCAGCCTGTACAATTATTGACTTTAGTTGAGTTCATTATTTCTGGTGTATGTGAGTAATGGCGAAATCACCAAACTTGGATGCTTTAATACAAAATAAAGATGCACTAAAGTAGGAGAATAGCTCGTATGTGAAAAAAGATCAAATTAAAACAAATAGCTCAATTAATCCAATAATGTAACACCCCAACTCCCAAACATAGTCCCACATCTAAAACTCAGTAAGTGTGGGTGTGGTTTATAAGTGGTAGGGATTGCTACTTGACAACTTGGGCTTAAGCATTTTGGGTGGTTGTCAACAGGTCAAATCGGATCCGAACCCAAGAAGTTGCCAAGGCCAGTTTTCCTTGATAGCAGTCCAGGGACCTAATCCTGGGACGTTACAAATGACATCAGAGTCAATTTCCCTCTGATAGTGAAAAGGTATACCCGAGATGGAGAAACGTCATGATGAATCTCCATTTCGTCACCTTTATTATATCATTTTGGCCTTAAAAACTCTAGCTAATGCATGTAAATAGCATTAATTTGTGCATAATAGCATTCACTATTTATTGTGTATAAAATAAGGTTTTTAATGCTAAAATTATAGAATAAAGAGAAGAAAAGAAAAAAGGAATAAAATATTGAAAATATTTTATGACCCTAAACCCCAAGACCAAGTCAAGAATAGAGTTGGTCGACAAGGATAAAGTAGGGGGAGATAAGGGCCAAACAATACAATAAAAACCTAATTCTTTTATTCATTATTCATGCATTTTTGACACCTATTTTATTCTTTATTATTTATTCATCAAATGAAGAAACTTTGAACATAAAAGTTGTAGATAATAAAGTAAATAAAAATACAAAAATGAGTTTGTACAAAAATAATACACAATGTTCATTTTATACACAAAATAAAAAGTCAAAAAACCAAACTTCACAGACCCATATTTTCCAAATAAAAATCACCTCTAATTGCATATAACTTTTCACAAGCTATTTAATGGCAGTGGTTTTATATTTTTTGGAGTTACTGTATGAAAGTTAGATTTTTGACCCCAATTGTATATTATACCGATTAAATATTCATTTTATTCATCCTTCATTATTTTTACAAATTTATATTTTTATAATTTTTTAAATATTATTTATAACACATGTACATATTAAAATGAAAAAAAAACTAAAAAAATGTAAAATAAAAAAAGTCTACAAAATACATAGATAAAATACCTATGTTTATACTTGTATATAAATAAAAGAGAAATGTATTCTTTAATTCTTTATTCTTTTATATTTTTATAAATGTTATCTATATTCTATTGAAAAAGCAAAATCAAAATAAAACTCATTAAAATACATTAAATATAAAAAGATGTATATAGTACGTAGGTGAAATACCTATAAATGTACCTACCAAATATACATATCTATTTATTTAAGTGTACAAAATACATCATAAAAATAAAATAAAAATATATTTATACTCATAAAAATAAGGTATACATATATAAAATAAAAGAATAAAATAATAAAATAAAACATATAAAATAAAAATTAAAATGTATAAAAATAGATGAATATACCTATAACTACACTAATAAAATTAACTACTAATAAATAAAGCTAAAAAATAAATAAAAATCATAATAAAATACTAAATAAAATAATAAACATTTTTTTATTTTACCTCAAAAAATAATAAAATCATTTATTTTTTTAATAAAATATTCTTTAATAAAATTCATTATTTTATCGTTTAGTGGCTTTTGTGGCCCAATCAAGGCGCTTCGCGAGTTGACCTTGGTCAACTTGACCCCCCGCCTCCTGATTTGACGCGGTGTGTCTCATCCTGCATTTTGCGCCCTTTTTCCCGGTTGATCTATCGATCAATAACCCTCGATGTCTTCTTGACATTTGATCACCACTCATTGTACATACACGCCTGATCCTTTAATCCCTTGTACATAGCTTGTAGCTCCGCCATTCGCCTGGTCAATGAGGGTGCCCACTTCGTGTATAAATAAAAACCTCCTTCTTCCTCAAATTCGATCATCCCCAAATCTCAGAACCCCCAACTCTGGCCTAGAGCGCATCCTCGTGACAGGAGGAGGTCCCCTGAGACGTTGGAGCAGATCTAGGATGAGGAGGTGCACCCATGGCCCCGACGCTGGCGGCCCTGCTCCCTGTCCTCGCCGGTAGGTATAAGAGCTGATCTTTTACATTTTCTAGGCAATATTCAATTCCAGCAATTTATTTATGCAATTAGTTTAGTGATTAGATCGCATGATTAGCGTAGTTAGGGTAATTCGAAGTTCGCCGGAGCTCCGGTCCGGGAAACGATCCCGCCATAACCTCGCATCCTCCAACTCGCTAAATCATCCCCACTTCTTCCTCTTCCGTTTCCCCACATCCCAGGCACCTTCGCATCCCCCAGATCCATCGTGGATATGGAAATCGGGTCTCCACCTCCACCACCCTCGCCGAAGACATCCGTCGCACCCATTTCCCATCCATTTCGACCAATAAGACTCCCCCGGCCCCTTGGTTTTATTTGTTGAGCTTCTTGTAGGTGCTGGAGGCCCAAATTGACTCCAAAATGAGCTGATTTTCGAGAGGAAGAGGTACCTGGAGCCCCAATGCTTCCTATACGCCGCCTGACCATGTCGAAGCTCCATGTGCTCGATTGAAGCCATCATAGGACGCAGGAGACTTCCAGGAACAAGAAGAGACACTCAGTGGTGACGGAGAAGGCCGGAGGAACCCCTAATGTTTGATCGAAGTTCGCTCCAGGTGAACTTCTTCTTTGTTCTTCCAGACCTTCCCAAGACCGTCCGATCAAGATCCGCACCCTAGCTTGATTTCCAACTGTTTGATCGAGCTGCCCCTTCACTGTAGATCTCAGCCGTGAGATCTAATCGTCACTGTCAGATCACGAAGTGTCATCGGCGCGCGAGGTGTTAACACGTATTAAGTGAAGAGATCCAGACCGTCCGCACTTTAGGGGTAAATTGCAAATATATCCCCAGCTTTTGTATTTTATGATTTAGTCCTGTAAATAAAAGTTAACGTCATAAATAATTTGGACCATTTGCATTGGACCCCCCGAACTTTCTTTATTTGCATTTGGGTCTAGTCCACTCACCTCACGTGTGGGTGGCAAAATTGGAGGGATACCCCTGCGTGTTTTGTATTTCTAAAAAGTCTAATAAATGAAATGCATGTTATATATTTTTGGGAAATTTTGTAAAGGTACCCTTTTTCTTTATGATAATTGCATTTTGGTCCCTCCCTGAGTCACGTGTTGTCCCCACGTGACTTGGGAAAATTGTAATGATACTTGGCGAATTTTGTATTTATTAAATAGTTCAATAAAATGAAAGTAACATTATATATTTTTGTCTAAATTGCACATGTACTCGTGGACTTTATTTTTATTTCAAAAATGCTCCTGTTAGGACATGTATTTTGTAGCTTTTATCTATTTATTAAAATAGCTATTGTGCTCCTAAAAATCCACAAAAATAGGGTTAGATGCTTCATGTCATGTAATTTTACGCCCATATTTTTAATTTGCATTTTTTGCATTTAATCCATTTAATAAAAATATAAAGGAGCCTATTTATTCCATGTATAACTTATAAAATAACAAATACAAAAACATCTCTAAAAATTCTGAAAAAATTATACATGATATATTTTGACCTATTTTATTTACATACTAAAAATCACTAAAAATGGAAAAACAAAAACCCATAAAATCTAAAAAACTCAAAATCTTTTATAAAATTATTAAAATTTCTTAAAAAATCCAAAAAATATCTTTTTTCTATTTTATAATTTTATTTATATAAATATTTATATATTAAAATTGATTTGGATAATTTTGGAGTTTATTTACTATTTTTAAAATCTAATTCAATTTCGGATATTTATTTAATCCCTTAGTTGGGATAATTTTTATTTTAAAAATACATAAAAACTATCAAAATTCCAAAAAAATAACAAAAAAATAGAAAAATATTAAAAACCCAAAACAATTTGTTTTCTAAACTTTATTTATACTTCTTAATATTTAAAAAATATACTACTATATATTGTATATATTAAGCCTTATATAGGCTATATAGTTTATATAAAGCAAAATTAAAAAATATATAAAAAGAAATATTAAAATTTAAAAATATAAAAAATCAAATATAAAAATATAAAACAAAAATATAAAATATAAAAAATATAAAATAAAAACCCACAAAAAGAAATAAAATGGACAAGAGATGAAAGACAAAATTTTTGTGCATTTTTCTGCCCTCCTTCTACGGTTGGTTCCCAGTGTTCGGCCTCTACACGTACTTACACCTATACACTTTTAGCATAGATTTATAATAAATTTTAACTCCACATTTTTGCTACTTATTGCTTTATTCTTGTTGTGCGTTAATTGTTGATTAAATAAGGATTATGTCCGAGGTCACATCAGTGACTGTCCTTCCGCCTTGTGAAATGACGACTTCGGACTGATTTTTTCCACGTTTATCACCCCATAAAGAGGTATGAGGAAAAGTCTATCCGGAACGTGCAATCGACACTTTCAACGAGGAAAAAATGATGGGTCATGTCGCAGCGAGGACGTTGTGGATATAAGTGGGGTTGTAACACACCAACCCCAAACATAGTCCCACATCTAAAACTCACTAAGTGTGGGTTATAAGTGGTGGGGTTTACTCATTGACAACTTGGGTATAAGCGTTTTGCGTGGTTAATAACTGCAGAGATGAGACGTCGTAGTAATCCAAACAATACCAGATCAGTAGTCATTGTGTTGACCACTCAAAGAAGCAATTAATCAATAACAAAAAAATATGATAGATAAATCAAATAAATGTGATGTGAGTTAAAATTTATTTTATTTAATTCTACAAAATATATGTGTAGAACCAGTAATGTACAATGTCGAACTCTAAGGAGAAAATTGGTAGGTAGTAATTAATAATAATTATTTATAATTAAGATTTGTATTTTTTTGATTTTTCTTGTTTTTATGTGGGTTTTAATTATATTTAATTTTTATGGAATTTTAAGTGTTTTATAGTTTTATTTTTTAATTTTATATTCTTTTTTTATTTTATAAAATTTTAATTTCTTTTTGATTTTAAATATAAGATATCTATATATGTATATTAATATAGATATTCTAGTTTTAGACAAAAAATGCTTGTGGTTTTTATATTTTCCTTTATTTTTAGATTTTTTTATTGATTTTTTTAATTGTTATGGGTTTTAAAGTGATCAAAAATATAAAATAGCGAAGAAGATAAATATATGAGATTATTTTAGGTTTAATAAATATAAAAAATTCTAACATTAACTTAAACTATTTTTAATATATAGTATATACAATAAACAAAATTTAGTAATAAAAAATTATATTGTATATTTTTCTTAAAATTTTCCAGTTTTTATAAAAATTCTAGGGTTTTATGATTTTTAAGTTTTATACTTTGTACTTTTTAGTGATTTTTAGATATGTGCTAGAATATATATTGATATAGATAATATAAATTTTTGGAATTTTTTGTGAAGGTTTTGTTTTTTAGGGGTTTTTATATTTATACAGTGAATGAAAGCATCTTTTTGGCTTTTTAAAAATGGAAAAAAATAAAATAAAATACCTTGCAAAAAATATATGTGACCAATCAATGATACATACGCCTATGTCAATTTCCTTACAAATTTTGAGCAACAAAAATATTTAATATGCATAAAATACATAAAGAATAAATATCGTAGTTTATAGGGACCTCTGGCGGCTCAATGTAGGAGGAGATCGATGGACTCGATCTTTGCGAGATCGAGGGGGTCAGTGAAGGATATGGGAATATCCTTAAGCGCATCACGGAAGCATGATGATCACATCGTATGCGATCGGGAGCGACTAGTCGCACTATTCGCTCGAGGTAGCGAAATTTTAAAATGTTCAAACGATGAAACCACATGATCTAAGAACACTTCTCAGATCGTTTCATCCAAACCACAAACAAGTATTAGGTTTTACTCTTGAAGCGTGGTTGCGATCGAGTCTCTAAACAAAGAGACCTCATGTCTCAAGTCCGATCTGATGGAGGAGACATTTGCGAGCGTGCTGACGAGATGCGTGCTCCTCGCAATCCATGTTGATAATCCAAGAGACAAATCTCCTGATCTCGTCACACGAGATCCGACATCTTCTTCACAAGAGGAGGTGCACCGAAGGAGACGGAGATCCACGAGCAAACAATCCAGCAACATAACGGTGATGCTGCGGCGATGGAAACTCTCTCTAGGGCTCCATGGTGGATGGTCACAATGATGAGAGAGAGAGAGTTGGCGTGTAGAGAGAGAGAGAGAGAGGGAGAGTTTAATTCCTCTTGGAATTATGTGTGTCATTCTAAAAGGCAAGGGCCACGCTTCCTTTTATGCTAGTTGGATGTATATGGATCTCAATCCGTGTACCCTCTTAATCCAATGGTTTAGATTAAGAGGTTATTAATCAATGACCAGGATTTATTACTGCAATTTTACAACAATTAATATAATTAAAATAAATTAATTATATCCCTATATCAAGTTACAAATTAATTCATTTTAATTACAAATATAATAAATATATAATAAGGAGGCAACCACCACCCTAAAAAGAGGGTGGCCGTCCCCCCCTTGATTTTGGTCAAGGCAGACGACCACCTTGTTGGTGGTTTGCCTTCCTTATTATATATATTTAATAGATAGGATAAAATGCAACAACTATTATTACATTTATCTTCACAAAAATAATTCCAAATTAAATTTATAAAAACATCAATAATGCCATTGATAACTATGAACCATATTCATATATCTAACATAATATGAAATTATATTTATAATTAATTGTTCGTTGTTAATCCTATTCACAACAAAATATAATTTGTAATTCTATTTACAATTAAATATCTCCATCATATTATAAATCATATTTATAATATCCATGATTTTCGTGGATAGTGATATCCACATTAATCATATCCTAGATAATTAAATCATATTTATTCATCTTCGATCTCTGTTCTCATGTGCCCAAATAATATGAATCACATTCACATTATTAGCATCTTTGATACTTAAATCACATTTAATCATCTTAGATGCCTCTCCTTATATGGCCAAATAATATGAATCAAATTCATACTATTCATAATAATTAAATCGCATTTAATTATCCATTTTCTCAATGCTCGGATACATATATCAACAGTGAAATTATTCTTGAACTCTTTTAAGAACAATGCATTTTCTCCATAGATACTTGGAGATAGGGACATTGCGATTGTACTGTTCCACGTATAGTGACTTGGATATAGAGATAACATCTTAAATCCAGATCTTTCGGACCTCTCATCGATGCTTGATTAAATCAAGACCGCAAATCTAATCTTCTCTGCATCTGAATCTCATTGAGATCAATGTCTAACATTTGGATCAAAATCAGATCACTTTTCTACTGAGAGAAGTCACTAAAATCCATGCATGGTTCATCAATCGCTCATAATGGAAGCGTCATGGTTATACAATCGTTTAAGTATCACATCACCCTCAGGTATTCCTAATACATGTACATCTTGCATACTGGAATATCCAAAATAAACCCGATGTTTTAGATCTCTTTTATACTATCTCCTTCAAGGTTTTATCATTAAGTTTCTCATTCGATCATTGGGAGTTGGTATCGATCATACACTTTCCAAAAGCATATATCATACCAAGCTGTTGATCATATACTTTCCAAAGGTATATATCAAACCTTACAAATTCATTCAAGCTTCAAAAGCGAGATGACCGTGCACGAAATTTGATCTTCCCAATATCTCATGATTGAGCTCTTGTTTTCCGATTCAGTAAATGAACATGTATGTCCCTTTGAGATGTATTACTCACGTGCCCTTGTATGCACGCCAGCGTACCTGTGTATAGACCTTGATTAGGTCATCAAACTATTGGTCTGCCAAATGTACATACTCAGACATATAGTAACACATCTATCTCCGGTTAGAGGATGTGTGCCTATATCATGACAACATACAACACAGGTCTTTGGTTATCTCGATCTCGTTAAGTCAACTCTTTGACCTAACTTATCTAACACCTCCGAATCTCTATTCCTATGCAGAGGACCTGCATCAAGAGTTCGGTTAGATATAAACCTTTAGAGAAATGGTTGCCATCTCCTTCTTAGGTTGGGGATCCTCTCTTAATAATCATTTGACAGTGCTTGATGAGTCCTCAATCTAACTCTTTAGATATTCATCCAAGCACCAACCTCTGTGATTCAACAATTGAATCAACAACTGTATGATCATTAAGATGTCAATGGAACATAAACCTAATTGTAATAAGGTACCTATTATGTAAATTAATTATTCTTCATTTAAGATCATGGAATGATATTTGCAATAACATTTATTGCATAATGGCTTGCCGTGGGCTCGCATGTCCAACAATCTCACACTAGCCCAAAGAGCCATTAATGGGATAATCTTTAGACCCACACTCATGTGACAATCATAGGATATTTAGAAAAATAGCAAGGTAAGCTGATCACTCACTCTGTTCCCGAGAGACTATGCAAAGTCCTTTTACTACATTTGCATATCTCCCTGTAACAGTGCTCACATCCAATGCGAATGTTGCATCTTATGCAACTAATACTAAATATTGTCAGTTATAGTATCTTTGACACTACAGCTCTATAATTATAACCATTATGTATTTTCCATTATCCTTATTAGAATACCCTTATTCTTGGAGATCTCTATTTCCTAAGGTATTTGTAGTTAAGGCCTTTTAGATAGCTATCTATAAATTCTTAAGTTCTTGAAGACAAGACTTTGAGATCACTATCTCAAAAAGTCTTTTCATCTTTGAAGATATTGTTATTATTGCAATCAAATGTTTTATCTGCACAGTAGGATTAGCAACAGTTTACTACTCCCACTGCATGGTAGACATATGGCTT
Organism: Ottelia alismoides; assembly: GCA_037367405.1. Classification (NCBI taxonomy): domain Eukaryota; kingdom Viridiplantae; phylum Streptophyta; class Magnoliopsida; order Alismatales; family Hydrocharitaceae; genus Ottelia; species Ottelia alismoides. The sequence continues at coordinate 72,028 of JAZKJV010010337.1, forward strand.
TTGTATACATCTGGCATACACCCAGCTTCTCATAACTGATGCATAAGGGCAAGCAGCTTTAGCATTCACTTCCTCAACTCTTTGAGGTGTTATTCCTTTAGATAGGTCAGTACCATATCTTAAGGGAAAGAAGCCTTTCTTGGAATTTTCTAGAAAGTGGAAATATCCAATAGGTACCACTAATGTGACAGTCCCAATACCCTCGTTTCTTTGCTTTTGAACAACTTCAAAACTAAGATCTAAGAGGTATCCTTCAGATCATATCTCAAGGTATGGAATACCCAGGCTATAAAACACTTATTAGTATCCTTATATCATTCCAAATGATTAGGATATTATCTACATTTAGAATGATAAACACAATGATACTCCCACTAAGCTTCACATGGCTCATCAAGATTCTATCTGAAATCATAACATTTATAATTTCATCAAATCCAATGTTCCAACTACAAGAAGCTTATTTGAGTCCATAGATGAAGTTCTTCAGCTTGCACACCTTGCTTTCCTAAACCATGAAGCCCTGGGGATACTTCATGTGAATATCCTCAGAGAGTTATTCATAGAGGAATGCAATATTGACTTCCATCTTGAAGATGTCATAGTCAAGTTGTGTAGCTATAATTAGCAATATTCTTATGGATTCAAGCATGATCACTAGAAAGCAAGTGTCATCGCAAGAGATGTCTTCTTTCTGTGTGTGTCTAGAGGATACGGGCCGTGCTTTGAAGGTGTTTACCTTCTCATTAGGTTCCCTCTTTCTCTTGAAGATCCATTTACACCTTAACGGGTCTTACCCATATAGGTGGATCCTTGAGGGTCTATATACAATATTTGTATATGAAGTCTAATTTAGACTTTATTGCTAACATCCATCTTTCCATGGCATGATCTTTAGAAGCTTCATCACATGAAGTAAGATCATTGTCAGACTTAACTGATACATGGAATCCATCCTCAAACTCATTTGAAGAGGTATGAGCGTTTCATCTTTACTTGTTCTTTTAGTTTCTGATTTCAAAAGCCTCATTATCTTCTCAAGATTAAATGAGTCCCTTCACTTCATTTTCATCTTGATTCTCAAGAAAGTCATCCTCTAAAAATCATATCCTTAGTGATGAAATATTTTAAGAATCTCAAGGTTATGAAGTAGGTATCCAATACCATCCTTTATAATCCTAATGAAGTAGCACTCTTTGGTGCTAGATTCCAACTTACTTGCACGGAACCTTATTAAGGATATATTGTAGTCTCCACAACATATATACCTGTGAACTAAGAGGTACTTGTGCTAATAGTCATCATTGATCAAATCATGTCACACATGATCCAATCGTATCTCCCTACAACTCTATTGAGTTTAGGTGTATCAGGAGGAGTGAGATAGGAATGATATTCATATCTCCATAAGGTATTTCTTGAATTCATCTAATAGGTACTTACTACCTAGGTTATATCGAATTCATTTCATCTTCCTTTAAACTTTGTTTCTAAACCAAAATTGTGAAATCTTTGAACAATTCAAAGGTTGTTAAGATGAAGATAAGAAGTCTCATATCACAAATAATCACCAATGGATATCACACATCATTATTTTATGATATAGATGATTCACATACATCAATATGTATGGGATCTTGAATACCTTGGCATCTAATACCATTATGAAAGAAGGGTGTTTTAGACATTATATTCACAAGTATGTAAGATATTGAAATTTCAACATTTTAAAGTTTCATCTCTTACTAGTCCATTGATCTCGTCAACAGACTTATGTCCAAGGTTTGATGCTAGATCATTATCAAATGATCTTTATCCCCTCATTGATCTTTAAAGGTTTAATTTTGAGTATTAGAAATGTTAATGAACCGCTCATTAATTTCTAATTTGGTAGAGTCCTTAAGTTGTCAGATTACTGATGATTCTCTATTTCATCACCTTTATTCTATCATTTTGGCCTTAAAAACCATAGTAAATGCATGTAAATACCCTTGATTTGCATAAACTAACATTCATGCATTGTTGTACAAATTGTGTATAAAATACTGTTTTTAATGCCAAAATTATATAATAAAGAAAAGAAAAGAAAAGAAAAAGAATAAAATATCGAAGATATTTTATGACTCTAAATCCCGAGACCTAGGCATCTTGATAACTAGGTCGACAATGAATAAAGTACAAGGAGATAAGAGTTCAAAATACAATAAGAATTCCATTTATTTATTCATTTTTGAGATTTTATTTTCCACTTTTTATACGTCAAATAGGAAAACTTTGTACATGAAAATTGTAGATAGTAAAATATAGGAAAATACAAAATTTATTTCATACAAAAATAATATATAATGTAAAAGTTATAATCTGAATAAAATTCCAAAATCTCAACTTCCCATACCTATATCTCACAAATAAAAACATAAAATATATCAAAATCACCTTGAATTTTATATAACTTTTATTAAGATATTTAATGAAGGTGTTTTCATATTTTTGGAGTTAAGGTGTGAAAGTTAGGTTTTGGACCCTATTGTATAATTTACTCGATTAAAATAATCATTTTATTTATTATTCATTACTTTTGTAATTTATATTTTTATAATTTTTTAAATATTATTTATAATATATGTACATATTAAAATTAGAAAACATTAAAGAAAACATTAAAATAAAATATGTATATAAAATACATAGATGAAATACCTATACTTATACCTATGTATTTAATATACCTATTTATTTAAGTGTATATACTATATCAGAAAAATATAATAAAACATATTTAAGTATATAAAAACAAGTTATAATTTTATAAAATAATAAACTAAAATAATAACATTAAAAATACAAAATAAAAATAAAATACCCTAAAATATAGATAAATATACCTATATATTACCCCTAATAAGTAACTATTAATTAGTGACCTTGAAAAAAATAGATATAATAATAAAATAATTTAGAAAATAATAAACATTTTTTATTTTATAACTTAAAAATAATAAATCTTTTATCATTTTTTATTGAATTTTTAAATAATTTCTGGTCGGGTTTTTTTTTCTGGTTGGTCCAAGTGGACCAACCTAGCCCACCCGATCGTTAACCTCCGTCAACTCTCTGACCGAGGTCTCCAGTCTGTCAGACCTGGATTTCACCTCATTTCTCGAATTTTTGGGGCTCTCTCCTTGCACTATTTCATGACGAGTCCTTCATGACTTTTTCTCCTCATGGATTGCTCATACACCCCCAGATGTCTCCTTGGGCTATGGATCACTGCATCGCCTGAGGTTCTTCGTTCTCTGGACCTGCTCGTCTACGATGTATATAACCCTCCTTGATTCCTTCTCTATATTTTGAACCTCTTTGGACCCGTTTTGGCCCTCCTTCTTCATGCTCCGGACTGAGTGAGGTGACAGGTAGCTCTCCAGCTCCTTGGAGGCGCAGCTAGGCGAGTCGAAGGGCGGCTTCCACCCCCATCTTCGGCCACCGGCCGTGAGGTCTGCTTCTTGGGTCTACCGGTGAGGTAATACCCTTTTCTTTCATGTTTCTAGCTTAGCATCAGTTCCTAGGTTGATTCCTACCTTGATTTTGTCTTTTAATTACATCACTTAACCTTTAATTGCACCCTCGTAATTCATCGGAGCTGCACTCTGGAAAACCCTTCGCCACACTGCTTCCACCATTTTTGACCATCCCTCGACCGACTGGCCACCTCCATACTTAGCCCTTCCCCTTCTCCATCTTCCTACGCCACAGATCAACCAGAACCTTTGCGGTTTTGCGATTCAAGGTTCTCCACCTCTGCATGTCGGACCTCGCCACTCCACTCCCTTCCACCACCAAAAAAGCCCCATGATCTTATTTGTTTTTGTACTAACCCTTCCTGCAGGACCTGGTAGCTTCAGATTTCGTCAGGGGTTGCTTTTGACATCCTTGTAGGTACCTGGAGCTTCGGATCTTCCTCGACCTCGTGGAGGTTCCCCAGCGAACGCCGGTGCATTTTGGAGCCTTCGACACCTAAAGGACGCTCCCAGGAACCTTTCCAAGCAATTTGCAGTGAAGAAGGTGCTCGGAGATCGGTGCTACGTCAAACCCAAACTCGCCATCGACGAGTTCCTCTACCATTCTTCCACCATCGCCCAGAACAGTAAGATTTCCTCCTGTTCTTCCTGTGCTACAGCAACCGTTGGATGAAGAGCACCTGAGCCGTAGATCTCCCACATGGGATTTGGTCTTGATCGTCCAAGACGAACCGTCATCGCATCGTGTAGACATGACACGTGTCAAGTGAGGCGCATATCAGCTGTTCGATCTGCGCCCTATGAGATATTTTACATTTCCAGCTCCGCTAGATTTGTATTTAATATTTAGACTTTAAACTTTCCTCTGCAGTTTTATAATTTTGTAATGATTGCATTTAAGACCCTCGACTTTTGGAAATTTGCATATAGGTCCTTGGCCACGTCACCTCATGTGCCTACGCGCGTGAGGTGTGGGCATTTTGCAGTGGACCCCCTGCGGGTCTTGGAATTTGTCTTTTGTCCATATTTTTTTATACATTGTCAAATTTTGGTAAAATTGTAGCGAGGCCCTCGAACTTTATTTTATTTGCATAAAAGCCCCAGTTAGTAGTGTAGTTTCTCTTTGTTGTCTCTATTTATTTTAACTAGCTCTTATGCTATAAAAATCTAAAAAAAATAGGATTAAGTTCCTGATTGCATCCAGTTTCATGCCCAAATATTATTTTGCAATTTTAGTATTTTTGATATTTATTAAAAATAAGAAATAACCTATTTTCTCACTGTCTACAGTATAAAAAAATAAAAAATAGACTCTTTTTGAAAAATTCAAAAAAAAAGTTATATTTATTTATGTATTTTAACCTTCAGAGCAAAAATCATTAAAATTTACAAAAGAAAACTCTTAAAAATTGAAAAATGCCAAAAACACTTATAAAATTCTACAAAATTCACAAAAATTATGAAAATTGTGTTTTCTGTTTTATATTTTTCTCTATATTATTGTTTATATATTAACATTAATTTAAAGAAATTTTGATTCTGTTTGATATTTTTTATCTCCATTTTAATTTCAGCCTATATAATCAAACCTTGATTTAAGGTATTTTTGACTTTAAAAATATAAAAAATAAACAGAAATTCCTAAAAAATACAAAAACAGTACAAATTAATTAAAACCCCAAATATTTTATTTTCTTTGTTTTTACTATTATATTTATTTATATCTATCTTAGTCTATATTGTATATATTTTTTATATATAGCTTTATTATATATTATAAATGAAAAAGAAAATATAAAAATCTAAAATCTAAAAAGGGAATATAAAATCAGAAAAATAAAAGTAAAAAGGGAAAAACTAATATAAAAAAAATTATAAACCCACAAAAAAGAAGACATGTATACAAATAGTTCACATTTACATTATTGTGCATAAATTTGCCCGATCTATCCCGTTTGCTCCATGTGTTCGACACTCTACATACTTGCACTATACACACATTTTGTAGAGTTAAATAAAATACATTTTAACTTCGCGTTTATTTCATTGTTTGATCATCATTGTGGGTTAATTGTTGTTTAAATAGGGTTTCTTGCAGATCGCCACATCGACTGTGTCTCCGCCTAGTATGAGACATTTTTTAGACCCGTGAAAAATCCTCTTCAACAAATGGCACCGTTGCCGGGAGCAACATCATATAGATTGATATTATTTTGATTGTGATTTATCTGTCTACCTTTTGCTTTTTTTTATTTATTTTCTCTTTTATTTGATATAATTGTTTAATTACTAATTACCTTTCTCTTGGTTGACTTTGTTGCGAGGAACGCGGATCAAGGGAGGAGTTCATCTAGGAACACCTACGCACCCACGTGAGCTTGCCGACCTAACACCAAGGAATACTTAGGGAAATTTTGAAGATAGAGCCATTTTGTTTTTATTGCATTTATTTTTGTAATTTCAAGCAAGAGAGAGACCATAAATTGTAATAATACATGACACTCTCAGGACACTTCACACATTTCACGAGGTCTAGTGCCCGAGGGATTGTTTCCTTGGGGGCCTCGTCAGCTTTTTCGTTGTTTTCATGGCATTGTTTCCCTTTATTTCCCGGTTTTTGATCTTCTTTATTTTGTGTGATTGAGCCCTAGTTGTAGGATTTGCTTGACGATATCATTAGGTCCAAACACCTAATAACCATTGCATGCTCCTATAGTTTACGTTTGAACTTGGTCAAATTTATAAATTGCTATTTATTTGGATTTGAGATCGAGCATTGAGAGAAGTGCTATACATCGCTTACAGGATGTGTTGTGGTGGACACCGATGCACTTCAGAGACTAGACTTTTGGATCTCACTTCTAGATACTTAGCATATTGTTCTTTACGCTAATAGTAATTTCTCATCTAGTGCGATTTCATCGGCTTGCATTTCATATAGTGTAGGTTTCAATTATGCTAAGCATCTTTACATGTAGAGTGTTGGAGGCAAGGTGAGCATTTCTCTTTAGCATACATCATCGTTTTCTTTACATTGCTTTTCTAACTCTACCTCTGATTTTGACCACTTAATTGTTGAATGGAATTGACTCCTTGATAGGCACGCACATTTCTATTAAAAATCCAAAAAAGTGATAATCAATAAAATTGAGACTATTATTATTACTTGACGATAAAAAAGACCAAAAAGAAAAATCTTGTCTTGAGGCGAGTAATCCCCTCATTGTATTTGTTTTAATTGCTCGCATATACACTAAGGGTTAGTTCCCAAATCCTATAAGCCAAACCTAAGTGATTGTGCAAATGTTTAACTTCTCACCTAACTCTAAAATAGACAAGATAAAAGACCACACTTTTGCGGTCTTAACCGAGTTGAGTGGGTGAACTGAGGGGTGTGTTTTGTTTTTTGTGAGTTTGTTTGTATTTGTTTGTGTGCATACTAGATCTTTCTGCGCATTTGCGCCTTTTTCTTTATGTCTCTTAACTTGACGACTGTGCTCTCCCGATCATTTTCTTTTTGTTTTGAGATGGCCGATTGGAGCGCTTTCTATCCGGACTTTGCGGATCCTTCGTACCCTCCAACCGGTCCACCTCCCATTTTCTAGGAGTATTTTCTCCTAATTTTTGTACATACCTGCGTTAGACACAATATCAGCCCTCGGATTTTTATTCACTACCACCTTTACATTTTCCACATCCACCTGAGACTGATCTGCTGGAGTTACTTCTCATGATGTCCACACTTGAGACCTTGTCCCTGTATGTCCACACTTGAGACCTTGTCCCTGTTCATGGAGCATATGAATTCGAGGATTGACGACCTCACTTGCCTAAATAAGAGCCCTATTGATGCTTCATGATCTGACGATATGAATTTGCTTGAAGATTCCTATGAGATCTTGTAATCACCCAAAACACAAAAAAATGAGCAAAATTTAAAAACACAAAAAGAACTCAGGAGACACATGGTTGATTCAGACTATGAGGAGAGGGCCGACCTGCCAGACCCTTTGACTACACACACATTCACACCTTGTCCCATCCTTGACTCCGAGGACGGCACTGTGCAGTCTGTTCTTAGTCATCCTTGTGTATACGCTGATTTTGATCCCCTCCCTTGTATGGAGGAGATCCAAAAATTCAAAAAAATATTGACTAAACCCAAAGTGGTGGCCACCATTCATGAGATCATTAAAGCCCCACTTCACCACGCCATGACCCACTTATCTGCTCCTTAACCCAAGAAGAGAAAGTAGAGGAGTAGATCTGAGCATCATATCTTGACCATGGCCACTGCCCATGCCATCACCCACTGTCCATCTTCTAGAAAAAGGAACACAACTACACCATTCATCCAATGCACTATCTCTGACCATACTTGTTATCATACTCTCATTGACGATGGCACTTCGATTATCATCATGCCCTTCTTGCTGGTACAATCTCTTCATTTAGGGCCTCTAAAAAAGACCAGGATGATCATCCAGTTTGCTGATGGATCAATAAAAAGGCCGAAGGGCATCCTTGAAAACGTCGTCATCTCAATTCAGGGCATGAGCTATACTATCAATTTTGTCGTACTGCCCATGGAGACCTCCAGTAGGGAGCACTCTCCAATCATCCTGGGACGACCCTTTCTCGCCTCTGCGAGAGTCGTTATTGACTATGGATCAGGAGAGATTCACTTCCATCCTATTGACGAGAGTGAGGTGGTCATCACTGCGCCAACTACCGATCAGAGACCTGAACCTATCTTAGCTGACCCCGAGGACCATGACCTTGACGAGATGATCATAGACTTTTGCCTTATGTTGGTTACCACTGAGACCTGAGAATTCCTCCCCATGGAGGGAGACTTGAAAAGCAGAGACCTCGTAGTTTCTTCTTCTGGTGTTTGGCGATGTGTTGATGACATCTGCGAGATTTACACGATTGTCACTATTGAGCAGAGGGTAGATAGTGATGAGACCAAGGCCGAATTTGATATTGTTTCTTTTATCTAGGAATTCATGCTTTTTGATGAGAATGATGATCCGGTTGAGACTGTAGAGGACGAACATGATTCGACTACTTCCACAGATGAGTTCGTTCCTTTTGGTTTTGACCTAGGAGAGGCCTTGTAGGACGACCTTGACTCTACTTCTTCTTCTGATGAGTTCTTCCCTCTTCACTTTGACATATGCGAGGCACCCAAGGTTGGATTAACTGCACTTCTTCCACTGATCCGTCTGTGCCTTCTAACCCTAGTACCAATGGGGATCTTCACCAGGTCGATCCTGATCGGCTTCCGTCCACTGTGGACCCTGATATCGACCTGCAACTTATCAGATCCATCCCTCAACGGTCCTGCAAGGTTCGCTTTCTACTTTCTTGATCCTCTGTATATCCACTCTGTTGTATATTCACTTTCATTTTCCTCTGTCCATAATTGCTCATCCACTCCATTCTCGTGTGTGCCTTACTTAGGACATACTTTGTCCTAAGTATGGGGGGTGGATGAGCCGAGTGTTCTTTCTTTATTCCATTTCATCACTCTTGTTGTTTCCTATACTTAGGGCTCGTTTACCCTAAGTATAGGGGAGTGGCGTGTACATTCTCTTTGATCTTCTATTCTATCTTCACATCTCTTTTCTTCTTTTCTTCTTTTCCTTTTCATTTTTATTTTTTATCGAAAAGGTGCCACCCCTTGTTATCAGTCTTATACTTAGGACGTACTTTGTCTAAGTATAGGGGTTGTACACCCCGAGTTCTTCTATTCTTTGGTCCTCTCCATTGTCTCCTCTACTTGTCTATACTTAGGGATATCTTACCCTAAGTATAGGGGGGAGACAATTTGAACACGATCTGTTCATTCCCACCCTTGACCTCCCTATCTTGTGTACAGTCTGTTATACTTCGGATTATTTGATCCTAAGTATAGGGGGGCGGTCGACTTCTCATTCATTCATTCATCCCGTATTCATTTAGGCTTTTGTGTATTCAGTACAAGTTATGTCTTTTCTTTTACTCTTTGATCTATGAGGACATAGCTCAATCTAAGTATAGGGGGGTCGTATATACTCCGTATATACTTTAGCCATAACTCGTAATTTCGTATTTTTGATAATAATTATGGCTATAAATACAATTAAATTCATTAAAAACACTTAAATAAAATATAAATATTATTCCTTAAATTCTTATTGTATTTACTGATTAATAAATCAGGTAAAAATATTTTTTGCAAAATGTTTGAAAAATAGTTTGAAAATCCTTTTGAACAATCTTTTGAAAAAAAATGGAAAATATTTTGTTCAATATTTTCAACCTTTGTAAAAACATTTTGTTTGTCAAATTATTTTCTTAGTGTGAAATAAAAATGTTTGAAAAATTATTTGTAAATGGTTTGGAAAATGGTTGCAAAAATATTTTGAAAAATCTATATATACTATTTGAAAAACCTTTGTAAAATGATTTTCAAATGTGTGTAAATGTTTGTAAAAATTATTTGTAAAAATTATTTTGAACTATAGTTTTTAAAAATTTTTGTAAAATGATTTTCAAACAAGTTTGAAGAATATATACATCACACTAAAATTCTTTATTAAACTGTATTTAGCTATAAAAATGATCATTTACCCCTTGTTATTCTTAAAAATCTAACCTCTTGTAAATATAAGATGCATCCCTGTGTAAATATTTGTACCTAGTTTTTATCCAAAATATTTATTTTCAAAAATTAGAAAAACATTTGCAAAATAAAAAATACCAAAAACATTTGCAAAATCTTTTTGAAAATACCAAAAAATTGCATATGCATCATCTTTTTCAAAAATCCATAAAAAGTTCAAAAATTTGAAAATCGCATCACAAAAATATTTTCTGCATAACATTTACATAGCATTCGCATTTTTCGGATTGAGTTTGATAATTGAACAAGTCTACGTAAAATCCAAAGATTGGAGTTTGGTTGGACTTTAAATCTACCTAATCATAGGAACCTTATAGGAGCTGGAATTGAGGTACTTCATGTCTAGTTGACTTAATTCTTTAAGGATCACAAGACTTAGTTCAATGGATTCTTGAATGCCTAAGTAGAGTATTTCTGAACACACACACGGATCTTGTTGATAATGACCTAACTTGGACACCTGCACCTTTCACTTGGCTCAACTCAACTGGAGTGGTGAGGGGATTGGATGTGCCGGTATGAGACGCACACAAGTGAAAACCTTTGTCCTCGTCCAGGGAGGGAAGTGCACCCCAATCCGTCTAGCAGCAGAGACGTCTAAAGATAGGACAGTGTGGGTTGCAATAATGCTTGAAAAGAGGGATAGTCTACTGGCTCAAGAGGAAAAACTCCTTATGTAATTGCTGTTGTAAATAGTATTTCAAAAGAAGAAGAAGAAGAACTCCAAAAAAAAAGGTCAGGCCTGATTGAAAATAAAATGCATGCTTGGGTGTATATATTTGCATAGCCAATAAGAAAGATTGAACTTCAAAGTCATATCTTGTGAGCCTGCAATTGGATGACTTGACTGCACTGGTCTTGCATCCGAGGATATGTAACCATACTGGCTACCATCCATTCTTCTCTTTACCCCCTACTCTTTAGCTGGTTGTCACTTGAACTTAGAAGGGAATACCTCGCTCCTCGAGGAAGGAGCTGATGGATTGGGGAATTACTTAGTTTTCATGCTGGAGAAGTCAGTCTCTTTGTCATTTTAGTTGGGTAGAGACACTATCACTTACACTGTACGAGTCAGATTCATAGTCATAAGGGTTTACGTATGAGTTGAAGTATTCTGACCTAGCTATTAAGGAGACTTGAGCAGAGTTTTGGGATTCTTGAAGGTTGTTGGATTTCAAATCCGATTTCCAATAAGGTTTCGCCCACATTAAAATTCCAAGGTCCGACTTAAGCTCCAAACTTCGATTTTGTGAAGTCAAGTTCAAAAATTAAACTAAATCCATCTTTCTTTCTTTTTCTTTTCTTTGTTTTTCTTTTCTGCACTTATTACATTAGTATTTGCTAGGGACTAGTAAAGAAAAGTAAAGATTAGTGTTTTCTGCCGATCGGATGTCCACCGTCCTTCGTCTTCCACCTGCACTTTCCCAATCGAAGGACCCATCGCCGCCTAGAACCCCTGACTTCTCTGCTGCTAATCTCTCCCATCGTCGATCGCCTCCAGATATCAATCTCAAAACCGATCTCGTCGCCGATTCGTGCTTCGAATCAATCTTCTCTGACCTTCCATCAAATGACCAATCCCCGATTGAACCCCAAAATCCCCGCGAATCCCTTGCCGTCCTACTACCTTCCATCTCCGGTGCATCACCTCCCCCATAAATAGAAAGTCGCCGCCCCTAGTCGCCTTCATCCGCCGATTTACACCAAAGGACGCGAGGCCAGTGGTGACAACACCGATCTGCTCTCCTCTCCGGCGAGATCCGGTCATCCCCACGGCCGTTGCAGCGCCGCCAGTGGCATATTGCTATGCTCCGACCGCTCCTGGCTGTCGAGCCAACGACGCTACACCACCGACACGTCAATCTTCACCAACACGCCATCTTCCCCGACTACGGTTCCAACTTCATCATCGAGCCTACGCCGCCTTGCAACTTCAACATCAAAACCAACCTCCAGGCGCTTTAGCTTCAGTCGAGCTTCGATCAGCTTCACCTGCCATCGCCGGTGGCCCTATGGCCCTACTGCTCCAGGATCTTTGCCTTCCAGCTGCAAGCAGCTCCGCGAACATGCGTCGTCTCTAACATCGAACCATCCGTAGCAGGAGCTCCAGCAGCCACCAGGAGCATCCGGCCCCGCTCGCTCTGCCGGAGGGCATTCTCTTCGCTAGCCCTCCGCCCTTATCGCCTTGCCACGTCCGTCCAGCGGCCGGGCACAGGGCCCGAGACCCCCCGCACGTGATCCGCACATACGTGGGGGACGTCAGCACTACTGTCACCCACGGGTCACGTGTCACGTATGTGCCCGTGGGCAAATTGCAAAGGACCCCCCCGATGATCTTCAAATTTGTGCAGAGATCTAGTCTAAGGGTCACGTGCCTGGCACGTGACCACTTGGCAAAATTGCAAGGCGACCCCTGACCATTTCCATATTCGCCATCCAGCTCCCGCCGACCAAGGGTCACATGCTTAGCACGTGACCTCTTGGAATTTTGCAGAACACCCCCTCATATTTATCAGTATTTATATTTCTATCCTTGTTCTGCATTTTGTTTTATTTTTAATTATTTAAACATTACAGATATACCCCTATGTTTCCCCCATTGTTCTGGACCTCTACATTGCACTACTTTATTATTCAAAAATATCATTTTATTTGTCAATTAATTCTCTACATTTTGACATATTGTGGACATTTTTGTGATCATGAGTTAATGAATAAATAATTATTTTGTGGAAAATTGCATATTTTTCCCATTTTGTGCTCTGAAATTTATAATTGATTAACCGTTACTCTAAAAATTCCCAAAAAATCGAAGATTGTAGAATTAATTGTGATGAACATTGTGCCCAAAAAGAATAAAATTTGCTTACATAGATTGTCCTGTAAAAATCATTTTGTATATTTCAATATTTGATTTTTATCAGATATTGAATCTTGTATTTTCGAGGTTTAGCATTTTTCTGAGGTCCATTACCTAGTAATAGATCTCAAATAATTTTATTCCTTGAAAATAGATAGGTTTAATATTTATTATAATTAAATATTGAAATTCATTCTGTTTGCATTTTAAAATTCATAAAAAAATTCATCTTGCATCCAAAAATTCCAAAAAAATTAATAATGCATTCATTTCATCATATTTTGCATTGTGGCCAAGTTTCATATTTTTCAGACATCGTTTGATTGACTTTTACATTTTACTCCCTAAAATAGGCTAAAATTGCATTTTGCATCTTTAATTGCATTAAAAAAATACAAAAAAAGATCGCCTCAAAAATCGCGCACGAATTTTGATAGACATAATTCTAGGTTGTGCCTTTGCCTCCTTGTGTTCGATCTTGGGACTTGCCCAAGTAAAATAAACATAAAACCGTATCAATTGAAAATTGATTAACTTATTGTGTGGTTATTTTCTTGACCGATTCCGATTGCTGCCTACAATGAAACGACACATATATTTTTAACGCACAACAAATACACGATCAAATTCATATATTTTTAAACAGAGCAATATCGGACTCGTTAGCTATGGATCACTACAGCACCCGAGGTCTTCGTTCTTTGGACCTGCTCATCTACGATGTACATAGCCCTCCTTGATTCCTCCTTCGTATTTTGAACCTCTTTGGACCCATTTTTGTTGTCCTTCTTTGAGATCCAAATTGAGTGATGTGACAGGTAGCTCTCTAGCTCCTTGGATGCGCGGTTAGGTGAGTCGAAGGGTGGCTTCCACCCCCATCTCCAGCCACCGTTCGTGAGGTCTACTTCTCAGATCTGCCAGTGAGGTAATACCCTTTTCTTTCTTGTTTCTAGCTTAGCATCGGTTCCTAGGTTGATTTCTGCCTTGATTTTATCTTTTAATTACATCACTTAACCGTTAATTACACCCTCGTAGTTCGCCGGAGCGCGAACCCTCCGTCGTGCTACTTCCACCATTTTGATCATCCCTCGACCCGCTGACCACCTCCACACTTATCCCTTCCCCTTCTCCATCTTCCTATGCCACAGATCAACTAGAACCTTCGTGGTTCTACGATACGAGGTTCTCCTCCTCTGCACGCCGGACCTCGCCACCCCACTCCCTTCCACCACCATAAAAGCCCATAGGATCCTATTTGTTTTTGTGCTAAACCTTCATGGAGGACCTAGTAGCTTCAAACTTCGTCGGGGGTTGATTTTGACATCCTTGCATGTACCTAGAGCTCCGAATCTTCCTCGACTCGTAGGGGCACCCCGACGAACGCCGGTGCATTTTGTAGCCTTCAGCCCATAAAGGACGCTCCCAGGAATCGTTCTGAGCCATTTGCAGCAAAGAAGGTGGTCGGAGATCGGTGTTATGTCAAACCCAAACTAGCCATCGACGAGTTCCTCCGCCGACCTTCCACCATCGCCCAGAACCGTCCGACTTCCTCCTATTCTTCGATTGCTATATAAACCATTGGATGAAGAGAACCTGAGCCGTAGATCTCCCGCATGGGAACTGATCTTGATCGTCCAAGACGAACCATCATCGGAACGTGCAAACACGACACGCATCAAGTGAGGTGCATATCAGCCATTCGATCCACGCCCTGTGGGTTATTTTGTATTTTTAGCCCTGTTAAATTTGTATTTAATATCTAGACTTTAAACTTTCCTCTATAACTTTATTATTTTTGTAATAATTGCATTTGAGACCCTCAACTTTGGAAATTTGCATCGAGGTCCTCGGCTCCGTCACCTCACGTGCCTGCATGCGTGAGGTGTAGGCATTTTGTAGCGGACCCCCTACGGATCTTAGAAGTTGTCTTTAGTCTAGAAACTTTTTATATATATTATAAAGATTTGGTAGAATTGCAGTGAGACCCTCGAAATTTATTTTATTTGCATAAAAGCCCTGACTTATAATGTAGTTTCTCTTTATTGTCTCTATTTATTTTAATTTGCTCTTATGCACTAAAAAACTATAAAAATATGATTAAGTTCGTGATTACATCTAGTTTTATGTCCAAATTATACTTTGCAATTTTAGGATTTTTATTTAAAAATCGAAAAGAGCCTATTTTCTCCTTGTCTATAGTATAAAACCCATAAAAAATATAAAATCTTTTTGAAAAATTCCAAAAAATAGTTTTATATTTATTTATGTATTTTTAACTTTCAGACCAAAAATCACTAAAAAATACAAAAGAAAACTCTGAAAAATTGAAAAACCAAAACACTTATAAAAATCTACAAATTCCTAAAAATTCCAAATTTGTGTTTTCTATTTTACATTTTTCTCTATATTATTATTTATATATTAAAATTAATTTAGAGAAATTTTGATTCTGTTTGATATTTCTTATCTCTGTTATAATTTCAGCCTATTTAATTAAACCTTGATTTAGGGTATTTGACTTTAAAAATATATAAAAATGAGCAAAAAATCCTAAAAAAAAATAAAAATAGAAAATAATATTTAAAACATAACATTATTTTTTCTTTATTTTGACTATTATTATTTATATCTATCTTAGTCTGTATTGTATGTAAATTTTATATATAGCTTTATTATATATTTTAAAAGAAAAAGAAAATATAAAAATCTAAAAATATAAAAAGAAAATATAAAATTAGAAAATTAAAAATCAAAATACAAAAATATAGAATAAAAATAAAATAAGGAAAATTA
This sequence comes from Ottelia alismoides, assembly GCA_037367405.1. Taxonomy (NCBI): domain Eukaryota; kingdom Viridiplantae; phylum Streptophyta; class Magnoliopsida; order Alismatales; family Hydrocharitaceae; genus Ottelia; species Ottelia alismoides. The sequence goes on from JAZKJV010010337.1 coordinate 87,869, forward strand.
AAAACTAAGAATCCACAAAAACAAGACATATAGACAAATAGTTCACAATCACATTATTGTGCATAAATTTGCCCGATCTATCCCATTTTCTCCATGTGTTCGACACTCTACATACTTGCACTATACATACATTTTGTAGGGTTAGATAAAATAAACTTTAACTCCACATTTATTTTCATTGCTTGATCATCATTGTGGCTTAATTTTTGAATTTAGCAGTTTTCTTAAGCGATCAATAGTTCGACTGCGGTCTCGCCTTTTGAAACCGTATGACCCTCTACAAAATTTAGAAATAAACAATGAGTCCAGAATTCATGTTTATTCCCAACATTTAGAAATAAATAATGAGTGTATTCTTATATCTAGGTCATAGATACATTCTTTAAGACTGGGCTCTCACACTGAAAATATAAAGTCTATCTATCTAATAGAGATTGTTGCAAAAATTGCACCAATATCCATGTGGATGACTATTAAACCTTAAGATCAAAGTTTCTAGTCTTCAAAAACATATGCAACCAATTGCAAGTGTTATTAAAAGAATGAGATACAATTATTAGATTTTGATCTTATCAAATAAGAAAGTCAGTTTCAATGATTAAATGTAGATTATTCTGATGCACTATCCGAGTCCTTCTCTAAGGATCCTAGATAGTCTAGATAGTCACACTATCAGTACATCAACTTATTGCAGAATTGGTATTCATCCAACTATTTGGATGTCATATGGAAGTTACAGAAGTATAGTCAACTCCTTGACTTTCCTTCTTGCTTGGGTCAGATCCATGCTTCCACCGCGCTCCCTTCATCTATAAACAACCATTGCTTAAGACAACGGATCTCTTATGTAGAATTCAAAGAATTTCAATATAAGAGTATTTCAACATTTATACATACTTCATTAAATTCATACAATATGAATATTCTGAAGCTTCATGAATGATTAGAGTATAGATAGTAGAATGGTGACACTCATTGTATCTATATCCATCTAAACTCTAAAAGACTTTAGTTTAGGTAGGTACTCAAGCATTTTGAGTACATCATCTCTTATCGGGCCACCATTCTGCATAATGCAGTGAACCATATCATTCATGATTAAATATGGAGAACACATATGCATGCCAAAACATCTTCTTCGATTTTATAAGGATTATTTGACAATTTTGATCATCATTGACATGATACTTCCAAAGTATATTCGATGAGAGATCAAGACTATAGAGACATACAAACCCTAGGGTTGTAGTCCTATTGTCTATTTAATTGTCATTCCTCATTATTATGAGGAAACTTGCACATTGCAACCACATACAATATGTGTCCGACTGCAAGTACAACATCTTGATCATGGATCCAATCCATGATATTTTACTGGCTGTTATTGAGTATAGTATTGAGTGGGTTAATGAGGATTATCTGAAATATGAAAATTTGCATATATATATATAAATATATACTTTACTTTGATTTTGGAATTTTTATATCAAAGTTGTATTTCCTTGTCAACACTGAAACTTCATTCCCTTAATCACTCTCAATGTAAGAGACATACTTACCATTGTATCTCAAGCAAGATCTGGGATCTCCTTTCTTATCTTTGTTACATTCCAATAATATGAGAACCTGTAACTCCGATAAAAAGAAGCGGGAACACATTCTATCTTGCAAGTCTAACTTGCATTCCCAATTTAGTCTTTAACACTCGGGCCCACCACCTCTAAGGTGATGTTGACCCGTCATTAATTGAACCAACCATCAATAAGAATAGAATTTGTTATGCGCAATCCGCTATCACCTCAATAATATGAGGACCCGATATTGGGGTCACTATACATACGACCTTACTTTTTCGAGAAGCAAATAGCCTGATCCAGATGCGCTTGTATGCAGGAGCTGTCACTTCAGACAGGCGTCTCCTACATACAATCCTTGGCAACAGAACCCTTCGCCTTGAGGGGAGACCATGTATGTCACTTATGTGATCCTCCACATCATGTTTAGATTCTAACTAATTATTATGAATCATAGTCACATAATTAATTCTTCCAACGGAAATAATATCTCTATTCATAATAGAGTGTTTAATTAGATCTAACTAATTTAATCATATTAAATCAATTATTAATCCAATCGATTAAACAAACAAATAATTTTTAATTATTACTTGAAGGATGGTATAATATCAAAATACGTATTATTCAGATCTTAATAATTAGAAAAATACATCATGATTGCTTAAAGTATTATCATTTCCTTACCCGCTGTCATGGCCAGTACCGACAAGAGTGGGACAGACTGCTCATGGAGTAACCTGCTACCCCAACGCTCCCTGACTAGATACCATACCCGCCTCAGGTTAGGATAATGCCAATTGATCACTTTGTACTTGAGATGATAATCGATCTTTCAACCAAAGTTATACCATATAATAATAATCAAAATATTTTTGATTAAGATTATAAGAAGATTTGCTAAAAAAATCTCCAATCCTATTCAATCATCAATGTTTGTTGGAAGGTTCATGTAACCAATTCTTATTTAGATCATATATAATCAAGTTTTGGTTATGATCAATGTCATTCAAGGAAGTAATCATCATCTTTAAATATCTCACAAATATTAATCAATAATTATTTCAGAAAATTAATCATTAATTTCCATTAATATAATTGAATGATAATCACAAAGTTCATGATCAAGTATGTACTTTCCAGCAGTGACCTCTACTTACAAAAATTAACATATCTCAATCAATTTAAATCCAAATCAAGCAAAATAAGTTTCCATAGTTTACTAATTTGATTGACATCAGAACTCAAGTGATATTCACATATTTTAGGAATTTTAAAACCGTAATTAACTCTTTAATTACGTCAAGATTCTCCATCCCCGAAACAGTGGATACATGTCCATTAAAATGACCATAACTTGAGCAATCGGATTCCAAATCACGCAAACTTAAATCCCACAATTTCCTTATTTAGTGAATCATTATCAAAATTATAATAATGTGTTCAAACACCTTTAAACAGGGAGAGAAAATTCACTAAATAGGGTTGCGTGAATGAAACGCGATAAAACATCACACAACCGAAAAATGCCCAAGTCATCTTAGGTTTATGGTTCATATCCAAAACCTCCAACCTATAGCTCTGATACCACTTGAAGGATATGGGAGATCCTTAAGCGCATCACGAAAGCGTGAGGAGTGCATCATATGCGATCGGGAGCGACTAGTCGTACTAGTCGCTCGAGGCAACAGAATTTAAATTTTTTCAAATGATGAAACCACATGATCTAAGAACACTTCTCGGATTATTTCATCCAAATTAAAAAAATGTATTAGGTTTACCTTTCGAAGAATGGTAGCGATCAAGTCTTTAAATTAAGAGACCTCTTGTCTCAGTCTGATCTGACGGAGGAGATGCTTGCGAGCACGCTGATGAGACGCGTGCTCCTTGCAATAAATGTTGATAATCCAAGCGATGAACCTCTTGATATCATCACAAGAGATCCAACGTATTCTTCACGAGTGAGGCGCACGGAAGGAGACAAAGATCCATGAGAAAATAATCTGACAACATAACGACGATGCTGCAGCGATGGTGACTCTCTCTAGGTCTCCATGGTGGACAGCTACAATGATGAGAGAGATAGATGTTGGCATGTAGCGAGAAAGAGGGAGGGATAGAGTTTAATTCCTCTTGGAATTATGTGTGTCATTCTAAAAGGCAAGGGCTACCCTTCTTTTATATTAGTTGGATGTATATGCATCTCAATCCATGTGCCCTCTTAGTCCAACGGTTTAGATCAAGAGATTATTAATCAATGACCATGATTTGTTGCTACAATTTTGCAACAAATAATTTAATTAAAATAAATTAATTATATCCCTTTATCAAGATAGTATTAATTCATTTTAATTTCAAATATAATAAATAAAAAATAAGAGAGGCAATCAACACCCTAACAAGAGGGTGGCCGTCCCCACCTTTGACTTTGGTCAAGGTGGACGACCACCTTGTTAGTAGTTTGCCTTCCTTAATATATATTTAATATATAGGATAAAATGTAACACCTATTATTGCATTTATCTTCATAAAAATAATTCCAAATTAAATTTATGAAAACATCAATCATGCCATTGATAAATATGAATCATATTTATATATCTAACATAACATGTAAATTAGATTTCCAATTAATTGTTCATTGTGAATCCTATTTACAACAACATATAATTTGTTATTCTATTTACAATTAAATCTCACCATCATATAATAAATCATATTTATAATATCCATGATTATCATTGATAGTGATATCCACGTTAGTCATAAACTAGGTAATTAAATCATATTTAATCATCTTGGATCTCTATTCTCAAGTTCCTACATAACATGAATCACATTCATATTATTCACATCTTTGATAATTAAATCACATTTAATCATCTTAGATGACTCTTCTTATATCGCCAAATAAAATGAATCAAATTCATATTATTCATGATAATTAAATCACATTTAATTATCTTTTTTCTCAATGCTCGGATACATATATCAATAGTGAAATTATTCTTAAACTCTTTCAAGAAAAATGCTCTTTCTCCACAGATACTTGGAGATAAGGACATGACGATTGTACTGTTCCACGTATAATGACTTGTATATTAAGATCACATCTCAAATCCAGATCTTGTGAACCTCTCATAGATGCTTGATTAAATCAAGACTGCAAATGCAATCTTCTCTGCATCTGAATCACAATCAGATCAATGTCCAACATTTGGACCAAGATCAGATCACTTCTCTACTGAGAGGAGTCACTAAAATCCAGACTTGTTTCATCACTCCCTCAGAATGGAAGCGTCATGGTTATATAATCATTTATGATCACATCACCGTCATGTATTCCTAATACTTGTACATCATGCATACTGTAAGACCCAGAATAAACCCGAAGTTTTAGATCTCTTTTATATTATCTTCTTCAGGGTTTTATCATTAAGTTTCTCATTCGATCACCAGGAGTTGGTATCGATCATATACTTTCCAAAAGCATATATCATACCTAGGTGTTGATCATATATTTTCCAAAAGCATATATCAAACCTTACAAATTCAGCCAAGCTTCCAAAGCGAGACGACCGTGCACGGAATTTGATCTTTTCAATATCTCATGAGTGAGCTCATGTCTTCTGGTTTAGTAAATGAACCTGTATGATCCCTTTGAGGGATCGTATTACTCATATGCCCTTGTATGCTCACCAGCACACCGGTGTACAGACCTTGATTAGGTCATCAACCTATTGGTCTGCCAAATGTACATACTCAAATATATAGTAATACATCTATCTTCGGTCAGAGGATGCGTGCCTATATCATGACAGCATACGCCATAGATCTTTGGTTATCTCGATCTCGTTAAGTCAACTCTTTGACCTAACTTATCTAACACCTCCGAATCTCTATTCCTATGCAGAGGACCTACATCAAGAGGTTGGGTAGATACTAGCTTTTAGAGAAAGGATTTCCATCTCCTTCTGAGGCTGGAGATCCACTCTTAATAATTATTTGACAGTACCTGATGAGTCCTCAATCTAACTCTTTAGATATTCATCCAAGCACCAACCTATATGATTCAACAATTGAATCAACAGTTGTATGATCATTAAGATGGCCATGGTACATAACCATAATTGTACTAAGGGACCTATTATGCAAATTAATTATTCTTCATTTCAGATTAGGGAATGATATTTGCAATAATATTTGTTGCATAATGGCTCGTCGGGAGCTCGCATGTCCAACAGTCAGATGGTCCAGGATGTGGGGAAGACGATGAGAAGCAAAGTGGGGTGCTCAATGGGTCGAAACGATCGGTTAAATAAGGGGGACGGAGGCTGGAGCCTAGTGATTTTAGGTTTCTTGCTTAATGGAAATGGAATAAAATGGAATCAAAGACATGATTAAATTATGGAATAAAGTGTGAAACAAAATGATTAGAAATGAAGCAACTCACATACATGGAGTGGCTGGGAGCAGAGGTCCGTCAGAGGTGTCTTTGGTAATGGTTGAATAACCTTATATCTCCATTTCCACACCAGAGATTGACGAGGTTCACCTTCTATCATAATGGATACACTCCACACTTCAACCCTATGGGTTTAAGGTGGATCGAGAGGGATTACGGATGGATTAAAGGTGGAGGTCTAGTTTTATAGTAGTGGAAGGTGGAGATCATGTGATTGAGCTTGCGTGAGGAGGTGATGGAGTTGGTGAGAGCTAGGGATCTAACGTGAAGGAGGGTCATGGGAGGTGCAGTTGGGTGCTGAGATCAAGGGAGATGGAGTTACAGAGAAGGCGTGGTAAATTGGAGAAGAAGGTGGGTCACGCGCTCTGACAAGGTCAGAGGAGCTGGAGGTACAATTGGCCAACTGGTCAGCAATAGAATGACACCTATATATCCATGTAGGACCAATAGGATAAAACAAAAAATAGAAAATACGTGTAAATTCGAAAATAAATAATAACTGATTTTATTAATTAAAACTTAAAACATGAAAATTATTTATAATTTAATAAAAATATTTATGTGATTTTTTTACAGTATTATTTGTTATGAGTTAATTTTTATAAGTATAGATATATGTATATTTACCTATATTTTAAATATTATATTTATATTTTGTATTTTTAATGCTTATTATCATATATATAATAATTTATAATATTTTAGATACATATTTACATATTTTTACATATTTTTTAAGACTTTTGATTTTCACTTTTTAAGTATTTTTAAAAACAAATTCCTATCAGTTTGCTCGATTTTTTATTTATCCAAAGCAAGAAAAATAGAGGGAGAGATCAGAAATGCAATACGAGTTGAAAAACATTGATGGAATGCTAAGTTATAAATGCCCACCTTGCTTCCCAACTCTCTCCTCGCGGGATGCTAGACAAAAGTTTTAAATTTACACTACATGAAATGCAACGATGAAAGCGCCCGAAGATAGGAATTTCTATTAACGTGAATTACCTGTTAATTTGACGAAGTCCAAGCATATCAGAGAACTATAAGCACATGAATATAATTAGGCTTTGGACCTAGATTATCAATCAAGCAAATCCTAGATCTAAGAGCTCATTCACAAAAGATGTAAAATAGGAAAAAAATTAGAAAACTCAAAACACGAGAAACAAATGAAAATTAGTGGGAAATTAGGGAGAATAAAAATACAGAATGCCAATAAAACTCGATAAAAAACTGTGTGGGTCTCCAAGTGAACATAAACTTGGTAAAATAGACCCGAAGTGTCCTGATAGCTTGTCCAATATTAATACGATTAATAATGAGTCACTATCTCTCACCAAAAATAAATAAAATTATACTACTCTACTCTAATCAATTCTAAGTCTGTTCCTACCGCTCTCTCCTGCCGACTCGGTCTGAATGAGCCGGCCTCCGCATCGCTCAGGTGTAATCAACCTCTAAAGAGATCCGCCCTCGCTTCACGACCCTCAAAAAAATTCGAACAAGGAAATGGATTATAATAGATAAATAATTATAGATAAAATAGAAATAAAGACATGAAATGAAATAAAAGAAGACAGACATATATATACACACTACAATACACGTTGCTCCTCGATAATGATGCCATTTGATAATAATGAAGATGATAGGTCGTACTAATCGGAACAAAGCTGGATCAGTAACTGTTGTGTTAAACACTCAAAGATGCAATTAATCAACAAATAACCCATAAAATATGATAGATAAATTAATAAATGCAATGTGAGTTAAAGTTTATTTCATTTAACTCTACAAAATATGTACATAGGGCAAGTAATGTAGAGTGTCAAACTATGAGGAGAAAATTGATATGTAGAAACTATTCATAATTATTTATAATTAATAATAAATTTTCGTATTTCATTTTTCTTTTCTATGAGGTTTTTAAATTTTATTTAATTTTTATGGATTTTTAAGTGTTTTTTTTATATTTTTATATTTTTTAAAATTATAAAATTTTCTTTTTAATTTAATTTTTTTAAATTTCTTTTTGATTTTAAATATAAGATATATATATATTTATGTATATCAATATAGGGACTATAGACATTATATAGATTGTATTGTATATATGTGTAATATAGCTTTTTATATTAAGGGCCCACCAACATTATAAACTTTGTAAATTACCTCTACAACATTTTGCACAATGTAATTAACCCATCGGCCCTGTAAATTACCCCAAGAAATCCCACGAGCTTCAAACAGATTAACCACATGGTTTGTGGGGTAAGTTGGCAAGTTTACATGGTCGAGGTAGGAATTATATTGTTTCAAAGGCCGAGAAGGTAATTTACAAAGTTTATAGGGTTCATGGGGGGAGTAAAATATCCCTTTTTTTAAATAAATCAATATATATATATATAAATTTATGAAAATAACATGTTTTTATGGTTTATATATACATCTATTTTTGTAATTTTGTAGATTTTTTTTCTTTTTTTTTCAATTTTTAAAGTGATTAAAAATAAAAACAACCAAGGAGATAAATATCCTAGATTATTTTAGGTTTAATATATATAAATAAGTCCAAAATTAACTGAAAATTGTTTAATATATAATATATAATAATGAAAATTCAGAAATAGAAAGATATTTTTGGATTTTTCTTTTATTTTTGCTAATTTTTATAGGATTTTTTGGTTTTATATTCTGTAATTTTTAGTGATTTTTGGATATGTGCTAGAATATATATTATTATAGATAATATATTTTTTTTGGATTTTTTGGAGAAGGTTTTGTATTTTTAATGGTTTTTATATTTATATGGGGAATGAAAGCCTCTTTTTGGATTTTTAGAAAATATTAAAATTAAATAAAATTCCTTGCGACCAAGCAATGATACATGCAACTATGTTAATTTCCCTACATTTTTTAGTAATAAATATATTTAATATGCACTAAATATACATAGATTAAATATTATAGTTCACAGGGACCTTTTTACATGTTTTATGAACTATAAATCCATTTAATAATCGATCTAGAATGCATAAGGATACATTTGCAAATTTTACAATGCCTCATGTGGCGCTATTCGTGAAGCGGGAGGACTAAAATGTATTATACAGAGGTTTCAGATCCTACTTACAATTTTCACTAGAAATATTACAATATATTTAATATTTACAGGACTAATATATGAAATACAAAAAACAGGGGTGGGGTCTGAGTAATATACCCACATTTGCGGCTCACGTGCGGTGCAATCGACGTCATTGGGCTTGCCATAAGGTTCACTTAAATTTATCTGAGGTCCGGATCAACTTATACCCTTCTATAATGGACGATTCTAGTACGCTCATCTGATGGATTGACGGCTTTGCTTGCACCCCTCTTTTGCTCAATCAAATGATTAGGAAATAACCCATGCCTTGTTCTTTATCCAACTATGAAGAAGATATCTGGAAGAAAAGAGGATGAATTGGGACAATGAGAACTTCAATCTGACCCTGCTCTTGTCTCCGTCAATGTAGAAGGCTCGCGTAGGGCTCAGAACATTCCTGTAGCAACACTGCAACCGCTAGTGTTAGCGATGAAAATGATCGTATACATAAGCAAATATATGTATAATCATATCCTTATCGATTTTTAAAAATGAATACAAATGCTGATACAAATATTGACGGATATGACAAATGTGTCACACTATCATTGAAAATGAATATGGATGTAAAGTGAATATGAACTGGATAAAAATAATAACAGAAATATTTTGATAAATTAACAAAAATATTTGTGTTTAGGATGGTTTACACATAAAATAGATATACCAGCCATATTATTTTCATAACAATTATATCAACAGTGGTGAATTCAATCATAAAGTATTGTTACATTTAGTTATAAATAAATATATTACTATACTTATATACAAAAATACATATACAAATACGAATGCGAATATTAGCGGATGTTGAAGTGATATCCATATCCGCATCCATTTTAAAATGAATACGCATGTCAAAATCTGTATAAAACAAATACGATAGCAGATCGGATATGAATATATTCATATTCGTTTTCATCCCTAGCTAGTGTCCATAAAGAGTTCCAAAACTTGATGGGAAGAAATCCCGAGGAGCTACCTGGAGCTTGAAGGCTGGTTCGAAGACCCCTCAAATGGGGTGCTCCGGTGCTCAAACCTACACAAAAAGGATAAGGGTTCAAGGGTGAAGCTCCTCAACCAGATTATTAGTGGAAACGGGGGGGGGGGATGGGATGATGGAATGGATGGATCTTCGGTAGCTCGGCAGAGGAGGAGATCGATGGTCTCGATCTTTGCAAGATCGAGAGGGGTCAGATGGTCCATGATGCATTAAAGGTGATGAGGAGCAAAGTGGGGGTCGTCATCGAATCAAAATGATCGGTTAAACATGTGGGACGGAGGCCGGAGACTAGTGCTCCAACGTATTTAATTTTTTGGTTTTTTCTTAATCGCAATGGAATCGAAAGAAATCAAAGTAAAGATTACACTAAGGAATAAAGTGCAAAACAAAATGGTAAGAAATGATGTAACTCACCTGCCTGGAGTGGCTGGGAGCAGAGGATCGCCGAAGGTGTCTCCAATGATGGTTGAATCACCTCATATCTCCGTTTCCACGCCTAGGATCGATGAGGTTCACCTTCTGTCACAAGGGATACACTCCAAGCTTCAATCCTAATGGTTTAAGGTGGATCAAGATGGATTAAGGATGGATTGAAGGTGGAGGTCCAATTTTATACTAGTGGAAGGTGGGGATCATGTGAGTGACCTTGTGTGAGGAGTAGATGGGGTTGGTGAGAGCTAGGGATCTGTTGTGGAGGAGGTTCATGGGAGGTACAGTTGGGTGGTGAGCTCGATGGAGATGGGGTTATGGAGAAGGCATGGCAAATTGGAAAATAAGGTGGGTCATTCACTCTGACAAGGTCAGAGGAGCTGGAGGTACAGTTTATCAACTGGTCAACAAAAGAATGGCTCCTATTGGTCCACATAGGACCAATAGGACAAAATAAAAAATAGAAAATATGTATAAATTCAAAAAAGTAGTAAATAATTTTATTAATTAAAACTTAAAACATTATATTTGTTTTATAATTTAATAAACTATTTTTCTATGATTTGTATTTATTTTTACAACATTATTTGTTATGAGTTAATTGTTACAAGTTTAGATATATGTATATTTACCTATGTTTTACATATTATATTTTCATTTTGTATTTTTAATATTTATTATCATATGTACATTTTTTATATTTTATAACATTTGAAAATACATACATATTTTTGTTTTACTTTTATAATTTTATTTATATGCATAAATAATTCTATGTATATTTATTATAGTTATGTTATACCTATATATTATAATGTATTATTTATTTTAAGTGTATTTTAGTGATTTTTTATTTTGTGATTATAATTTTACTATGTTTCAAATAATATATAAAAATATTTAAAAATATAAGGAGAGTAAACATAAACAGGATAAAATATATGAATATCATATACAGATACACAATACGATAATACCATAGAAAGTTGGCTTTTGTATCTTAACTTCATTTTTAATGACACTACCTTCATTAGATAGATAATTTAATTTAAAAAATAATGGAGGTGAGTTTGGTTCAATTTGAGTTCATATGGAGTAGATATTGATTTGTGAAGTTCGATTTGCAGCTTTTTCATCTATGTGTACACGTTTTACTGTGCATGATTTTTATTGCAAATCATTTTTATAATTTTTTGTATATCATTTTGTGCAATTTCATGTTTAAATTTTATTATTTGAGGTGTGTAATGCGAAGAATAAAATAGTGTAAAAATGGTTATGTGTAGAGTAAAAACTAGGGTTTTTGTACAATGTTTGACCCTTATCTCCCCTACTTTATTCCTTATCGACCAAATCAGTATTACTAGATATATCTATACATACTTCATTTATTTTTCTTTTCATTTCGTTATTCATTTATCTTGCATTTAAATACATGTATTTATGTGTACATAATGTCAGAGTGTTAATTTATGCAAGTTAGTTGTATTTACATGCATTTTGCTAGGGTTTTAAAGATAAAATAAATGAATAAAGTTAGATGAATGGCTATTCATCAGTGGTTGTCAACGGATCCAATTGAGTCCAGACCCAAAAAGTTTCCACGACAAGTTTTCCTCGATAATGGTCTGTGGACCTAAGCCCAGGATGTTACATATAATGATAACTAGAAAGACAACCCATAAAGCACAGATTTTTATACATGTTCTCTTATCTTAAAGGCCGCATCATGTACCTAAGATTGGCCTACTCGAGCTTACAAACTCTCACCAAATAAACTACTCCTGTTGTAGTCCAACAAACTATTTAAAAAAACACACAGCTTACCAGAATCAATCTTCTACATAAGAAGAAGGGCTTCACACAGAACGTCTCAAGGTACACAGTCTTATCAAGGGTTATATTCTATATAGGAAGAAAGCCATTCACATACACTACCTCTTGACTAGGAATAAAGACAAATACGATATTCTAAACAAAACCTTTCAAAATATAAACAAAATATGATATGCAAACCAAAAGAATTGGAGTAAAAGAATTTTGAAGTAAACTTTAAAGTACCATAAATGCAAAGATTGGAGAGAGCTTTTATAAGATTTTCTTGATAAACATATAAACTCACTAATGAATAGTATGTAGTATAGGTAAGTAGATAACCGTGGAGATCTTAGTTTGTTGAAAGGAGTGTATTAGGTATCCTTTTATAGGCTTCGATGATGTCTAAGAGTAAAAGATTTAGTTGAATTTTCATTCAAGCTATTGAGAAGTGAATTTCAACTTCTAGCCGACTAGCGCATATAAAGTGTATCAGTACATCAGGGGGAAAAACTTGCTAATAGAGCCAATGGTCAATGTGTACTAAAGCAATATCTGATATATCATTACACAACTATTATTAGTATTAAAAAAATTAAAATGCTTATTTAAGTAAATAGACAACAAGATGAAGTGTACTAGTACACAATAGGATATACTAATGCAATAGTAGAGAAAAATGTTGGTTGAACAATATTGAGTGAGTGTATCAATAAGAGGCGTATACTAGTGCATCATAACATTTATGTAAGGGTGCATGAGTAGTTGTACTCGTGCAATAGTAACGATGATCTATTTGACAATGAGCTACTAATGTACCAGTGCACAAAGGTGTCTACATGTGTAATAAAGTGTGAAAGTGAATGTGGAGTGACTTTATGCATGACTAGATTTGTACACATTATTCCTACACTTTGTTATTACAAATTAAATAAATAAAGAAAAAAAAACACTTGTTCTTTTGAGTCTCTCAATGCTGTTATGCAGCTCTTGATGTTCATGTATATCACTCAATGCGATTCGAATATCATATCTTCTTAATAATCTTGATTTCTTCAACAAATGTCAGATTTACAAATAAAAAATCAACTCTCCATCAAGATAATATTTCATTACTATCAATATGTTTTAACACATGATACTTCAAAAATGACAAAAAATAACAAAAGAGAAAATAATATGAAGAATAAAAAACAATAAGTTTTTAATACGATATAAATAATAATCTAATTCAAAATAAAGTTGAAATTATATTTTATGATAATACATATGAAAAGATAAAAAGAGAAAAAAAGGAAAAAAGAATTTCTATTGTGTGAAATTCCACGTGTCTGCTTGTAGAATTCAACAAAATATTTATACTTATTTTTATACACAAAATTTGAATTTATCCCTATATCCTTTAATGTAAATTATATAACATACAAAAAACCCATAAAAAACTTGACTAGAATAAGTGAAATACCAAATCCTAGTTTATGAAGTACAATAAACTTCACGTTCTTGATAAAACCATTTCTTTTAATATAAAATTATTTTAGCTTTTAAACTACTAAGCAAATTATGCAATAAAAAAAATTCTATTTAATCAAAATCGAAAAAAATAAATATTAGAAAAATGTACATATATTTATAGGTGTAATTAATCTCTATTTACATTTCAATAATGTATTCTATTTATCTAGAACATATTTTAAACTAACTGCAAATTGTTAGTCTTAAAACTTCTATTTTGAATTAAATTTAAAATAAATATCTTACCTACAAAAAAAATAAATTAGTAAATAATAAAAATAAATCTAAATAGAAAATACTTGGATAATCTTTTTGAAACCACATATTAGGTTCGTGTATCAATTCAATTTTTTTGAGTTTATTTATTTGCTCTTGTAATTTCAGAAGCCAAGACTTATCATTCTGTGACTGATGAATACGTGATTCATCTATATTATACTAAAAATTTTATCCTCAATTCTTAGTAAAAATACACAAAATTAAGTCATAAAATTACAAATTTTAAAAAACTAATTCAAGCAATACTAACTAGTTGTATATTATTAACTTGTAAATAAGTCTAAGAAATAATACTTCAAATATAATTCTACTAAAATAATGAGTCGAAACTTGTAAATAGTCAGTTGTATATACTGTACAATTTCCACTAAATTTTAAAAATTCATATTAAGTCCAATGTACATGAAACGAACTCCATTGTATACATATTACTAACTTAATTCACTTAAAAATCTTATAAAATACCAACTTATATATGCTACAAATAAACCTTCACTATTTTGATAAGGCTAAAAATTAGAACCTGATTTTCTCCCCCACATATAATCTCCTATGAAATCTACTGATCTTTGAGTTAATGTGCATAAAATTATCTATAAAACAAGATCAAATTCAAAGGAATTGGAGTCCATTTGTGAAACTTGGATTTTAGGACCATATTGTATATTGTATATTTGTACTAGCGTGCATCTGTCATTTTCCAAACATAATTTTATCTTTTAGTTTTTTATCTTTTTCATTTCATTTATTTAATTTGTATTTTAACTAACTAAAAAAATAAAAAGCCAAAAAATTAGAAAAGAATGAAAATATTTGAAAAGGACAATGTATATATTCACTTTCAGATATGTATAGAAAGCTCGTTTCTATTTTATTTTCAATTTTTACTAAATATTAAAAATCCAAAAAAGTTAGACTAATATGTAAATAACATTCTAATATTTTATAAAAAATAGTATGTATCAGAGTTACTACTGTTTCACTTAGAGGGATGATGTATGGTTTCTAATATGTTTATTTATAATGAGCCCTTGTATATATAAACCATAACCATTTGCTAGTGTCGTGGCATGGATCCATAGATTTAAACGTGGTAACAAGGAATTTTGATAAGATGATGGAAACATAAAACTACTTAGTATTGTCTTAGGGATATTTACACCCATAAACTTGAGTAATTTCGTAATTACCCCAGAAACCCTCTATAACCACGAATTACACCCAGGACCCCCAATAATGCTTAACTCTTACACCCATAACCTTTGTGTTAACTTCCATCCAATTTCCCGTTAACTATAACAATATCTGTCAAATATTTTACATTTTCTACCCTTTAGGTTTCATTATTTACAAATGGGTCCCCTTCCTCCTCCAACCCCAGCACCCACCCCTCCTCCCCTTCCTCCGCCCGCCGGCCACCTCCAGCCCCCTTCCTCCTCCAGCAACCACCCGCTCATCCCCTTCCTCCATCCGTCGACCACCTCCAACACCCACTCCCTCCTCCCCTTCCTCCTCTGCCGACCACCTCCAACCCCCCTTCCTCCTCCAGCACACACCCCTCCTCCCCTTCCTCCGTCCGCCGTCCACCTCCAATCCCCTTCCTCCTCCAGCACCCACTCCTTCCTCCCCATCATCCTCCGTCGAACCACCTCCAACCCCCCTTCCTCCTACAGCACACAACCCCTCCTCCCCTTCCTCCGTCCGCCGACCGCCACTAGCCCCCTTCCTCCTCTAGCACCCACCCCATCCTACCCTTCCTCCTCTGTCAACCACCTCCAACCCCCTTCCTCCTCCAGTTTGCCGCACCTCTCAGCCTCCCTCCTCAGTTATCGCCCAACGTCCCTGCTGACCACATCCAACACCCACCTCGAGTTTGCGACGACCTTCCAGGTTCTCGTGATGCTCACCACCATAGGCTCGTCGTGCATGCATGCAAGTTCCTTGACAAGTCAAGGTGTGGTGGAGATGCTGGGGCAGGTGGTCAGCAGCAGGGGGAGGGGGGAGGAGGAGGTGGTCGACGTGAGTGGGGGAGGTTGGAGGAGGAAGTGGGAGGGGTTTGATTTTTTTCTTTTTCTTTTTTGATTTTGATTTCCCCTAGCCATTAGATCATAGATTGGTTAGACTAACTCACTCGTATGGTTGAGTTAATGAACCAAACTAACGGAAGGTTATGGGTGTAAAACAGAGCATTATTGGAGGTCTTGGACATAATTCGTGATTATAGAGGATTTTTGGGGTAATTAGGAAATTACTCAGGGTTATGGGTATAAATTCCCTTGTTTTACTCTATGTATTCCCTCTCTTGTCGTTTTCCTATCATGGTAATATCAATTAAATGAGGCATTGAGGTGCTCTTTTTTCATGTGAGGATGCCTTTGGATCTGAGAAGCTCATGAAGCTAGCACTTCTACGTAGACGACATAAATCATCACCATACACATGGTATACTCAAGATATGCATTCACCACATCCTCTACTAGTTTTTTGAGGCATCATAATTGTGGGTGAATCCTTTTTTTCCCTCTTATGTTCTTCCACTCTAAGACCTCTTTGGCCTCGTTCTTCAAGGCAACTTTCAAGGATGACAATGGATGGTGCATATTATAGAGTGGTGGATTTTTGAATGTTGGGAGTACAGCGACAAGACCACTACGCATCAACAAAATGAGGGTGCTATATCTGTAAGGGAGGTTTCTTCAAGGGAGGATTGAATTGTATAGTTTTCAACTTCTTTTCAGGATGTTGCATTTGCAGACCATATGATTAGCGTGACAAGACCCCTATGCATAAACAAAATGAGGGTGCTATGTTTGTAAGAGGAGTTTCTGCAAGGGACGATTCTATTAAATAATTTTCAGCTCCTTTTAGGGTGTTGAATCTACCGACCATATGCCAAGAGTAACACGACTAGACCTATATGCATCAACAAAATGAGGGTGCTATGTTTGTAAAAGGAGTTTCTGCCAGGGACGATTCAACTATATAATTTCCAACTTCTTTTTATGATGTTGCATCTACCGACTATATGCCATGTGATTTTATTTATACAGTTGTTATTATCTTGCTGATAATCCATCATATTCTCTTAATGGGATTTTTATCCAGCAGACTCTGTAAACATTTAAAAATGCCTCTACGACCTTTTGCACAACGTAATTACCCTATCGACCCTGTAAATTACCCCAAGAACCCCACGGGCTTAAAACATATTACCCGGAGGGTTCATGGGGTAAGAGTTGGCAAGTTTACAAGGCCGAGGGGGGAATTAGATTGTTTCAAAGGTCGTGGAGGTGATTGACAAAGTTTATAAGGTCTGCCGGGTAAAAATCCTTTTCTTAATATCATGGATTTTTTCTTAGTATGGATGTGTACATTTTGATTATTGTTATCAAATTATCACATACACATGGAAATGAGTTATCTCATTTTTAACATTGATCAACTCCATAACCAAAACAAGACGAGAGAAAACGGAGGATGATTCCCACCGACCGGTCTCCTTCAACAACTATACAAAATCTTGCCATTAAAGTCCCCACAAAGTCTAAGCAATCCTAGTTCCTTCATCGGTGAAGCCAAAGAACAAGTCAAGTTGAACATGCCAACCGTAGAAGGACGATCAATAAAAGAAGAATAAGGTAGGTCGAACACACCAACCGTGGAAGGCCAAACGGTAGTTTGATGCGATAGTTTGATGCTTTCGAACAAGGTAAAGAGCAGGCAAGGAGAACGAGGATTGGTGTCACATAAGGGCGGAATCCCCTCTTGATGGGAACTAGGAGTGGCCATTAATACCTCCTTGGTTTGGTATCATTCCTCGCCAGAAATATGGATGCCAATGCCTTTCCATGCTACTACCTTAACCTAAGTTCGTTTTCTTTCCTTTTTACGACCAAGTTGGATGCAGAGTTGGCAATCGGACCTGTCCAATCTCGCCATCAGCTAACACGAGGAGAGGGAAAGGCTCCGGATCTATAGGTGCGTGAGAAAGAGATCGGTCTGGTTGGTCTGCCAAGATCAGTCAGTAGTACATGAGAGGCAGGTAAAGACGATCCATTGACATGACAACGAAGGATCCTTGCTTGCTCCCAGGATTCCTCAGATTGGGATATTATCTGATGCGTCTCAAAGCAAACTGTTGCTCAAAACCGCGTGATGTGGATCCTCCTGTTTGGAGAGAAAGGAGACAGATACCTTCCAGAACAGGATACAGGATAAGGGTCATATAATGGGCGGCACTCGGGTTTGACCATGCACTGCATCCCCCCGTTTTCGACATGATATTGATATGATATGATATGCCACCTCCCTTATCCTTAAAACCACCACCGTGCTCTCTCGCTTCACTGCTGCTGCTGCTGAAAAAGGGAGGCCGAATTCGATCCCATTTATTCGAGGGTCCCTCGGAACCCAAGAACCACTTTAGCATCTTCTGCTTCCATGCACGATGGCACATGCAGCTTTCTTTATTCTAGTTACCGTGTAAATATTAGGAGGTTGTCGATTATTTCATTTCGATTATTTTTATTGGTGGTGTCCACCATTCATAGCCACTTTAATCTGATGAGTTCGACTTTCAAACCTGCTTTAATTCTATTCTAAAAGTAGAATGCAAGGGAAGTCAGCAGCTGCTGCTGAGCCTGTTAACTCCAGGTGCAAAGAAACTTTCTACTTACGACAACGGATTTTATTGGTATATTCTTAATCATAACTGTTCCTAGTATATTATATCATTTAACTATAATTCTTGTAACTCTCTCAGGGGCACTTATGTATTTTATCTTTTTAGCTCTCTAGGATTTTGTCCTATATAAGGACCCCTAGACCCATTGAATAAATCACACTCTTTCATTCTCTCATTATTCTCCACATGGTATTAAAGCAACGGTCTTAGATCGGTGTTCTGACCTAATCCCACCACCGCCGCCAGCCCCGACCTCCTCTGCATCTGTGCCGCCTCGCTGCTACGTGCCACCCCGTAGCCACATGCCGAACCACGACCCCGCGCCGCCTGTACGGCCCTGCAGCTTCTCACCACGTCATGGCCATGCGGCCCCTCGCCACCTCGCGGCCCCTCGCTGTCCTGCGTCGCTGCGAGGCCCTGTGCTGCCTAGAGGGCCCGCACAACCCCGCCCTGACAGTTTCCAAAATTCGTTGTGTTAAAAAGATATTTGTATTTGTTCGTTCGCTAAAAATATGATGATTTTGTCGTTTCAGTGTAGGTGGCAATCAGAATTGGTCAAAAATAACCACAAAATAATTTAATCAATTTTCAATCGTGTGGTTTTATGTTTATTTTACTTGGGCAAGTCCCAAGGTCGAACACAAGGAGGCAAAGGAACATTATGTCTATCAAAATTCGTGTGCGGGTTTCGAGGTGTTTTTTTGGAATTTTTAATACAATAAAGGATGCAAAATGCAAATTCGGCCTATTTTAGGGACTAAAATGCAAATTACGCTCAAACGATGTCCGAAAAATATGAAATTTGGCCAAGAAGAACATTATAATGAAATGAATGCATTGTAATTTTTTTTTGAAATTTTTGAATGCAATATGAATTTTTTATGAATTTTTAAGTGCAAATAAAATGAATTTCATTATTTAATTATAATAAATTTTAAACCTAATTATTTTTAAGGAACAAAATTATCTAAGATCTATCACTAGGTGATTGATCTTAGAAAAATCTTAAACCTCGAAAATACTAATTTTAATACCTATTAAAAATCAAACACTAAAATATGCAAAATGATTTTTACATGGCAATCTATGACGCAAATGCAATTCTTTTTGGGCACAATGTCAAGCGCAATTAATTCTACAATATATGATTTTTCGGGAAAATTTAGAGCAACAATTAATCAAATACAATTTTCAGAGCAAGAAATGGGCAAAATATGCAATTTTTCATAGAACAAATAATTATTAATTAACCATCGATCACAAAAATGTCCACAATATGTCAAACTGTAGAGAAGTAATTGCCAGACAAAATGCTAATTTTTGATAAATCAAATGATGCAAAAAAGAGGTTCAAAATAGAAAGGGGAATACATGGGTAAAACTGCAATTTATAATAAATAATATAAATAAAAAATGCAGGGGGGACTTTGCAGTAATTACCAATAATATGGAGGGTATCTTTGCAAAATTGCCAGAGGGGCACATGCTCTGGTCGGCGGGGGCTTTGGCGTAATATGAAGGAGTTCCAGGGGGCGTTTGGCAATTTTCCCCCGGTCACGTGCAAAGCACGTGACCTGGGGCTGACGTTCTGCTGACGTCCCCCCCGGGACGCACGTGTCCGGCACGTGCGCTGGGGGGTCTCGGGTCGGCCCCCGGCGCAGTGGCGTGAAGCAACGGAGGAGGTTCGCTCCTGGCGGAGCTCCGGCTGTCACAATAGCTAGGGGCGTGAACGAAGCCTAGCGGAGACGCTTCTGCTGTGGGGGAGAGGGATGGAGGAGTGCCGTTCCTGATGTCAACGGAGATGCCAGGATTGACACCCTGGCGTTTGCGATGCTGATGATGCGGTGGCCGGCGGGACGAAGGGCGATGCTGGATCTGTGGTTGGATGTCGAAGAATTTGTGGCGGCGAAGTCGAAGAAGAGGCGAGTAGCAAGGTAGTCAATGAAGGACGATGGAGTCGGTGGAGAGTTGTTGGCTCTACGGGGAAGCCCGGAGAAGGAGCAGTACGACGGTTGAATCCTCGTTTGCAACGGCCACCAGAGGCGGCCGGATCTCACCGGTGATGGAGGGGGCACTGTCACCGCCCTCCTCTGTTGATGGCGACCGGAGGATGAAGAAACGAAGGGGCGGTAGTGCGTTTTTATAGGGAGGGGTGCTCGTCGGAGATGGAAACGAATCAGGGGATGAGATGACGATTTGGAGATTGACGAGATTCGAAGAGGATCATGTGATTGGAATGATTGGAGACGAGATCTGAAGAGAGGCGGCGCACGACGATTGCGGCCGATTTCACAGGCGGGGCGACCAGAAGGGGAAAGTGCTGGCGGGGAAGTTGAGTGCTGGGCCATCCGATCGGCCGAGATCGGATGGCCCAGCGGGCGACACGTGGTAGGGGGTTGAGAGGGCGCTGCACGTGCGACCCTTTTTTTTTTATTTTTTAATAAAAATGAATTAAAGAAATGGAAAAAACGACTGACACATGGCGACTCCAGGAGCTGCCATGTGTCAGCACCAGAAAATTCAGAGAATTAATCTTTTGTAAAATCAAAAATAAAAAGAAAATGGCCTCGGATCGAAAACGTTTCTTCACGAAAGTTGCTCGTCTCGATGATATCTACAACTTTCATGAAGACATCAAAACCAAAATCGAAAAAGTGATATTTTTGGGTATCCCACGTACATAGAATACCTTGATTTTTGGGTTTTGTAATTTTTTTTATCATTTTAAAATCAGATAAAAATCCGGAAAAATATGATAAAATAAGAGATAAATATAGACACATTAATCTTATTTTTTGGATTTTTATTAATTAAGAAAATAAAGAAATAAAATAAAAAGAGTAAAAGAACAATTTTGTACAAGTGGTTAATGAAGACCCGGACTCAATTTGTTTCTTTGATTTCAAGCTCAATTTGGATTTTTGTGCATTTTAATAAAACTTTCATCATAGAAGACAAATAAAAAATAAATGAATTAAAATAGGTTAATTATGTACATAAAATAATAGGTCAAAAACCGCTAAAATACAAAATGTACAAAAGAGTCCCAAAACCCAACTTTCACATATGAGCTCCGATTCACTTGAACTTGGTCTTATTTTGAAGGTAATTGAATGTACATTAATTAAAAGTGAGTAGGATTAAAACAGACACTGGATGGGGAAGATATGAGGTTTTTAGTCCGGAAATCCTGAAACTAGGGTTTGGGTTTTTGGTCCACCTTTTTGGGTTAATGATTTTTTTTGTATTTTTCATTTATTTTTGTTAGTGATATGTACACAATAGAGTTGGTTTTGGTTATTCGGAGTTAGCATGAATGATTAAAAATCAAGGAAGTTAGGCTATTTACAGGTCATTTTTGGCTTGGATTTTTGGCTTCTTATTTTGTGCATAAATAATGGATAAAATGCAATTCTTATGAAAACATGCATGAATGTTAATTATGCGGGATAGATGCAGAAATGCTGTTGATTTTGAGGGATTTGAGCTTAATAAATGAGATTTAGAGTGATGAATCCGAGATTCATCATCCCCCTATACTTAAACCATGCTCGTCCCCGAGCATCAAAAAGAAATGGCATGAGGTGAAATGAGATTGGGTTCCATACCAAGACCATGAGCTGAAGGTGAAAATGAATCTAGACTCGACCTTTGGATTATTAGTGTGGCGGAACTTCAGAGAGACTTAGAATTTTAAAATCAACAGCCTTCAAGTTCTACACATCATTGTCACAGTTTCGGCTCACAAGTCATCTTAGATCAATCCTCTTCCCAAAGTATACCCTATGAACATTGAACAATCGACTCATGTGTGTGAAAGGTTTTAGCTCTTCCCATCCAAAATGCCGGACTACCATGCTCCTCTCCTCTCCAGTAACTTGTCCTCGGGGAGTCAGGTATTTCCTTCTAAGGTATGTCGCACTGTGTTCACAATCGAATTGGGGGGAGAAGTCATAAGAAGGAGAAAAGAATTGGAGGGTGGCCAGTGTAGTCTCCTCTCCTTGTGAAGCTGACCAGTGTAGCCGAGTCTCCACCAAGATCTGCAGGTTTTCTTGAATCTTGGACCTTTTTGGTCAGATATTTATTTGGTAATGGCTTCTTTGTATTTAGAATTTTTGGTGGTTCTGCTTGGATCTTGTTGTGCCCCTATGGATACATAATCTTTTTGTTTCCGTACATTTTTGGGGTCTTCCAGCCATCCATCCCTTTTCCGAAGCTTTATTTCAACCCGTACTCCAGTCTTTAGATTTCCACGCTACCAGAAAAGAAACTCACACAGTCTTCCAACATCCCGTCTAAGTTGAGCTACGTGCATAGTGCGAGAGTACAAATTAATTCCCTATTCCAGTGTTGTACCCAGAACGAAGAGACCAGGTTAGACACTAAGAGTCAAATGCTGCACATTATCATGTGGAACTCAAAGAATTAAGTCAAAGACCTGAAGCTTCTAAAATCCTATTTCTCGGTGAAGTTCCTCTGTAAATTAGGTGGATTAAGGTCAAGTCCGGACCACTCTCGGTTTCTGCTCATAACTCGATTTAGAACCCAAAGACTTTTCACATATGCAAATGAATGAAGTGCTGGATGTAGTACAGGTGTGTGAAATGCAGACACATTTTTTTTACTTTTAATGCAAGGGATTTTTGGTTTTTTATGCAAAAATGAATAAGAAGCCAATTTTTTTCAAAAATTTTGGGCACAGTCAGTGTTAGTAGCATAACTTTTTTTCTTCTTTTGTTGTTTATTTTTTCAAACAATTACCCACCCTGTAAATACATATAGACTTACGTACAAGTATGAGATATGGATAAAATATATATGAAGTATATATACAGACCTCCCTATACTTAGTGAGTGCTGTGTTCGCAGAGCACAAGAAGCGTAAAGAAGACATAGCCCGGGCTAAGCGTAAGAGAGTGAAAATGGAAAAGAAAAAAGAAAAAGATATACAGGTCCGCCTCCCTATACTTAGGCTGTGAACAGTCTAAGTATAGAGGAAGAGAGGAAAAAGTGAAGTAGTCGAGATATGTGAATGAGGAGAATATATAGAGGTGAGTGTCGGTTCCCCCTATACTTTGGTTCTGGTCAGCCTAAGTATAAGAGAAAGGTGGAAATGGAGCGATCGGGAGATCGGAGAAGAATGGTATGTACAGATGGCATCGGTCCCCCTATACTTAGGCCTTGGCATAAGTAGAGGAGGAAGCTGTACAGGGAGACCGATGTGGCCGGGAGGGAGGGTTGGTAGCCGATGATTAAGTTGGTTTTCGGCTGATCTTCTTGTGAGCCTGCGATGAGAGATCCGAATAACGAGACGGAGATGAAGCATATGATTCCCAACTATTATCAGTGTCATCCTCAGAAAAGTCATGATGGATAGTGGATGAAGTGTTTGAGTCAGATGAAAGATATCCATCATCGAAATTATCCTCAGAGGAATAGTATTTGAAAGTGGACACACTCCAAATATTCATGTCTTTTTATTTCTTCAATTGTTTCCTCAGAATTCATTCCTTCTTGGGGTCAATCAGTTTGTCCTCGGATGAATACTCAGAAGCACCGGTCTTAGTCAGCTCATAAGAAATAATTCCAGTGTATTTGAAGAGGGCAAGAGCATCAGCCTTAGATGAATAATAGTTAGGAATGGGAGTTGTCCAACGAGAATCGAATTTTGGATCCTTGCGAAGATACAGCTTTAGAGTTGCAGAACAGACTTCACTCATGTAGACTATCTTTTCCGAACCTGATGAGGGATCATCAGCTGATTCCTCTTTCGAAAGATCAAATGTGACTTTCTTTTTCCTGTTTCGTGAAGGTGTCGGTTCACTTGAGTATCCAGATGAATAGCCATTGGAATTCTTCTCCTTGATCGGTGTTCGTCCTGCGTGTTTGTTCTTAGTTTTCTGAATGTTGGTGCACTCTCGATTTGGGATGATTTGATCAAGATATTCAGAGTAGGTTGCCCCTAGGTGTGACCATGCTTATGTCTCAGGATCGTAGAAGAAGGATTTGTCTATTTTGAGATCCGTGGGAATTGAAATACTGGGAAGAGTCTCTACATGTTCATTCTCAATTGATTTGATATTGGAGCATTCCTGTGTCAAGTTGATGTGATCCACTCGATTCTCCATGGTGAGAGCAGCTGTGAATGGAGCAGGGGGAGATTCTCTAAACCAATACTCTCATCAACAACCGCTATCTGAGGTGTAGCAGCGGGGTAGGGCTCTTCTACCACTTCATGGTTACGGTTGTCGGGGTCTTCGTGGGTTACCTCAGAAAATCGTGGTTCCTCAAAGACTGGGTCAGATCGAAGTGCTTCCAATGCTGTGAAATTGATTTCTCGAGTCTCACAATAAATAATTGCCTTAGCTAATGCCAAGAATGATTTTCCGAGAATAATTGGTGACTGGGTGAATTCTCCTTGATGCTCAATATCAATGATCGTGAATTCTACTTTGAGCGGAGCACCTTGGAATGTCATGATGATAGAAATGATTCCTCTCGACCGCTTTATCGATCGGTCTGCCAATTGAACAATCTCTCGTATCTTCCTGATCGGTCCGAGTTTGAGTTCGTGGAATACAGAGGTTGGGAGGATATTGATCGGTGAATTGTCATCAATTCGAGCATGGGTGAAAATTGTGTCTTTGATTATACAGTCAAATCTGGGCAACCGCTTCACTATGCGGCTCTTGGTTTTTCTCCTCAACACCAAGGAGGAGGCCACTGACAAGATATGTCTTTCAGTCTTTGTTCTAATCCTTCCCGACTTTTTGATCATTAATTTGTCAATTACAAATCCTTTAAGGCTGGGGAAGTGTTCAATGGTCTGTAGAAAGGGAAGTTTAAAACCAGTTTCTTTTCCAGTGCTTCCCGTACAACAGGATCCAAATTCTTCAGATCTTCTTCAGTTTCAATTTTTATGTATTTTTCAAGATTTTCGATTTTTTTTGTGATTTTCGAATATTCCAATTTTTTGGTATATTCTTTGTGGTGTGGGGATGTGGTGTGTTCCTCAGATGAGCAGGGGTTTTGATTTTCAGAGAAAGAGTCAGAGGCATAGTCATTTCTAGGGGAATAATATGCAGAAGTATCGATATCAGAATCGTCCCCACATTTCTGAATATCCTCAAAATTTTCAATCTTAGATCCAATCATTTCATCGTTCATTTTTATGTCTGAGCTTTCAGAGAGTGAAATTAGTCGGTCGGCAAATTTTTGAAATCTATCCTCCATTAATTCGAATCTTTTATTATCCTCGAAATATCATCCTCAAAATTCTGTTCATGATTAATCATGGGAGCAGTCAGTGTGTGTTCAATAATTTCATATTCCATTTTTCTGTATGTGCTAGGAGAAGAGTCTCTCGGAATATCCGACATATTATCATTATTTTTAGAAAATTGCTCCTCAAAAATTATGGAAGGAGGCTGCTCAGCGGAAGGATTTTGCGGGAATGTGTAGGTCTCATACTCAACATGCCGTGACTTGGGCATGTAATCCTGGTTTGAGTAGAGTCTATATCCATGGTCATGATTGATCGTATCCTTGAATAATGGGGTCCTACAGGGTGCATATGTGTCGATATCATCCATGTGGTCCTATGTATGTATAGGCTGATCCAATGAGTTATATTCGGGTTGGTCAATAGGGATTTGCTCGTTGCGGTCAATCCAACACCGATGATCATTAAATGCGGGTTCTTCCATCTGGGTTTGGTTTCTCGACCAATCGTGAGATTCAAAGGTATTTTGATCTTGAAATGGTTCATTAGCGAGAAACTGAGAGTAAGACGGTTCAGTCCAAGATGGTAGGTGGTCATGTGCAGTCGGATGATTTGAGTAGGAATTCAATGAGGGGGCCGAATTCATCCGTGGGTGAAAGTCTCCCGCAAATGTTGGAGGATTATTAAGAGAAGAGGATTTAGTTAATTTGGGCCTAACCGAGTCAAATTCATTTTCATAGTATAGCTCTGATGGATTTTCAGATAAATGTTCGGCCATTTTTGAAAGAGTTGAAAGAAATGATGGGTTGGGTCTGCAACGATTTTTGTGATATGGATCCAAAGTTTATTTGGACAAAAGTTCAATGATGAGGTTTGAATAAAGAAAGGAGAGAGATGATTTGTACGGGATAGTCAAAAGAAATTTTATCAAATGTGCGACTATTGATCTTCGAAATCGGTTCACGCACACCAATGAAAACACAAATCAAACCCCAGGTTCACCAACTCACACAATGAAGCCGTAAGAGTTCAGCTATTATCTTTTCAATTTTAGTTGGTGACAAGACAATCTTGGAAAATAATAAAGCGAGCTGTTAGGTGTCGGAATTTTCGTAATGACTGGCTCGAATTCTTACGACTAGTTGTACGTACTTTCAGCCAGTATGGGAGTAAGTACGGACCGTAGAACGGCTACCCATTACTTGAGGACGGAGCCTTATGTAGTGTCCTCTAAACCACCCACTCTACTAAGGAAATCCAGACCGTTTACCAGCTACCCGTAGATCCTCACTGAGAAGTAGCTAATCGTTTTTGACAGAATCAATAGTCAATATGAAAATCCGGATTTGGACTCTGGCCCTAAGTGTCGTCTCTTGCTCACTTAGAAAAAATAAAATAATCCAAGGTTGGAGTTGCTCTCCCGCAGAAATTCTCGATTTTATGGGTTATTTTAAATCAACTATATTTAGCAGTCCTAATTTTATATAAGCGATCACTGAAGAATTAAGTGAGCACAAATATACATCTACCGTTGATAACGCTACCGCACCCTTAGTTAATTCGGGCAAATTAATGGTCCAAATTAATTTTAAGTGTTCGTTGCAGTCGGGTACGAGAGGTTGATCAAAAACCACTTAAATCAGATTTTGGTCAATTTTAAGCGGTGATATTTTTTTACTTGGTGGAGTCCAAGGTCGATCTCAGGGAGGCAACTGTCTCCTTAGGTGGATTACAGCAATTTACAAGTGTTGATATTCGAGGGACAATTTTTTTTTGTTTCTTATGCAGACATATGCAGACAAATCTTAGCCAATTTAACTTTAAATTTAATTGGTGTATCAAACGAAGTCCAAAAATAATGAAAATTGGCCAGATGGTTATTTATGATGAAAAATGACCTACACTAATTTTTTTTGGAATTTTTCGACTCAAAATAATTTTTCTGTGAATTAAATAAACAGACAGAGTGATTTTCAGTGTTTAATTTTTAATAAATATCAAATCACAATTTTTCCAAGAACTAAAATTATCCTAGGAAGGTCTAATGATCAGGGACCTAGGAAAATTAACAGAACTTAAATTTACTGTGAAATGAATTAATTAAAATTAATTAAAGAAAATCACTCAACTATTTATTCAGGCCTCGTTATGCGTGCAAATGACATGAAAGTTTTATGGAGTGTTGAAAATGATGTCCTTAAGCTACTGTGAATTTTTGGTGATTTTTGAAGGCACAGATAATTAATTAAAAATCAAAAGGCATCACTGGGCAAAATATGTCACAAATGAACCAATTAATTCATTAATAATTTAAGCATACCAACAAAAATCAAACACGTGTACTAACAGGTAGAGGACAAAATTCTCAACAACATGCAATTTTTAGAACTTCAAAATGATGAAAAATGCACTCTAGGGACACGTGCAAACACAAGGGTGTAAATGCAATACTGGAAAATAAAATTTCAATAAGTAAACATGCTGACAGGGACTAAAATGCAATTACCGATAATATGCAGGACTTCTATGCAATTTCTCCACGAAACACGTGCTCCTCACGTGGTGACGGCTTCACAGGGACCTTTTTGCGATTTCTGAAAGCTCCAGGGGTGTCTGTGCAAATAACCCAGGTCGCACGTGCTCCTCACGTGGGGGGACCTAGGTTCGGAGGGCGTCGGAGGCTCGGAGCGAGGCTCGGGTCTTCTGGAGGTTCGGCCCAGCCTCGATGCAGCTTCGGGTTGCCCGAGCCTAGGCTTGGGGGCCGAGGCTCGGATAAGGCGACGTGGCGGCCTGAAGGCCCTTGGATCAAGATGGATCCAAGGAATGTCGATGAAGACGTGTGGCGGCTGGAGAGTCGTCCGATCCGAGGGATGATCAACGGTCGAGGATGAGGGCGGCGAAGGGACGCGTGGCGAGGCGAGGACCGTTCGATCAGATGATCGAACAGTGGGTGCTTCTTCTTCTCTAACGGTCCTCCGCCGCCTGCGGAGGAGAGGCCTGTGCTCCGGTGAAGGCAGCCGAGCTCCGCCTCGGTTGCCAAGCTCCGGTGATGAGCTTCGTCAGCTCCCACCTAGCTCGGAAGAAGCGGAAGAGCACGAGGAGGCCTCCGGTGGTCTCTGGATCCCTGGAGGATGGCTGGAGCTCGGTGTCGATGAAGCTCGAGGAGAGCTCCGGCGAGGCTCCGGCCAATGATGAAAGTAGCACCTGCAAGTGTTAAATATAGAGCCGGAGCTCGTGCGTGCGTTTGTGGAGACGTGATGCTGGTTGGCGAGGCCTAAGGCGACGTGAGGTGGTCAGGCGACGTTGCTCCGGCCAAGTGGCGGAGCTGGAGATCGATGGACGGTGGAGTGGAGCGTCTGAAGGTGCGGAGGGGTCAGCGAGGATGAGAGCTCCGACGCGGAGCTCGGTGGAGTGAAGGCGAGGCGCAAAGATGATCGTGGTCGTGGAATAAAATCGGAGAAGATAAAGGAAAAAGAAGAGCAAGATCGGAGGAGGAATGGAGGGGGTTACCTGGGGATTGGGGGCTCAGCTTTGAGCTCCAGGTCGTCGCTCAAGGGGTCGGTAAGGTCCCGAGCTCTAGCAGCTGCTCGGAGGAGTGGCTGCGACACGGCGGTGGGCCGAGGATCTCGCCGGAGAAGAAGCTCTGTCGTCGCTCAACAAATCAGCCAATTGCTGTCACCAATAGGAAGCTTGGAGCTCGAGTGATCTCCCTGGAGTGGCGGATGGGGCTGAATGTGGCCGGCGGCTGGGCATTTATAGGATGGAGGTCTCGGCAGGGCTGGTGATGGGGCGAAGTTTATGGAGGTAGTGGAGCATCTATGGTGGAAGTGGTGACGAGTGGGGTAGCTGGCGAGGATGAGGGACGAGTGGCGATGAACGTGGAGGTGATGGTGGTCGAAGAAGGTGGCTAGAGTGCGGCCAAGAATAGGAAGGGGCAGCCCCTCCCGCAAGGCGGAGATCGTGGGAGAGAGGGTTGCCAGAGGTAGGAGACGAGGCCCTGGCCGTTGGATCTTGTGATCCAACGGCCAGATCGAAGCGCAAAGGAACGTCTAGGATTAGATCAAGGCGAGATGATCTGAGGTCGTGATAGCGCCATGTGGGGTGAGCTGGGCGAAGTGCGAGCGAGCGGCTAAGATCAGGTCAAGGCGACGCGATCTAAGGGTCAGGAAGCCGACACTTGGCGTGATGGGGCAGAGGCACGGGCGGGCGGTCCTGATCAGTCCTTGGCGATCGATCGGTCGGTTGAGATTATTGGGGAGCTAATGGCTCAGATGAAAGGGCTAAGAATGCGATCGAAGGGCTCAAGATGTGACGCGTGGAGCACTGTGGGCGAGGCGCTAATGGATGGTGGAGATGAAGTGTGTTATGGATCTGAGGGCTGGAAGGTGGTGATGTACGTGGACGGGCCTGGGCCGTTGGATCTGAAGCGCGATCCAACGGTGGAAATTGCGGGCGGACGAGGCGAAGGGCAGCGGGCCGCGTGGCGCAATCAGAGGGCGCCACGTGGCCTGCTGTGAATGGCTGGAGGAAGAAATACGTGTAGGAAGAAGAGGAAGCCGAATTTGGAAAAACTCAAAACATGAAAGTTGTAGATCTTGATAAGATCTACAAGTTTCATGTTGACCAAAGACGGAGATAAGGTCACATATGATACATAAATACAAGAATACATAAATGTACATATGTGGTATACAAAATGACCCAAAAACCCAAGTTTCTCATACAAGCTCCAATTGCAATGAAATTAGTCTCATTTTAAAGGTCTTTTAATATGTAGTATTCTAAGAGTGAGTAGACCTAAGTAAGGGTTTGTATGCGGGCTTTATGTGTGTTTTAATGTACAAGGATTCTCAGGATATTTGGGCTATTTTACAAGGGTGATTTTTGGCATTCTTCCCTATATTATTAAGGAATATACACATATATTATAGAGAAGAAGTTATTTGATGAAGGGGTATTGTACAGGGGATTTTTGGCTTCTTATTTAGATGCAGATGAGCTGCTAAAATGCATGAATTATGGATGTATGCATGAGTGTTATTTATGCAAGATAAAAGGAAATATGCCTCTATTTTCTCGGGAACAAGGCTCTATTTTTGACTTTTGATGTGATGAATCACAGATTCATCAACCCCCTATACTTAAACCTTGCTCGTCCCCGAGAAACTAAATGAAATGCAAGAGTGAAATGATTTTGGGTTCCATACCAAGGTCATGAACAAAAGTTAAAAATGGAGCCTGACTCGACCTTTGGATTAGTTGTGTGGCGGAACCTTATTTGGACCTGAACTTAAGACCTAACAGACTTCAAGTTCCACAAGTCTTCTATTCAAGACGCCTCAATAGTCAGGTCAGAACAAATCCTCAAACGCAAATTTCTGATAACTATGATCCTTACTTGTACGGTGTAAGTGAAATGTAACTCTCCACATCAGAAATGACTCGGAACCAGCCTCCTCTAACAAGGTAACTCAATAACCCGGTCCAGTAACTCTTTCCTCGAGGAGCGGGGTATTCCCTTCTAAGTTCAAGTGCGACCAACTCAAGAGGAGGGGGTAGAGAAAAGAATGGACGGTGGCCAGTGTAGCCACCTATCCCGGGATGCCTGACCAGTGTAGCCAAGTCATCCAGCTGCATTTTCTTTGCTAATATACATACTCCGACAGGTATTATTATTTTTTTCTTGGACCTGTCTGATTTTTTTGGAGTTCTTTCTTGCATTTTTTTCTTTTTTTTTTCTTTTTTTTTTTGGAACTATATACAAGGTGCAGCATGTACATCAGGAGTTTTTCCTCTTGAGCCAGTAGACTATCCCTCTTTTGAAGCATTATTGCAACCCACAGCATCCCGTCCTTCTTATTTAATCGGATCCCTCTGTGATTCATCACATCAAAAGTCAAAAATAGAGCCTTGTTCCCGAGAAAATAGAGGCATATTTCCTTTTATCTTGCATAAATAACACTCATGCATACATCCATAATTCATGCATTTTAGCAGCTCATCTGCATCTAAATAAGAAGCCAAAAATCCCCTGTACAATACCCCTTCATCAAATAACTTCTTCTCTATAATATATGTGTATATTCCTTAATAATATAGGGAAGAATGCCAAAAATCACCCTTGTAAAATAGCCCAAATATCCTGAGAATCCTTGTACATTAAAACACACATAAAGCCCGCATACAAACCCTTACTTAGGTCTACTCACTCTTAGAATACTACATATTAAAAGACCTTCAAAATGAGACTAATTTCATTGCAATTGGAGCTTGTATGAGAAACTTGGGTTTTTGGGTCATTTTGTATACCACATATGTACATTTATGTATTCTTGTATTTATGTATCATATGTGACCTTATCTCCGTCTTTGGTCAACATGAAACTTGTAGATCTTATCAAGATCTACAACTTTCATGTTTTGAGTTTTTCCAAATTCGGCTTCCTCTTCTTCCTACACGTATTTCTTCCTCCAGCCATTCACAGCAGGCCACGTGGCGCCCTCTGATTGCGCCACGCGGCCCGCTGCCCTTCGCCTCGTCCGCCCGCAATTTCCACCGTTGGATCGCGCTTCAGATCCAACGGCCCAGGCCCGTCCACGTACATCACCACCTTCCAGCCCTCAGATCCATAACACACTTCATCTCCACCATCCATTAGCGCCTCGCCCACAGTGCGCCACGCGTCACATCTTGAGCCCTTCGATCGCATTCTCAGCCCTTTCATCTGAGCCGTTAGCTCCCCAATAATCTCAACCGATCGATCGATCGCCAAGGACTGATCAGGACCGCCCGCCCGTGCCTCTGCCCCATCACGCCAAGTGTCGGCTTCCTGACCCTTAGATCGCGTCGCCTTGACCTGATCTTAGCCGCTCGCTCGCACTTCGCCCAGCTCACCCCACATGGCGCTATCACGACCTCAGATCATCTCGCCTTGATCTAATCCTAGACGTTCCTTTGCGCTTCGATCTGGCCGTTGGATCACAAGATCCAACGGCCAGGGCCTCGTCTCCTACCTCTGGCAACCCTCTCTCCCACGATCTCCACGGGATAAATCCCGCTCTGTGTTCGCACCATATATATTTGGAGAACGAAGCCAAACCCTCTCGTGAATTCCAACGTCGGTTGAATCCAAATCTACGAGAGGTTGTGAAGAAAGAGATAGAAAAATGGTGCGACGCGGGTTTCGTTTACCCAATCTCCGATTCTAAGTGGGTGGCCCCAATCCATGTTGTCCCGAAAAAGTCGGGAATTCAGACGACCACCAACGAGGACGGAGAGGAAATCGTGACGAGAGTACCCACGTCGTGGCGCGTCTGTGTGGATTACAGACGCTTGAATGCCGCGACAAAAAAGGATCATTTCCCCCTACCATTTATTGATCAGATTTTAGAAAGACTAGCGGGGAAAGAATTCTTTTGTTTTCTTGATGGGTTCTCGGGCTACAATCAAGTAGCCATAGCTCCGGAGGACCAGGAAAAAACCACGTTCACATGCCCCTTTGGTACCTATGCTTTCAGGCGCATGCCTTTTGGGCTATGCAATGCTCCAGGTACTTTTCAAAGGTGCATGATTGCTGTATTCGCCGAAATGGTCGGCGAATTCCTGGAAGTCTTCATGGATGACTTCTCGGTCCACGGCGACTCTTTTGATTCCTGCCTTAGGAATCTGGACCGAGTCCTCAAAAGATGTTGTGAGGTCAATCTGGTGCTCTCCTGGGAGAAAAGTCACTTTATGGTGACGGAGGGCATAGTGTTGGGGCATGTCATCTCCAAGAGAGGAATGGAGGTTGACCCTGCCAAGGTGGACGTGATCAGACGACTCCAGCCACCAACCAACGTACGGCAGTTGCGGTCGTTCCTCGGGCATGTCGGATTTTATCGGAGATTTATAAAGGATTTTTCTAAGATTGCCCGACCGCTAACTGAGCTTTTAGGCAAAGACGCGGAGTTTATTGTCGATCACAAGTGTCTTGAGGCCTTTAAGCGGTTACAAGGAATGATCATGGACGCACCCATCTTACAAGCCCCAGATTGGTCTCTTCCTTTTGAGATCATGACGGATGCCTCAGATTATGCTGTTGGGTCTGTATTGGGACAAAGAAGAGACGGCGTCCCGTTTGCAATTCACTACGCAAGCAAAGTGCTTGATGCTGCTCAGCGTAACTATACAGTTACCGAAAAGGAAATGCTTGCGGTAGTGTTTGCCTTGGACAAATTCAGATCTCATTTAATCGGATCCAAGGTAACTGTGTTCACAGACCACACGACACTACGATATTTGATGGAGAAGAAGGACGCGAAGGCGCGTCTTCTTCGTTGGATTTTACTTATCCAGGAGTTTGATTTGGACATCCGTGATAAACCTGGAAAGAAGAACGTAGTAGCCGATCATCTCTCTCGTCTCGAAGATCTTAATACTTCCGAGGTTTCCCCGATTCGAGACTCCTTCCCCTATACTTAAACCTTGCTCGTCCCCGAGCAACTAAATGGAATGCAAGAGTGAAATGATTTTGGGTTCCATACCAAGGTCATGAACAAAAGTTAAAAATGGAGCCTGACTCGACCTTTGGATTAGTTGTGTGGCGGAACCTTATTTGGACCTGAACTTAAGACCTAACAGACTTCAAGTTCCACAAGTCTTCTATTCAAGACGCCTCAATAGTCAGGTCAGAACAAATCCTCAAACGCAAATTTCTGATAACTATGATCCTTACTTGTACGGTGTAAGTGAAATGTAACTCTCCACATCAGAAATGACTCGGAACCAGCCTCCTCTAACAAGGTAACTCAATAACCCGGTCCAGTAACTCTTTCCTCGAGGAGCGGGGTATTCCCTTCTAAGTTCAAGTGCGACCAACTCAAGAGGAGGGGGTAGAGAAAAGAATGGACGGTGGCCAGTGTAGCCACCTATCCCGGGATGCCTGACCAGTGTAGCCAAGTCATCCAGCTGCATTTTCTTTGCTAATATACATACTCCGACAGGTATTATTATTTTTTTCTTGGACCTGTCTGATTTTTTTGGAGTTCTTTCTTGCATTTTTTTCTTTTTTTTTTCTTTTTTTTTTGGAACTATATACAAGGTGCAGCATGTACATCAGGAGTTTTTCCTCTTGAGCCAGTAGACTATCCCTCTTTTGAAGCATTATTGCAACCCACAGCATCCCGTCCTTAGACGTCAACACCACCAGACTAGGTTGAGATGCACTACCCTCCCTAGAGGAGGACGGATGTTTCCACCCGTGTGCTACTCCAAACTAAAGGATTCTACCTCCTCACCACCTCATCAATGAAGAGCTACGTGCATAGTGCTTGTCCAAGTTAGGTCATTATCTAAAAGAATCATGCGTATGCACGAGATATTCTACTTAGACTAATCAAGATGACATGCGAACATAGACTTGCGGACTCAAAGAATTAAGTCACTTGACCTGAGAAATCTTAACTCCAGTTCCTATAAGGTTCCTCTGAAATTAGGTGGATTACGGTCAAATCAAGTCCATCCTCGATATCTACTCATAACTTGGTTCAGAACCCACTAGCTTTTCACTTTGCATATGCAAAGATATGCAGATGAGATGAGATGTCATGCTATGAAAATGCAAGACTCTTTATGCAGAGATGATATGCAAGAGTAAATAAGAAGCCTATTTTGTTTTATTTTTCTGGTATACATCAACAATTTTTAGTTGATACAATTTGTACATAGTATACACGATTTTTTTTTGTCATTTTACCCACCCGTAATTATTGTAAATATATACAAAAATACGCGAAAGTACGAGCTATGGGTAAAGTATATATGTAATATATACACGCCCCCCTATACTTAGCGTGTGCTATGTCCTCAGAGCACGGAAAGCGAGGAAAAAGACATAGCTCGTGCTAAGCGTAGGAAAGTCAAAAAGGAATAGAAAATATAGAATTCGTCTCGGCCTCCTATATTTAGGCTCTGTCAGCCTAAGTGTAGAAGAAGATCAAAAATGGGGCGGACGAGGGAAAGAAGGGAAATGGATGAATATATACATGCGGGCATCGGCCCCCCCTATACTTAGGCTCTGGTCAGCCTAAGTATAGGATAGAAGGGAGTATGAGGACCGATGTGATCTGGAGGATGTACAATGAATAGATGCGGGTCACTCTCCCCCTATACTTAGGATCCGGTTATCCTAAGTATAGTCATGAGACGATATGTAACCGGGGCGAGTGATTCGAATCACTGGGGAGGGAGGGAGAGAAAATATATAGGAAGAATGATATATATACAAATGAGTCGGTCTGAATCTTTTAAAGATGCTGCTGATGGCTGGCTTTCATTGCTGCAAGGTCTCATACGCGGCTTGAGATGTATCTGCTGTATCTGTCTCGCGCATGAATACAATCTCCTCCACATGGACTAACTGTTCATTGGATTCGACGAAGTGCTTCAACAGCTGTCCATTTACTAGGAATGTCGGTGCGTCATCTGCGAGATCTAAGATCTCGACACATCCACTATCATGCACCGTTCGGACGACGAATGGTCCCGTCCACTTAGACTTCAGTTTGCCTTGGAAAGTCTTCAGCCTTGCATTGAACAACCATACCTTCTGTCCAGGAACAAAGGTCTTTCGTCTGATATATCTATCGTGCCAACGCTTCACTTTGTCCTTGTACACCATACTGTTGTCGTATGCTCGGTTTCGGACTTCCACAAGCTCATTCAGATCCATGTCTCTCTGTTTTTGGCCCAGGTGTGTGTTCCAGTTGACCTTCTTTATTGCCCATTCTGATTTGTGCACTAACTCTGCGGGCAAATGGCACGGCTTTTCGAATACCATTCGGAATGGGGAGGTGCCTAACGGTGTCTTGTAAGCCGTCCTATACGCCCAGAGGACTTGATCCAGGATCTGAGACCAGTCCTTCCTGTCTGGGCGGACGAGCTTTTGCAATATGGTTTTCACCTCCCTATTCGACACCTCAGCCATACCATTGGTTTGTGGGTGGTAAGGACTAGCGACACGGTGTTCGATGCCGTAGTCCTTCAGGAGTTTCTTCACCTCCCGATTCACAAAGTGGCTACCCCCATCTGATATCATCATTTTGGGGATCCCGAACCTAGAGATTATGTGCTCTCTGATAAATTTACAGACAGTCCTGCTGTCTGCGGCTCGGGTCGGGATAGCCTCCACCCATCTGGACAGATAGTCAACCGCAAGAAGGATGTATTCAAACCCGTGGCTGACAGGGAATGGGCCCATGAAATCGATGCCCCAGGCGTCAAAGACATCACAAATGATGACCGGCTGCATTGGCATCTCATCCTTGGAACCAACGGTTCCTCCCATTCTCTGGCAAACTGGGCACGACTTCGCGAAGGCGGTGGCATCGCGAAACAGAGTCGTCCAGTAAAAGCCACATTGAAGTACCTTCCATGCGGTCCTCTTCCCGGAGTGGTGTCCTCCTGCCTCTAGGCTATGGCATAAAGAAAGGACACTCTGGTATTCCTCCTGAGGAATACAACGTCTCCAGACACAATCCGGTCCTTCAAAGAAAAGGATCGGATCCTCCCAATGGTAGTGTCTAGCGTCCGACTTTAGTCGGTCAATTTGGCTCTTGGGCCAATCCTCGGGAACTTTCTTGGAGACAAGATAGTTCACGATATTGGCATACCATGGGAGTGAGTCGATAACAAAAATCGACTCGTCGGGGAAGGAGTCTCGAATCGGGGAAACCTCGGAAGTATTAAGATCTTCGAGACGAGAGAGATGATCGGCTACTACGTTCTTCTTTCCAGGTTTATCACGGATGTCCAAATCAAACTCCTGGATAAGTAAAATCCAACGAAGAAGACGCGCCTTCGCGTCCTTCTTCTCCATCAAATATCGTAGTGCCGTGTGGTCTGTGAACACAGTTACCTTGGATCCGATTAAATGAGATCTGAATTTGTCCAAGGCAAACACTACCGCAAGCATTTCCTTTTCGGTAACTGTATAGTTACGCTGAGCAGCATCAAGCACTTTGCTTGCGTAGTGAATTGCAAACGGGACGCCGTCTCTTCTTTGTCCCAATACAGCCCCAACAGCATAATCTGAGGCATCCGTCATGATCTCAAAAGGAAGAGACCAATCTGGGGCTTGTAAGATGGGTGCGTCCATGATCATTCCTTGTAACCGCTTAAAGGCCTCAAGACACTTGTGATCGACAATAAACTCCGCGTCTTTGCCTAAAAGCTCAGTTAGCGGTCGGGCAATCTTAGAAAAATCCTTTATAAATCTCCGATAAAATCCGACATGCCCGAGGAACGACCGCAACTGCCGTACGTTGGTTGGTGGCTGGAGTCGTCTGATCACGTCCACCTTGGCAGGGTCAACCTCCATTCCTCTCTTGGAGATGACATGCCCCAACACTATGCCCTCCGTCACCATAAAGTGACTTTTCTCCCAGGAGAGCACCAGATTGACCTCACAACATCTTTTGAGGACTCGGTCCAGATTCCTAAGGCAGGAATCAAAAGAGTCGCCGTGGACCGAGAAGTCATCCATGAAGACTTCCAGGAATTCGCCGACCATTTCGGCGAATACAACAATCATGCACCTTTGAAAAGTACCTGGAGCATTGCATAGCCCAAAAGGCATGCGCCTGAAAGCATAGGTACCAAAGGGGCATGTGAACGTGGTTTTTTCCTGGTCCTCCGGAGCTATGGCTACTTGATTGTAGCCCGAGAACCCATCAAGAAAACAAAAGAATTCTTTCCCCGCTAGTCTTTCTAAAATCTGATCAATAAATGGTAGGGGGAAATGATCCTTTTTCGTCGCGGCATTCAAGCGTCTGTAATCCACACAGACGCGCCACGACGTGGGTACTCTCGTCACGATTTCCTCTCCGTCCTCGTTGGTGGTCGTCTGAATTCCCGACTTTTTCGGGACAACATGGATTGGGGCCACCCACTTAGAATCGGAGATTGGGTAAATGAAACCCGCGTCGCACCATTTTTCTATCTCTTTCTTCACAACCTCTCGTAGATTTGGATTCAACCGACGTTGGAATTCACGAGAGGGTTTGGCTTCGTTCTCCAAATATATATGGTGCGAACACAGAGCGGGATTTATCCCGTGGAGATCGGAAATGCTCCAGCCTATTGCCTTGCGGTTCTTCTCCAGGATCTCTAGCAAGCGAGACTCCTGCTCCTCGGTCAATTGCGAACTGATAATGACCGGAAATTTCTTGTCTTGGCCCGCAAGGAAGGCATACTTCAGAGTTGTGGGTAAAGGTTTGAGCTCAGGGATGGTATGATCGTCTAAGAAGTCTGGCTCAATCCGATCTGGTTCGGTGTTGGACGTGGCTGGATCCTGTTCTGTAGTGGCTGCCACCAAGCTTGGCTCTGGAGTCGGATCGTCAAAGGTCTCCATGCAATCGGCAAACGCCTCGTCCGACTCGTCTTCCTCATCTTCCGATTGTCCTAAGGATGTAAGGACTGACAGGCCCACTTGGGCCTCTATGTCATCGAAGATGAAGGGCGATGCAGGCTCAGAGCTGTACTCGTTCCTGAGGATCTCGCAGACTGACTCATGCACTGGATCATCTTCAAAGGAGATGGACACATCGGTGCTGGCTGGGTTCTGTCTCCATGGCCCAACTAAGTCTACATGCTCACAGTCTGTTTCGATAAAAGAGTACTCGGTGCTGGATTCGGAGTCTGGTCTCTGCCATCTTGTCTGCTTCATCTCTAGTTCCTCATCTCCGCCTGGAGTTTGGAACTGAATTTTCCCATTCTTATAATCGAATAAGGCCCCTGCTGTTCTGAGGAAGGGCCTACCCAAAATGATCTTGGAATCTCTCCAATTACGAGGGGTTTCCATATCGAGGACAGTAAAGTCCACCATGTATTCTTGCCCCTCGACTTTGATCACAATGTTCCTTAACTCTCCTTGGGACCTCTTAGTGGATTTGTCTGCAAACTGAAGAATAGCTCTAGATTTCCTAAGAGGTCCGAGATTGAGCCGCTCATAGAGGGCTGTGGGCATTAAATTGATCGAGGAACCATTGTCCAGGAGAGTGCGTGCAAACGCGATGTCATCAACATGACTCACTACATAGTGTGCACCCATGTCTCTTCGTTTCCGAGGAAACGAGTTCTTTATTGCACAAGTCGTGGCTACTGATAGAACGTGTTTCTCAACACGGCTTTTGGTCTTCCTGCTAACCCTAGTAGGTGTGCATCTCACCTTAAGGTATTTTTGGAATGCAGGAGTCATTTCCACGAACTTGTCAAAGGGGATTGTGACCTTGATATGTTTGTTACAGAACTCAGCCATCTCAGGGTCATCTTTTGGGATTTTTTTGTTTTTCTTCTTCCCACCCTTGAGAGCTTGGGGGAAAGGGATTATTAACTCAGGTTCTGGAACTGAATTAGCTACTGAAACTGAGTTCTGAACAAGACTCTGACTCGGACTTTTATACAGACTCTGACTCTGACTCTGACTCTGACGAAAAGGAAAATGCTTGGGCGAAACCGGTGATGCTTCTTCCGCTTCTTCTGGCTGGTCCTCCTCAGATGGAGGTGCGGGCTCATCGGTGTCGTCGGACTCTGGATGACTGCGGGGCTGGTGCTTCGAGGACTCAGATGTCCTCTTCTTCTGCTGGTGGTGACGGTGGTGCTCCTCCTCTTCCTCCTCCGAATTCTCCTCAGGTCGAATTTCGGAGGTTCCTTCCTGTTGTGCCCGTGCCCGATCAGGTATGGTCACGGTCCTTCCGCTCCTGAGGGACATATGATTAACATTATCGTACGAAAGGATCTCATGTTCAGATAAATAGTTATCTGAATAGTATACCTGATCTCGGGGTCGGTTCTGGCCCTGCTGTATGCTATTTGGGTTGGCCTGAACCTGTGCGGGAATTGGAGTCCTTGGCGCCATTTGTTGGTCCTGAGCACGAGAGACCCGATTGATGTCGGTTCTCATGTCCAGGTAGTCGTTTTGCATCTGCTGGACCCTATCAGACAGGGTTTGGATCGCCAAGGTGAGGGACTCCAACTCGGTGGGCTGGGCTGGCTGCTGAGTGGATGCGGTCCTGAACTGGCCCTGCTGGCCGTGCCGATACTGCTGCTGATGGGGCGGTGCTGGCCCCTGCTGGTAGGTGCGCTGCTGCGGCTGGTACCCCTGTTCTGGCCTGGACTGATATCGCGGGATTGTGACGGGCCTGGTCTCCTGGTAAACTGGGGTTGGGCGGTGTGCCTGATCCTTCCCCATCTCGATTTGCCGGACTAGTGGGTCACGGCTATACCAGAGCCCGTTGATCTCGTAAACGGGCGGAGGCTCCTCGTACTCTGTCTCCACTGGTGGGGGTGCTTGATGGTTCTGCTGGGTGTACGTCTGATCCCAGCTGCTCTGAGACCCCGGTGCCTGTTCCTGTACAAGATGGACTCGATGTACAGGTACAGGTGGTGCAGAAGGGGTGGGTAGCTTAATCTTGGCTACCTTTTCAGAGAGTTCCTCCACCTTCTTGGGAAGGCTCGAAAGAGACTCCATCTCCGCGACTCTCTTGTGGATCTGCTCGGCCATAGTAAGCTTGTCTGCAATCATCCTCATGCTGGGGATGAGGTCCTCTGTCAGATCTGCAACAGTCCTTCTAGTTGTCTCATTGGATAGAATCGAGGGAGACAACTGATAGGCCCTTGTGGCCTGTGACCTGCCGGTTTCTGCCATCTGCTCTAGGATTTTCCACACGGCGTGCTCGTTCTTGTTCAGATAGCTTCCTCCGCAGGCGGCACTTACTAACCCCTGCATCTCGGGGGTTAGACCGCAGAACAAGGTCTGGACTAAGATCGCCTTAGAAATGCCGTGGCATGGGCACTTCTGTACTAAGTCATTGAACCTGTCCCAAGCCTCGTGGAACGGTTCGCAGGGTCCTTGGGCGAAGCTGGCAATCTTCGTTCGCATCTGATTGGTTCTACTGAGTGGGTAGAACTTCTTCAAGAAGAGGTCCTTGAACTGCATCCAGGTAGTACATACCACCCCTAGGTTTTTCAGCCAATGTGCAGCCTTATCTCCTAAGGCAAACGGGGTGGCTTTCAGTCGGATATAATCTTGGCCAACATTGGGATGGCTCAGATTATTGCAGACTAGTTCGAAGTCACGGAGGAAAGTGTACGGCTCTTCGCTTAGGTTTCCGTTGAACTTCGGCAGCAGGCTAAGGAAGTGGGGCTTCAGCTCGAATGCCTGGTCGGGAACTGCAGGTGCTAGCCAATTCTGGATTTCGTTCTTCGCCGGGTTATAGGTATCGACCATTGGTCGGTCGATCCCTTCAGCTACTATTATCTGCCCCATTCGTGCAGTGAGATCAGCATTTTTCTGTTCAGCTTCAGCAAGGCGTCTAAGAATCTGTCTCATCTGGTCCTCATCGGGCGGCATCCTTGGCAGCATTTCTCCCTCTAGTTCTGGGGATTGGAAAATAAGGTCGGTGTTAGAGGTTGAATCAAGGAAGGGATTACCGAGGCAATGATCTTCCTCGGTAATCTCAGAGGAGATAAAAGGGTTGGTTTGAGAGTAACCACCCTGAGCAGGAGGGAACCAGGACTCAAGAGGGTCATGAGTCCTGGGTGGTCCAAGGTGCGCTCGGACCGGAAAAGACGAGTTACTTGGGGGACTCATAGAGAGATCAGTGAACGGTGCGTCGAGATCTCCCCAGTCACTCATCTTGGTTAAGCAAGAAGAAGATAGGATTTTACTCCTACCTGAAGCAAGCACAAGATCAATCCAAGACCCTGGATTCACACTCAACACAGTGAAGGACTCAAAGTTGAGTCCAATTTATCTTGTAGTTTTTAAGTGTGATTTTCAAGCAAATCTAGCAAGGATTACGCGGCCTAAAGGGAAGTCGGCTCAGAGCCGGATGCGTCTTCCCTGTTTATCCTGTCATCTAAGATACCGCCGCTCCTTCCTTTCTTCGCTCCTATCCCAAGCCGATGGATTCAGTGACCACGCCCCTATCTACCTGCAAGCAGGCGGAGGCTGACAAGGCCGGAACTTCACCCCGGGGGGTTACTGGCAGCTTGTCGCGAAGTACCGCAATTTCGCCCCTATCTACCTGAGACAGGCGGAGGCTACTTGGTACTAGTCAAAGAATCTGAAAATATCCGGCTCGTGATATTTGCTAGGATCAGTTAGAACGTGATATGGAAGACGGGGATTTGGGCTCTACCTTAGGGTGTTCACACACACTCAGGTACCCTCACTCAGCCTGAAAACAAGGTCGGGGATTAGTCTCCCGCAAACAATTTTCAGTTTTTATTCCCTTTTTATAGTCAATACTGTTAGCAGTCCCGGTTTTAAAGTTAGGTTATCACTGTAATTAATCACCACAAAGCACGCCTACCGGACAGTCCCAATTTCCTTTTTAATTAAGTGAGAAAATCAGAGGGGGGAAATCGAGAAAAGCCGATGCAAGTTGAAATCGATGATGCGTATGCGTAGTAGAGAATACTTACAGTGGTCCCTTCGCTTCTTGATGCAGGATGCTATACAGAATTGAAAACTTTACTCTACATGCAAATGCAAGCGATGCAAGCCGCTCCTAGACAGGCAGTTCTATTAGCGTGGAGAACAGTTTATTTTGAACTAAGTCCTGCGGTCTAGGTGCGTCTTTTAAGTGTGTTGTGTGGTCCTATTGATTACGAGCACAAACAAGTCCTAGATTGGCTCGAGGAGCCGCTAGTGCAAGCTAAATTACCAATCACCCACACAGCACACGGGACACGGTTTCCACTATATTTACACGCGCGAGATCCCAAACGGGAACCGCTGGAAATAATGCAAAAGAAAAATAATTAAAAAGAATACAATGCCTCTCTCTCTCTCCACACAATCTAAATGCTAAGTCCTCGAAGCGTCGCCGACTCCTCGCGGTCCTCGCACAAAAATTAAATGAAGGTCAGAGAGTGACACAAAAATGAAATAATGCAAAAAATAGATGAGAGAAATAATTACAAGAAAAACCGGGGGTCAGACTACCCGGGGATTAGAAATCAAACACCTCAAAAATCAGCTGTAATATACCTAAGCCGTGCCTCCCCGGCAACGGCGCCATTTTGATAACGCTACCGCACCCTTAGTTAATTCGGGCAAATTAATGGTCCAAATTAATTTTAAGTGTTCGTTGCAGTCGGGTACGAGAGGTTGATCAAAAATCACTTAAATCAGATTTTGGTCAATTTTAAGCGGTGATATTTTTTTACTTGGTGGAGTCCAAGGTCGATCTCAGGGAGGCAACTGTCTCCTTAGGTGGATTACAGCAATTTACAAGTGTTGATATTCGAGGGACAATTTTTTTTTTGTTTCTTATGCAGACATATGCAGACAAATCTTAGCCAATTTAACTTTAAATTTAATTGGTGTATCAAACGAAGTCCAAAAATAATGAAAATTGGCCAGATGGTTATTTATGATGAAAAATGACCTACACTAATTTTTTTTGGAATTTTTCGGCTCAAAATAATTTTTCTGTGAATTAAATAAACAGACAGAGTGATTTTCAGTGTTTAATTTTTAATAAATATCAAATCACAATTTTTCCAAGAACTAAAATTATCCTAGGAAGGTCTAATGATCAGGGACCTAGGAAAATTAACAGAACTTAAATTTACTGTGAAATGAATTAATTAAAATTAATTAAAGAAAATCACTCAACTATTT
The DNA here is from genome assembly GCA_037367405.1 of Ottelia alismoides. Lineage (NCBI taxonomy): Eukaryota > Viridiplantae > Streptophyta > Magnoliopsida > Alismatales > Hydrocharitaceae > Ottelia > Ottelia alismoides. Next base: position 132,674 of record JAZKJV010010337.1, read on the forward strand.
ATTCAGGCCTCGTTATGCGTGCAAATGACATGAAATTTTTATGGAGTGTTGAAAATGATGTCCTTAAGCTACTGTGAATTTTTGGTGATTTTTGAAGGCACAGATAATTAATTAAAAATCAAAAGGCATCACTGGGCAAAATATGTCACAAATGAACCAATTAATTCATTAATAATTTAAGCATACCAACAAAAATCAAACACGTGTACTAACAGGTAGAGGACAAAATTCTCAACAACATGCAATTTTTAGAACTTCAAAATGATGAAAAATGCACTCTAGGGACACGTGCAAACACAAGGGTGTAAATGCAATACTGGAAAATAAAATTTCAATAAGTAAACATGCTGATAGGGACTAAAATGCAATTACCGATAATATGCAGGACTTCTATGCAATTTCTCCACGAAACACGTGCTCCTCACGTGGTGACTGCTTCACAGGGACCTTTTTGCGATTTCTGAAAGCTCCAGGGGTGTTTGTGCAAATAACCCAGGTCGCACGTGCTCCTCACGTGGGGGGACCTAGGTTCGGAGGGCGTTGGAGGCTCGGAGCGAGGCTCGGGTCTTCTGGAGGTTCGGCCCAGCCTCGATGCAGCTTCGGGTTGCCCGAGCCTAGGCTTGGGGGCCGAGGCTCGGATAAGGCGACGTGGCGGCCTGAAGGCCCTTGGATCAAGATGGATCCAAGGAATGTCGATGAAGACGCGTGGCGGCTGGAGAGTCGTCCGATCCGAGGGATGATCAACGGTCGAGGATGAGGGCGGCGAAGGGACGCGTGGCGAGGCGAGGACCGTTCGATCAGATGATCGAACGGTGGCTGCTTCTTCTTCTCTAACGGTCCTCCGCCGCCTGCGGAGGAGAGGCCTGTGCTCCGGTGAAGGCAGCCGAGCTCCGCCTCGGTTGCCAAGCTCCGGTGATGAGCTTCGTCAGCTCCCACCTAGCTCGGAAGAAGCGGAAGAGCACGAGGAGGCCTCCGGTGGTCTCTGGATCCCTGGAGGATGGCTGGAGCTCGGTGTCGATGAAGCTCGAGGAGAGCTCCGGCGAGGCTCCGGCCAATGATGAAAGTAGCACCTGCAAGTGTTAAATATAGAGCCGGAGCTCGTGCGTGCGTTTGTGGAGACGTGATGCTGGTTGGCGAGGCCTAAGGCGACGTGAGGTAGTCAGGCGACGTTGCTCCGGCCAAGTGGCGGAGCTGGAGATCGATGGACGGTGGAGTGGAGCGTCTGAAGGTGCGGAGGGGTCAGCGAGGATGAGAGCTCCGACGCGGAGCTCGGCGGAGTGAAGGCGAGGCGCGAAGATGATCGTGGTCGTGGAATAAAATTGGAGAAGATAAAGGAAAAAGAAGAGCAAGATCGGAGGAGGAATGGAGGGGGTTACCTGGGGATTGGGGCTCAGCTTTGAGCTCCAGGTCGTCGCTCAAGGGGTCGGTAAGGTCCCGAGCTCTAGCAGCTGCTCGGAGGAGTGGCTGCGACACGGCGGTGGGCCGAGGATCTCGCCGGAGAAGAAGCTCTGTCGTCGCTCAACAAATCAGCCAATTGCTGTCACCAATAGGAAGCTTGGAGCTCGAGTGATCTCCCTGGAGTGGCGGATGGGGCTGAATGTGGCCGGCGGCTGGGCATTTATAGGATGGAGGTCTCGGCAGGGCTGGTGATGGGGCGAAGTTTATGGAGGTAGTGGAGCATCTATGGTGGAAGTGGTGACGAGTGGGGTAGCTGGCGAGGATGAGGGACGAGTGGCGATGAACGTGGAGGTGATGATGGTCGAAGAAGGTGGCTAGAGTGCGGCCAAGAATAGGAAGGGGCAGCCCCTCCCGCAAGGCGGAGATCGTGGGAGAGAGGGTTGCCAGAGGTAGGAGACGAGGCCCTGGCCGTTGGATCTTGTGATCCAACGGCCAGATCGAAGCGCAAAGGAACGTCTAGGATTAGATCAAGGCGAGATGATCTGAGGTCGTGATGGCGCCATGTGGGGTGAGCTGGGCGAAGTGCGAGCGAGCGGCTAAGATCAGGTCAAGGCGACGCGATCTAAGGGTCAGGAAGCCGACACTTGGCGTGATGGGGCAGAGGCACGGGCGGGCGGTCCTGATCAGTCCTTGGCGATCGATCGGTCGGTTGAGATTATTGGGGAGCTAACGGCTCAGATGAAAGGGCTGAGAATGCGATCGAAGGGCTCAAGATGTGACGCGTGGCGTACTGTGGGCGAGGCGCTAATGGATGGTGGAGATGAAGTGTGTTATGGATCTGAGGGCTGGAAGGTGGTGATGTACGTGGACGGGCCTGGGCCGTTGGATCTGAAGTGCGATCCAACGATGGAAATTGCGGGCGGACGAGGCGAAGGGCAGCGGGCCGCGTGGCGCAATCAGAGGGCGCCACGTGGCCTGCTGTGAATGGCTGGAGGAAGAAATACGTGTAGGAAGAAGAGGAAGCCGAATTTGGAAAAACTCAAAACATGAAAGTTGTAGATCTTGATGAGATCTACAAGTTTCATGTTGAACAAAGACGGAGATAAGGTCACATATGATACATAAATACAAGAATACATAAATGTACATATGTGGTATACAAAATGACCCAAAAACCCAAGTTTCTCATACAAGCTCCAATTGCAATGAAATTAGTCTCATTTTGAAGGTCTTTTAATATGTAGTATTCTAAGAGTGAGTAGACCTAAGTAAGGGTTTGTATGCGGGCTTTATGTGTGTTTTAATGTACAAGGATTCTCAGGATATTTGGGCTATTTTACAAGGGTGATTTTTGGCATTCTTCCCTATATTATTAAGGAATATACACATATATTATAGAGAAGAAGTTATTTGATGAAGGGGTATTGTACAGGGGATTTTTGGCTTCTTATTTAGATGCAGATGAGCTGCTAAAATGCATGAATTATGGATGTATGCATGAGTGTTATTTATGCAAGATAAAAGGAAATATGCCTCTATTTTCTCGGGAACAAGGCTCTATTTTTGACTTTTGATGTGATGAATCACAGATTCATCAACCGTCCAGTCCCAATTTTCTTTAAAATTATTTGGAAAAACAAGAGGAAGAAATTCGGGAAAAGCCGATGCATGCGGAAAACTATGATGTATGCTAAGTTAGAAGACTTACTGTGAATCTTTGCAATCTCCATGTAGGATGCTATACAGAAATTGAAATTTAATCTATATGGATGCAAGCCGATGAAAAACCACACCTAGCAGAAAGTTCTATTAGCGGCTAAGAATTGAGTTGAATTTAGCTAAGTTGAACGATCTATGTGCATCTCGATTAATATGAAGTGTGGCCTAATTCCTATGAGCACAATCAAAAATTTAAATGCTCTGAGAGCCGTATGTGCAGGTCTATTGTAATCGCCACTCAAGTCGGGCCCCACCCTCACCGGAGAGTGAAACAGGCCACGACAAACCACATAAGAAAGTTTAGAGTCTTTTACATACGCGAGAGTCCAAACGGACACCGCTGTAAATGAGCAATTAATTACAGAAATAAAATTGCAAAAAATAAAATCCTAGACTTCTACGCTCTCTCACAGCTCGACTCGATCTTAATATTTTTGTGGCTTTTTCGGAAGTCGGTGAAGATGCTTCGGTTTCTTGAAGACCGCTCCATGTAAGCCGGGTACCTCGCAAGAAAAATAAGAGAGAAAATGTAAGAGAGTGACTCAAAAAATAAAATAAGAGAAATAGACGCTGAAAATAAAATAAAATAAATTGCAGAAAAAATGGAATTTACAATGAAAGATTCGGGGGTCAGACTACCCGAATACAGAAAACCGAACAAAAAATTTGAAAACACAAAACTATGCCATTTTCCACCCCGGTAATGACACCATCTGACGGTCTCTGAATATCACTGTGGTAAAAAGATATTTGTATTTGTTCATTCGCAAAAAATATGATGATTTTGTCGTTTTGATGTAGGCGGCAATTGGAATCGGTTAAGAAATAACCACAAAATAATTTAATCAACAATCGTGTGGTTTTATGTTTATTTTACTTGGACAAGTCCCAAGGTCGAACACAAGGAGGCAAAGGAACAACCAGAATCATGTCTATCAAAATTCGTGTGCGGTTTTCGAGACGGTTTTTTTTGGAATTTTTAATGCAATAAAGGATGCAAAATGCAAATTCGACCTATTTTAGGGACTAAAATGCAAATTACCCCCAAATGATATCCGAAAAATATGAAATTTGGCCAAGATGCAAATTATAATGAAGTGAATGCACTGTACTGTTTTTGGAATTTTTGGATGCAAAATGAATTTTTTATGAATTTTTAAATGCAAACAAAATGAATTTCAATATTTAATTATAATAAATTAAACCTAATTATTTTCAAGGAACAAAATTATCTAAGATCTACCACTAGGTGATTGATCTCAAAAAAATCCTAAACCTCGAAAATGCTTTTCGATACATATTAAAAATTAAACACTGAAATATGCAAAATGATTTTTACAAGGCAATCTATGCATGCAAATGCAATTCTTTTTGGGCACAATGTCAAGCGTAATTAATTCTATAATATATGATTTTTCGGGAATTTTTAGAGCTATGATTAATCAAATATAATGTCCAGAGCAAGACATGGGAAAATATGCAATTTTTCAGAGAACAAATAATTATTACTTAATCATCAATCACAAAAATGTCCACAATATGTCAAACTGTAGAGAAGTATTTGACAGATAAAATGCTAATTTTTGATAAATAAAATGATGTAGAGAAGAGGTTCAAAATAGAGGGGGAATACAGGGGTAAAACTGTAATTTATAATAAATAATATAAACAAAAAATGCAGGGGGGACTTTGCAGTAATTACCAATAATATGGAGAGTGTCTTTGCAAATTGCTAGAGGGGCACGTGCGCAGCACGTGCCCTCTGTTCGGTGGGGGCTTTGGCGCAATATAGAGGAGTTCCAGGAGGCGTTTGGCAATTTGCCCCCATCACGTGCAAAACACGTGACCTGGGGCTAACATTCTGCTGACGTCCTCCTCGGGATGCACGTGCCTGGCACGTGCGCTGGGGGGTCTCGGATCGGCCCCCGGCACAGTGGCGCGAAGCGGCGGAGGAGGTTCGCTCGTGGTGGAGCTCCAGCTATCACAGTGGCTGGGGCATGAATGAAGCCTAGCGGAGATGCTTCTGCTATGGGGGAGAGGGCTGGAGGAGTGCCATTCCTGATGTCAATGGAGATGCCAGGCTTGACGCCCTAGCGTTTGTGATGCTGATGATGCGGTGGCCGGTGGGACGAAGGGCGATGCTAGAGCTGTGGTTGGATGTCGAAGAAGATCGTGGCGGTGAAGTTGAAGACAAGGCGAGTAGCAAGGTAGTCGATGAAGGACGATGGAGTCGGTGGAGAGTTGTTGGATCGACGGGGAAGCCCGGAGCAGGAGCAGTACGACGGTTGAATCCTCGTCTGCAACGGCCACCAGAGGCGGCCAGATCTCATCGATGACGGAGGGGGCGCTGTCACCGCCCTCCTCTGTTGATGGCGATCGACGGATGAAGAAACGAAGGGGCGGCGGTGCGTTTTTATAGGGAGGGGTGCTCGTCGAAGATGGAAACGAATCAGGGGATGAGATAACGATTTGGAGATTGACGAGATTCGAAGAGGATCGTGTGATTGGAATGATCAGAGACGAGATCTGAAGAGAGGCGACGCACGGCGATTGCGGCTGATTTTGCGGGCGGCGGGCATCCAGAAGGGGAAAGTGCTGGTGGGGAAGATGAGTGCTGGGCGGTCCGATCGACCGAGATCAGATGGCCCAGCGGGCGACACGTGGCAGTGGGTTGAGGGGGCGCTGCACGTGCACGACGCATTCCTGGGAGGCACGTGCCTTGCACGTGCGACCCTTTTATTTGTTTTATAAAAACGAATTAAAAAATGCGAAAAACGGCTGACATGTGGTGGCTCCAGAAGCTACCATGTGTCAGCACCAGAAAATTCAAAGAATTAATCTTTTGTAAAATAAAAAATAAATAGAAAATGTCCTTGGATAGAAAAAGTTTCTTCACAAAAGTTGCTCGTCTCGATGAGATCTACAACTTTCATGAAGACATCAAAACCAAAATCGATCAATTGCAAAAAGTAATATTTTGGGGTATCCCATGTACATAGAATAGTTTGAGTTTTGGGTTTTATATATTTTTTGTCATTTTAAAACCAGATAAAAATCTGAAAAAATATGATAAAATCAGAGATAAATTTAGACACATTAATCTATTTTTTGGATTTTTATTAATTAAGAAAATGAAGAAGTAAAATAAAATAAGAAAAAGAACAATTTTGTACAAGTGGTTAATGAAGACTCAAACTCAATTTGTTTCTTTGATTTCAAACTCAATTTGGATTTAGTTTTTTTGCATTTTAATAAAACTTTCATCAAAGAAGACAAATAAAAAATAAATGAATTAAAACAGGTTAATTATGTACATAAAACAATAGGTCAAAAACCGCTAAAATACAAAATGTACAAAAGGGGCCCAAAACTCAACTTTCACATATGAGCTACGATTCACTTGGACTTGGTCTTGTTTTGAAGGTAATTGTATGTACATTAGTTCAAAAGTGAGTAGGATTAAAACGAACACTGGATGAGGAAGATATGAGGTTTTTAGTTCAAAAATCCTGAAACTAGGGTTTGGGTTTTTGGTCCACTTATTTGGGTTAATGATTTTTTTGTATTTTTAATTTATTCTTGTTAGTTATATGTACACAGTGGAGTGGTTTTGGGTTATTCGGAGTTAGCATGAATGAGTTAAAAATCAGGGAAGTTAGTCTATTTACATGTCATTTTTGGCTTGGATTTTTGGCTTCTTATTTTGTGCATAAATAATGGATAAAATGCAATTCTTACGAAAACATGCATGAATGTTAATTATGCAGGATAGATGCAGAAATGCTGTTGATTTTGAGGGATTTGAGCTTAATAAATGAGATTTAGAGTGATGAATATGAGATTCATCACACCCCCTGCCCTGTGTGATCACAGCTCTACTGCGGCCCTGCTATGCTCGCACTATTCCTGTGCAACCCCCTGCCCTACCCCTGTGGCCTGTGCCCTGCTCTGTGCGGCCCCACATCCTTGATGATCACCTCCAACTCGAGCCATACCTCTGATTCAATGCTCTACTAGGTCTACATTATACGTAAGACTGCAAGGACTATCTAGGTGATGGATCTGTGATTCATCACTCTAAAAGTTGAAAATAGAGCTTTGTTATGGAGTAATTAGCTACATATCTCCACTTATATTACAAAATTAGCATTCATGCATGTTTAAACAATATATGCATTTTAGCATTCATATTTGCATTAAATAAGGAACCAAATTCAGGTGTAAATATTCACATGTATATTAGACAAATTCACCTATCTATAATTATTTTATATTAATTCCAAATCCAATAAAGTCAAGTCTATAGTGTATATATTACTAACATAACAAAGAAAAAATAAAAAATACTAACTTGTAAAATTGACCAATAAAACCTGAGCCCTAGTTTGAGACTAAGAACCTTAAAATACGCATATCTCTCTCATACAATGTCTGATTTAGGTTACTCACTTTTAAAGTAATATATATATATATTCAAAGATCTTCAACAAGATCAATTTCATAAAACTCGGAGTTCGTATGTGAAACTTGGGTTTTGGGCCCCAATTGTATATTATACATATTGACTAAAATGCCCTTCATTTTATCTTTTTATTTTCTTAATTATTAAAAAATCCAAAAAAATTAGATTAATTTTTAAATATTCCTTTCATATTTTCTCTATTTTGATTTTTTTTTCCTGATTTAAAAATGACAAAAAATCTGCAAAACATAAAAATACATTATTTTGTACCCATAAGATACCACCCAAAAATACACTTTGTACATATGACTTATTTTGATTTTTAGTCCTTCATGAAAGTTGTAGATCTCGTCAAGATGAGAAACTTTCATGTTGACCACTTTCTTATTTAACTCCTTTTGTTATTTCTTTTTTATTTTTATTATTTTTACATTTAAGTTGTGTTTTTTCTGGGAGCGACACGTGACAGCTCCTGGAGCCGCCATGTGTCACCCTATTTTTTATTATTTCATTATTTCATTATTTATTATTTTTTAATTTAATTTGTTTTAATTTTTGTATTTTTTGTTCTTTTCTCTCTTCCATTTTATTTCCTTTTCTCTTCTTTATTTTTAGTAACCTACTTATTTTTATTTTTTTAATTTATTTTCCCCATTTCCTTCTTCTCCCTTTACTTGTTCCCCACTCCAAGTCACCAACTCCCCATTCTTTCCACTTTCTCCACCTCTTTTCTAACTTCCCTCTCATCCTTCTTATTCCCTTCTCCTCTTCATTTCTCGTCATCCGCCATCGGTGAGGAGAGGCCCAATACCCTTGCTTCCTAGGTGATAGCTACGAGGTTATCAAGTCGTTAGACGATGACCCCCCTTCGTTCTTGGCGAGATCTAAGGTGTGTCAGAGCACCTTGTTATAGATCTTCACAAAGCTCTTGTTGAGCTTCTTGGCTCCTCACCGGAGCACCAATCGAGGCAACGACATAGACGAGCTCCTCCAATCTTGCTTGAAATCATCCTGGTGACGATCTAGGTAATTCTCCTCCTTCCTTTGCCTCTTTCTTCTTTCCTAATCAGCTATTGTCTTCGTCCCATTCCTTTATTTTTCTTGTATTCCCCTATTCCTTCATCGTCCATAGACCTCGCCGCTCCTTTTGCTTCACCACCACCTTCACGTACCTCCCCATCACCACCTCGCTGCTCCGCCCCTTCGCGCCATGCCTCCACTCCCGAGCTTCACCTCGACGCCGTTATCATCTGAAGTAACATCGCTCCTCCATCGACCATCCAGGATCTCGCACAGCTGTGAGCTTCACCGTCGTCCGGAGAGACTCCTTGTCATCAACCTCACCTCCACCAGCACGAGCCATGAGCCTCGCCTCCATCGCTTGCCTCCAACCTGCCACCTTCCGCGTGACCGCCGTGTACCCCCACCACTGTAGCACCTTCGCCACCCCCAACACGCATGGCTGCTCCCTCACCACGTGCTTGGCCTTGCTACACCATCGACGAGAGCCGCTTCCAGTAGCTCGCTCCACCAGACCGCACCAGTGACGCCTTCATCATCGATCACCTCAAGCTCTATGTGAGGCTCGCGCCAGTCGCCAGCCATCTCCTGCAGCGAAGGAACTACTCCCTTGGTCCACGTGCAGTCCTCAGCCTCTAACCGCACAAGTTTCCTTCTCGTCACGTGAGAACCAAGTGGGGGAAAGGAACATTTTCACAAAGGCCCCCTACATCTTCAGCAATCACACAAACGCCTTCAACTCCAGCAGAGCATGTGCATGACGCATGCTCTTTGGTGAAATCTGTGCCTACGCCCCTCTAGATTCTGTGATTCGCGCACGCAACCCCCTCTTCCGAGAAACACGTGTCTTCTTGGGACAATTGCATAACTCCCTCAGACATATAGGTAATTGCATCAACCCCTTTGCATGCCTAGTTATCAATTTTAGTTTCTATAATTGCATTTAGGCCTCTGTGTTTGTACTTTAATTTGAACTCTCATTCATCATCATTTTATTATTTTAAAAATTGTAACATGTAGGACATTTCATTCTCTATCACTATGAATGTTGATTATATTTTTATGACCAGTGTTTTATTTGATATAATTATTTTTGTGGAAAATGGAACATTTTACCCATGATTTGATTTTAATTGATAATTAAATTAATCCTTGCTCTAAAAAATTACAAAAAATTCACAGTAGGTAGAGTTCGAATAGTTTTTTTGTGCCAAGAATTGATGACATTTGCACATACATCGAGGTCAGAATAAATTGTTTGTTGATTCGCTTAATTAATTTTTAATGGGCCACAGATCAATTATTTTTAGGATTTTATAATTTTCCTGAATTTTCCTCACATAGACTAATCTAGAATAATTTTACTTCTACAAAATAAATTGGTTCTTATTTATTAAAATTAACTTTGCGAAAATTCACGAGTCTGTATATTTTATTCATAGTTATTTTTTTCGTCGAAAAAATAAAAATGCAATAAGTTAATTCATCATTATTCAACTTTTGGATAAGTTTGAGGATTTATGGATTTAAATTTATCGAAATTTGCATTTTAACCACTGAACTTTTTTCAAAATTGCATGTCCTTCATTTATTGCATTTAAACACTACAAAAATGCTTCTCTGAAAACCAAGCATCTAGATCGACTTGAAATAAATCTAAGGAGAAAGTTGCCTCCTTGAGTTCGATCTTGAGCTTGCCCAAGTAAAAAAATTAGACCGCTCGCATTAGTTCATCAATTAGTAGTTTTTGATAAATCCAAATTTTACTCGACTGCAATGAAATTCTAACATCTTTTAATTGTAATTTGGCTAAATTAAAAGGATGATTTTAGGGTTTATCAAATGGATACGTTGTTGGGGAGGCAAACGACGTAGGATCATTTTACAAAATTAGAGTTAGGTTTTCCATTCACTCGGGTAGTCCGACCATCGAACCACCTTGTAATTATTCCATTTTTTCAATTATTTTTCTGTTTTTTGATATCTTACTAACATAAATTTTATCTTTTTGTGTGAGTGCATGGTGGACTTGGAGAGGCTTTCTTGAAGTCGACCTATCTTGAAGTGCATCGGAGGCCGACGATTCATGGATCGATTCAGATGTTGAGATTCCAAGAAGTTTTGAGAAGAGAGATTTTTCATCTTTTGTGAAATAACCTGTAATACTTGCTCGATTTCCAACGGATTTCATTCGGAATCTCGCATGTGTACCCGGACCTTAGGTATTGAACCCTTCGTGGTCGTGTGGTTGATTGACGTAGACTAAGACCTGCACTTGCGGCTCTTAGAGCATTTAGCTTATCGCTTGTCCTCGTAAAATCTAGGACCACACGTTACACTTAACGAGACCTACTTAGACTGCAAAGTTATTAGTCAAAATTAATTTGTTTATCAGCCGCTAATAGAACTTCCTGTCTAGGAACGGTTTTCTCGTTTGCATTTCATATAGTGTAAAATTTCAATTCAATATTTCATCCCGCATTGTAGAGAGCTGGAGGCATTGTAAGTCTTCTTACTCAAGCATTCATCATCGTTTTCTCGAGCACATCAGCTTTTTCTTATTCCCTCTCTCGATTTTTCTAACTTAGGATAAAGGAATTGGGGCTGGACGGTAGACGTGATTGCTTGTGTGGATTAACTACAGTGACAACTAATCTCTAAAATTGGGACTGCTAATTGAATTAGACCAAAAAAATTGACCAAAATTAAACCTTATTTTACAGGTGCATAAAGCCCTCATTGTTTGATTTACTTGCAAGTGAGAGAGAGACGACACTAGCATAGAGCCAAAGTCAAGATTTTCATATAAACTACTGGTTCAAAGCGATTAGCCACTTTTTAGTGCGGATATATGGATAGCCGGTAAACGGTCCGGATTTCCTTAGCAGAGTGGGAGGTTTAGAGGATGCCTCATAAGGCTTTGTCCTCAAGAAATGGGTAGCCGTATTTATACGGTCCACACTTACTCTATATTGGTTGAAAGTGGGTTTCATGAGAATCGGGATAGTCTGTAGGATAATACATGTACCTAACAACTCGTTAATCTTTCAAGACTTACATTTATCACCAACTAAAACTGACAAAATAATTCGACCGAACCTTTACGACCATCACGTGTTGAATTGGTGAATTTAAGGGTTTTGTATTGTGTTTGTATTGTGTGAGTTTACTCCGCACATTTGTGTGCACCATAGAACTAGGGTTAGCTCTTGCGTTTATTTTTGTATCTGTTAGTGTGTATCCTTCTATGCAATTGCACGTTTCTCGATCTCCATCCACTTACATTCATCTCTCGAAGATGTCAGGATATTGGTCCCCATACCCTGACCTCTCTGGTCACTCCTCCTCAACCATATACTGTTCATCTTCACCTTCTCCTTCTTCCATGTATCCTCCAACATCAACAGAAGATCCTTAACTGTGGACAGTTCCACCTCCACTCAATTATGAAGCCAGACCTTCGATTGACTTCCCTACTTCTTCGCATTTCTCCCCAACCCCATCTTCTTACACTCCGGATCCACTTCCACCCTTGGTTGGTTCACCTTATAGTCGGACGCTTGCTGGAATCAAGGAATCATTTGTAGAGCAAGCTACTGTTGAGATAGAAAATGGCAGAATTAGGTGATTCACATACCTCATTCTCACATCAAGTAGGGACCGGACAACAATTTACACCCCCCGACTTGACCTTAGGGCATGACATGGTCGATCGAACATACCGAATGGAGAGACATGCATCTTATGAAATTCCTGACTTGATTGACCTTAGTAATCAAGCCTACATTGACCAGCCTTCATATAACACATTCAGGTAGCCTACACATTCACATGATTGGACTCATGAATTCAATCTACGACCCCCCTCTGTATTGACTCCATCAAATGAGGCTCTGACCAATATATGCCATTCAGATGGTCCATACTTGACCCAACGTTACATGCTAGAGTCTGGGTATGTTGAGTATGATACCTCAATATCTCAGCAATATCCTCCAATTGAGCAAAACTCTCCCATGATTCGTCATGAGAATTTTTTGTAGGATGACGTTTCTAGACTTATCGAAAAAATGAATCATTTGGTAACAAGTTGAGAGATGTCCCTGAAATATTGCACTCAATTTCTACCAGCTTGGGAATGAAAGTGGAAAAGGAAATGGATTTGATGTTGAAGACCAATCAAACACAAGGAAAAACACACACTCTATACACTTGGAGTCCATTCTACTTCCCTCTTCTACTAACCACTTGCCCTCCAATTTTGAGTCTACAGTTTCTTCCGCTCATCCTTCACATATCAAAAACACCAAAAAATTCGAAAATTCCAAAAAGGCCAAACAATTTAAAAAATCACATAAAAATTGAAATGACTTAAAAAAATTGGATCCTTCTATAAGGGAAGCACTCAATCAGGAACTAAGTTTTAAGCTTCCCTTGATAAATGCCATATATCACTTCCCGACCTCAAGCGATTTGTGAGAAGTAAATTAATGCCTAAGAGGTCAGGCAATAAGAGGACCTCGAGAGACACATAGTTTACATGGCCACCTCCTTGGTGATGGGGAGAAAGACCAAGAGCCGCAGAGTGAAGCAGTTGTCTAGAGTTGAATGTGAAATCAAAGACACTATCTTTACCCATGCAAGAATCGATGATGACTCTCCGATAAATATCTTCCCGACCTTTGTGTTTGACAAACTCAAACTCATGCCAATCAGAAAGTCAAGAGAGATCATTCAACTGGCTCATTGATCTATCAAACGGTCGAGAGGAACCATTTCAGTCATCATTACTTTCCAAGGTGCTCTACTCTATGTAGACTTCACGGTCATTGACATTAAGCGTTGGGGAGAGTTTACCCTGTCTCCTATTATTCTCGGGAAGCCGTTCTTAGCCTTGGCTAAGGCGACTATAGATTGTGAGACTCGGGAAATTGATTTTACAGCATTGGGAGCATTTCGACCTCACCCATTCTTTGACATACTCTTCTTTAAGGTGACCCACAAAGCTGTTGACAGTCGTGACCATTGAGAGGCAGATGAGTCCCACCTCTCTGATAGACCTGAGATATGGACTATCGAGCCAACCGTTAGTTAGAGACTTCCTACACATCCATGACTCCCGCTTCTTGCATCACCACTATTGTATCAGCTTCAATAAAATACTCACAACCCGAAGATGTCATTGAGTCAGACATGATTTTTGCTGATTGTCTTGACCATTTTGATGATATGACATTCGTGACTAATAATACCATGCCAACTAAGATCATTAGCACCTTCTTGATATGTGCACCCATGGTCAGCACCGCACCACATTCCAGACCTTCAAAGCAGACAACCAGGACTGAATTGACCCCACCTAAAACCACGGTTGCTCCTTCCTCTAGTCGGTTATCCAGTGAGAGGAAGTCGAGAGTTGATTCCTCGAGGTGTTCCCTGAACCCCTCAAGGCACGTCACTCTCCTCTCCCTCTCAATGATTCATGTTCTAGAAAATTGACTAATAAAGTTTCCTTCAACATACTGGAGAAGGAATTTTCAGAGGAATACTCATCAGGTCCGGATGAGGTGGTTTATATGAGTGAGCTCAGTTCGGCTGTTAGTAAGCCATATCTGAGCAAGCAACCGTGTGTTGACCCTCGTTGGACGATCCCTACACCTCACTATTAATCATACGGGGATGATTCCGATAGGGACACATATGTATATTATCCACCTCCTCGCTCCCACAAGAAGGTTCGTCACAAACCTTCTTGATCCTTGTATATTCTCACTCCTCCTTGTATATATTTTCTTTCCCTCCCTCGCTAATGATTCAAATCACTCGCCCGGCTCCATATCGTTTCATTTTATGGTTATACTTAGGATGATCAGATCCTAAGTATAGGGGGAGAGTGACCTTAGTTCCTTCATCATTCTCTGTACATTCTCCAGATCTCATCGATTCTCACACTCAATCCTGTCCTAAACTTAGGCTGACCAGAGCCTAAGTAGAGGGGGGACCGATGCCTGTCATGTATATGTACTCATCCATTTCCCCTCTTAACGTCATCCGCTCCATTTTTTATCTTCTTCTATACCTAGGCTGCCAGAGCCTAAGTATGGGGGGCAGAGCAACTTCTATATTTTTGTTATTTTAGCTCTCCTTTGCTTAGCATGAGCTATGTATTTTTCCTCGCTTCTCGTGCTTTGAGTACATAGCATACACTAAGTATAGGGGGCGTGTATATATTACATATATACTTACCCATAGCTCGTACTTTCGTGTATTTTTGTATATATTATGCAATAATTACGGGATGGGTAAAAAAATTGAAAAAAACTTTTTATAAAATACATGTATACATGTATAATATGTATATTGTATAACACTTATATAATTTGTATATAAACTTCGTAAATAATACTTTCGTAAAATTTGTTGTAAATAGGAGGTATACCAAAAAAATCAAAAATAGGCTTCTTATTTACACTTGTATATCATCCTTGCATTTCAAAAAAATGTCTTGCACTTTATTCACCTATATAGCATGCCATCTACATCTCATCTGCATATTTAGCATATGCAAAGTGAAAAGTTAGTGGGTTCTGGACCAAGTTACGAATAGAAGTCGATGGTGGATTTGATCTGATCTTAATCTACCTAATTTCAGAGGAACCCTATAGGAACTGGAGTTAAGATTTTTTAGGTCAAGTGATTTAATTCTTTGAGTCCACAAATCTATGTTCACATTTTATCTTGATTATACTAAATAGAATATTTCATACACATGCACGATTCTTTTAAACAATGACCTAACTTGGACAAACACCATATACGTAGCTCTTCGTTGATGAGGTGGTAAGGAGGTAGAATCCTTTGACTTGGAGTAGCACACAGGTGGAAACATCCGTTGTCCTCTAGAAAGGGTAGTGCATCTCAACTTAGTCTAGTGGCGTTGACGTCTGATGACGGGATGTTGTGGGTTGCAATAATGCTTCAAAAGAGGGATAGTCTACTGGCTCAAGAAGAAAAACTCCTTATGTACATACTGCACCTTGAATATATGTCAAAAAAAGAAGAAGAAGAAGAAAAAAAGAAGAGAAAAATGCAGAATCTCCAAAAGTGGATAGGCCTGATTGAAAAGTAAATGCTTGCTGGAGTGTATATACAAGTATAGAAAAATAAGAAGAGCTTCAAAGTTTTTGTAAGCTTGCAGCTAGATGACTTGGCTACACTAGTCAAGCATCTTAGGATAGGTAGTTACATTGGCTACTGTTTATTCTTCTCTCCATCCCCTCTTCTTGAACTGGTCACACTTGAACTTAGAAGGGAATACCCCGCTCCTCGAGGAAAGAGTTGCTAGACCGGAGAATTAGAGTTACCTTGTTAGACGAGGCTGTTTCTTTGCCATTTCTGATGTGGAGAGCTATATTTCACTTACATAGTACAAGCAAGATTTATAGTCATCAGAATTTGCGTATGAGGATCTGTTCTGACCTGACTGTTGAGGCGACTTGAATAAGAGACTTGTGGAACTTAAAGGCTGTTAGGTCCTAAATTCAATTCCCATTAAGGTTCCACCACACTATTAATCCAAAGGTCGAGTCAAGCTCCATTTTCACCTTTTGTTCATGACCTAGGTATGGAACCCAACATCATTTCACTCTTGCATTTCATTTTAGTTGCTCGGGGACGAGCAAGGTTTAAGTATAAGGGGTTGATGAATATGTGATTCATCACTCTAAAAGTTGAAAATAGGGCTTTGTTCTCGAGTAATTAGTTGCATATATCCACTTATATTGCATAATTAGCATTCATGCATGTGCAAATAATATGTGCATTTTAGCATTCATATTTGCATTAAATAAGGAGCCAAATTCACGTGTAAATATTCACATGTATATTAGCCAAATTCAAGTATTTATATTTATTTTATACTAACTTCAAATCCAATAAAATCAAATATCAAAAAAATACTAATTGTAAAATTGACCAATAAAACATGAGCCCTAGTTTGAGACTAAGAACCACAAAATGCACATATCTCTCTCATAAAATGTTCGATTTAAGTCTACTCACTTTTAAAGTAATATATATTCAAAGATCTTCAAAACAAGACCAATTTCATAAAAATTGGAGTTCGTATGTGAAACTTGGATTTTGGCCCCCTATTATATATTGTACATATTGACTAAAATACCATTCATTTTATCTTTTTATTTTCTTAATATTAAAAATCCAAAAAATAGATTAATTTCTAAATATTCCTTTCATATTTCTCTATTTTTATTTTTATTTTTTCTCTTATTTTAAAATAAAAAAATCTGTAAAACATAAAAATACGGTATTTTATACCTATAAGATACCACCTAAAAATACACTTTATATGTATGACTTATTTTGATTTTTGGTCCTTCATGAAAGTTGTAGATCTCGTTGAGACAAGCGACTTTCATATAGGCCACTTTTTGATTTAACTTCTTTTGTTATTTCTTTTTTATTTTTATTTTTTTACATTTAAGTTGTGATTTTTCTGGGAGCGACACGCAATAGCACTTGAAGCCGCCACGTGTCACCATATTTTTTATTAGTTTCATTACTTATTTATTTATTAATTTTTAATTACTTTATTTTTTCTTATTTTCTCTCTTCCATTTTATTTCCTTTTCTCTTCTTTATTTTTAGTAGCCTACTTATATTTATATTTTTTTTATTTTCCCCCTTTTCTTCTTCTCCCTTTACTTGTTCCGCACTCCAATTCACAAAATCCCCATTCTTCCCACTTTCTTCACCTCTTTTCTAACTTCCCTCTCCTTTTTATTTCCTTCTCCTCTTCATTTCTCATCATCCGCCATCGGTGAGGAGAGGCCCAACACCCTTGCTTCGTAAGTGACAACTACGAGGTTAACATGTAGTGCGACATTGACCCCCCTCCGTTCTTAGCGAGATCCAAGGTGCGGTAGAGCACCTTGTTGCAGAGTTTCACAAAGCTCTTGCTGAGCTTCTTGACGCCTCACTGGAGCATCAATCGATGCAACGACATAGACGAGCTCCTCCGAGCTCGCTTGAATCATCCCGGTGATGATCCAAGTAATCCCCCTCCTTCCTTTGCCTCTTTCTTCTTTCCTAATCAGCTATCTTCTTCGTCCCCATTCCTTTATTTTTCTTGTATTCCCATGTTCCTTCATCGTCCATCGACCTTGCCGCTCCTTTTGCTTCACTACCACCTTCACATAACTCCCCATTACCACCTCGATGCTATGCCCCTTCGTGCAGTGACGAACCACGAATTCAGCCCTTTAATAATATTGAATTAATATTCAATGGTCATTGCAGTCGGTCTGAACTCGGTCCATCAAAAACCATCTAAGTTGGATATGTCAAGGAAATCATATGGTCATATTTTTATTTTACTTGGTAAGAAACCAAGGTCCGACTCAGGGACACGACCTCTCTCATGATTATCTAGCCTTTTTATTCATTAATTAAGTGTTGAGTTGGAAATCAGTAGGTCAATCAATGCAAGAAGACAAAGCAATGCATCAAGTGAATATAAAACATGCATCTTTTTAATTTTTATTTTAGTCATGCAAATATATGCGAGAAATGCAATGCAAACATGCCCTGGGTTAAAATCATGAGAAATTTGAAACCTTAGTTAATTTCAGACTTGAATCATGAGATAATGTATTTGATACATTAGGCAAGGTTTGTATGTTCAGCATAACAGACACTTGAGTTATTTAAAGTAATACATTAAGATAACAGTGTCAAAACAAGAAACCAAATATGCCATTAAAAAGTTCGTCAAACAAGCTTTAAAATGAAATTGAAATCAACTCAATCAGAGATATGATGCTCGAGATATGCATGAAAGAAGACAAGGGCATAACTGAAAGAAAACATGAAAGATAACTACAAATAGGTCCCTAGGAGGGACTAAAATGTAAATACGAGAAAGTTCGGGACCTTCCCTGTAATTAACCCACACACACAGGGGTATTTTTAAAATTATGAAAACCCGCGAGGGCATAACTGAAAAATACCCGCTGTGCACGTGGTCAGGTGATTCTAGGACCTGTATGTATTTTGAAGAAGTCAGTGGAGCCTCCTTGCAATTTTCCCAGGTCGCACATGACCTTCATGTGCTATCCAGGCTCGGGTGCACTCTGAGGCTCGGATGAGGCTCGGACAGGTTCGACTGATGCTTCGGGCTCGATGCAGCTTCAGATAGGCTCGGAGGAGGGTCGGGTCGGCTCGGAGCTGGTTCGGACAAGGCTTAGGCTCGATGCAGGCTCGAGATGGCTCGGAGCAAGTTCGGACAAGGCTTGAGCACTTCAAACCTGGAGGTCTGGTGCCACCTTTCTGTCGCGAACATGTGGAGGCACCTGGACCGTCTGATCATCGAGATCAGATGGTTGCTGTAGCAGGCGACGATGTCATCATGGCCTCATGTGGGCCGTCATATGGTCATCGGGATAGAACCATCCGACGGCTGTTGTACCTCCTTCCTCCCCTGCGTTGGGCGGTGAAGCTCGAGCTCCGGCAAAGGAGCCCCAGCTCCGTCGCTCTCCTCTGATGTCGATAAAGCTTCCCAACTGCTCTCGACCATTTGGAGATCTTCCTTAAAGCTCGATGGAGTAGCTGGGATGTCTGGAGGGGTCTGGTACAACACGGGTGCTGAAGACGAGCTTGGCGAAGAAGCTCCAGCGAAAGCGTTCGACCATTGAAAGAGTAGGCACCTGCAATGTTAATTTGATAGCCGAAGCGTCCGAAAATGATGATGGGTGTGGGGTGAGATGAAATGGTTGGCCGAGATGGGATGAGGAAGGCGGCGACCAAGTTTCTTCTCCGGTGAACTCGGTGAAGTTGGGTCGGAGGTGGTCTGGGGTTGTGAAGATAGGGAGAGGGATCGGAAGCGAGCATGAAGATGGGGGTTGTGAGGCGAAGTTTGGGAGATGGTCTATTAAGGGCGGAAGTGCCCGAGAATTCCTAATTAATTACGTAAAATCAAGAAAAAAATGCAAGGGAGGTAGCGGGGGCTTACCTGATCGGAGATGGCGGTCAGAGGCTTGGGTTGGGGCTCGATTCGAGCCCCGGGTCGTCGCTGGAGGTGAAGCGCCAACGGACGGGTGTGATTAGATCAGGCATGCGATCGGATGGTCATATCTAGGGCATCAAAGAACGGTGGAGATGACGGGAATAGAGCGAGATCGAATGGTGCACAAAGCGCCACGTGGCGGGCTATAGGTGAGGCGCTAGCGGGCGGTGCAAATGTGATCTGGGGATGATCAGACGATGGGGGATAAGGTGTATACATGGAACTCATCAGGCCGTTGGGGCGGATGTTGCAAAGGGGTCTGGCCACGCGGCTCAACCAGAAAGGGCCACGTAGCCCAATCAGATTATTAGGAATTAGAAATTGAAATATGAAGGGCCAAATGGCTGAATTTTGAGAAAACTCAAAACATGAAAGTTGTAGATCTCAAGGAGATCTACAAGTTTTACGTTGACCAAAAACGAAGATGCGGTCAATTATAGACGAAAAATATTTTTGAGGGTATTTTTAAGGATAAAAACACCACGGATTTTAATTTTGACATTTTTTTTATGATTTTTAATTTATTCAAGACTTTGATAATTACAAGACTTAATCTGGTTTTTATTGGCACACTTTTAATCAAGGGGGTTAAAAATGAAGAATTAAGATGATGAAATCGAGTTTCACCACGGAACGCCACCACTCCCGAGCTCCACCTCAATGTTGTTATCATCTGAAGCGGCATTGCTCCTCAACCGGCCATCCAGGAGCTCGTGCAGCTTTGCACTTCGTCGTCGTCCGGAGAGACTCCTCGTCATCGACCTCGCCTCTGCCAACACGAGCTGCGAGCCCCGCCTCCATCGCTTGCCTCCAGCCAACTGTTTTCCGTGAGACAGTCGCGTTCCCCCGTCGCTGTAACACCTTCTCCACCCCTTTGCCACAACCCACGCGCATGGCTGCTCCCTCACCACGTGCTTGGCCCTGCTCCACCATCGACGAGAGTCGCTTCCAGCAGCTCGCTCCACCCGAGAGCACCCCTGACACCTTCGCCATCGATCTCCTCAAGCTCTGTGCGAGGCTCACGCCAGTCGCCATCCATCTCCTACAGCGGAGGAACTTCTCCCTTGGTCCGCGTGTAGTCCTCAACCTCCATCCGCATGAGTTTCCTTCTCGTCACGCGAGAAGCAAGTGGGGGAAAGGAACATTTGCATGAAGGCCCTATACATCTTCAACAATCACACCAATGCCTTCAACTCCAGCAGAGCACGTGCGCGACACATGCTCTTTGGTGAAATCTGCACCCACGCCCCTATAGACTCCGTGATCCGTGCCCACAACCCCCGCTTCTAAGAAACACGTGAGGAGCACATGCCTTCCTAAGATAATTGCATAAATGCACTCAGGCATATAGGTAATTGCATATCAACCCTTTTGCATGCCTAGTTATCAATTTTAATTTTTGTAATTGCATTTAGAACCCTGTGTTTGCACTTTAATTTGGACTCTCATTCATCATCATTTTGTTATTTTAAAAATTGTAACTTGTAAGACATTTTATTCTCTATTACCGCGAATGTTGACTATATTTTTATGAGCAGTGTTTTTTTAATATAATTATTTTGGTCAAAAATGGCATATTTTACCCATTATTTGCTCTTAGTTGATTATTAAATTAATCCTTGCTCTAAAAAAGTGTGTGAAAAATTCAAAATAGGTAGAGTTTGAGTAGTTTTATTTTATGCCTAGAAATCATCACATTTGCATGTATATCGAGGTCAGAATAAATTATTTGGTGATTTGCTAAATTAATTTTTAATAGGTCACAAACCAATTATTTTTAGGATCTTATAATTTTCCTGGATTTGCCTCACATAGACTAATCTAAGATAATTTTATTTCTACAAAATATATTGTTTATTATTTATTAAAATTGACTTTATGAAAATTCACCTTGTCTGTATATTTTATTCATAGTTAATTCATTTTACATCGAAAAATTCCAAAGAAAATGCAGTAACTTAATTTCATCATTATTCTACTTTTGTCTAAGTTTGAGGATTTGTGGATTTGAATTTATCGAAATTTACATTCTAACCATCGATCTTTGTCAAAATTGCATGTCCTTCATTTATTGCATTTAACAACTTAAAAAAATGCTTCTATGAAAAACTAGCATCTAGATCGACTTCATATAAATCTAAGGAGAAAGTTTCCTCCCTTGTTTTGACCTTAGGCTTGCCCAAGTAAAAAAATTAGACTGCTCGCATTAATTTATTAATTAA
The DNA here is from genome assembly GCA_037367405.1 of Ottelia alismoides. Lineage (NCBI taxonomy): Eukaryota > Viridiplantae > Streptophyta > Magnoliopsida > Alismatales > Hydrocharitaceae > Ottelia > Ottelia alismoides. The sequence goes on from JAZKJV010010337.1 coordinate 154,578, forward strand.
CAGTTTTTAATAAATCCAATTTTTGCTCAACTGCAACGAAATTCTAACATCGTTTAATCGTACTTCAGTTAAATTAAAAGGGCAATTTTAGGATTTTTCACTTGGTCACTTTTTCTTGACCTTTGCGGGCACCATGGCATCTGTAGAACCCAAGCCCCTTTACCCGACTTCTTCTGTCATGGACCATGGCTCTTCTATCAAACTCAAGGGTTCAGAGAACTATGTGCTATGGTCTTGATCCTTCACGGTGTTTACTAGTGGTTAACGAAAGAACTATGTTCTTACTAAAGATCCACCCAAGGAGACGGAAAAAGACTACGATACCTGGCATGTAGACAACTGCTAGGTGATTACTTGGATGACCAACAATGTCGATCTGAACATGGCCTACAATCATCTCTATAAGGAAACTGCAAAGGTGATGTGGGAGAGCATTGAGAATATGTACTCCCAGAAGACAACCCGGTCCAGATTCTCAATATCTATACACGAATTGGTCTATAAATTAAGGAGATACATCCTTGGTCGAGTACTACTGACACCTCACATGCATGTTTGAGGAGCTTCTTATCTTCCAACCTGCTTGTTGTGACAAACATATAAGAGAATACAAAGAATGGCAAGTGTATTGTTTCTTAGCAGGACTACATCCACTGTACAAGTCGGTGAAGGATCAGTTTCTGATTGCTGCAGTTCTACCCTCTCTTGAGACCATCTTTGTTGACTATATGAAGTTGAATCTCCTTCATCCCCTCTATCTGCTGAGACTATTGCACATTTTTTCCAAGGACACTCAACCTACCTAGGGGGATGCATATGTGATTTTGGGTGTGGTCGAGGCCGTGAGTTTGGGCGAGGACGTGACTCAGGTCACGGCCGTGGGCATGATCCTACTACTGCCCGCTATCCAGCATGCACACATTGCGGACGCCTAAATCATCCGTCAGAATGTTGCTGGGCAAAGTTTGACATGCCTCCCAATGCCAATAAGGGTATGAAACTATCTCCTATGATGGGACCTATGATACTGTTGACACCTCTCATGTTTAGCCTTCTAGTGATAGTCAGACTTCCTTTACTTCTTCTGAGTATGCTCGCCTTTGACAATTGTTACATACCTCTGCTAGTGACACTCCTGTGTTTGCTCCTACCGCTAGTCTGGCCATTACACCGGGTACAATTTCCAGCTCTGCCTCTACGTCTGCTCTTGCATGGATCATCGAGTCAAGTGCATCGGCTCATCTGATGGGAGAAGGTAGCCTTCTCACCTCCTCATGATCATATTCTGTTGTGAAGACTATTCGTGTTGCTAATGGTGCTCATTCACCTATTAGTACTGTGGGTACCATGGATATTTCATCCAAACTCCGACTTACTAGCGTTCATTGCGCTCCTAACTTTCCTCTTAGTCTATTATATGTTCATAAGCTGTGCACTGAGCTTAACTGTCAAGTTGTATTTGATGAGTTTTGTTGCTATTTTCAGGATATCTGGGCGAGATAGATTTTTGGCGGGGGACATGAGAAGAACGATCTTTATTATCTTGACATCCCTTCTGTCTCTGGTTTTGCTGGCACTTCGTCAATCTCTACTGATCCTCTTCTTTGGCATCTTCATCTCGGTCATCCGTCTGCCAAAGCTCTCTCTTTGATGTTCACTGAACTCTCTATGCTCAAACCTTTTGAGTGCAAGGCGTGCCATTTCAGGAAACATCATCGAGCGTCGTTACCCCCTTGTACTGAGTCTCCCCGTGAAGTTCCTTTCTCCTTATTCCATTGTGATATTTAGGGACCTTGTCCGATCCGTACCATGAGTGGACATAAGTATTTTGCTATTTTTTATGATTATAGCTGGTCGTTGTTGGTCTATATTTTAAAAGAGCGCTTAAAGATTAATAAAATTGTCAAAAATTTCTTTCATTATGTTAAGAATATCTTCTCCTATGGTATGCAAAATTTCCATTCTGATAATCCTTGGAATTCACACACCATGACCTAACAGATTTCTTTGCCTCCCACAGAACCATACATCAAACGTCTTGTCCATATACATCCCAGCAAAACGAGATAGAAGAAAGAAAGCTCAGACATCTACTAAATATAGCCCATTCTCTTCTTACTAGAATGAAAGTTCCCAAGACCTATTGGGATGATGTTATTCTCACCATTGTTCATGTTATCAATAGAATTCCATCTCCAAACCTTAATGGATCAACCCCCTTCTCTCTACTTTACCCAACTAAGTCACCCTTCCTCTTCCCTTGCGAATCTTTGGATGTGTGTCTTTTGTTCATAACTTTCACACTGTATACAAACTTTCTTCTCTTGCAATCAAATGTGTCTTCCTCGGTTATTCTCGTACTCAAAAATGCTACAGGTGTTATGATTCAACTGATCATCGCTATTATATTTCTGTAGATGTAACTTTTTTTGTGCAGATCAGTTTCTTCAATCAATCTGTTATAGATATCCCTATGGTTCTCCCACCTCTACCCATTATTTATAAACACAAACAAATATCTTCACCACCAGCTGTTCCTTTGCTTGTATATTTCTTGTAGGATAATATGCCTTCTACAAGTGTTCCCCCGCTACTGACCCGGATGATCCGCAAGAACTTCCAATTGCTCTGCGTAGAACTAAGAGGCAATGTACTTCTCATTTGATGTCTCAATACACTTCTACTGCTAGTTTATCTTGCACTGACAGACGATATGCATGTGCTCTCATGACTATTTCTATTCCGATAGACCACCATGGTGCTTTGCAGGATTGATGGCACAAGGTCATGGATGAAGAGATGGATGCCCTGATTTCCAGAGGGACGTGGGATCTAGTGCAATGTCCAAAGGGAACTAGACATGTGGCGTGTAAATGGGTCTTCACGATCAAGCAGTCACTAGATGGGTTGATTGACAGGTTGAAAGCTCGTCTTATGGTAAAGGGCTTCACACAGACATATGGAGTGTCTTACTTTGAAACATTCTCTCCCATTGCATGTATGGGGTCAATAAGGACTATACTTTCTATGGCAACTAATAAGGCATGACATATCTTTAAGCTAGATGTGAAAAATGCGTTCCTATATGGAGATCTTGATAGGAAGTATATATGATGCAGCCATCGGGTTATGAAGTTGAGGGGGAGTGTCTATGTTGACTTCGCAAGGCCATATATGGCCTAAAGCAGAGCCCAAGGGCATGGTTTGATATATTTACTACAATGATCATCACTCTTGTCTTCCAGAGAACAACCTCTGACTATTCTGTGTTTGTCAGATTACGAGCAACCGATATTGTTATACTTGCAGTCTATGTGGATGATATGGTCACAGGGGATGATGATGAAGGGATACTAGAGGCCAAGGCATTTCTCTAGAAGGTTTTTGTTACCAAGGACCTTGGTCCACTACGTTATTTCTTGGGCATAGAAGTACTACGCACTACAAAGGGTCTTCATCTCTCACAGAGGAAATACTATCTAGACATCCTTATCGAAGCCGGATTACTTGGATGAAATCCTGTTGGTATTCCTGCAGACCCTAAGAAACACCTCACATCCTCTGATCATGTCTTCAAAGATGTTACTTGATACAGAAGCCTAGCTGGGGAACTTCTTTACCCTACTGTCACTAGACTAGATATTTCTTATGTAGTGAGCAGAGCTAGCCAACACATGGAGCAACCTTGTTATAGTCACTGGCATGATGTTCTTCAGATTCTACGATACTTGAAGGAATCACCAGGGTGTGGCCTCTTCTATGGGGCAAATGGGTACATTGATGTTATTGTACATGCTGATGCTGATTATACAAGCTCACCAAAGGATCAACACTCCACTACATGTTATGCTATCATGGTTGGAGGAAATCTTGTTACTTGGAAAAGCAAGAAGCAGACTGTTGTATTTAGATCCAGTGCAGAAGCAGAGTACATGGCGATGGCTCAAGCTACCTGTGAGATCACGTGGCTATTAACTTTATGCAAGCACTCGGTATTGCTGTCACTACTCCTATTCCACTATACTGTGACAACAAATCTGATACATATATTACCATGAATCCTGTGTTCCATGAGCGAACCAAGCATATAGAGTTTGACTGCCATTTTATTCGTGATGCTGTCAGGAATGGGAGGATCACTACTCCTCACATCAGCATAGATCTTTAGCTTGCATATGCATTCACAAAGGCACTACCTAAGAAGTGACTTTCCTGGATTATTTCCAAGTTCGACATGACTGATAAATATGCTCCAACTTGAGGGAGAGTGTTAGTAGTATATTCTATGGTTTAACTATAATTCTTGTAACCCTACCAAGAACACTTATGTATTTTGTTCTTTTAGCTCTCTAGGGTTTTGTCCTATATAAGGACCCCTAGATCCCTTGAATAAATCATACTATTTTCATTCTCTCATTATTCTCCACAATAACCATCTAATCTATCGAATTCAGTTGAAGAACTGTATGATATCGCCCTCCTCCTCTCATGTCATCATACCCTACCAACATAGAAATCTAGTTGTGAACTCCCTAAGATTAGGATATTGTAATTAATGTAATATACATAAGTTTTATGTTGATAATCCTATGTTTTTACATTAGGTAAACAAATTGATTTCAAGTGGGTAACCAATTGGATTGAAGGGAAAGTTGGGAATTCTCAAATTTAAAACAAGGCGAGTTTGGGATGATTTTTTAGTACCACATAAAATAGTGCTAAAACTTTAGTGGACACACAAATATACACACACATACGTACGCATGCACGCACACACACGCACACAGGGCTGATCCCATGAGAGCCAAAAACTGTGAGAGCATGAGAGTAGTGAGTCTGTACCATTAGATTCTGCTGATTGATTGGAGGGGGGAGAGAGATGAGCGGAATTTAATGGTCCAGACTCACTACTCTCATGCTCTCAGTTTTTGGCTCTCACAATATCAACCATATATATATGGGTTTGATGGGGCTGCCCTGAGGTACAACCAATGAGCTGTCCCCGTGCCATTTTTTCGTAATTTTTTTCTATTTTTTCAAAATATCACCTTATATTTATCTATATATCCCTCCAATATGTCATTCAAATTTCGTCAGAAACGGAGACTCCTATGGCCTCCATCTAGAACAGGTCGATTACAACAATGTTTAGACCATTAAAATTACATGTTCTAGATGGAGGGCATATGCATTTTTTGTCATGAATTTCGAATGACATATAGGAGGGACACATAGATGAAGATACATGATTATATTTTGCGAAAAAAATAAAAAAAATGCGGAAAAATGGCACGGGTTAGCCCCATTTTTTCCTATATATATGAGTCCGCACCCCAAGCACTTGTAGCAATAACAGAGAGGAGGAATGGAGGACCATACATGCACGCACGCTCTGCTCCATCTAGGGCTCGAACTCGGGAGAGTCAATTCAGATCTTGGATCTTGATACTTTCACTCCATGTTTTATTTAGTAGTTTAGATAAATTAATCCAATAGAGTAATTTGTAATCCAACCACTGTCAACGGTTCAGACTCAGTCATTTCAAAATTCAAAGAGACACCCATTGAGATGGCATTTTTGGAATTCAAAGGGACGCATTAGGTCTTCTTAAACCTATCCCCAAACATGATTTCTTCCTACGCAAGAATTCTCTCTTGCTCTCTCGGTTCTTCCATCACAAAGCTCTTTCGTTCGCTTCTCTTAGCTGTTGTTTTGCAATGTACTTTCAAAGATGATCTCGTCGACGTGCACGAATGAAGATCGTGTGCCATCGTATCCTAGGAGTGGACTACTAGTACCCAATGTACTAGTATTATGTGGGTGATATTCTTTCTAAGGATAGTCCTCCATGGGTGCCTCGGTGATCTCTTCTCTAACTTCTTTACTATTTTGGATGCTGCAATTGGTTTATCTTTATGCCCTGATGGAACTTTTCTAATATGTTGTATTAGTCACTGAATCTGTTTCTGTTTGGAATATGAATCAGAAACACATGATTATAATTCTGTCAATCTGTGATGCATTGATATTGATTCATATTAGTCGAATAATTAGCATTTGTTGCACATCCTATTGAATCTGGTAATAATAATCTTAGAGAGGATATCTGAAATCGGGTTTAAAAATATGTCGGATACAACATTTAAATCAAGGGTGGATATGATCAGTATGCTTGAGAAATTTAGTGGTCAGAATTTAAAGCATTGGTAACAATGCATAAAAATCTGGTTAACCACCATAAGATTAATCTCGATGCTTGGAACCGAATGTCCTATGGTGGAAAAGGAAAACCTCTCACTTGATAGACAAAAGACATAATCAGTGTGGAAAGAAAGCAACCGTATATGTCATGGTTGCATCTTATTGGCTCAGTCCAACACGTTGTTTGATGTAGATTGTTCTTCCGTACATACTGTGAAGGGGCTATGGGAAGAACTAGCCAGGAAGTATAACACGATGATCTTAATATAGAGAAATACTCCATCGTTAAGTTCTTAAATTTTTCCATGGTTGAGGGGAAGTCAATTTTTAAACGGACACATGTGTTTCTACTCATGCTTCAGGGATTAAAAGATATCGAAATGAAACTTCCAGAGAAGTTTTAAGTCATATGCATCACTAAAAAAATCTCCAAGTTGTGTCGAAGACTTTGGTATGACCCTGAAACACAAAAAGGGGTAAATTTATATGGATGACTTGATGATGGCAATCTCCACAGAGGAGGAACACATGAAGCAAAAGCATGTGATTCTTGTTGATGTTCAGGAAAAGGTCACTTTTATGACCTCAAAGGGCAAAGAGAAAAGGAGAAAGGATAGTAACAACTAAGATAACTGATGATTGCCCAATCCACTCGAGTAAAGTACGAAATAATAGTCTCGTTGTGACCCAAATCAACAAAGCAGATCAACGAGAAAATTAAACCCCTAAAAAAATAAAACAATCCAATGTAAGCGGCTTCGCTAGTTTATTTACCTGGTATAGGGATCAGGTAAAACATAAGGAGCACAGTTAAAAGCTAAGTAGTGTAATTTCAGGAAATAAAATATTTTTGTGGTTTTTTATTTTTTGCAAATTTTTAATTTTTCAAATAAAGGTAATAAGCACAAGGAATAAAAAGTACTTAAACACACTTTTTGTATTTATCTAATATGTCAAAAATACTCCAAACATTAAAATAAAAATATATATTTTTATATGTTTTACATTATTTTTGGTAATTTTTATGGAATTTTTAAATGTTTTTGGGATTTTCTAAAAACCAAACAGCGATAAAAATAGTAAACAATGCATAACCAGGAGTAATTTGCAAGTTAAAAATATTTAAAATTCCTAAAACTCCTGGGAGTTGTTTTTATAATAAAATAAAAGGTTGGATTAAAAAAATAATAAAATAAAAGGAAATATCTAAAAATTGAGACTAAAATCCACATTTTCGTATTTTCCTACAATTTTACATAATTTTTTATTAGTTTTTAAGTGTCTTGCAATTATTATGTTCTTATAAGGTATTTTAAATGAAATTAATATTGGAGATAAAAGACAACAAAAGACAACAACCCTAATTTTATGGACCTTTAAAATGATTTTTCGAATTTTTATATTTTTTCAAAGATAAAGAGGACACTTTTCATGGGTTTTTTGAATTTTTAATAATATAAAATGCACAAAAATCAACATCCAAAAATCATCACAAAGAACACATGCTAGCAAGAGCTATGGGTAAGTTTCAGATAAGTTTTAGGGTTGATTTATATTTATTGCATCAAATAGAATACATGTAATTAAGAACAGTTTACAGGGACCTTTCTGTAAATAAAATAAGTTCCAGGGCCTAGTGAATAACAAATCAATAAAGCTTAAGGGTGATTATGCAACTAATCCACTCAATTTGAGCACAGCACGCGATCCAGGTAGGCACGGGTATAAATGCAAATATTAGACATAAACTTTAGTCAATAACCATAAAAAATTTTAAGGTACAATATGCAAATAACCCAAAATAATTGTGCGAACGCACGTGACTCGGACTCGATTGAGCTAAAGTGCAAATACAGAAGTTAGAGGGTTCAAACTGCAAATATTCTTAACTACACATTTTATTTACTAAACTAAAGCGAAATAAAATAACATGCAGGGGTCACAAGGAAATATACCCATATGACACGTGAGGCATGCGTAGAGGTCCTGACAGCTCTGATGGCTTCCTGCAAAGGGATCTGATGGCTCAGGGTATGTCGGTGATGTGCGGTCAGATACGCTATGAAAGGTATCATCTAACGGCCTGCAAGCTGCTTGTCGGGCAACTCAGATAGGGGGCCTAGATCTGATCCAAGCGTTAGGATGAGACACCAAAGGAGGGCTCGGATCAAATATGGTGCAACGACTCCAGATCGAAGGGCTAAGGACATGGTTGGAAGAACAGGGCTTGAGAGAACTTCAACCGAGTATGGAGTGAGATCTGCTACTCCGATGAAGAGGTCGAAGGGTCCCACATTGTCATGGAAGTGCTCCGTGTTGAAAGGGTAGCTCCGATGGATGGATTGATGGTCGGATGATCAACACAGTGGAGCTTTGCCTGGAGCTGTTTTGCTGGGACAGCCGGGGCATAAACTTGGTCTATTCTTGCTTCTCAACACCTACAAAGGAAACTTAGGACTCGGAGGCGTAGCTCCAGTCCGGTTATTGCTTGGATAACTTAAGAAGCGAGGAGGAATGGGGATTTGATCTCCGATATACATGAAAGAAGGAAATCAGATCTTAATCTCGCTCCTAGGAGCGAGCCTAAGGGGATCAGGTCATGAGGAAAGGGTGAGGTGGTGTGAAGGGTCGATCGAAGTAGTCAGATGAGAGAGAGGGGTCTCTGACCCGTTGGTCAGAGCTGATGAACAATCGGTGGTGGAAAAGTGGATGATCGAAGGGATCATGGAATGGAGGCGAGATAAGAGTTACATGAGGCTCATGATGGAATTAGCAACATCAGGCGAGGTGGAAGCGGGGTCCTTGCCTCGATTCTGATGCGGAAGGCAAAAGAGGTTCAACGCGACGGAGAGGTCTGGACACGAAGTGAGCGTCGATCAACTAGGCGTCTAAACGAGCTCCTAAAGGGACCTATAGGAGGCTGTCACCCTGCTGGAGGTGTTCGTGGAGAAATGGTGGTGCAAGGGACGAGCTGCCGAGCTTGGGAGGCAGAGAGAACACCTTATAGGGGTGCCCGAGGGTCTAGAAAGATCAGAGGCTACTGCGAAACCCTAGGAAGATCTGGCTGTGCCTATAGATCCGCCAGGATCACAAATCCTAGAAGAATAGCTGGATCAAAAATCAAGGCATTTAGCGGTCGGACCCAGTCTGGATAATTCGGAGAAATCATTTCCGGCAAAGGAGCTGTCGGGTTGGGTCAGCTTAGATAAATGGTTGACCAAGGTCAAAGATCTGATGTGGGCGAATCAGAAAAATCCAAGCTAAAAATTGAAAGAATAATGAATATAAAATAACAAATGATTTTAAAATAAAAATGCATAAAATGAAAAATGTTTATTTTTTTCAAACTATTTTTCTGTAATTTTTAATTATTTTTATAAAAATATAGATAGGGTATATACAGTATAGTGTATTATATACATGTATTTTATTATATTATTTTTACAAAAATAAGTTTCATTTTATATTTTATTTATTTACAAAATAATTTGAGGAGTGTAAAATAATTTTTATGAATTAATTAAGGGTATTAAATAAATAAGCATTGTATATATTATATATACATGTCACCTTTGCACAATAAACTTTGGATTATATTTTTATTTTATTTTGTATTTTTGATTTTTATTTTATTTTATTTTATTATTAAGGCTATATACAAGTGTTTAAAAATAATATGGTATTCACGCATTGTAAAATAAATATGAATATTTATTTGTACTGGTCTAGATGTTATGTACAATATACAATGTACCCTATCTCTCTCTACTTTTTTTTTCGACCAGGTTAAGGTTTGACCTTCTCTTTGGGATTTGGGTCAATCCATATATATTCTAAATACTTAATTCGTTTTCTTTTCTCTTTATTCTTTTAATTTTGGAAAATAAGTGCTAATTATGCACTATTAACAAAGATATGTATAATGATAAATTATTATATTTACATATAATAACAGGTGCTTTTGCTAAAAGATAAAGCTAAAATAAAAGAATAAAGAATAAGAATCGTAGATTCATCAATAACATAACACCAAAAAGACAGGAACCAGAAAAATGCAAAGAATAAATCGAATGGCACTATAATCATGTTGATCATTGGAGGAAGGATTGTCCATCCTTAAAAGCTCAAACAAATGCCGCAGATGGGAGTCCTTAATGTGTATGATCACCGAGGGACTTGGAGCTAGTGAAGGGTTTGTCTCGGTGAGACCTGAACTATACCATATCCATGATCGCAATGAGTGGCTTGTGGATACGGGAACTAATGTTCAAATCTTTTCCGACAGATATTTGATTTCTCCTTATCAGACATGTAGGAGTGGGACTTTGAAGATGGGGAGTAACTTACGTTGAGGGTTCTAGGGTCTAGAAAAGTCAACTTGAGCTTCTCCTCTAGATGTGTCTGAATTTTGCACAAGGTGGTACATGTCCTCGACATGAAGTATGTTTTTATTTGGCTCTATTTTGGTTAGGAATAGCCTTAAGTTGAACTTTAAATGTAATAAAGTTGTTATTATGAGATAATGCACTTTTTATGGAAAAGGCTATTGTCAGATTTTGATTTGTTGTTTAGAATTAGACGTGATTATGTAATCATTGATTCAATAAATATTTTAAATTCTAATGTTCTAACTCTGTGTCTCATATGATTAATAATTTAGAATCTTGTGATCTGTAGCATGGTAGATTAGGACATGTGAACTAAAATTCAATTTAAAGTGATGAATTTAGTTTTGGTCTCTAAACATTCAATTGATAAATTCAAAAACGTGAAATTTGTGTGCAAGCTAAGACACCTAAGAAGTCTTTTCTGCCTATCTCTAGAGATAGTGAGATCTTGGATTTAGTGCATATATATATATATATGAGTTTAATGGTGTGTTGACTAGAGATAATAGGAAATACTTTATCACCTTTATAGATGATGATAGTAGATACTGATATGTATATGATGAAGTCTTAGAGAAATTTCTTGTTTTTAAGAATGATGATGAGACACAAACAAGAACAATGCTTACAAAGTTACATGCCATAGGTCAGATAATGTGATGCCCCGCCCCTTCGGCTACCAAAACCGACGAGACGTGAGCATCGGACCTACAGTCCAAGTACGCCCATGATCTACGATACTCAGCAAACCATCTTATGCACACTAGATTAATATTTGAAATATAAATAACAATAGGAGAATAATAAGAAAAGGAAAATAAAATGCATCATCCATTCTCATTTATAATGATCATCAAGTCAATGTCCATAGGAGAGATACACCATGAAATCTTAAAGAGTGTAGAAAAGCTCTCCACATATCTCATTACAATGTCTCTCAATGATAACATAAAATGATGCGGAAATAGATAAGTTATTCTAAATAAAACGCACCCTGTCTGGTGCAAGTATGACGTAGGAAGTTCTGATCTCCTAAAATGACTGCTATTTTGGCGGCTGCTGCTCAGGTACACCTGTTGGAAAGATCTCGACAAGATCTACGTAATGGTGTGATTATTTGAATTTTTTGGATGTAAAAAATACTCCAGATTTTTTAAAAAAGAAAATTCAGGATTTCACATCATAAAAATCTTAAAGGAAGTCTCGTCCTCGAGACGTAAGATTTAACGTATAAGTTTTGAATGTGGTGTAGATTCAGGCATAAAAATCTTAAAGAGAACGAAACCCATAAAAATCTTAAAGAGGATTGAAATAGGGTTTCGTGAACATACCTTCAAAAAGATAGGGGTATTTCTGTCGCATATCTGCCTCAGGTTCCCAAGTGGCCTCCTCATCATTCTGACTTTGCCACAATACCTTGACTAAAGGGATGTCTTTCCATCGTAACCTCTTGAATGCCCGGTCTAAAATCTGCACGGGTACCTCAGGAAAAGATAAACTTGGTTCAACCGCGAGATCCTCATAGCTAATCACATGTCGAGGGTCTCGAATATACTTCCGGAGGTTTGACACATGGAATACATCGTGCACGCCTGCCAAGTGAGGGGGGAGTGCCACTCAGTATGCTACCTTCCCAATGCGAGATAAGATCTCGAAAGGGCCAACGAATCGTGGTGCCAACTTGCCCTTGACACCAATTCTCTGAATACCTTTCATTGGAGATACTTTTAAGAATACAAAGTCTCCGGTATCAAATTCAAGATCACGACGTCTCTGATCAGCATATCTCTTCTGACGGCTCTATGCAGTCAATAGTTTCTTCCTAGCCGTTTCTACTGCTCTTGTTGTGTCCTCGATTATCTGAGTGGAATAAATACCCTTGTCACCAACTTCCTGCCAACACAAGGGAGTAGTGCATCTTCGCCCATACAATGCCTCGAAAGGTGCCATACCAATACTAGCATGGTAGCTGTTGTTATAGGTGAACTCCACTAAAGGAAGGTGATCCTTCCAAGATCCTTGCCACTCAATGGCACATGCTCTGAGTAGGTCTTCAAGGGTCTGAATTGTCCTCTCTGATTGTCCGTCAGTCTGCGGATGATAGGCTGAACTAAGACATAGTTCAGTTTTTAGGGCCTTCATGATTTCTCCCCAATAATGCGATGTAAAATGAGAGTCTCTGTCAGATACAACCTCCTTGGGAATCCCATGCAAGCGAATAACATGCTGAATATATAACTTGGCCAGATCTACCGGAGTGCATGTCATGTTAACGGGAATGAAATGAGAGGACTTGGTCAACCGGTCCACAATAACCCAAATAGCATCGTATCCACCAACCGTACGAGGTAAGGATGTCACACAATCCATAGAGATACTTTCCCATTTCCACAACGGAATAGGAAGTGACTGTAACAAGCCAGGAGGATGCTTGTGCTCTGCCTTCACTAATTGACAAGTCAGGCAACGACTGACATGTTCTGCTACATCTCTCTTCATCCCTTCCCACCAGAAGTGTTGACGGAGGTCTCTATACATCTTGGTGCTTCCTGGATGGATATATAATCTAGAACAGTGAGCCTCATCTAGGATTTCTCTCCTTAGTTCATCATCATCAGGGACACAGACACGATCTCCCTTCCATAAGATGGACTCACAAACTCTAAATCCATCAAACTCCTCCTTCAGACATCGATGGAACAAGTCTTGTAGTTTCTGATATGCCTGCTGACCATGCACAATCGTGTCCCATAATCCACTGTACTTAGCAGGTACAATTACAACGTCTGCAGTACTATCGAAGGGGTGCCACTCACTAAGTGCTGTGAGCATATCCCAAGTCTGTAGCCATGCTGCGGTGCCCTCGGTATGTGCTCTTCTACTAAACGCATCAGCTACTACATTTCCCTTACCCGGATGGTACGAGATAGTGCAGTCATAATCCTTCAATAGTTCCATCCATCGTCTTTGCCTCATATTCAACTCTCGCTGGTCAAAGATATATTTGAGACTCTTATGATCTGTAAAAATCTCAAACGTGACCCCATATAAATAGTGACGCCATATCTTCAATGCGAAGACTATCGCTGCCAATTCCAAATCATGAGTAGGGTAGTTCCGTTCGTGGTTCTTTAGTTGTCGTGATGCATATGCTACGACATGACCACGTTGCATCAACACTGCTCCTAACCCATCCTTTGATGCATCAGTATACACCGTAAAGTCTAAGGAGCCTGAAGGAAGAGTGAGAATCGGAGCACTGGTCAGTCTTTCTTTCAGCGTACGAAAGCTCATCTCGCACTTGTCGCTCCAAATGAAAGGAACATCCTTCTGTGTTAGACGAGTAAGTGGAAGAGCTAACTGCGAGAAGCCCCTAACAAAACGCCTATAGTAGCCGGCGAGGCCGAAGAAGCTGCGTACCTCGGTAACTGTCTTGGGCTGCTCCCAGGACATGACTGCCTCTACCTTGGCTGGATCAACCGCCACCCCTGCTCCTGAAATTACATGACCGAGGAAAGCTACTTCGGTAAGCCAAAATTCACACTTGCTGTATTTTGCATACAACTTGTGTTCTCTGAGTGTCTCAAGAATAATACGCAGATGCTGCTCATGCTCATGCTCATCATGTGAGTAGATCAAGATATCATCAATGAACACCACCACAAAACGATCTAAGTATGGACGGAAAATTCTGTTCATCATGTCCATGAACGCAGCAGGTGCGTTCGTGAGTCCAAACGGCATAACCACAAACTCATAGTGGCCGTATCTGGTGCGAAAAGCAGATTTAAGCACATCCGTGTCCTTAATTCTCAATTGATGATAACCCGATCGTAGGTCAATCTTTGAGAATACCGCTGCACCTTGCAACTGATCAAAAAGATCATCTATTCGTGGAAGTGGATAATGGTTCTTCACCGTCCTTTTATTCAATTGCCTGTAGTTGATGCATAAACGCATAGACCCATCCTTCTTCTTTACGAAGAGGACCGGTGCTCCCCAAGGTGATGTACTGGGACGGATAAATCCCTTTTCCAACAACTCCTGCAGTTGTACTTTGAGCTCCCTGAGTTCGGTCGGTGCCATTCGATATGGAGGTATGGAGATCAGTTGCGTGTCAGGTATCAAAGTAATCTCGAACTCGATCTCCCTCTCTGGCGGTAGTCCAGGTAATTCCTCTGAAAATACATCAGGAAAATCTCGTACAATTTTGACATCTTCAATCATACGATCTTCGGCAGGTAACTCCACTACATAGGCGAGAAAACCTATGCAACCCTGATCGAGTAAGTGTTGGGCCTTCAATGCCGATACATATAAGACCTCACTATCTGAGGCACGTCCATCAAACTGAAAGGTAGGTATGTCTGGGATACGGAACACTACCATCTTCTCGAAGCAATCAAGGCATGCGTGATGTTGCTCGAGCCAATCCATACCTAAGATGACATCAAAATCTTCTAGCTGAATGAGTAAAAGATATGCAGGCATTAGGTGCCCGCCAATCTGCACTGCTACCTTCTCCATCGCTTGTCGCACTATGAATAATTGGCCCCCTGGACCCATGATGTAGTAAGGAGATGGAACGCAAACTGGTTCTTTATCTAACTTGGATACTAAGCGATGTGCTAGAAAAGAGTGTGTAGCTCCCGAATCAAATAAGACGTGTAAGGATATACCATGTACTGAAATCATACCTCGCACTACAGCTCCTGAGGCGTGGGCCTGCTCCTGTGTGATTGCATTCAACTGTCCCTGAGGCTGTGGAGGAGCGTTAGAACCTGCAGCACTGAAGGTTGGTCGTGGTGGAGGACGTTGAAAACCTCGACCCCCACGGCGGGAAGCTGATCCGTGTGACTGTGCAGAAGAGAAAGTTGGTTGTATATTTGGTGGGTGGCCACCTGAGTTGCTGGCAAGTAAAGGACACTTGGCCTTGAAATGGCCCGGCTGGTGGCAGTGGAAACATCTGCGATCTCCTGGCTGAGAGAAGGAGCCTCCTGAGACAAGGCTAGCATCTCCTGTCTTACGGCTCTGCGAGTGTGTCGAAGAGCGGAAGGAAGTAGTACCACGGCTCGCCAAACCCTGCCCCAAAGTAGGTGTAGGGGCAAATCTGCTAACGGTAGGAGTAGTAGCCACTGGATGGAAACGACGCTCTCTACGAGCTCTGTAGAAATCTCGACGAGCAGATCTCGCAGGCTGAGGTGGTTGGAAATGTGATGGACTGCCCTGAAGCCGACTCTGGGTTGCCTCCATCTTGGTAGTTTTAGCAGCTACCTCCTTGATGGAAGTGAAATCTAATGCAGATAGCTGGTGCTGCACATCATCACGCAGTCCCCGGATAAACTTCTGTAAATTCTCCTCAGGAAAAGCAGTAGTCGCTGGTGAGTGGCGGGAGAGTTCAGTGTAACGAATGAGGTACTCTTGGGCCGTCATTGGCCCCTGCTTCAGCTCATCAAATAACCTCCTCTGATCCTCAACCCAGTGATCAGGATAGAACTGACTACGGAACTCATCAAGAAAAATTTCCCATGTTATGGGATCCTCCAGATGTTCCTTGGTGGCGAACCACCAATGCTCAGCATAACCTGCTAGTGAGAACTCCACAAATGTAAGCCAAGACTCTTCAGGAGCATGAATCATCCTCAACACTTTAGATACGTGATCCAGCCATAGCTTAGCCTCATCTGGCATGCCGGTGCCAAAGAATTGTGGCACCTTAGATCTCTGATATGCTGCGTAGGTCGTCTGATGTTTTTGCAGCGTCTCTAGGTCATCTAATCCTTCCGGGTCCAGAGACACCGAAGGGTGAACACTGCCCTCCTCCTCACGAGAGGGCTGGTATGAGGAATCATCCTGCTGAAGGTGCCTTTGCTCCAATACCTCCTGACGTTGTTGTATTCCCTGTACGGCCTGAACTAGCAAGGCCAACTGCTGCGTAATATCAGGGTCAACACGAGGCGGCATGATTCCCTGCGAGAATCATTATATTAAAAATTATTTTTATGGTTAGAGAGACAACGGACGCTTTAAACAGAACTTGAATTATTCTCCTTACTGATGACAAGGTCCGAAGACTCTGTCGCTATTTTTATATTTCAAATCCCGTTGATAATCTAATATGCAAAGATAGAATGGAGTATCGGGCTCTGATACCATCTGTGATGCCCCGCCCCTTCGGCTACCAAAACCGACGAGACGTGAGCATCGGACCTACAGTCCAAGTACGCCCATGATCTACGATACTCAGCAAACCATCTTATGCACACTAGATTAATATTTGAAATATAAATAACAATAGGAGAATAATAAGAAAAGGAAAATAAAATGCATCATCCATTCTCATTTATAATGATCATCAAGTCAATGTCCATAGGAGAGATACACCATGAAATCTTAAAGAGTGTAGAAAAGCTCTCCACATATCTCATTACAATGTCTCTCAGTGATAACATAAAATGATGCGGAAATAGATAAGTTATTCTAAATAAAACACACCCTGTCTGGTGCAAGTATGACGTGGGAAGTTCTGATCTCCTCAAATGACTGCTACTGTGGCGGCTGCTGCTCAGGTATACCTGTTGGAAAGATCTCGACAATATCTACGTAATGGTGTGATTATTTGAATTTTTTGGATGTCAAAAATACTCCAGATTTTTGAAAAAAGAAAATTCGGGATTTCACAGATAAAGGAGCTGAATATACTTTTAACTTGTTTAATGCATAATGCAAAGTGTTAGTTCATGATGTTACTTCTCCATAATTCATGACAATCAAATGAGACATCATAACAGAAGAATAGGACCTTAAATAACATGATCAATGCTCTCCTGCAGAGATATGGACTTCCAATCTGTATGTGAGGAGTGGCCTTGAATACAACTTGCCATATTCTGAATAGGATCCATTCAAGACATATGGAAAAGTGTCCTTTTGAATTTTTAGAGATATAGAAAACCAAGCTTAATTATCTCAAAGTATGGGGTTATCTTGCTAAAGTTTTAGTCCCATAACATAAGAGAAAGAAGCTAGGTATTAAAAATGTTGATGTAGTATGCTTAGGTTATTTAGAAAATAACTATGCATATAAGCTTTGGTAATTCAGTCCAGGATACTGTCGAGTTGGAAGGACACCGTGAAGCGGTCGTGAGGTCACACAAGGTGGACCTCAGTCGATGTGATGATCGGTATCGAGAGACGACTAACTCAAACAACAATCAACCCACAACAATGATAATCAGTCAATGAAATAAAGTGGATGGGTTAAAACTTATTATAAACCCTACAATATATGTGTATAGTTGACAAGTATGGTAGGGTGTCGAACAAATGGAACAAGGGACTTAGTAGGTATATTATTTATAAATAAATAATATGAGTGTGTATGTATGTATATATGTGCACAATATTCAATCAATGTTTTGTAGGATTTTAATTTAATTTAAATTTAACTTTTTAAATTAAATATATTTTAGTTTTTAATTTTTTTATTTTTAATTTCTTCTTTATATAATATATATAAGAGTATATATATGGAAAAATGGGCCTACCCCTAGGAACTTCCAGATTAATAGGAAGGAAGCTTGGGCAGCCACCGGGTTGGCCCGCGCTATTTTTCCGTAATTTTTTTTATCTTTTTTGTAAAATAAATCATGTATATTCATCTATATATCCTTTCAATATGTCGTTCAAATTTCATCAGAAACATAGGCTCCTATGCCCTCCATCTAGAACATGTAATTTTAACGGTCTAAACATTGTTGTAATCAACCTGTTCTTGATGGAGGGCATATGTGTCTCCATTTCTAACGAAATTAAAATGACATATTGAAGGGACATATATATACATATGAATATACTTGGTGATATTTAAAAAAAATAACAAAAAATATGAAAAATGGTGTGGGGGGCAACCCGTTGGTTGTCCTATAGGGGAAGCCCCATCAAACAATGTATATATATAAATATATAAGGTGATATACATATATAATGTGGGTAATATATGATAATATATATGCTAAATATATAAAAATCAAAAAAATCAAACGAACAATCTTTTTTATTTTTTAAAGGTTTTAAAATATTTATAAGGTATTTATAAAATAAATAGTAATAATAAGTATATATGATAATATACAGGTATATATAATCTACATAGGATATTATAATTATAAATATAGATATATATTAAAATAATTCAAAATAAAATATTTTTATATTTCTCTAATATGCTTATTTTTTTTATGAATTTTCTAGAAATATTTGCTATTTTTGTATTTTTAAAATAAGAAAAGGTCTAAAATAGTGAATATATAATTAGGCCAAATTGATTAAGAATAAAAAATAGCAAATGAGTATATAATTTCTCAAAACTAGTTTGATATATAGTAGATAATATATATAATAATATAATTAGCAATTTTTTTTTGGATTTTTAGAAAATATTTTATAATGTTTTAAGGTTACCAAGGGTTTGCTAACTTTTTGAGTTTCTTTTGATATTTTTTGTGATTTTTGATCTAGAGTAATAAACTAGGCTAATAAATAGTATATAGTTTTATATTTTGAAAATTATTTTTTGCAATTTTTTATTTTTTTGAGCAAACATGGAATAAAATAGCTCTTTTTAATTTTTAATAAATAGAAATGTAGGAAAATAAGAACAAATCACTTAGTGTAAATAAGAATACTAGAAGCCATTTACACATATTTTGCAATTTTTTACATCATGGGAGCTATTTTTATAATTAGAAATGCAAAAATAAAAATAAATCAAGCTGGCAGGGGCATATTTGTAAATAAAATAAACTCCAGGGGCTAGCATGCAAAATAACCGTAATTTTTGAATTCTGACTTGTTTTTTAAAGATTAAATAATAAATACAAAACCCAGAGGGGTTATATGCAAAATGTCCACTTACGTGGGGGTCCATATGAGGTGACTTAGCACTGGACTAAAATGTAATTTCCAAAAAGTTTGGGTCTCACATGCAAATAATCCATATAGTTTTGAACTTAATTAAATATTTACAAGAAGTTTTCTAAAATACAAAAGGGTAGAGGGTTTGTTGGAAAATTGCCACACTTATGTTGCTTTGATCGGGACGTTCGCTACAGCCACTAATCTGATCTGATGGTTGAGAGAGGATGATGGTTCAGATAAAGTGGACGGTCCAGATTAGATCTGGGCCGCTTTTTTGATCCTTTGGTCATCGAGCACTCTAGATGAACAACTGAAGAACACCAACTTGGTCTGCTTGGATATCCTCGTTCTCCTTCCTCCGGCGATGGATCTTCGATCTGATGGCGTTAAGAGATAGTTGGGGGTCCCCAGCGTATGCAGGTGGGCTCAAGCGGTCACGAGGGAGCTCCAGAAGTTCCAATGGCTTTAGGGGATCTGAAGGTGCTCCATGTGCCCGCCTCGCCACCAGATGGGTCTTCAAGTTATGTAACCTGCACCAAAAGGTTGGTCGACTTGAGGGCGATCTCCTCGGCCACAGGGTAAAGCTGCTAGGGGCAGCAGAGTAGAATGGAGGTTCTAACGGTGGAGGAACCTTGACTCCCATATCCATGATAGATCTGGGGTGATCAAATGGATGAGCTTGTGGAGAATTTGAAGGGGAGAGATCTGAGATGGAACTGGGCGTGGAGTCGTGATCTGAGACAATGAGATTTAGCCTAGAACTCAATCTCTAATCAAATTGGGGATTTTTGAAATTGGGCTTAAAGACGCGATTAAGACTGAAATTAAAGTGCTGGAATAAAACTAGAGCTAATAAATTACCTAAGGACGAACATATAGGTCTCGACTTGGCCAGGGGACCAAGGAGACGAAACTAGATGAAAAGCTCCTCTAGCGATGGGTGGATCACCACCTCAGACGACCCTCCTCGCTGCAAATCTGTGTAACCCGATGTTGTCACCAAGGGGAAGAGGTGAGAAGGGATATGAGGGGCTAAGGTCATTCGTAGAGGGATCAAACCTGGATTTGGGGTGGTGGAGGTTCATTTATAGGCTGGAAAAATAGGTGGCTTCGATCAAGGATGCTGATCGGATCGAGGGAGATTGACAAGATCTCAAGGCATGGCATGAATAATGGAGTTTCAATCTCTACAAATCACGCAACACGCCATGCAGATCATCATGAGCTCGAGCAATAAGAAGAAATCATGGGTTCTGACAGCCCACAACTCGAGGAAGAGAGAAGGGGCCAGTTGATCGAGGTCAACTGAGTGAGGCTTCTGGTTGGTCCATGTAGACCAACAAGAAAATTCCCTGTGAAAAATCCTTGGAAATTCATTAATAAATAATAAATGAATTAATTAAATTTTTAGTAAACATGAAAAAAAATATTTGTATTTTAATGTAGTATTTTATTCTTATTTTTATATATTTTTCAAGGTTATTTATGGTAAGTTAATATTTATAAGTATAAACATAGGTAAAAATACATGTATTCTAGTATTTTTATTTTTAATTTGTACTATAAATTTTATTATTTTATACATATATTTTGTATATTTTTAATTTATTTAAATACGCATTCAGTTATTTTTATTGTATTTTTCCGAATTTATATGTACACTTAATGAATTAAATACATATATTATAGGTTTATATATGTATACTTTTTATGTGTTAAAGTAATTGATTAATTTTAATTTTATTTTAGTGGATTTATTTTATTTAAATATTTTATATGTGTTTTAAATAATATTTACAATTTTATAAAAAATAAAATAAAGTGAAGAATATAAAGAATAAATATATTGAATATAATATACATGCATATTGCACAATAGGGGCTCAAAACCTAACTTTTGCATCTTGACTCCAAATTGAATGAAACCACCTTCATTAAATAGCTTATTTAATTTTATATATATTTAGAGTGAGTTTGGTCAATTTTGATATAGCATGGTGAAGATACAAGTCTGTGAAGTTTCTATTTTGATTTTTTATTTATGTGTCTTGAGCACACTGTGCATTATTTTTCTATGAAATCAATTTTGTATTTTTATATATAATAAAAATTCATGATGAGGGTCTTGTTATTGGAGGTCTAAAAACAATAAAAAAATAGGTTCCAAAAATTAATTATTAATGAACTAAAAACTAGTGTTTTTATGTCATGTTTGTACGATTTATCTGCTCTATCTCCTCTTACTTTATTCCTTGTCAATCAAGTCATCATGATGACTGAGTCTTGGGGTCTAAGGTCATTCAATACCTATGGTATCTCATTTCCTTTTCTTTTATTCCTTTATTCTTTTATTTTGGAATAAAATACATTAAATATTTTATACAGTATTTTGTACAATTTATAGAGTGTTTATTTTGGCAAATTAATGATATATACATGCATTTAGCTAGGGATTTAAGGCCAAAATGAAAGAATAAAGGTGATGAAATGGAGATTCATCATATACCTGACATAGATGTCAACACTATTTTGAACTATGTGATGCTACCTTCTTTGAAGATATCTCCCTATGAAGACTGAGATTCCTCAAAATCTGACCAATGATGTTCCTCCACATCTAGATTTATTCCAGATCAAGCAGAAAAGATAATGAATGTGGGGGTTGAGACTCACCCTGATCCTAATGAACTTTCAGAAGAAATTAAGCCAAGGATGAGTAAACGATCATGTATAGCCATGGATATGGGTTGTGACTTTGTTGTCTACCAGATTGAGGGTGATCCACCAAGTTACAAGGAAGCTACGGCTTCATCTGAAGCAAAATAATGGAAGAAATCTATCAAATCTGACATGGATTCCATTACGACTAATGGAACTTGGGAAATGGTTGATTTACCTAAAGGGTGCCGAACCATTGAGTGCAAGTGGGTGTTTAAGAGAAATCTTAGGATCGATGGATCAATTAAAAAATATAAAGCTAAATTAGTTTCTAAGGGCTTTAAGCAAAAGGAAGGTATCTATTATTTTGATACATTTCCCCTATGACCAGGACGATCACAATACACACGCTTGTAGCATTAGCATCTATGTACGATCTCTCTATCCATCAGATGGATGTGAAGACCACCTTCTTATATGACGAACTTAAGGAGGAGATCATCTATATGGATCAATATGATGGGCCTGTGAATCTTGAGAATGAGGGAAATGTTTGCACGCTTATTAAGTTTCTTTACAGATTGAAACAAGAAACAAAGCAATGGCATGAAAATTTAACAAAACTATTTTTTACGTGGATTTAAGGTTCATGAATCAGACAGTGTGTCTATTCTAGGGTGAAATGTGATGAGTGTATTATCCTGCGCCTCTATGTTGACGCCATACTATTACTTGGATCACATTAGAGGATTATTAATTAGACTAAAGTGTTCTTAAGTAGCAAGTTTGAGATGAGTGACATCGGTGTTGCTGATGTGATCTTTGGACTCAAACTGATAAGGTAAGGTTATGGGATTATAGTTTCTCAATATCACTATATTAAGAAGAGTATTTGAGAAATTGGGATATCTAGATTGCAAGACTGTAAGCACTCCATTCGAATTCATCCAAAATACTTTTCAAGAATAAAGTGGAGTACTTGTAACACAACTATGGTATTCACAAGTAATATGAAGCTTTATGTATCTTGCAAATTGTTCAAGACCTGATATTTCATTAGCAGTTGTAAAGCTAAGTATATACACCAGATGTCCTGACCGTCTCACTAGGAGTCTCTGGATGGAGTACTGAGGCACTTGAAGGGAACTATTTCCCTTAGTTTGCATTATGGTAGACACCAATCTATGATAGAAGGATATAATGATGCAACTTGGATAGGGAAAATAGAGGAGTCCGAGAGTAATGGTGTTACTTGGTATGTCTTTACCTTTGAAGGTGGTGTAGTTTCTTAGAGGTCTATGATTCTAGCTCGATCTACTTTTGAGGTTGAGCTATGTGCTTTGGACACCATTGGGATTGAGGCTGAATGGATAAGGGAACTTCTTTATGAATTCCCATGGTAGGTTAGCCAGTTCTTGCGATCTCGGTACATTATGTCAACATGACCATATTTGCGAAGATTAAGAGTTCAAAGTTCAATCACAAAGCAAGGAGACACATTTAAATTAGATTTATGACATTAAAGGATTTAGTGTCTTGAGGTGTATTGGTTGTGGATTTTGTTTGATCCAAAGATAACACAACAGATCCATCGACAAAGGGACTTGATAGATTTTTAGCCCTAAAGTCTAGGCTTGGGATGAGACTAAGACCCATTGGGAATTCCTCCACAATAGCAACCCAACATATCTGAATGGAGATTCCACAAATTAGCTTCAATGTTGTAATAACAATCTGTTTGGAGAACTGGTTAGCACTGTTATTTAAATGCTTATGCATGAGTATCTTATCTCTAAAAAACCAGAGTGTCATTTGAGCTATAAGATTAGGAAGAGCGTAGGCTATGAATGGGTTCAATGCTTTAGAAAGGATGTTAGCAATGCATCCTTGAAGAATGCCACCTATTTGAGTGTTACTGTGGGCCATAGTTAGAGGAAGAGGGTCTTTCTTGAATACATTCATGAAACAATGTAAGGCTTCATGGTATCAAGAGCACCGACCTTGAAGATTGTACAACGAACAACAATTTATTGTTGCTAACATATACTTCAACATTAAGGATTGAAGTTCAAGATGTAACCCACTTCGTTCCTATCAAGGTGAAAGTAATAAAATCAGGTAGAGGTTCAAATCGAAAAGATACCTTTACTGAAAGCAAAGTATGCAACCGAAAGATATCTTTTAATTCTCTTTGAAATCCCTTTTCAAATTGGTGAATTCATGTGGATTGTTGTAATTGATATAATATACTTAGATTTTAAGTTGATAAACTTATTTTGTTACATTAGGTAAATAAATTGGTTTCATGTGGGAAGCCAATTGGATTAGAGGGAAAGTTGAGAATTCTCAAATTTGAAACATGGCGAGTTTGAGTGGAACGTTTAGTACCACATGGAGTAGTGCTAAAACTTTGGTGGATACATATATGAGTCCACATCTCAAGATCTTGTAGTGATAGTGAAAGGAGGAATGAAGGACCGTACACGCTCACGCGCTCTGCTTTGTATCCGGCTCGAGCTTGGGATAGTTAATTCGGATCTCAAATCTCGATAGTTTTACAACATATTTTATTTAGTCGTTTATCTAAATTAATGCAATGGATTAATTTGTAGTTCGACTAGTGTGGGAATTCAACTCAATTCAACAGTGAAGACTCGACCGTTTCGACACCTAAAGAGAAACTCGTTGAGAGGGTGTTTTGAAATTCGAAGGGATACGTTAGATCTTCTTAAACCTATCCTGAGATGCAATTTCCTATCAAGCAAGAAATATATTTCGCTCTCTCTATTCTTCCACTGTGAAGCTCTTTTGTTCTCTTCTGCCAGTTGTTGTTCTGCGAGTTACTTTTGAGGACACTCTCGTCGGTGTGAGCGAATGAAGATTATGTGACGTCGTATCCTGGGAGCGGATCCCCAATACCCCTACGCATCGATATTGTGGGGGTGATATCATCTCTAAGAGAAGTCCTTCATAGACGCTTCAAAATCTTTTCTCCAACTTATTTACTATTTTGTTTGATGCAATTGGTTTGTCTTTATGTCCTTGATGGATATTATCCTAATATGTTGTATCAAATATTGAATTCTGTATCAAATATTGAATTCATTCCTGCTTGCATTTTGTAATTGGAATATAAATTAGAAATACATGATTATAGTTCTGTTAATCTAGGATGCATTAATAGTGATTCGTATTAATTAGGATAATTATTTTCTACTGTATGTCTTGTTGGATCTGGTAACAACAATGGATCTCTGTATCCTTTGACTTTTTTCTTTCTCCATAATAAGTGAAATCGATTGTCGCCACTCAAAGACGTAGCCTAATTATATGGTGATCTAAATCTCACATAATTTCATTTCAAAAATAAACAAGTAAACACCATCGACGAAGACTCCTGCTGAGAAGAAAGATGAGCCAACACTGCAGCAATAACCTCAGCCGAGTCAACAACCACCAGCAGTCAAGCACGTGTACTACACGCAGGAGCCCGATTAGGGCCTGCCGCAGCAGAAGATGGTAGTCTACCGGCATACTTCCCTCCATCTTCCAATCCAACCTTCCCACCACCACCACCCTTGATTCAAGAAGTCAACGATGTTTAGAGCAATGATGCACAACTAGTCCGTCCAACTAGACACCCACAGGGCCAGCCACAAGACAACATGGCCTACCACCAACCACAGGGTGGTCGATACCAACAGTCCTCTCAACCTCCACCTCAATATCACCAGCCTCCATACTACCAAAAATAATGGAGGCAGAATCAATAGTATTCCCCGACGTAGTACCACCAGCCACATCCATATCACCAGTACGCGACTGCACCATCTCATCAGTACTCTCCTCCCTCCTACCACCAGTACCAGCTTCCTCCACCTCCTTAACCACATCAGTAATCTCCGCCTCAGTCCCACAATAATTAGCCAAAGCGTGGTTTGCATGCTGAACCTTCTGAGGTAAGGCCTATGAACCCTACCCTTGATTGCTTGGCCCAACTTGTTAAAGGCCTAGCAGATATGACGAAGAATTTAGATGACCTGACCGCCACCAAAACTTCCATTCCAGCATAGGCCGAAGAAATCCCAATAGTTTCAGACGTAAAGAGAAGGTAGAATGTGATGTCTTG
Source organism: Ottelia alismoides (assembly GCA_037367405.1). NCBI lineage: Eukaryota > Viridiplantae > Streptophyta > Magnoliopsida > Alismatales > Hydrocharitaceae > Ottelia > Ottelia alismoides. The sequence continues at coordinate 180,874 of JAZKJV010010337.1, forward strand.
TCTATGCATGTCGAGTCAAATGATTGTAATATTGCTATATCTAATGCTGTCACTCTTAGGAGCAGTAGGACTTTACTTCCATCTGCCGCAAGTAATGGGGAAAATAATGATTTGATGGGTGAATAATCATCTTCTGCATCAGCCATGACAACTACATGGACGGGTGAGGAAGAAGAAGGAGGAGGAGCCATACCAGCTGCCACTCACCTCCACCACCATCAACAAAAACACAAAAAAAATCAGAAAAGCCAAAAAAACCAAAAAGATGTTTGCATCCGAAGTGAAGCCAAGCTAGCCAGGGAGGAGCTGCCAGCCGCAACCGATCCTATGCTAGCTGACGGACCAGAGGCCCCACTTTTTGCTTGTCCACCAACACCAGCAGCTCAGTTTCCAGCTTGTACTCCTTTTTGTGATCCGGATGTACATAATATTGTGGACAAGGATTTTGTTGTAAATAATAACTCTATTTCTGATTCCAGTACTATAAATATTCCTTTTCTTAGAAGCAATAGAAAATTTCAAAAATATGCAAAAAAATGCATATACGATCTCGGAGTTGTGGATATAATTAATAATTTGACTGTTGAGATTCCTTTGATGAAGTCCATGGAATACATGCCTGCTGTGAAGAAAGTTTTGAAAGAGGCATGTACAAACAAGCGTCGACCAGCACACAACAACAGACACCGACAAGTGGAGGAGCACATTCTAACCATGGCCACAGTTGCAACCATCATCAATCTCCCATAAAAGAAGCAAGACAAATGAGCACCTTTGATCAGTTGCAAAATTTTTGAGCAAGTCTTCGAGAGAACATTGCTTGACAGCAGTTCTTCCATAAACGTCCTGCCCTCTTCATTATTGCGAGAATTCGGGCTAAATCCTCTCATACAGACATGAATGATCCTTTAGTTTGTTGATCGATCCATCAAGCGACCTCAAGGTGTTTTGGAAGACGTTGTTGTAAAGGTGCGGGACATGCAGTTTCCAGTTGATTTTGTAGTCCTTGATATGGACTCCCCTGCACCCTTACTCCAAACTCCTATTATCCTAGGCTGGCCATTCATGTGCACTTCAGAAGCCTTGGTCGATTATGGGTCTGGAAATATCAGCTTCAGCTCGAACAACAGAGTTACTATAGACATGATCAATGAGCCTAAAGTCGTAACTGACGAAGTCATGGAACACCGCCTGAAGTTGACTGTGACTTCATTGTAGAGATTAGAGACACCCCCTCTCTTTGAATGACCCATGGCAACAAGAAATCCTCTCTCTTGAGGAGGACCTGGAAAGCATTGTTGATGCACGCTCCAATGATACTTGGGAGATATAGTCCAATTTGTTGATGCATCTTTTTGTTTCAGACGATTCACTCTAGATCAAACACAATGAGTTCATTGTAGATCTGTTCAACACATTATCAGAATATCAACAGGACACTGAGGTCAGCACTTCTTCCAAATTCATGCATATCATCCCCTAACCAGCACAGTATCCAAGGTGACCGAGAAGTCGGCTAGATCAAAACCTGAACTAAAGTCACTTCTGGGAGGCCTCAAGTATGCTTTCCTTGCGGGTGTAGAAAACATGTATCCGATCATCATCAATAGCAGGCTGACCGCAGAGCAAGAATCTCGACTCCTTGAGGTTTTAGAAAAGAACCGCAAGGCACTTGGTTGGCATGTTTCAGATCTTTGCGGGATAAATCATGCCATGTGCTCGCACCACATCTACATGGAAGAAGATGCCAAGGTGTCCCGTGAGCTTCAAAGAAGACTGAACCCAAATCCAAGGGACGCCGTCATGAAGGAAATCACGAAGTGGTGTGACGTGGGTTTTTTTATCCCATCTTTGACTCCAAATGGGTGAGCCCACTGCATGTCGTTCTTAAGAAATCGGGGCTTACTGTGGTTGAAAATGATAGAGGAGACGAGATATCTACTCGCATTCCAACATCCTAGCGTGTATGTGTTGACTATCGCCGCCTCAATGCAACAACTAAGAAGGACCACTTCCCCTTACCGTTCATTGATCAAGTTTTGGAAAGACTAGCTGGCAAGGAGTTCTTCTGCTTTCTGGATGAGTACTCTAGGTAAAACCAAGTGGCAATCGCCCTTGAAGACCAAGAGAAAACAACCTCCACTTGCCCGTTCGACACTTATGCTTTCAGGAGAATGTCCTTTGGACTGTGCAACACACCAGCGGCATTCTAGAGATGCATGCTTGCTGTTTTCGTCAAGATGGTAGGCAGTTTTCTCAAGGTATTTATGGACAAATTCTCCTTCTATGGTGACAACTTCGGTTTTTGTCTTGAGCACCTAGACATAGTACTTCAGAAATGCCGTGAAGTCAACCTTGGTACTATCATGGGAAAAGAGCACTTCATGGTCACCGAGGGATTGTGCTAGGTCACCCCATTTCTAAATGTGGCATGGAAGTTAACCCGACAAAGGTGGATGTGATTGCTAATCTCGAGCTACCTCAGACAGTCAAGAATGTGTGGTCCTTTCTAGAGCATGTGGAATTCTACAGAAGATTTATCCGTGATTTCAGTTGCATTGCCCGACTTCTTACATTTTATTGTACAAGGAGACATAATTCAATGTTGACCAGCAAGTTCTCCTTTCATTCAATCAGCAAAAGGAGCTAATCACTCAAGCTCCAATACTACGACTGCCAGATTGGTCTCTTCCTTTTGAGATCATGACGGATTCGTCAGCTTTTGCAGTAGGGGCTATTTTAGGATAGAGGAAAGACAAGGCACCCTATGCCATTCATTATGCCAGCAAAACATTACATGAAGATCAAAGAAATTACACGATGACAGAGAAAGATTTGCTGGTTTTGGTATTCACCCTTGAGAAGTTTAGAACCTATTTTCTTGGATCAAAAGTCACAATTTACACTAACCACTTCACTATCGGATATTTACAACAGAAGAAGGATGCCAAGCCCAGACTAATAAGATGGATCCTTCTCCTCCAGGAGTTTGATTTGGAAATCAAGGATAAGCCTGGAGTTCAGAATGTGGTAACAGATCACCTCTCCAGAATAGAGCCGCAAGATCCTCTACTAAGCAGTGCACCCATCACAAACACCTTTCATGATGAGTCAATTCTTGCAATGGTTTCACTCCCTTGGTATGCTGATATTGTCAACTACCTCATCTCAGGCGTAGTTCCACATGAATGGATGAAGACTCAGATGGACAAATTCTGATCGACGATCCATTTCTACCAATGGGAAGATCCTCTATTATTCAGGGAAGGAGTGGATTGTATTTGGTGCAGATGCATTCCCCAGGTGGAGAAATATAGTGTCCACGAGCATTGTCACACGCTTGAATCTGGTGGACACCACTCTGGAGACAGAATGGCAGAAGAAGTATTGAAGTGTGGCCTCTGGTGGTTACATTATTTAAGGATGCAACAATATTTATCAAACGTTGCACTGACTGTCAACGATTGAAAGGTGCCGTTATAACTAAAGATTCCATGCCCCTGAAGATCATTAAGATAGAATACGTATTCGATGCTTGGGGCATCTATTTCATGGGACCTTTCCCCAACAATCAGAAATATGAGCACATCCTACTTGATATGAGTCGCTGGGTTGAAGCTATCCCTGCTCGAGCCGCAAACAACCGTACAGTATGCCGCTTTTTGAAAGAAAATATCATCTTGTGGCTCGGGATTCCAAAAATACTGATATCAGACGGGAGTAGCCACTTCATTAATAGAGAGGTCAAGAAACTAATGAAGAAGTACAACATCGAGCACAAAGTGACATCTCCTTACCATCCTTAGACCAATGGCATGACGGAACTATCCAACAGAGAAATCAAATTGATACTCCAGAAGCTTATCAATCCGGACAGGAAAAATTGGTCCCAGCTTTTGGACTCAGTCTTTTGGTCATATCGAACCGCTTACAAGTCTCCGTTGAGCATGTTGCTCTATCATCTTGTATATGAGTAGCCATGTCACATGCTAGTGGAATTGATTCATAAATCATTATGGACAGTTAACATTTGCAATTTGGACTCACAACAAGGTGGTCAGAAGAGGAAAGAGGATCTGAACAAACTCATGGAATTTCAAGATTATGCATATGATAACACATTGATGTACAAGGAGAAGGTAAATGCTGGCATGACCTGCACATCAGACGAAAGACCTTCGAGACTAGACAGAAAGTGCGGTTATTCGATGCAAAGTTGAAGACATCAAGAAAATTAAAAAACAAATGGAAACATCCATTTAAAGCTCAAGAAATGTGTGACAACGGAAGTATTCTGATATCATAATTGTCTCCTAATGCATAATCATTTGTCATCAACGGTCAACTACTGAAGCCCTACCTTGAGCATGACACTTTCTTGGATGTTGTCAACTCTATCCAAGTACTGCGCTATGAAGATACATCCACAGTAGTAGCAACATCAAAAGATTCAGATAGTGCCACTCAGAAACTTTTCCTTTAAGCTTTTATATTATCTTCTTTTCTTCTTTTCTTCTTTTTGTTTTCAATTTTCATTACTCATAAAAAAAGAGAGAAGAAAAAAATGTGGGTATCACCCCTTCTTGTCAGTCTTCTATACTTAGGACATACTTTGTCCTAAGTATAGGGTGGGTATGCACCCCGATTTATTTCATTTTTTGATCCTCTCCCTTGTCTCATCTTCTTATCGATACTTAGGGATATCTTACCCTGAGTATAGGGGGAGAGAGTCTGGGTATGATCTGTTCATTCCCACCCTGACTCTCCCTACTTTGTACAATATGCTATACTTAGGATCATTTGATCCTAAGTACATGGGGGACGGTTGACTTCTCATTTTTGTATTCACTCCCTCATTCCATTCTTCTTTAGACTTTTCTATACTCAGTACAAGTTATGTCTTCCCTTTCCCACTCTGATATATGAGGACATAGCTCAAGCTAAGTATAGGGGGGTCATATATACTGTGTATATACTTTAGCTATAACTTGTACTTTCGTATTTTTAATAATAAATGTAGCTAAAATACATTATAAAACACAACACATATCCCTGTAAATTCATTAAAACCACATATAAAAAAGAAGCATATTATTCCTCAAAATTTCATATACACTGATTAATAAATCAGGAAAACGTTTTGCAAAATATTTGGAAAATAGTTTGGAAATCCTTTTGAAAAATCCTTAGAAAGCTATTCAAAAATAATTTTGTAAAACATTTTCAACCTTTGTAAAAATGTTTTGTTTGTAAAATTTCTTTTCTTTGTGTGAAATAAAAATGTTTGAAAAATAATTTGCAAATGGTTTGAGAAATGGTTGAAAAAATATTATGAAAAATGCATATATACTGTTTGAAAAACCTTTGTAAAATAATTTTCAGATGTGTGTAAATGTTTGTACAAATTATTTGCAACAATTATTTTGGACTATTGTTTCCAAAATTGTTTGTCAAATGATTTTCAAATAAATTTTAGGAATATATACATCACACTAAATTTCTTTATTAATTGTATATACATATTTATAAAAATGGATCACTTAGCCCTTCTAAATTCCTATAAAAACCCAATTCATAAGAGGCATCCCCATGTAAATATTTGTACCTATTTTTAACTAAAATCTTTTGTTTTCAAAAATCCCAAAAATATATGCAAAAATCTTTTTGAAAAATATAAAAAATTGTATTTGCATCATCTTTTTCAAAAATCCATAAAAAGGTCAAAACTTTGAAAATGGCATCACAAAAATATTTTTCTACATTGTAAATAGCATTTGCATACCATTCACATTTTTTGGATTGAGTTTGATAATTGAACAAGTCTAAGTAAAATCTGAAGATTGGAGCTTGGTTCGACCTAAAATCTACCTAATCACAGGAACCTTATAGGAGCTGGAATTGAGGTAGTTTAGGTCTAGTTGACTTAATTCTTTGAGGACCGTGAGACTTGGTTCAACGGATTCTTGACTGCCTAAGTAGAGTACTTCGAAGCGCACACACACGACTCTTGTAGATAATGACCTAACTTGGATACCTGCACCTTTCACTTGGCTCAACTCAGTTGAAGTGGTGAGGGGATTGGATTTGTCGGTATGAGACGCATACAAATGGAAACATTTGTCCTCGTCTAGGCAGGGAAGTGCACCCAACCCATCCAGTAGCAGAGATGTCTAAAGACAGGAGAGTGTGGGTTGCAATAATGCTTCAAAAGAGGGATAGTATACTAGTCAAGAGGAAGAACTCCTTATGTAAATACTGCTGTATATAGTATTTCCAAAAAAATACAAAAAGCAAAAAACTCCAAAAAAGTGGACAAGCTTGATTGAAAATAAAATTCCTGTCGTAGTGTACACATTTGTATAGTCAATAAGCAAGCTTGTGCTTTAAAGTCATGATATGTGAGACTACAGCTGGATGACTTGTCTATACTGGTCAAGCATCCAAGGATTGGTAGCTACACTGACTACCACCCATTCTTCTCTTCACCCCCTCGTCTTGAGCTGGTTGTCACTTGAACTTAGAAGGGAATACCTCGCTCCTTGAGGAAAGAGTTGTTGGGAACCAATGGGTTGTCATTTTAGTTGGGGAGAGCCACTGTCAGATACACTGTACAAGTCAGATTCATAGTAATAAGAGTTTGTGTATGAGTTGAAATATTTTGACCTGGCTATTGAGGAGACTTGAGCAGTGTTTTGGGATTCTCGAAGGCTGTTGTCTTTCAAATCCGATTCCCAATAGGGTTCCGACCACACTAAAATTCCAAAGGTCCTACTTAAGCTCCAAACTTTGATTTTGTGAAGACAAGTTTGAAAATAAACTTAACCCATCTTTCTTTCTTTTTCTTTTCTTTGTTTTTCTTTTCTGCACTTATTGCATACGTGTTTGCTAGGGACTAGCAAAGGAAAGTATAGGGGGCTGAAGACTCTCCATTTTATCACCTTTATTTTATCATTTTGGCCTTAAAAACCTAGTAAATTCATGCAAATACCCTTTACTTGAGCAAATTAATATTCATTGTACAAATACTATTGAAACTACTATTTTTAATGCCAAAATTATGGAATAAAGAAAAGAAAAAAAAAATTTATCAAAGATATTTTATGATCCTAAACCCCGAGACCTAGGCATCTTGATGACGAGATCGACAAGGAATAAAGTAGGGGGAGATAAGGGCCAATAATCCAATAAAAATCCCTTTTATTTAGAGATTTTTACTCGGCATACCCTATAAACTTTGTCAATTACCTCCACGACCTTTGAAACAACCTAAATCCCCCCTCGACCCCATAAACTTGCCAACTCTTACCCCATGAACCCTCCGGTCAATTTGTTTGAAGCCTGTGGGGGTTCTTGGTGTAATTTATAGGCTCGGTGGGGTCATTACATTGTGCAAAAGGTTGTAGAGGTAATTTAAAATGTTTATAGGGTCTGTCGGGTAAAAATCCCTTTTATTTATTCATTCTTTATTCATTTTTGGGAACCTATTTTATTTTCTACTTTTTATACCTCATGTAAAGAAACTTTGAACATGAAAGTTGCAGATAATAAAATACAGAAAAATAAAAAATTGATTTCATGTAAAAATAATACACAGTGTTCATTTTATACACAAAATAAAAAGCCAAAATCCAAACCTCCCAGACCCATATCTTCAGAATAAAAGTAAAAGTATATCAAAATCACCCTAATTATATATAACTTTTCATAAGTTACTTAGTGAAGGTGGTTTCATATTTTTTGGAATTAAGGTATGAAACTTAGGTTTTGGATCCTCATTATACAATATATCCAAATAAAATATTCAATTTATTCATTCTGTAATATTATTGAACACGATTTTTCACGGGTCTATCTCACACAAGGCGAAAACGCAGTTGTTGTGGCGACCTGCAAGAAATCCAAATTCAAACAACAATTAACCCACAACAGAGATCAAACAATGAAAAGCGGTGTGAAGTTAAAATTTATTATAACTCTACAAAAGATGTGTACAGTGCAAGTAGTGTAGAGGTCAAATACAGGGAGCAAGCAGGTAGATCATGGCAAATGAATGCTCAACAGTGAGTGTGATCAATTTGTCTATGTGTACTATTTTTTGTGGGTTTTTAATTTTTTTTAATATTTTAATTTTTAATTTTTATATATTTTATATTTTGGTTTTTAAGTTTCTGATTTTGTATTTTCTTTTTATATTTTATATTTTTATATTTTCTTTTTCAATAAAATAAGATAAATTTATATACAATAAGGGAAAAAGAGAGATAATGTATTTATAAAAATAGGTAAAAATAAGAAAAATACAAGAAATAAAATATTTTTGTGTGTTTTATAATTTTCTAGTGTTTTTGTGATTTTTCTATATTTTTTCAATATTTTTTGGTATTTAAAGTCATAACAACTCAAATTAGAGAATAAAATAAATATCCGAGATTAAAATGGAGATGAAAAATATTAAACAGTAATCAAAATTCTCCAAATAAATTTAAAAATAAAGATAATAAACTATAGAAAATTTAGAAACAGAAACTATGTTTTTGTGATTTTTTATGGATTTTTTATTGAGATTTTTAGTGTTTTTCTATTTTTTTATTTTTTCTTTATATTTTTTTAGTGTTTTTTGTCCTGAAGGTAAAAGACACCAAAATACATAAAATATATTTTTTTGGGAATTTTTCGAAAAGTTTTTATACTTTTTATGGATTTTCTAATGCAAACAGGGATGAAAATGCATGTTTTTGATTTTTTATAAATATTAAAATGCAGCAAAAATGTAAAATAAAAATGTGACATGGAAATGCAATGCAACAGGAAGCTAGGGTATATTTTTAGGATTTTTTGATGCATGAAATAAATAGAGAAAACAAAAAGAAAATGCAACCTAGCAGGGTTATTTTTGTAAGTATATGAAAGTCCAGGTCCAATGTGCAATTTTCCAGAAAATTATAACTAATTAAAAATATTTATGGACTAATTAGAAATAACCAAAAACCCAAGTGTATTGCTGCAAAATTGCCAAAGTCACATGCACGAAGCACGTGACTTGGTTGGGACTAAATAATAATTAACAGAAACCTTGGGGACCGTATTGCAAATATACCAAAATTTATAACATGTTTAAAAAGTTTGAGGACTTAATTGAAATAACCAGACTCACAAGGGGCCCCCTGCAAAATGGCCACACCTCACGTGCGCCTGTCACATGAGGTGACGAGGCCAGGGACCCAAATGTAAATACACAAAGTTCGGGGGCTATTCTATAGAATTTACACGAATAGTAAACTGTAGAGGATATATTTTATACAAAAATTAAATACAAAAAGACGCGAGTGTAAAACTGCAAAATACCCCACGCACCGTGCGATCCAACAACGAATGCTCTTTCACTTGCCACATGTCGAAGATCCCACGACTGATACCGCTTCAATGAGGATGACCCAGATTAGATCCTTCGATAAGGATCAACAGCTTCTGGAGGGCCGGATCCAAGGGCTCGGAGATGCTCAACAAGAACAGAGGGAGATCCAACGGCTCGGAGATGCTCCGCAAGAACAGGGAAGGAACACGAGCCTGGCGAGCTTGGATCGCCGCACACGCCTTCCTCCACCGTCCGTCGCTGCTAGGAGGTCCAGGAGCACGGTGGCGGATCCCTCTATCGGCTGGAGTGGTCGGAAGGTTCTGAAGATGGCCGGAGTGTGCCCGCGGAGGAAGATGAGCGGAAGAGCTCCATGTGTCCCAATGGGTGCTCAGAATCACTCTAGGCGTGTAAAGAAAGCTCGGACCTACAAAAAAGAGGTCAAGGGGGTCGCGAGCAAACTGTCGCGACCACCCGTGGGCGAAATGTGGCGAAGAGCGGCGAGATGGAGGCTTGCCGGAGCAAGCTCCGGCGATGTGATCGAAATGGTGTTCGGTGGGGCGATGGGCGAAATGGAAGGTGGAAATCGATCCTAAGACTAACCTATGCTAAGAAAGAGCAAAAAAAAGAAGGAGAAAATGTACTTCAACTGGCCAGGAGCCAGGAAGGTGAGTACCTCACGGCCGTTGGTCGGAGATGGGTTGGAACCGACCCTAGGCCGTCGCCTGAGCCTCCCTCGCCGGCTGGAGGAGGACTGTCACGCCTTCAGTCCGAAGCATGACGACAAGGAGCCAAGCTTGGGTCAAAAGGGGTTCAAGAGGGTTCAAACCTCCAATGGAAGCTCGGGTGGTATTTTGTATTGGTGGATGAGCGGCGTGAAGAATGAGGGAAAACAGGAGATTCAGCAATCCAAAGATCGAGATGAGCCCATGGCGCGAAAGCTCGATTGTAGAGGAAGAAAAGTCAAGAAAAACTCAGCATGAGATAATGAAAGGATCGAGCTCCAAAGATGGGAGAAAAGAGGGAAAATGCAGTTCTGACAACCATCAAGAGGTGGGTTAGAGAGTTGACCCGCGGTCAACTCTCCGGCCCTCCTGGTTGGTCCACGTGGACCAACCAGGAAAAATCCTGGAAAAATATTTTGTAAAATCAATTAAATATAATAAATGAATTTATTAATTTTAGTTTATTAAATAAAAAATATTTATTATTTTCTAAATTATTTTATTATGATTATTATTTGTTTTTTCGATGTTTAAAATTATAAGTTACCTTTTATGGCCTATATATGTATATTTATATATATTTTAATATTTTATTTTTATTTTGTACATTTTATATTATTAAATTTATTTATTATTTTATAAATTTATAACTTATTTTTATATACTTAAATATATTTTTATTTTATTTTTCTGATATATTTTATATAATTAAATAAATAAAAGTGTTAATTATATATGTATACTTATTGGTATTATACCTATGTATTTCATACACGCATTTTATTTTTGAGTTTTCATTATGTTTTTACCAGTTTTAATATACACATATGTTACAAATAATATTCACAAAATTATAAAAATATAAAATTGTAAAAATAATAAATAATAAATAAAATGAATATTTTAATCAGTCTAGCTATATAATAGGGGTTCAAAACTCATCTTTCAAACCGTAACTTAGAAAAATATGAAACCACCTTAATTAAATAACTTATTTAAAATTATATACAATTAAAGTGATTTTGATAATTTCGATTTTTTATTTGAGAGATACAAGACTGGGAAGTTGGGATTTTGGAAACTTTTTAAGATCATAACTTTCTATATGTATATTATTTTTACATGAAATAAATTTTGTTTTTTCTATATTTAATTATCTACAACTTTCATGTACAAAGTTTATTTATTTAAAATATAAAAAGTGGAACTAAAAATAGATCCCAAAAAAGGAATAAATGAATAAAATAAAAGGGTTTTTATTGGTTTTTGGCCCTTATTTCCCCCTACTTTATTCCTTATCGACCTAGTCATCGAGATGCCTACGTCTCGGGGTTTCGGTAATAAAATATTTGCAATATTTTATTCTTTTTCTTTTCTTTTCTTTATTCTATAATTTTGGCTTTAAAAACCGTATTTTATACACTATTTACACAATGATGTATGAATGCTAAAATGCATGAATTAAGCCTATTTACACGCATTTACTAGGGTTTTTAAGGTCAAAATGATAGAATAAAGATGGCGAGACGTAGATTCATCATCTCCCTATACTTGCCTTTGCTAATTCCTAGCAAACACTTATGCAATAAGTGCAGAAAAGAAAAACAAAGGAAGGAAAAAGAAGAAAGATTGATTAAATTTAATGATCAAACTTGTCTTCACACAATCAAAGTTTGGAGATTAAGTCGGACCTTTGGAATTTTGGTGCATGTCGGAACCTTAATGGGAATCGGATTTGAAATCCAACAGCCTTCGAGAATCCCAAAACTCTGCTCAAGTCTCCTCAACAGCCAGGTCAGAATACTTTAATTCATACGCAAACCCTTACGACTATGAATCTGACTTGTACAATGTAACTGATAGTGGCTCTCCCCAACTAGAATGACAAAGAGACTGACTTCTCCATCATAACTACTTATTGATTCCCCAATACAATAACTCATTCCTCGAGGAGCGGGGTATTCCCTTCTAAGTTCAAGTGGCAAGCGGCTCAAGAGGAGGGGTTGAAGAGAAGAATGGACGGTAGCCAGTGTATCTACCTATCCTAGGATGCAAGATCGGTGTTGTCAAGTCATCCAGCTGCAAGCTCACATGATTTGACTTTGAAGCTCAAGCTTGCTTATTGACTATACAACATATGTACACTCCGGCAGGCATTTTAATTTTATACAGTCCTATCCACTTTTCTGGAGTTTTTTTTCAAATACTTTTTGCAATAGCATTTACATAAGGAGTTTTTCCTCTTGAGACAGTAGACTATCCCTCTTTTGAAGCTTTATTGCAACCCACACTCACCAGTCTTTAGAATTCCTCATCACTGGACGGGTTGGGGTGCACTTCCCTCCCTAGAGGAGGATAAATGTTTCCACTTGTGTGCGTCTCATACCGGCAAATCCAACCCCCTCACCACACCAACTGAGTTGAGCCATGTGAAAGGTGTAGGTGTCCAAGTTAGGTCATTATCAATAATAGTCGTGTGTGTGCTCCAAAATACTCTACTTAGGCAATCAAGAATCCATTGAACCAAGTCTCGTGATCCTCAAAGAATTAAGTCAACTAGACCCGAAGCACCTCAATTTCAGCTCCTATAAGGTTCTTGTTATTGGGTAGATTTAAGGTCCAACCAAGCTCCAATCTTCGAATTTTACTTAGACTTGTTCAACTATCAAACTCAATCCAAAAATGCTAATGCTATGCAAATGCCATGCAGAATGCAGAAAATATTTTTTTTGATGCAATTTTCAAAGATCTTGAACTTTTTATGGATTTTTGAAATGGTGATGCATATGCATTTTTTATATTTTTCAAAAGGATTTTTCAAAATTTTTTGGTATTTTAATCTTTGCAAATGTTTTTGGGATTTTTTGAAAATAAAAGATTTTGGACAAAAACTAGGTACAAAATATTTACACAAGGATGCATCTTATATTTACAAGAAGTGGATTTTAAGAATTTACAAGGGTAAGTGGTCAATTTTATAAATATATAGATATAATGAATTTTTGGTGTGATGTATATATTCCTCAAACTTATTTGAAAAAGGTTTTTCAAATAATTGTTGAAAACTATAATCCAAAATAATTTTTACAAACAATTTTTACAAACATGTACACACATTTGAGAATCATTTTGCAAAGGTTTTTTCAAATAATATTGATATATTTTTCATAATATTTTTACAACTATTTTCAAACCATTTGCAAATAGTTTTTCAATTATTTTTATTTCACAAAAAGAAAATAAATTTTACAAACAAAAACAATTTTTACAAAAGTTGAAAACATTGAACAAAATGTTTTCCAAATAGTTTTCAAAATATTTTTCAAACTGGTTTTCAAACTATTTTTCAAACATTTTGCAAAAAATATTTTCACCTGATTTATTAATTAGTAAATATAAAAAGAATTTTAGGAATTATAACATTTTTATTAAGGTTTTTAATGAATTAAATTAATGTTTTTAGCCATATTAATAAAATTACGAAAGTACGAGTTTTGGCTAAAGTATATACGTAGTATATACGACCCCCCTATACTTAGCTTGAGCTATGTCCTCATAGATCAAAGAGAAAAATGGAAGATATAACTCGTATTGAGTATAGGAAAAGAATAAAGAACGAATGGAGAAATGAATGAACGAATAGGAAGTTGACCTTCCCCCTATACTTAGGATCAAATAATCTTAAGTATAGCAGACTATACACAAAGCAGGGAGGGTCAAGGGTGGGAATGAACAGATCATACTCAGACTGTCTCCCCCTATACTTAGGGTTAGATATCCCTAAGTATATACAAGAAGAGGAGACAATGGAGAGGATCGAAAAGAGTGACAGAACTTGAGATGCATGATGAATACTCATTCATCACTCTTTATTCTTATATTTTAGCTACAAAAACCTTTGCAAATGCATGTTTATATTTGTAAATACAAATAATTACCAAAAGCATGAATGGTATAAAAAGTAATAATTAGCATGTTTTTGTGCAAAAATAAAAGAATAAAGATCAAAAAGAAAAAGAGGGAAATATTTAGAATAAATATTGAGCAACCTAACCCAAGGGAGGGCTCAGTATGGGCCTGACCGCATAAAAGCCAAAGTAGAGGGAGATAGGGGCTCATGTGTGTAAATATATTTGTAAATATAATAAAAATATTTTCCTCCAAAAAGAGACTAAAATAGGCTTGTAAATACTTGTATATATTTATAAATATAAAAATCAAAATAAAAATGGAAAAATAAAAAGAAAACAAAAACCTTCACCTTGTGCATATTCATCATGTACATAGCCACTCCTATATTTATTTCACCTTATAAATAAATAAAATTAATTTTCATAAAATTTGTATACGTTCTACTTTTTATGTTGTAAATAAATAAAATAGAAACAATTAAAAGAAAAACAAAATAAAAAGAACAAAATTAAAAATTAAAAAATAAAAAATACATTGTAAATATACCATGTATATATATGTACATATGTATCTATTTAACCTATGTATATAAATAATAAAAATAAAATAAAATATCTTTTTATTCCTAATTTTATGATAGAAATAATTAAAATATAAAATAGGAATAAAAATGTATAAAAATAACAAATTCAAAATCAAAAATTAAAAAGACATATTGTACATATACCTATATATAGATATATAGTGTAAATACCTCATTTTATTTTGAAAAATTAATTAAAAATCACCAAAAAATAGAAAAAATTAAAACAAAAATATTTCATTTTTTGACTTTTTAATAATTCGACCATTTGCTATTTTTAATTGAATTTCTAAATATTTTCCACGTGGCCTGCTTCCACTGGTCCACGGGGACGTTGACCCCCCGGTCAACTCCCCCCTCAGGACCACCCCGTCCCGGATCCGTGCCCGCAACCCGACTTCTCGACATTTCGCACACTCGATCCGATTTTGGAATCTGTTAACCCCGGGCTCTAATCCGAGCTTGATCATCCCTGATCCACGCCCGGGGTGGATTTTGGGGATCCGCGCTCTGAGCTACTCGCCCGACCTCCCGATAGCCGAACCCCTAGAAGTATAAAGTCCCAGCTCTGCCACTTCATTCCGCATCTTTGACTCGTTATTTCTCCACCCAGTGACCTCCATCTTCCGCACGAGAGGGACAGCTTGCCCCGGAGGAGTAGCAGCGAGGCAGAGGGTGCTCGAACCACTGATCCGGCGAGCTAGCGCCGCCGTGCTCCGCCCAGAGCAGGAGCTCGAGCCTCGGACGACGACGGTCCTCGAGGCAAGGACCCAGAGCACCAACTGCTCTTCCCCAGTCGATCCTTCCACCCAGGTAGCTTAGATTCTTTCTCATTTTCTCTGATTTTGATTTAGCCCCAATTCGCGCCGTCGCCGACCTTCGCTGATTCCGACCATCTCACCCTCCCGTTCGATCATCGGAATCCTCCATCGCACTCGCCTTCCTCCCACGCACGTTCTACGCCCCTCCACTCAACCCAGCTCGCACAAGAGCTGGGGATTCGAGCTCCTCCGTCCACCTCTCGCCGGAGCTCGACCACCACGCCTCACCGTTCACTATCACCACGCCTAATGGGGTCGAGGCAGTTTGCCCTCCACCCGCGAGTTTGCTGATGCACTTTGCAGGTACATCCAAGCCCATCTGAGGGCTTGGACCATTTGGTCCAGCAGCTCCGCCTCCGCCGGACTTGCCAGAGCTTCTCGGAGCTCCGTCGAGTCATCGGAGGCCTCCATTCGACGCGCAAGACTTCCACGCTCCTTCTTCGATCCTCAGAGGCCTTCTAGGAGGAGACCAGCGCCGTCACGAGCCCGACGAAATTCGCCGGAGCCCAGTTCTTCCTCCGTCCTTCAAAGACGTCCGATCGACCCCGAGCTCCAGTCTTGATCCTGACCGTTCATCCGAGGAGCGTCCAACGCCTTCCGATCTTGGGAGGGGTGATCTGGACCGTTGATGCCTAAGGTTTAGCCACAGCTCCCCTCCACCGTGCGATCTTCCATGTGGAGACGCCTTGGCCGTCCGATCAGCCCAAGGAGTCCAGCGTTGGAGTGCCACTCGTTCTCGACCGTTCGATCCACCACGTGGCATCCATCCGACGGCCTCATTAATAAAGGGTAATTTATCCCTTAGGCCCTTAGTTTAGTTTAATTTCGTTGCAGACCTGCAAATATTTTTAGGATTTTATTTATGTGGGTACATTTGCACTCCGGCCCTTGTCTTGTTTGCTATTTGCATATATACCCCCGCCTGTAGTGTCTCACGTGCTTCGACACGTGTTTGATGGGATATTTGCGGATTTAGCCTTGTAGTTTTGGGATGTTCATGAATGAATGAATAGTTTTATATAATTGCAATTATACCCCTGTGCGTGAGTTATTTGTGCATGTGCGCTTATTTGTGGGTAATTTACAAACAGGTCCTCGGACTTTTGGTACCTGTTACCAAATAGTCCCAGAACTTTGTTTTGTTTGCAATTAGGTCCCTGAGTGCCCCAAACATGCGCTGCACGGGTGATTTCGTGGGATTTTTGCATCGGACCCCCCAGAACTTTGGATATTTACGCACAGGTCCCTGTGCACTATACCTAGGTTTTATTTTTGAATAAAATATCAAACCTACTCCAAATTCCATGAAAATTGGATACTTGGCTCCTGCCATGTTGTAAAATTTTCTAGAATTTTTGGAGACATTTTTGCTTTTATTTGATATTTTTAAAAAATAAAAAACCACCATTTTCGTTACTGTTTGATTTAAAAATTCATAAAAAAATATTAAAACTTATCTAAAAATTACAAAAAAATTAGCTACTGTTTAGGTTGTTGTGTTTGATGTTCTGGCCAATTTTGGCTATTTTTCATTATATAAAACTCATAAAAATTACAAGACACCTAAAAATTATAAAAATTCTAATAAATAATCTAAAAATCCAAAATTAATAATTAAGGTGCTTAAATTTTCCTTGTTTCCTCCTCTTTACAGGAAATTACCTCCAGGCTTATTGGGGACTTTTAGATATTTTATCTAAGTCTCTTAATCTCGGCTGCACAGTACCTTTAGTTTCTTGCATTGTTTTATTTTTAGAAAATTAAATAAAAATCAGAAAAATCCCAAAAATTCATTAAAAAAAGTAAAAATCATAAAATACACAAAAACATTTTTATTAGAATTTTTGACAGATTTTTGATGCATTAAATAAATTGTTGAATTGCCTTGTTTCTTTGTTTTCCTTAATTTCTTAATTCTTTAAAAATCCAAAAAAAATTATAAAAAATAAAATCCACCAAAAATACCTTTTATTTTATTTTATTTTATTTTTGACTACTTCGTAGGCTGCTAGGCCATCACGTGCTCCTTATGTTCGACCTTGGTCGCTATACTAGGTTAATAAAATAGCAAGACCGCTATTAGATGTTTGATTGATTTTTATCATATTTGGTGGTCTCTTTTTCTTGATTGACACACGAGCGATTGAGGTCACAACGACCATTTGAGATATACCTGATCTACCTCGCTTGCTCGGTTTTCGTGTCGTCAGAATGGCGCCGTTGTTGGGGAGCACGGCTTAGTAGTTTTTGATTTTTCTTTTTCATTTTCTTTTTGTTTTATTTTTAGCGGCTTTCCGCGGCTCTTTCGGAGTCCGCAGCTTTTCACGGCTCTTTCAGAGTCCGCAGCTTTTCGCGGCTTTTTTTTCTTGTATTTTAGTTTTATTTTGTTTTGCTTTATTTTCTCTTATTTTTGCTTTTGCTTGATTTTGGGTGTTTATTTTATTTGGCATTTTTGCACATATACCCTGTTTTATTTTCTTGCTATTATTTGATTATTTTATTGGTCTGACCACTTGTTCCTTTCTTGCGAGGCCCGAGGACCGAGGCGGCAGCTTTCTAGAAGCCGGCGCAACCGCGAGACTTGGAGGCGGCTCCCTTCTGCACGGAGCTGCAGGAGAGCGTGAGAGAGAGGTTGAGTGGGAGAGGATTAGTTTAGACTTTGTTTTTATTTGATTATTGTAATAATACAGGGACAGACTCAGACACTGTGGACTTGGATTTTGTAGCGGGTCTGTTTCGCCGAGCACCGGTGTGCCTTTTACGGCTTAGGATTTTTCGCGATTTTTCGTGGCTTTGGTTTTCTTGCTGCCTTTTACGGTTTTACGCGGTTTTCCTCGAGCCCCTAGATTTAGGATTTTCTGCTTGACTGTGCCGTAATTAGTAGGATCCCCACACCTAATTGATTGCCTGTTCCTATAGAGCGATTAATTGGACCTACTAATAATTCATTAATAAAAATAACTGACTCACTCCCTTCGTAGCCTATGTGCCGTAGCCTGCCCTGCCAAGCGCTGCTCCTGAACCCGATGTGTCGGGAGGAGGAGGGGTAGACCGAGACCGGACCTTTAGCTTGAAGGATCGATGACCAGTTAGACGGTTCTTCGAGTAGAATTGCCTGTTTAGGACTCGGCTTTTTACCGCTGCACCATATAGGTAGTTTCTTTTCAGTCTTTACATTTCTGCGCGGATCATTTTGCATGTAGAGTGCTGGAGACAGGTACGCATTTCTATCTTTGCATGCATCATTGATTTCTTCGCGCATCGGCTTTTTCGTCTTCTCCCCTGTTTTTTTGACTTAATAATCAGGAGAACCAAAAAATTTGTTAGGCCTTTGTTTTTATTGAAAAACATTAAAAAGAAAAACAATAAAATTGGGACTGCTTAAGCTATTGAACCTAAAAGACACTTGACCTAAAAATCTGTCTTGGGGAGAGCAACCCCCTCATTGCTTGGTTTGCTTGTGCGAGAGAGTGACCCGTTCACTAGGTAGAGCCCTCCGGTGCTATTCCTGACTGATTACCGACTCATTCGTGCGGGCCAGTCGGTTGGGGTAGCATCGGGTATCCCAGCAGGTCACGTAATCGCTCTGATAGACTGTTTATTCACCATAATAAAATTTGACAAGATAATCCGACCGAGCCTTTACGGTCTTCAGCTCGCGTTGCGTTGGTGAACTGAGGGGTTTGTATTCTGATCATAGTTTCTCCAGATCCCATCCGCCTTACTCGCCAGATCACGATGATGGGTAGACGATCTCTTTGGCAGCCTCTGGCTGCACCGCTTTCGGGCACGTCCACCCGTTCATCTAGGTTGGCCCGCGAGAGCCGAGACTAGCTCTCCGAGCCCGAGTATGACTCCGCCCTGTTCCCCCTCGACCCCCTTTCTTTCGGTTCTGAGAGACATGAGCCAGAGGAGAGATTAGCAGATTTATCAGCACCTGAGTTTGGCTCATTTGGTTTTGCAGACACCATGGTCGGTAGTTCCGAGGATCGCTCCTGAGGTCCACAGCCTGAGCACTTTGTGCTGGACCAGGGCGCGATCAACTCCACCCTGATCGCCTCCCTCAAGACCGTTCGGCAGCAGTTGAGGGATCAGGGGGCATTCATGCTTGATATGAGGAGAGAGATGGAGCAGATGAGAGCAGAGAGAGCAGAGCGAGAGCAGAGGAGAGACGGGACGAGGATCCCAGACGATGCAGCTGCAGCAGCCGCCGCCGCAGCGGCAGCTACCGCGGCAGGCAGAGGAGAGCCACCGAGACCGATGCGGGAGTTGCACAACCCCGGATCGACGCTGATGCACCTGGGTCGTACTTCCAACTATCGTGGGGGACTTCAAGTTCCCCCCGAACACCTTGCAGTTACTCCCCCGCTTCCACGGACTCGCTACTGAGGAGCCCCATCTCCATTTCCAGGAGTTCCTCATGATCTGGAGTACTGTCCACGATCGTCAGGTGGACCAGGATACGATTCGGATGATTGCCTTCCCCTTTTCCTTGGCAGACAGAGCAGCCACCTGGCTGAAGCATTTGGGGAAGTTTGTTTACACCTGGGAGCAGCTCCGCACCGAGTACTTACACAAGTACTACCCACTCGGGCGGACCAATGCAGCGAGAGCCCTTATCAGCAACTTCTCCATGCTCCCTAACGAGCAATTCCATGAGGCATGGGAGAGGTTCCGAGAGCTGACTGATCGATGCCCGCACCATGATATTTCCAAGCCCAACCTCGTGCAGAGCTTCTTCAGCGGGCTGACACCAGAGCTCCAGGGCTTGGTGAACGCTTCTTGTGGCGGGTCTCACTTCGCCAAGGATCACGACCAGGTCTGGGCCATCTACAAGGAGATGGCCGAGAACTACATGGTGATGTCCCAGACCAGGTTGTACACTCAAGGCAGACCCCAGCAGCAGCCAGGACCCGTGCAGTACCAGAGGATAGCACGGGTCGACGCCGGTCCATCCAGTTCGTCCGCAGTAGCAGCAGCACAGGCAGAGTCATCCGTTGCGGATATGGGTATCATTAGCGAGAAGTTGGATCGGATGGAGCTGATTGAGAAGAAGCAGTGACAGGGCATCACTCAGATGGAGCAGATGGCACAAACTCTGAGTGACATGAAGACCCAGCTCATGTGTCTCCAGGAGGCACAGACGGCTCCACAGCCCCGTCTTCAGTCGTGAGGCGATACCGGCGGCAGCTTGTCCTAGCGCTCCAGCTCACACCAGCAGCCTAGACAGGTTCATCTTGTATAGGCGGAGCCGTACCAGCAGCAGCAGCCCTCCTACCAGTCACCACCATCTCCAGACTTGCAGATGGTGGTATACCAGCCGGATCAGCCTCTGGCAGTGCTACCGCCACCCCAGTACGATGCAGAGCCGTTGATGGATGTCAACGGGATTTGGTATGACCGTCCTCAGCCTGGGATCCGACGAGACCATCCCGGATTCAGGTGGGGGAACGGAGGTGCCCAGCCCCAGCAGCAACCATCTGGTCAGGGAGGCCAGTACAGCCAGCAGAGAGATCACCAGCCGCAGCAGCAACCCCCAGTCTACCCTTCAAAACAACAGCAGCAGCAGTCATCCTTCGTTCCTCGTCCCTATCAGCAGGGACAGTATTGGAGGCGTGAGCAGCAGCCTCATCAGCAGCAACATCCTCCCACTTACCCCTCTCACCAGCAGCAGCACCAGTTCCAGCAGCCTCACTACTAGAGAGGCTACCCGTCGGGCTCCCATGGTCCACCATACGAGAGCCCCGCCTTGGACGACATAGCCCGCCTCCTCACGGACCAGCAGGCTACTTTCAGACGGGAGATGGACAAGTTCCGCCAGGAGATGCGGGACATTGTGAGAGGGAAGGCCGTCATCCCTGCCCAGATCGAGCCGAATCCCAACAGCCTGAAGCGGAAGTCTGAGCAGGTAGCTTACACTGAGCATGCCACTCCTAGTGATCCATTTGATGATATGTCTGCAGACCTTTTTGATGCTGATTTTGTCACACTTAGGAGCGGTAGGACACCAACCGGTGACGGCGCCTCGTCTGAGCGACATCACGAGGACATACCTAGGGTGCCAGATGAGGAGCAGGAGAGCGGTACTGAGGCCGCTCATGTTGATGATGGTAGTACTGATGCCACCAAGGATGCTGATTCCACAGGCGGTGCTGAGGCCGCTATTTCACCAGTTCGAGGAGGTGGTACTGAGGCCACTCCTGATGCCGAGCCAGAGCGCGGTACTGAGGCCGAGAGACATCAAGTTGAGACATCCAGTGGTGGTACTGAGACCACCAGAGTTCATTTTGAGAGAGCTGTAGTTTTTCCTCATTCTGATGTATCTCAGAACTATGTTGTGAATAAAGGAAAAGGTTTGGTTTTTTCTGGTCCCACTGTGGTGCTTGATGTATGTGCGGATCCGGCCGTCGAGCCGTCTAGATCTTTTCCTAGTCCTTCATCTGAGAAGGACCCAGTGATTCCCTTCCCTAGAGCCCTTCAGATGGGGAAGGGGAAGAAAAAAGAAAAAGATCCAAAAAAGAGAGAGCAGGAGGAGTTCAGCCAGAACATGATTGATAGATTCCACATACAGCTGACTCTTCAGGAGGCTTTGCAGCACATTCCCCTTCTTCAGCGTTCGTTGAGAGACAGGACTACAGTCAGGAGGAAGAGGAGGAACCACCACTCAGAGATCCATGTGCTGACGAAAGCCACGTGTATCGCGATTCAGAACCGTCTGCCAGCCAAGAGGCCAGATTCAGGAGCCCCTTATGTCAGGTGCCACATTAGAGAGCAGAGGTTCGACCGGACTCTATTAGATAGCGGATCGTCTATCAACCTCCTTCCGGCAGCCCTTCTCGACCGCTTCGAGTTGGGCACTCTTAGACAGAGCAGGACAGTCCTTCAGTTTGCTGATCGAACTGTCAAGAGGCCGAAGGGGTTGTTACGAGATGTTGTCGTCACTATTCAGGGCCTGCAATTCCCCGTGGACTTCGTAGTGTTGGACATGGAGATCCCTAATTCAGTGACCAATACCCCCATCATTCTTGGTCGTCCGTTCTTGTCCACAGCCAAGGCGGTGACTGACCATGATAGCGGGAAGGTATACATTCGCGTCGAGGGCGAAAGTGTACAAATAGATACAATCGAGGACTACAGAGCCAGAGACAGATCATGCTCAGAGACAACTTCAGATGCAGAGCAGCTGACAGATGCCGGGCTAGACATCCACCAGGACTGCGACTTTGTGATCACAGACGATGAGGCAGTATGGGTAGACCCAGCAGCACAGGCCATCCTCTCATTTTCAGACACCGCTGATGCAGAGATGATAGCAGAGGAGAGCCTGGAGAGCACAACCCTGGTTCAGGACACCATAGAGGCAGCAGAGCAGGTTCTTGACCACGACACGAATTTTTGTGATGATGGTGGTACTGATGCCACCTTTTTTGATGCAGAACCCTCGGATTCAGAGTCTTATTGGGCAGATTGCGAGGATTACATGCTAGACCTGAGTTCCACAGAGCCTACGACTGAGGAGGAGGTAGATGCCGAGCATAGCAGAGACAGTCAGTCAGAGCAGCCTTCTCCGGTTCCTGAGATTGAGAGAGAGTTTCAGTTCTCCCATACAGATTTGGCAGCATATACAAAGACACTTCAGAGGCCAGATCCACCAGCACCCAGCTGTCCAGAGCTGAAGCCGCTCCCTACTTCGCTGAAGTATTGATTCCTTGCGGGTGAGCCTGAGATGTACCCAGTCATCATCTCCGCCGATCTGACTGGAGAGCAAGAATACCGTTTGATGGGGGTTCTTGAAAAGAACTGCAAGGCAATCGGATGGAGCTTATCAGATCTCCATGGGATTAGTCCATCACGTTGCTCCCACCATATTTATCTCGAGGATGGGGCGAATCCATCGCGTGAGTTCCAGCGGCGGCTGAACCCCAATCTGAGAGAGGTCGTCATGAAGGAAATCTCAAAATGGTGGAGCGCAGATTTTATTTATCCCATTTCCGACTCCAAGTGGGTCAGCCCCTTGCATGTGGTGCCTAAGAAGAAAGGCACACGACTGTGATCAGTGAGTCGGGAGAGGAGATTGCTACACGAGTACCCACTTCTTGGCGGGTCTGCATTGACTACAGGAGACTCAACCAAGCCATCAAGAAGGATCATTTTCCCCTGCCTTTTATTGACCAGATCATTGAGAGACTGGCAAGGAAGAGCCATTATTGTTTTCTGGATGGGTACTCGGGCTACAACCAGGTGGCCATCGCTCCTGAGAACCAGGAGAAGACCACCTTTACCTGTCCCTTCGGCACATACGCCTTCCGACGCATGCCATTTGGGCTATGCAATGCCCCTGCGACTTTTCAGAGATGCATGTTGTCGATCTTTTCGGACATGGTAGGGGAATGTTTGGAGGTCTTCATGGACGATTTCTCGCTTTACGGCGACGGATTCGACTCCTGTCTTGACTGCCTAGACCGAGTACTCCAGCGATGTATAGAGGTCCATTTGATGCTATCATGGGAGAAGAGTCACTTTATGGTGACTCAAGGGACGGTGCTTGGCCACATCATCTCCAATAGGGGCATGGAGGTTGATCCGGCCAAGGTAGATGTCATTAGAAAACTCGCACCGCCATCCAATTTGAGGCAGTTACGGTCATTCCTGGGGCACGTTGGTTTCTACCGACGATTTATTCATGATTTCAGCAGGATTGCCCGGCTGTTGACTGACCTACTGACGAAAGACACCGAGTTCCTTGTCGATGACAAGTATCTTTTGTCCTTTGATATTCTCAAGCAGTGTGTTATAGAGGCTCCTGTTCTCTAGCCGCCTGATTGGTCTCTCCCATTCGAGATCATGACGGACGCCTCCGATTTTGCCGTGGGGGCCGTGCTGGGACAGAGGAGGTATGGAGTCCCCTTTGCTATCTACTACGCTAGCCACACATTGGATTCCGCTCAGCGGAATTATACGATCACAGAGAAGGAGATGCTAGCCGTAGTGTTCGCCCTAGATAAGTTCAGATCTTATATCATTGGATCTAGAGTGACCTTGTACACTGATCACACCACCATCCGATACCTCATGGCAAAGAAGGATGCCAAGGCCAAACTGACTAGATGGATCCTTCTACTCTAGGAGTTCGACATTGAGATCAAGGATAAGCCTGGAGTCAAGAATGTGGTGGCGGATCATCTCTCCCGTTTAGAGCAGCCTGAGGAGTCCGAGCATATTGATCCCATTAGTGAGACCTTCCCAGATGAGGAGATCCTTGCTATCGCCTCACTCCCATGGTATGCCGATATTGTGAACTTTCTCGTTGCTGGGAAAGTCCCACAAGATTGGCCCAGGCAGAGGCTTGAGACCTTCCTTGCGAAGGCCAAGTCCTACCACTGGGAGGATCCCATCCTTTACCACGAGGGAGGGGATAGCGTCTGGCGTAGGTGCATTCCTCAGGAGGAGCACCATAGCGTCCTCACTTACTGCCACAAGCTTGAGGTAGGAGGACATCATTCTGGGAGGAGAACGACACAGAAAGTGCTCCAATCGGGCTTGTGGTGGCCTACCCTCTTGAAGGACTCTAATGAGTTCGTGAAGAGGTGTACTGACTGTCAGAGGATGGGCACTTGTGGACAGCGTGATATGATGCCGATGCAGCCCATTCACTTCTGTGAGATTTTTGACGTATGGGGCATCGATTTCATGGGTCCATTCCCTAAGAGTCAGGGATTTGAGTACATTCTGTTGGCCGTTGATTATGTTAGTTGTTGGGTTGAGGCTATCCCCGCCCGAGCCGCTGATGCGAGGACAGTTTGCAGATTTTTTAGGAAGCACATCATCACACGATTCGGGGTACCTCGAGTATTGATTTCAGATGGAGGGTCTCATTTCATCAACGACCAGGTGAAGGCCCTTGCTAGCGAGTTCGGCATAGACCATCACGTTGCTACACCTTACCATCCACAGACGAATGGTTTAGCCGAGGTGTCGAACAGGGAGATCAAGACTATATTGCAGAAAGTCATCCGCCCTGACCGAAAGGATTGGTCACAGCTTTTGGACTCGGTCTTGTGGGCATATAGGACGTCTTTCAAGACACCATTGGGCACCTCTCCCTTTCGCCTCGTATTTGGCAAGCCGTGCCATTTGCCTGTTGAGCTGAGACACATGTCACTTTGGGAAGTCACTGAGATACTTATGGATCCAGATGGTGTAGGAGACTAGAGGAGGGCAGAGTTAGCAGCCCTGGAGGAGTTGAGAGATACCGCCTTCTCAAACAGCCTACAGTATAAGGAGAGAGTGAAGGAGTGGCATGATTCTCACATCAGCCACAAGCATTTTGAGCCTGGACAGAGAGTATGGTTGTTTGATGCTAGGCTTCGTTTATTTCCAGGGAAGCTACAGAGCAAGTGGAAGGGACCCTACTTGGTGAGAAAGGTACACGACAACGGTATCATTGATATATCCGAGTTATCTTCTGAGAGTACCTTTCGTGTGAACGGCCAGCGGCTCAAGCCATTTCTAGATCATGAGCCGCGGGTCGTTGATGTTGCCCCTATTCATTTTGTGTGAGATGTGGTCTTTGACTCACATCTAATGCATCTCACGCCTGATTTTCCCTGATCTTCCGACCTGTATAGATCCAGATGTCCATATCAACACATTCTTTAGTCCCACATCCTGTTTGTCATCGTTGATTATGCTACACTTAGGGTGCACTTTACCCTAAGTATAGGGGGGATGTGAGACCTTTGGGTATTTCTTTTGTTTCTGTCTACCCCTATTTTTGCTGCCTATACTTAGGGATATTTTACCCTAAGAATAGGGGGGGTAGACCCTGTATATTCTCCACTCGGTTTCCCTTTTGTGTACATCCTGCTATATTTAGGATTACTTGATCCTAAGTATAGGGGGAAGACCCGAGTTCCTTTTGACTTTCTATTCATTCATTCGTCTTTGTATATAGCCTTCCTTTTCACTTCCCTATACCTAGCACGAGTTATGTCTTCTTCATCGCTCTTGACTCTGAGGACATCGTTCGAGCTAAGTGTAGGGGGGTGTGTATATATTTCATATATACTTTAGCCATAACTCGTACTTTGTGTGAGTGTGTAAATAAATAAAATGGCTAAAAACCTTAAAGCCACAAAAATTAAAAAAATTTCATGTACATAAACATTCTTTTATTTGCACATAAATAGCTAGTGTACAAATTATTTTTGTAAAAATGTTTTCAAAAACCTTTTGTGTAAAGCTTGTGTAAATATTTTCTTATCAAAATTATGTATATAGTACAAATTTTTTCCAAAATGTTTTGAAAATCAAAAGTTTGCAAAAATCTTGTATAAATGTGTGTAAATACCTTTTGCAAAACTTGCACTTCATGCATCATTCATTCATGATTTCAAAACATTTTTCAAAAATTTTGCATGATTGTAAAAATTTGTGTAAATAGCATCTTTTGTACATATGTATATAGTTTTTCTGGATGATAGTTGACATTTCAACTAGCCTAGAATTAAATTGGGTAATGGAGCTTGATTAAGATCTTAATCCACCTAATTTATAAGAGGAACCTTATAGGGCTTAGGTTTAAGGCTTTTCAGGTCCATGGTGACTTAATTCTTTGAGTCCACTAGGCTATGATCACATGTCATCTCAATGAGCCTAAGTAGAGCACTTAACAACAACACATGACTCATAGGGACAATGGCTTTACTTGGACACCAGCACTTAGAACCGAGCTCTCTACGGAGGAGGTGGTGAGGAGGCAGTCTTCCTTGACTTGGGGTAGCATATGAGGGTAGTACTTCTAGGCGGAACCTCTCTTCTTCTTTTAGTGAAGGAAGTGTGTCTCAACTTGGTCTGGTTGCCATGAGGTCTAACGACGGGAGTTGTGGGTTGCAATAAAGCTTCAAAAGAGGGATAGTCTACTAGCTCAAGAGGAAAAACTCCTTGTATATATGCTGCACATGTATATGTTGTATAGATGCACTTGAAAAAAAATGCAAAAAGAAAATAACTCCAAAAAAGTGGCGGGTCTGAGAGAAAATGATAATCCCACCGGAGTATGTATATAGAATGCAATAAGCAAAGCTTGAGATCCATGCCCTACCTTTTGTAGCTTGCAGCAGGGAAACTTGGCTACACTGGTCAAGCTCCCAAGGATACATGGCTACACTGGCCATGGTCCATTCTCTTCTTCCTCCTCTTCTTGAGCCGGTTGAACTTGAACTTAGAAGGGAATACCTCGCTCCTCGAGGAAAGAGTGGCCAGATTGAGGTCATAGAGTTATCTTGTTGGGGAGGGTTGTCAAGTTGCCATTTCTGAGGTGGAGAGCTTATACCTCACATTCACAGGACAAGGAAAGATTCATGGTCTTCAGGGTTTGTGATTGATGACTTGTTCTGATGGAGCATTGAGGAGTCTTGATTAAGAGATTAGTGGAACTTAGAGGCTGTTGAGTTTTAGGCTTAAGTCCAAATAAGGTTCTGACACATTAATAATCCAAAGATCTGATCGAGCTCCATACCTCAATTTAATGAAGGCAAGTTTAATAATCAACCTTGATCCATGTACATTCTTCTCTTTTTCTTTTTTTCTTTCTTCTTTTTCACTTCTTTTTCAAATAAGTGTTTGCTAAGGGAGTAGCAAAGTTAAGTATAGGGGGGTGATGAATACTCATTCATCACTCTTTATTCTTATATTTTAGCTACAAAAACCTTTGCAAATGCATGTATATATTTGTAAATACAAATAATTACCAAAAGCATGCATGGTGTAAAAAGTAATAATTAGCATGTTTTTGTGCAAAAATAAAAGAATAAAGATCAAAAAGAAAAAGAGGGAAATATTTAGAATAAATATTGAGCAACCTAACCCAAGGGAGGGCTCAGCATGGGCCTGACCGCATAAAAGCCAAAGTAGAGGGAGATAGGGGCTCATGTGTGTAAATATATTTGTAAATATAATAAAAATATTTTCCTCCAAAAAGAGACTAAAATGGGCTTGTAAATACTTGTATATATTTATAAATATAAAAATCAAAATAAAAATGGAAAAATAAAAAGAAAACAAAAACCTTCACCTTGTGCATATTCATCATGTACATAGCCACTCCTATATTTATTTCACCTTATAAATAACTAAAATTAATTTTCATAAAATTTGTATATATTCTACTTTTTATGTTGTAAATAAATAAAATAGAAACAATTAAGACAAAAACAAAATAAAAAGAACAAAAATAAAAATTAGAAAATACATTGTAAATATACCATGTATATATATGTACATATGTATCTATTTCACCTATGTATATAAATAATAAAAATAAAATAAAAATATCTTTTTATTCCTAATTTTATGATATAAATAATTAAAATATAAAATAGGAATAAAAATGTATAAAAATAACAAATTAAAAATCAAAAATTAAAAAGACATATTGTACAAATACCTATATATAGCTATATAGTGTAAATACCTCATTTTATTTTGAAAAATTAATTAAAAGTCACCAAAAATAGAAAAAAAATAAAACAAAAATATTTCATGTTTTGACTTTTTAATAATTCGGCCATTTGCTATTTTTAATTGAATTTCTAAATATTTTCCACGTGGCCTGCTTCCACTGGTCCACGGGGACGTTGACCCCCCGGTCAACTCCCCCCCCAGGACCACCCCGTCCTGGATCCGTGCCCGCAACCCGACTTCTCGACATTTTGCACAGTCGATCCGATTTTGGAATCCGTTAACCCCGGGCTCTAATCCGAGCTTGATCATCCCTGATCCACGCCCGGGGTGGATTTTGGGGATCCGCGCTCTGAGCTGCTCGCCCGACCTCCCGATAGCCGGACCCCTAGAAGTATAAAGTCCCAGCTCCGCCACTTCATTCCGCATCTTTGGCTCGTCATTTCTCCACCCAGTGACCTCCATCTTCCGCGCGAGAGTGACAGCTTGCCCCAGAGGTGTAGCAGCGAGGCAGAGGGTGCTCGAACCACTGATCCGGCGAGCTAGCGCCGCCGTGCTCCGCCCAGAGCAGGAGCTCAAGCCTCGGACGACGATGGTCCTCGAGGTAAGGACCTAGAGCACCAACTGCTCTTCCCCAGTCGATCCCTCCACCCAGGTAGCTTAGATTCTTTCCCATTTTCTCTGATTTTGATTTAGCCCCAATTCGCGCCGTCGCCGACCTTCGCTGATTCCGACCATCTCACCCTCCCGTTCGATCATCGGAATCCTCCATCGCACTCGCCTTCCTCCCACACACGTTCTACGCCCCTCCGCTCAACCCAGCTCGCACAGGAGCTGGGGATTCGAGCTCCTCCGTCCACCTCTCGCCGGAGCTCGACCACCATGCCTCACCGTTCACTATCACCACGCCTAACGGGGTCGAGGCAGTTTGCCCTCGACCCGCGAGTTTGCTGATGCACTTTGCAGGTATATCCAAGCCCATCTGAGGGCTTGGACCATTTGGTCCAGCAGCTCCGCCTCCGCCGGACTTGCCAGAGCTTCTCGGAGCTCCATCGAGTCATCGGAGGCCTCCATTCGACGCGAAAGACTTCCACGCTCCTTCTTCGATCCTCAAAGGCCTTCCAGGAGGAGACCAGCACCGTCACGAGCCCGACGAAGTTCGTCGGAGCCTAGTTCTTCCTCCATCCTTCAGAGACGTCTGATCGACCCCGAGCTCCAGTCTTGATCCTGACCGTTCATCCGAGGAGCGTCCAGCGCCTTCCGATCTTGGGAGGGGCGATCTGGACCGTTGATGCATGAGGTTTAGCCACAACGCCCCTCCACCGTGCGATCTTCCACGTGGCGATGCCTTGGCCGTCCGATCAACCCATGGAGTCCAGTGTTGGAGTGCCACTCGTCCTCGACCGTTCGATCCACCACATGGCATCCATCCGACGGCCTCATTAATAAAGGGTAATTTATCCCTTAGGCCCTTAGTTTAGTTTAATTTCGTTGCAGCCCTGTAAATATTTTTAGGATTTTATTTACGTGGGTACATTTGCACTCCGGCCCTTGTCTTGTTTGCTATTTGCATATATACCCCCGCCTGTAGTGTGTCACGTGCTTCGACACGTGTTTGATGGGATATTTGCGGATTTAGCCTTGTAGTTTTGGGATGTTCATGAATGAATGAATAGTTTTATATAATTGCAATTATACCCCTATGCGTGAGTTATTTGTGTATGTGCGCTTATTTGTGGGTAATTTACAAACAGGTCCTCGGACTTTTGGTACCTGTTACCAAATAGTCCCAGAACTTTGTTTTGTTTGCATTTAGGTCTTTGAGTGCCCCAAACACGCGTTGCGCGTGTGATTTCGTGGGATTTTTGCACCGGACCCCCCAGAACTTTGGATATTTACGTACAGGTCCCTGTGCACTATACCTAGGTTTTATTTTTGAATAAAATATCAAACCTACTCCAAATTCCATGAAAATTGGATACATGGCTCCTGCCATGTTGTAAAATTTTCTAGAATTTTTGGAGACATTTTTGCTTTTATTTGATATTTTAAAAAATCAAAAACATCCATTTTTGTTACTATTTGATTTAAAAATTCAAAAAAATATTAAAACTTATCTAAAAATTACAAAAACATTAGCTACTATTTATGTTGTTGTGTTTGATGTTTTGGCCAATTTTGGCCATTTTTCATTATATAAAACTCATAAAAATTACAAAACACCTAAAAACCTATAAAAATTCTAATAAATAATCTAAAAATCCAAAATTAATAATTAAGGTGCCTAAATTTTCCTTGTTTCTTCCTCTTTAAAGAAAAATTTCCTCCATGCTTATTGGGGACTTTTAGATATTTTATCTAAGTCTCTTAAGCTCGGCTGGACAGTACCTTTAGTTTCTTGCATTGTTTTATTTTTAGAAAATTAAATAAAAATCAGAAAAATCCCAAACATTCACTAAAAATAGTAAAAATCATAAAATACACAAAAACATTTTTATTGGAATTTTTGACTGATTTTTGATGCATTAAATAAATTGTTGAATTGCCTTGTTTCTTTGTTTTCCTTATTTTCTTAATTCTTTAAAAATAAAAAAAAAATTTATAAAAATTAAAATCCACTAAAAATACCTTTTATTTTATTTTATTTTATTTTTGACTACTTCGTAGGCCGCCAGACCATCACGTGCTCCTTGTGTTCGACCCTGGTCGCTATACCAGGTTAATAAAATAGCAAGACCGCTATTAGATGTTTGATTGATTTTTATCATATTTGGTGGTCTCTTTTTCTTGATTGACACACGAGCGATTGAGGTCACAACGACCATTTGAGATATACCTGATCTACCTCGCTTGCTCGGTTTTCGTGTCGTCTGTGCACACCCCCCTATACTTAGGATAAAGTACGTCCTAAGTATAGAAGACCGAGAAAAGAGGCGACACCTTTTCGGTAGAAAAAGAAGATAGAAAAGGAAAAGAAGAAAAGTAGAAAAGAGATGAAGATGGAAGACGAGATCAGAGGATGTACACATCACTCCCCCTATAGGTAGGGTAAAAGAAGCCCTATGTATAGGCAACAACAAGAGTAATGAAACGGAACGACAAATGAACACTCAGCTCATCCACCCCCCTATACTTAAGACAAGGTACGTCCTAAGCAAGGCAAATAAAAGAATGGGTGGATGAGCAATACGGGAGATGGACAAGAGATAAACGAGTGAGAATATACAACAAAGATGGATGCCCACAGGAACAAGAAGGTAGAAAGCAGACCTTCTTGTGGGACCACTGAGGAATGGATCTAGTATGGTGCAGGTCGATATCGAGATCCATAGTGGATGGAATCCGATCAGGGTCGACAAGGTGTAGGTCCTCAGTGGACCTAGGGTGTGAAGGCACAAACGGGTCAGTGGAAGTAGTACTGCTAGGTCTGGCCTTGGGAGTCTCGCTGATATCAAAATGAAATGGGACGAACTCATCATCGTCGGAAGAAGTGTAGTCAGAGTCGTCCTGTGAGGTGTCATCCAAGTCAAATCCAAAAGGAACGAACTCATCAACGGAAGTAGTCGAACTGTGTTCGTCCTCTACAATCTCAACCGGATCGTCTTTTTCATCAAAAGTCCTTAATTCCTGAATAAAAGCAACCAAATCAAATATGGCCTTGGTCTCATCTGAATCTAAATGAACAGGAATGGACTCATCAGTGAAAGTAATCGAATAATGTCCGCCCTGTCTAGTCTCTAAATCTGTCGCCCGCTCTAGGGTATCAATCGTGTAAATCCTACACATGTCATCAACACATCGCCAATCACAGGAAGCGGAAACACCAAGGTCTATGCTTTCTGAGTCATCCTCCTTGGAGATGAATTCTCGGGTCTCATCATCGGTCATAAAGAAAGTCTCTCTGATATCCTCATAAAGTTCATAGGCGTTAGGGTTAGCCAGAATAGGTGTAGTCACATCAAGTGCAGGTCTCTGGTCAACTGTGGGTACAGTGATCAACACTTCGCTCTCGACAAAAGGACGGAAGCGAATCTCTCCTGATCCGTAATTAATAACAACCCTCGTAGAGGAGAAAATAAATCTGTCATGGTCAAGATATGACGCTCAGATATGCTCCTCTACTTTCTCTTCTTGGGAAGAGGAGTAGATAAATCAGTCATGGCTTGCTGAAGTGGGGCATGGATGATCTCTTGTATGGTGGCCACCACTTCAGGTTCAATTAATATTTTTTTTTAAATTTTTGAACCTCCTCCATACAAGCAGTATGTACAGCGGCATCCTCGGGGTCAAAGGTGGGACAAGATGTGAATGGTTGTGTAGTCAAGGGATCTGTTAGGTGGCCTCTCTCCTCACAGTCTGAATCAACCAAAGATCTCCCGAACTCTTTTTGGATTTTTAAAATTTTCTTAATTTTTTGTATTTTGGATGATTGCAAGCTCTCATGGAAATTCTCGAATGAACCCATTTCATCAAATGGTGGAATGTCATGGTCACTCTTATTTTTACTAGTGAGGTTGTCAATCCTCTGTCTCATATGATCCATCATCTGGGTCAAGTGCTCAAGGGTGGACTCCATGAAAGGTGACTCCAAAAGATTAGTCTGGGTGGATGTGAAGGTGGAAAATACAGATGTGGAGGTGGATGTGGATAGCAGTCCGAGTCCTGAATCTGTGACTGAGGCAGATATGTACAAAAATCAGAAAAAATAGGAGGAGGATCCTCCTGATAAACAGGAGGTGGACCGACCGGAGTGAACAAGGGATCCGTAAAGTCTGGATAAATACGCTCCAGGGGTCCATCTCGAAAACAAAAAGGAAATGATCAGGAGAGCATGAAGGTCAAATCAAGAGAGTGAGAAAAAGGCACAAGTGCATAGAAGCGATCTAGAGTACACACAAGCAATCACAAACAAACTCACACAAAATAAACTCTCAATTCACCTACTCAACTCGGTATAGATCGCAAATACGGTCTTTTTATCTTATCTGTTTTAGAGTTAGATGAGAAGTTCAAAAATTGCGCAAACACTTAGGGGCTTGATAGGATTGTGGCACTAATCCTTAGTGTGTGCGCGAGTAATGTAAAACGAAGACAATGAGGGGATTACGCGCCCCGAGACAAGATTTTTCTTTTTGGTCTATTTTAGGGTCGAATAATGTTAGCAGTCCCAATTTTATTTGTTATCATTTTTTTTTGGATTTTTAGTGAGAACGCATGCCCCTAACGAGGAGTAAATTCCTTTAAGCACCTAGGTGATCAAAATCAGAGGTAGAATAGCTAAAAGCAATGCAAGCGACAAACGATGATGAATACTAAAGCGTAAATGCTCACCTTGCCTCCAGCACTCTACATGCAAGGATGCTCAGTGATGACACCCCGAAGACCCTCAAGACCCGGGTGAAGGTACTGAAACAAGGGTCGTTGCGACCCGGATCTCAGAGGATAGGTGTATCAAGAAAAATATCGAACCGCGAAAGAAATCAGAGATCAAAACACGAAGTGCGGTCCTAGCTATGAGATTAACCTGGTATAGCACCCAGGGTCGAACACAAGGAGCACGGGTTGGCCTAGGGCCTACGAAGTAGTAAAAATGAAATAAAAGAAAAACAAAATGTTTTTAGTGGTTTTTAATATTTTTTATATTTTTTTTTGGATTTTTAATATGTAAGGAAAATTAAAGAAAACAAAACCAAGCACACTTGAGCAATTTATTTAACACACCAAAAATCAAGCAAAAATTCAAGAGAAATTGTTTTTATGTTTTTTAGGTTTTTTAATGTTTTTGGTGAATTTTTGGGATTTTTATAAGGTGTATTTTATTTTCTAAAAATCAAACAGTGCTAAAAAGATGAGGTACTGTCCAGCCAGAACCAAAACCCTTAAATAAAATATCTAAGGATCTCAACAGGTTCTGGAGGTAATTTTCCTATATTCTAGATAAAATAAGGAAAATTGGAGCACCAAAATTATTGTTTTTGGATTTTTAGATTATTTATTATAATTTTTATGAGTTTTTAGGTGTTTTTAGATTTTTAGGGTTTTTACTCAATGAAAAATAGCCAAAATTGGCTAGAAATTCAAACAACACACAAAAAACAGTAATTAATTTTTTTAGAATTTTTGGGGTTGTTTTTATATTTTTTTGGGATTTTTAAACCTAGACAGTAGCTAAAATAGAGGTTTTTGAATTTTTAAAAATAGCAAATAAAATCAAAAATGTCCTCAAAAATTCTCAAAAATCCTACAACATGGCAGGAGCCATGTGTCAAATTTTCATCGAATTTGGAGGTGGTTTGATTTTTTATTCAAAAATATAAAGGGGGCACAGTGCACAGGGACTTAAGTGCAAATACCCGAAACTCTGGGGGTCCAGGTGCAATTTGCCCAGCAAATCACGCGCGAGGCGCGTGCCTGGGGCACTCAGGGACCTTCTGGTAATAAAAACCAAGTTCTAGGACCTTTTGGTAACTCGTACCAAAAAGTCCAGGGGCTTGGATGCAATTAACCCACTAAAATCCGCACATGCGCATATACAACACTCACAGGGGTATAAAAGCAATTACCAAAAAGTTTCTACCCATTCAATAACCAACCAGAACTACAGGATAATAGATGCAAATAACCCAGACAAAGCACGTGGCGAAGCACGTGGGCTTACATACACAGAGGCATAATTGCAAATAAAAACAAGCACGAGGTCCAATGTGCAATTTACCCTACATAAATAAAACTACTAAAATAGTTACAGGACTAGGACTGAAAACAAAAACTAAGAGGGGGCCCTAAGTAAATTACCCCTTTATTTGTCGATGGCTGGATGCGCGCCACGTAGATGATCCAACGGTCCTGGTGAGTGGCGCCTTTCTCTCCTTCGCACGTGGGCCGATCGACGGTGCAGAGGGGGCCACGTGGAAGATCTAACGGGTCAGGTGCTGTGGCCTCTCTCTCTCTGCACTAGCGGTCCAGATGGCTCCTCTGGATGATCGGGTGGTTGCTGCTCCTCGATGAACGGACGGACACGATCGAAACTGGAGCGGAGGGGCTATCGGACGGTGCTGGAGGTCCCTCGAAGAACAAGTGGCCGGCGAGGTTCACCGGCCTAGTGCACGCGCTGCGGGCCTCTTCAGCTGCCTCCAAGGATCGGAGAAGATCGGCGATGGCGTCCCGCAGCTGGTGGTGGCTTCAGATGGCCCAGCCGAGCCCTGGAGGGGCTCCGGCGAGGTCGGCGGCGAACAGCTCCTGGCCTGAATGCGAGGGGGCCTCAGATGGCTCCCTCTTGACCTGCAAAGTGAACCAAAAGCTTCGCGGGTCGAGGGCAAAGTGCCTCGACCCGATGAAGCGACGTGAAGGTGAAGGATGCGTCGGGGCGGATGAGCTCCGACGAGCGGAGGATGGTGGAGCTCGAATCCTAGCTCCAGGGCGAGCTGGGTTGAATGAATGGGCGTAGAAGGTGCGTCGGAGGATGGCGAAGGTGGGCGTAGATTCCGATGATCAAAATGATGCTCGATGTGGCCGGAATCTAAGGAACTCGACGGAGATGCGATTTGGGCGAAACAAGAAATTAAACTAAATGGGCGAGCTAGAGTGCTACCTGGGTGGAGCGGAAGACTGTGCTAGAGCGTGGCTAGCTCCTGGTCGTCGCCTCGAAGGTCGTCACTGCCTGAGGCTCGAGCTCCTGCAAGCGGCGGAGCACGGCGGCGCAAAGCTGCCGGATCGATGGTCGGGGCACCCTCCCCTCACTGCGACAAAGGCTACCGCGAGCTGTCACCTCGGGGTTTACAATGGAGGTCACGGGAATGAGAGTGGCGAGCCAAAGATGGAGAATGAATGCGGCGGAGCTCGGCTTTTATGTGGGTGCAGGTCCGGGAAGAAGAGCTCGGGTCCGGCTCGATGGAGCACGGATCCCTAGGATAGATGTCGGGCGAGATTCTCGGATACCTGGGGAGTAATTAGGACCATGGATTAGGCTAAATGGAGGTCGGATCTGGTTGGAATAATTGGGCGAAGTTGGGTCCGCGAACAAGATCCGTGGGAAGTGGTCCACAGGGGGGAGTTGACCGGGCGATCAACAATCCCCGTGGACCAATAGGAATCAGCCACGCCATAAATAGCTTGGAAATTCAAAATAAAATAGGAAATGGCCGATTCATGAAAAACTCAAAACATCAAAAATGTTTGTCTTAATTTTTTCTATTTTTTGTGAATTTTAATTAATTTTTGGAAATCAAAATAAGGTATTTACATAATAGGTCTATACATAGGTATAAGTACAATATTGAGTTTTTAATTTTGATTTTTACTTAGTTATTTTTATACATTTTTATTCCTATTTTATATTTTATTTATTTATAGGATAAAATGAGGAATAAAAGGCTATTTTTATTTTATTTTTATTATTTATATACATAGGTGAAATAATTAGTTATATACAACTATATACAAGGTATATATACAATATATTTTTGTATTTTAATTTTGTAATTTTTATTTGATTTTTGTTTTGATTCTTTTTATTTATTTTATTTACACTATATAACATAGAATATTTACAAGAAGTTTTGAAAATAAATAAATCTATTTACAAGGTTAAATAGATAAGGGGGTGGTTTATGTACATGGTGAAAGGGTGTTTTTGAGTTTTTGATTTTTAAATTTTTATTTTGTTTTTATACTTTAAAAATATGTACAAATATTTACAAATATTTACAACATATTTTTGGGTGAGGAAAATATATATAGTTTATTTATTTACAAATATTTACACTAGAGCCCCTATCTCCCTCTACTTTGGCTTTTATGCGGTCAGACCCATGCTAAGCCCTCCCTTGGGTTAGGTTGCTCAATATTTATTCTAAATATTTCCCTCTTTTTCTTTTTAATCTTTATTCTTTTATTTTTGCACAAAAACATGCTAATTATAAGTATTTACAAACATGCATGCTTTTGCTAATTATTCCTATTTACACATATCTACATGCATTTGCATAGGTTTTTGTAGCTAAAATATAAGAATAAAGAGTGATGAATGGGTATTCATCACCCCCCTATACTATACTTTGCTAGTCCCTTAGCAAACACTTATTTGAAAAAGAAGTGAAAAAGAAAGAAAGAAAAAGAAAAAGAGAATGTACATGGATCAAGGTTGATTATTAAACTTGCCTTCATTAAATTGAGGTATGGAGCTCAATCAGATCTTTGGATTATTAATGTGTCGGAACCTTATTTAGACTTAAGCTTAAAACCTAACAGCCTCTAAGTTCCACCAATCTATAACCAAGACTCCTCAATGCTCCAGATCAGAACAAGTCATCAATCACAAACCCTGAAGACCATGAATCTTTTCTTGTCCTGTGAAAGTGAGGTCTAAGCTCTCCACCTCAGAAATGGCAACTTGACAACCCTCCCCAACAAGGTAACTCTATGACCTCAATCTGGCCACTCTTTCCTCGAGGAGCGGGGTATTCCCTTCTAAGTTCAAGTACAACCGGCTCAAGAAGAGGGGGAAGAAGAGAATGGGTCAAGGCCAGTGTAGCCAAGTACCCTTGGGAGCTTGACCAGTGTAGCCAAGTCTCCCTGCTGCAAGCTACAACAGGTGGATCATGAAACCAAGCTTTGCTTATTGCACTTATATACATACTCCGGTGGGATTATCATTTTCTCTCAGACCCACCACTTTTTTGGAGTTCTTTTCTTTTTTCACATTTTTTTTTCGAGTGCATCTCTACAACATGTACATGTGCAGCATATATACAAGGAGTTTTTCCTCTTGAGCCAGTAGACTATCCCTCTTTTGAAGCTTTATTGCAACCCACAACTCCCGTCGTTAGACTTCATGGCAACCAGACCAAGTTGAGACGCACTTCCTTCACTATAAGAAGAAGAGAGGTTCCGCCTAGAAGTACTACCCTCATATGCTACCCCAAGCCAAGGAAGACTGCCTCCTCACCATCTCATCCGTAGAGAGCTCGGTGCATAGTGCGGTTGTCCAAGTAAAGCCATAATCTATATGAGTCATGTGTTGTTGTTAAGTGCTCTACTTAGGCTCATTGAGATGACATGTGATCATAGCCTAGTGGACTCAAAGAATTAAGTCACCATGGACCTGAAAAGTCTTAAACCTAAGCCCTATAAGGTTCCTCTTAGAAATTAGGTGGATTAAGATCTTAATCAAGCTCCATTTCTCAATTTGATTCCAGGCTTAGTTTAAATGTCAACTATCATCCAGAAAAACTATATACATATGTACAAAAAGATGCATATTTACACAAATTTTACAATCATGCAAAATTTTTGAAAAATGTTTTGAAATCATGAATGATGATGCATGACGTGCAAGTTTTGCAAAAAGATATTTACACACATTTACACAAGATTTTTGCAAACTTCTTGATTTTCAAAACATTTTGGAAAAATTTTGTACTATATACATAATTCTGATACAAAAATATTTACACAAGCTTTACACAAAAGATTTTTGAAATCATTTTTACAAAAATAATTTGTACACTAGCTATGTATGTGCAAATAAAAGAAGATTATGTACATGAAAATTTTTAATTTTTGTGGTTTTTAGCCATTTTTATTTATTAACACACTCACACAAAGTACGAGTTATGGCTAAAGTATATATGAAATATATACACACCCCCCTATACTTAGCTCGAACGATGTCCTCGGAGTCAAGAGCAATGAAGAAGACATAACTCGTGCTATGTATAGGGAAGTGAAAAGGAAGGCTATACAAAAGGAAAATGAAAAGTCAAGAAGGACTCGGGTCTTCCCCCTATACTTAGGATCAAGTAATCCTAAGTATAGCAGGCTGTACACGAAGGGAAACCCGTGTGGAGAATGTACAGGGTCTACCCCCCCTATACTTAGGGTAAGATATCCCTAAGTATAGGCAGCAAAACAGGGGTAGACAGAAACAAAAGAAATACCCGAAAGGTCTCACATCCCCCCTATACTTAGGGTAAAGTGCACCCTAAGTATAGCAGAATCACAAGATGAAGAAAGGGATGTGGGACTAAGGAATGTGGTGATATGGACATCTGGATCTATATACAGCGGAGGATCAGTAAAGCTCAGGCGTGAGATGCATTAGATGTGAGTCAAAGACCACATCTCACGCAAAATGAATAGGGGAAATATCAACGACCCGCGGCTCATGATCTAGAAATGGCTTGAGCCGCTGGCCGTTCACTCGAAAGGTACTCTCAGAAGACAACTCAGATATGTCGATGCTACCGTTGTCGTGTACCTTCCGAACCAGATAAGGTCCTTTCCATTTGCTCTGTAGCTTCCCTGGAAATAGTCTAAGCCTCGCATCAAACAGCCATACTCTCTGTCATATCTCAAAATGCTTGTGGCTGATATGGGAATCATGCCACTCCTTGACTCTCTCCTTATAATGTAGGCTGCTTGAGAAAGCTGAATCTCTAAGCTCCTCTAGGGCAGCTAGCTCTGCCCTCCTCTGGTCTCCTATACCATCTGGATCCATAAGTATGTCTGTAACTTCCCAAAGTGACTTGTGCCTCAGCTCAACAGGTAAATGGCATGGCTTGCCATATACGAGGCGAAAGGGAGATGTGCCCAAAGGTGTCTTGAAAGACGTCCTATATGCCCACAAGACCGAGTCCAAAAGCTGTGACCAATCCTTTCGGTCAGGGCGGACGACTTTCTGCAGAATAGTCTTGATCTCCCTATTCGACACTTCGGCCAAACCATTCGTCTGTGGATGGTACGGTGTAGCAACACGATGGTCTATGCCGAACTCGCTAGCAAGTGCCTTCACCTGGTCGTTGATGAAGTGAGATCCCCCATCAGAAATAAGAACTCGTGGAACCCCGAACCGCGTGATGATATGCTTCCTCAAAAATCTGCAAACTGTCCTCGCATCAGCGGCTCGGGCGGGGATAGCCTCCACCCAACGACTCACATAGTCTACGGCCAACAGAATGTACTCGAATCCCTGACTCTTAGGGAATGGACCCATGAAATCGATGCCCCATGCGTCAAAAACCTCACAGAAGTGAATGGGCTGCATCGGCATCATATCACGCTGTCCACAAGTGCCCATCCTCTGACAGTCAATACACCTCTTCACGAACTCATCTGAGTCCTTGAAGAGGGTAGGCCACCACAAGCCGGATTGGAGCACTTTCTGTGCCGTTCTCCTCCCAGAATGATGTCCTCCTGCCTCAAGCTTGTGGCAGTAAGTGAGGACGCTATGGTGTTCCTCCTGAGGAATACACCGACGCCAGACGCTATCCCCTCCTTCGTGGTAAAGGATGGGATCCTCCCAATGGTAAGACTTGGCCTTCGCAAGGAAGGTCTCAAGTCTCTGCCTGGGCCAATCTTGTGGGACTTTCCCAACAACGAGAAAGTTCACAATATCGGCGTACCATGTGAGTGAGGCGATAGCAAGGATCGCCTCATCTGGGAAGGTATCTCGGATAGGATCTATCTGCTCAGTCTCCTCAGGCTGCTCTAATCGGGAGAGATGATCCGCCACCACATTCTTGACTCCAGGCTTATCCTTGATCTCAATGTCGAACTCCTGGAGTAGAAGGATCCATCTAGTCAGTCTGGCCTTGGCATCCTTCTTTGCCATGAGGTACCTGATGGCGGTGTGATCTGTAAACAAAGTCACTCTAGATCCGATGATATATGATCTAAACTTATCCAGGGCAAACACTACGGCTAGCATCTCCTTCTCTGTGACTGTATAATTCCGCTGGGCGGAATCCAATGTGCGGCTAGCGTAGTGTATAGCAAATGGTACTCCATCCCTCCTCTGTCCCAGCACTGCCCCTACAGCAAAATCGGAGGCGTCCGTCATGATCTCGAATGGGAGAGACCAATCAGGCGGCTGGAGGACAGGAGCCTCAATCACACACTGCTGGAGAGTAGCAAACGACGAAAGACACTTGTCATCGACAAGGAACTCGGTGTCTTTCGTCAAGAGGTCAGTCAACGGCCGGGCAATCCTGCTGAAATCCTGAATAAATCTCCAATAAAATCCAACGTGCCCCAAAAATGACCGTAACTGTCTCAGATTGGACGGCGGTGTGAGTTTTCTAATGACATCAACCTTGGCCGGATCAACCTCCATGCCCCTGTTGGAGATGATATGGCCAAGCACCGTCCCTTGAGTCACCATGAAGTGACTCTTCTCCCAAGATAGCACCAAGTGATACTCAATACATCGCTGGAGTACTCGGTCTAGGCAGTCAAGACAGGAGTCGAATCCGTCGCCGTAGACCGAAAAATCGTCCATGAAGACCTCTAGGCACTCCCCTACCATGTCCGAAAAGATCGACAGCATGCACCTCTGAAAAGTCGCTGGGGCGTTGCATAGCCCAAATGGCATGCGTCGAAAAGCATATGTGCCGAAGGGACAGGTAAAGGTGGTCTTCTCCTGATCCTCAGGAGCGATGGCCACTTGGTTGTAGCCCGAGTACCCATCCAGGAAGCAATAATGGCTCTTCCCTGCCAGTCTCTCAATGATCTGGTCAATAAAAGGCAGGGGGAAATGGTCCTTCTTGGTGGCTTGGTTGAGTCTCCTGTAGTCAACACAAACCCTCCAAGAGGTGGGTACTCGTGTAGCAATCTCCTCTCCCGACTCACTGATCACAGTCGTGATGCCCGTCTTCTTGGGCACCACATGCAAGGGGCTAACCCACTTGGAGTCAGAAATGGGATAAATAAAACCTGCACCCCACCATTTTTATATTTCCTTCATGACAACCTCTCTCAGGTTGGGGTTCAGACGCCGCTGGAACTCACGCGACGGCTTCGCCCCATCCTCGAGATAGATATGGTGGGAGCACACTGATGGACTAATCCCATGGAGATCTGCTACGCTCCATCCGATCGCCTTGCGGTTCTTTTCAAGAACCCCCATCAAACGGGATTCCTGCTCTCCAGTCAACTCAGCGGAGATGATGACTGGGTACATCTCTGGATCGCCCGCAAGGAATCGATACTTCAGCGAAGTAGGGAGCGGCTTCAGCTCTGGAATGCTGGGTGCCGGCAAATCTGGCTGCGGAAGAAACTGAGTGAAAGCTGCAAGGTCTGCCAAATCTGCCTGGGAAAGTGAAAGCATACTCTCGCAAACTGGATCGGGAGAAGGCGGCTCTACTGCACTGTCTCTGCTCGGCTCTGCATCTACCTCCTCCTCATCAATAGGCTCAACTGGACTCAAGTCTGGCATCTGATCATAGCAATCGGCCCAATCAGACTCTGAATCCGAGGGATCTGTATCAGAAACGGTGGCATCAGTACCACCGGGAAACAAGGTGGCATCAGCACCACCACCACTAGTCATCGTGCTGCGATCGAGGACCGGCTCCGCTGCCGCAATGGTATCCTGAACCAGGTCTGTGCTCTCCAGACTCTCCTCTGCTATCATCTCTGCCTCAGCTGTGTCTGAAAGTGAGAGGGTGGTCTGTGTCTCAAGGTCTGCCCAAGCTGCCTCATCATCTGTGATCACAAAATCACAGTCCTGGTGGATGTCTGGCTCTGCGTCTGTCAGCTGCTCTGAATCGGTACTCGCATCTGAGCGGGATCTGAATCTGGCTCTATAGTCCTCGACCGTCTCTATTTGTATACTCTCGCCCTGGACGCGAAAGTACACCTTCCCGCTATCATGATCAGTCACCGCCTTGGCTGTGGCCAAGAACGGACGACCAAGGATGATGGGGGTATCGGTCACTGACTCAGGGATCTCCATGTCCAACACTATGAAGTCCACGGGGAATTGCAGGCCCTGAATAGTGACGATAACGTCTCGTAATAACCCCTTCGGCCTCTTGACAGATCGATCAGCGAACTGAAGGACTGTCCTGCTCTGTCGAAGAGTGCCCAACTCGAAGCGGTCGAGAAGCGCTGCCGGAAGAAGGTTAATCGACGATCCGCTATCTAGAAGAGTACGGTCGAACCACTGCTCACTAATCTGGCATCTAACATACGGGGCCCCTGAATCTGGCCTCTTGGCTGGCAGTCGGTTCTGGATCGCAAAGCACGTGGCTTTGGTCAGCACATGTATCTCTGAAGTGTGGTTCCTCTTCCTCCTCCTGACTGTAGTCCTCTCTCTCAAAGATCTCTGGAGAAGGGGGATGTGCTGCAAAGCCTCCTGGAGGGTCAGCTGAATGTGAAATCGATCTATCATGCTCTGGCTGAACTCCTCAAGCTCTCTCTTTTTTGGATCATTTTTCTTCCCCTTCCCCATCTGAAGGGCTCTAGGGAAGGGGATCACTGGGTCCTTCTCAGATGAAGGACTAGGAAAAGGTCTAGACGGTTCAAGGACCGGATCCACACATACATCATGCACCACGGTGGGACCAAAAGAAAGTAAACCTTTTCCTTTATTCATAGCAGAGTTCTGAGATACATGGACACGAGGAAAAACAACATCTCTGTCTCTACAAACACCGGTGGCCTCAGTACCACCACGGGCTGGCTGCTCTGCTGCTGCTGAAGGTAGACGTCATGCGGCATCAGTACCACTGGCTGGCTCGGCTGCGTGGGTGGCATCAGTACCACCACCTAGATCTGGTGAAGCGGCGGCCTCAGTACCGCCGGTGGGAACAGCATCCTTGGTGGCCTCAGTACCACCGTCATCGTCTGGAGCGGCCTCAGTACTGCTCTCCTCCTCCTCCTGTGGCGCCTCGGGATGGTGCTCAGATGAGGCGCCGCCGCCTGCTGGGGTCCTACCGCTCCTAAGTGTGACAAAATCAGCATCAAATAAATCCGAAGATGTATCATCAAATGGGTCACTAGGAGTGGCTGACTCAGTATGTACTACCTGCTCAGATTTCCTCTTGAGGCTGTTCGGATTG
This sequence comes from Ottelia alismoides, assembly GCA_037367405.1. Classification (NCBI taxonomy): domain Eukaryota; kingdom Viridiplantae; phylum Streptophyta; class Magnoliopsida; order Alismatales; family Hydrocharitaceae; genus Ottelia; species Ottelia alismoides. The sequence goes on from JAZKJV010010337.1 coordinate 225,567, forward strand.
GGATCTATCTGGGCTGGTATGGCGGCCTTCCCTCTCACCAGGTCCCGCATCTCCTGGCGGAACTCGTCCATCTCCCGTCGGAATGTAGCCTGCTGGTCCGTGAGGAGGCGGGCGATGTCATCCAAAGCGGGGCTCTCGTGGGAGCCCGACGGGTGGCCTCTCTGTGGGTGAGGCTGCTGGAACTGCTGTGATGGGTAAGAGGGGTAGGATGGAGGGTGCTGCTGGTATCCCTGGTGAGCCTGCTGCTCACGTCTCCAAGGCTGTCCCTGCTGCTGATAGGGACGCGGACCGTAGGATGACTGCTGCTGATACGCTGGGGGCTGCTGCTGCGGCTGGTGCTGGTCTCTCTGATGGGAGTACTGCCCGCCCTGTCCTGACGGCTGCTGCTGGGGCTGGGCACCACCACTCCCCCACCTGAATCCGGGATGGTCTCGTCGGATCCCAGGCTGGGGACGGTCGTACCAGATCCCGTTGACATCCATCAACGGCTCGGCATCAAAGGGGGTTGGCGGGAGTACTGCCAGAGGCTGGTCCGGCTGGTAGACCACCATCTGCATCTCTGGGGATGGTGGAGACTGGTAGGTGGGTTGCGGCTGCTGGTACGGCTCCGCCTGTACAAGGTGAACCTGTCTAGGCTGCACTGGGGTGCTGGAGTGCTGGGACGAGCTGCTGCTGCTGCTGGCGTTGCCTCGCGACTGAAGACAGGGCTGAGAAGCCGTTTGTGCCTCCTGGAGACACATGAGCTGTGTCTTCATGTCGCTCAAGACCAGTGCCATCTGCTCCATCTGCTTGATACTCTGGCACTGCTTCTTCTCTATCAGCTCCATGCGGTCCAACTTCTCGCTGATGATACCCATGTCTGCAGCTGATGACTCTTCCTGTGCTGCTGCGACTGCAGACGAACTGGAAGGACCTGCATCTACCCGTGCTATCCTGTGGTACTGCACGGGTCCTGGCTGATGTGGCTGGGTCTTCTGAGTGTAGAGCCGGGTCTGGGACATCACCATGTAGTTCTCTGCCATCTCCTCAAAAATAGCCCAGACCTGGTCGTGGTCCTTGGCGAAGTAGGACCCGCCACAAGAAGCATTCACCAGGCCCTGTAGCTCTGGTGACAACCCACTGAAGAAGCTCTGAACTAAGTTCGGCTTCGTGATGTCATGGTGCGGGCATCTGTCCAAAAGCTCTCTGAACCTCTCCCAAGCCTCGTGGAACTGCTCGTTGGGGAACATGGAGAAGTTACTAATCAGGGCCCTCGCTGCATTCGTCCGCCCGAGTGGATAGTACTTGTTCAAGTACTCGGTGCGGAGCTGCTCCCAGGTATAGACAAATCTCCCCAAATGCTTCAGCCAGGTGGCTGCTCTATATGCCAGTGAAAAGGGGAATGCGATCATCCTGATCGTGTCCTGGTCCACATGTCTGTCGTGGACAGTGCTGCATATCATAAGAAACTCCTGGAGGTGGAGGTGGGGCTCCTCTGTAGCAAGTCCGTGGAATCGAGGAAGCATCTGCAATGTGTTCGGGGGGAACTTGAAGTCCCCCACGATGGCTGGAACCACAACCCAATGGTGCATCAGTGTAGATCCGGGGTTGTGCAACTCCCGCATCGGTCTAGGTGGTCCTGCTCCTCCTGCGGCTGCTGCCGCTGCGGCGGCGGCCGCGGCTGCTGCTGCTGCGGCTCGTGCCTGTGCATATGCATCCGGGATCTCCTCGGGCTCGCTCTGCTGGTCTCTCTCTGCTCTGAGCCTCTCCAACTCTCTCCTCATCTCCATCATGAATGCTCCCTGATCGCGGAGCTGCTGCTGGACTGTATCGAGTGATGCGATCAGGGTGGAGTTGATCGCTCCCTGGTCTAGTACAATGTGCTCTGGTCTACGGGAGTGATCATCAGAACTGCCTGCTCCGGCCATCTCGACGTCTACAAAATCAAATGAGCCCAACTCAGGTGCCGTCAAATGAATCAGTCTCTCCTCGGGCTCATGTCTCTCGGGAAGATCAGAAAGGGGATCGAGGGGGAACAGGGTGGAGTCGTACTCGGGCTCAGAGAGCGGGTTTGAGCTCTCGCGAGCCAACCTAGATGATGAGGTAGACGCGCCCGAAAGCGGTGCAGCCAGAGACTGCCTAAGAGATCGTCTACCCATCATCTTGATCTGGCGAGTAGGGCGGATGAGATCTGGAAAAATTATGATCGAAAAACAAACCCCCGGTTCACCAACGCAACGCGAGCTGAAGACTGTGAAAGTTCGGTCAAATTATCTTGTCGATTTTATTTTGGTGAACACTCAAGATATCAAAGCGCTTACGTGACCTGTTGGGATATCCGCTGCTAACCCCAACCGACTGGCCCGCACGGAAGAGTCGGTAATCAGTCGGGTTTAGCCGCGGGGGGCTCTACCTAGTGTGCGGGTCACTCTCTCGCGCATACAAACCAAGCAATGAGGGGGTTGCTCTCCCCAAGACAAAATTTTTAGGGTGAGCGAGTTTTAGGGTCAATAATCTTAGCAGTCCCAATTTTATGGTTACACTTTTTAGGTATTTTTCAAATCAAACAAAACTGCCTAACGAATTTTTCGATTCTCCTGATTATTAAGTCAAAAACAGGGGGGAGAAGTCGAAAAAGCCGATGCACGAGAAATCAATGATGCATGCAAAGTCAGAAATGCGTACCTTGCTCCAGCTCTCTACATGCAAAATGATCCGCGCATAAAATAAAGACAGAATTTAAACTAAGCTAAATGATGCAGCGGGAAAAAGCCGAGTCCTAGACGAGCAACTTCTAGCGAAGAACCGTCTAACCGATCACCGACCTCCAAGCCAAAGGGTCCGGTCTTGGCCCGTCCCTCCCCTGCCCGACAAATCGGGGGTAGGAGTAAGCGCTTTACAGGACGAGCTACGGCACATAGGCTACGGAGGCTAGCGAGTCGGTTATTTTTATTATTTATTTTAAGTAGGTCCAATTACGGTTCTATAGGAACAGATATGCCTTAAGTGTGTGGATCCTACTCAATTACGTCACAGTCACCAGAAAGTCCTAAATCTAGGGGCTCGACAAAAACCGCGAAAAACCGGCAAATGACAGTAAGAAAGAAAAAGAAATCCGCGAGAAAAGCCACGAAAAACCGCAAGTCCTAATGGGTCCCCCGAGCACACCGGTGCTCGGCGAAACAGACCCGCTACGGTCACAAGTCCACAAAGTCCAAGAGTGTCCTGTATTATTACAATTAATAATGAATGAAATAAAAATCTATCCTAATACCTCACCCACTCAACTCTCTCTCTCTCTCGCTCTCTCCTGCGGCTTCGTAGAGAAAGAAGCCGCCTCCAAGTGCCGCGGCTGCACCGGCTCCTCGAAAGTTGCCTCCGCGGTCCTCGGGCCCTCGCAAGAAACAGAGAAGAGTGGTCAGTCCAGAAAGAATAATCAAATAATAGAGAAAAATAAAAGAAAATACAAGTGAGGGTATATGTGCAAAAATGAAAATAAAATAATCACACAAAATAAAACAAAAATAAAAATAAAAATAAAAATAAAAGAAAATAAAAATAAAACAAAATAAAACAAAAAGAAACTATAAACAAAAGCCGCGAAGAGCCGCGAAAACAAAAATGAAAATAAAAACAAAAATACTACTAAGCCGTGCTCCCCGGCAACGGTGCCATTCTGATGACACCCCGAAGACCCTCAAGACCTAGGTGAAGGTACTGAAACAAGGGTCGTTGCGACCCGGATCTCAGAGGATAGGTGTATCAAGAAAAATATCGAACCGCGAAAGAAATCAGAGATCAAAACACGAAGTGCGGTCCTAGCTATGAGATTAACCTGGTATAGCACCCAGGGTCGAACACAAGGAGCACGGGTTGGCCTAGGGCCTACGAAGTAGTAAAAATGAAATAAAAGAAAAACAAAATGTTTTTAGTGGTTTTTAATAATTTTTATATTTTTTTTGGATTTTTAATATGTAAGGAAAATTATAGAAAACAAAACCAAGCACACTTGAGCAATTTATTTAACACACCAAAAATCAAGCAAAAATTCAAGAAAAATTGTTTTTATGTTTTTTAGGATTTTTAATGTTTTTGGTGAATTTTTGGGATTTTTATAAGGTGTATTTTATTTTCTAAAAATCAAACAGTGCTAAAAAGATGAGGTACTGTCCAGCCAGAACCAAAACCCTTAAATAAAATATCTAAGGATCTCAACAGGTCTAGAGGTAATTTTCCTATATTCTAGATAAAATAAGGAAAATTTGAGCACCAAAATTATTGTTTTTGGATTTTTAGATTATTTATTTTAATTTTTATGAGTTTTTAGGTGTTTTTAGATTTTTAGGGTTTTTACTCAAAGAAAAATAACCAAAATTGGCTAGAAATTCAAACAACACACAAAGAACAGTAACTAATTTTTTTAGAATTTTTGGGGTTGTTTTTATATTTTTTTGGGATTTTTAAACCTAGACAGTAGCTAAAATAGAGGTTTTTGAATTTTTAAAAATAGCAAATAAAATAAAAAATGTCCTCAAAAACTCTCAAAAATCCTACAACATGGCAGGAGCCATGTGTCAAATTTTCATCGAATTTGGAGGTGGTTTGATATTTTATTCAAAAATATAAAGGGGGCACAGTGCACAGGGACTTAAGTGCAAATACCCGAAACTCTGGGGGTCCAGGTGCAATTTTCCCAGCAAATCACGCGCGAGGCGCGTGCCTGGGGCACTCAGGGACCTTCTGGTAATAAAAACCAAGTTCTAGGACCTTTTGGTAACTCGTACCAAAAAGTCCAGGGGCTTGGATGCAATTAACCCACTAAAATCCGCACATGCGCATATACAACACTCACAGGGGTATAAAAGCAATTACCAAAAAGTTTCTACCCATTCAATAACCAACCAGAACTACAGGATAATAGATGCAAATAACCCAGACAAAGCACGTGGCGAAGCACGTGGGCTCACATACACAGGGGCATAATTGCAAATAAAAACAAGCACGAGGTCCAATGTGCAATTTACCCTACGTAAATAAAACTACTAAAATAGTTACAGGACTAGGACTGAAAACAAAAACTAAGAGGGGGCCCTAAGTAATTACCCCTTTATTTGTCGACGGCTGGATGCGCGCCACGTAGATGATCCAACGGTCCTGGTGAGTGGCGCCTTTCTCTCCTTCGCACGTGGGCCGATCGATGGTGCAGAGGGGGCCACGTGGAAGATCTAACGGGTCAGGTGCTGTGGCCTCTCTCTCTCTGCACTAGCGGTCCGGATGGCTCCTCTGGATGATCGGGTGGTTGCTGCTCCTCGATGAACGGACGGACACGATCGAAACTGGAGCGGAGGGGCTATCGGACGGTGCTGGAGGTCCCTCGAAGAACAAGTGGCCGGCGAGGTTCGCCGGCCTAGTGCACGCGCTGGGGGCCTCTTCAGCTGCCTCCAAGGATCGGAGAAGATCGGCGATGGCGTCCCGCAGCTGGTGGTGGCTTCAGATGGCCCATCCGAGCCCTGGAGGGGCTCCGGCGAGGTCGGCGGCGAACAGCTCCTGGCCTGAATGCGAGGGGGCCTCAGATGGCTCCCTCTTGACCTGCAAAGTGAACCAAAAGCTTCGCGGGTCGAGGGCAAAGTTCCTCGACCCGATGAAGCGACGTGAAGGTGAAGGATGCGTCGGGGCGGATGAGCTCCGACGAGCGGAGGATGGTGGAGCTCGAATCCCAGCTCCGGGGCGAGCTGGGTTGAATGAATGGGCGTAGAAGGTGCGTCGGAGGATGGCGAAGGTGGGCGTAGGTTCCGATGATCAAAATGATGCTCGATGTGGCCGGAATCTAAGGAACTCGACGGAGATGCGATTTGGGCGAAACAAGAAATTAAACTAAATGGGCGAGCTAGAGTGCTACCTGGGTGGAGCGGAAGACTGTGCTGGAGCGTGGCTAGCTCCTGGTCGTCGCCTCGAAGGTCGTCACTGCCTGAGGCTCGAGCTCCTGCAAGCGGCGGAGCACGGCGGCGCAAAGCTGCCGGATCGATGGTCGGGGCACCCTCCCCTCACTGCGACAAAGGCTACCGCGAGCTGTCACCTCGGGGTTTACAATGGAGGTCACGGGAATGAGAGTGGCGAGCCAAAGATGGAGAATGAATGCGGCGGAGCTCGGCTTTTATGTGGGTGCATGTCCGGGATGAAGAGCTCGGGTCCGGCTCGATGGAGCACGGATCCCTAGGATAGATGTCGGGCGAGATTCCCGGATACCTGGGGAGTAATTAGGACCATGGATTAGGCTAAATGGAGTTCGGATCTGGTTGGAATAATTGGGCGAAGTTGGGTCCGCGAACAAGATCCGTGGGAAGTGGTCCACAGGGGGGAGTTGACCGGGCGGTCAACAATCCCCGTGGACCAATAGGAATCAGCCACGCCATAAATAGCTTGGAAATTCAAAATAAAATAGGAAATGGCCGATTCATGAAAAACTCAAAACATCAAAAATGTATGTTTTATTTTTTTCTATTTTTTTGTGAATGTTAATTAATTTTTGGAAATCAAAATAAGGTATTTACATAATAGGTCTATACATAGGTATAAGTACAATATTGAGTTTTTAATTTTGATTTTTACTTAGTTATTTTTATACATTTTTATTCCTATTTTATATTTTATTTATTTATAGGATAAAATGAGGAATAAAAGGCTATTTTTATTTTATTTTTATTATTTATATACATAGGTGAAATAATTAGTTATATACAACTATATACAAGGTATATATACAATATATTTTTGTATTTTAATTTTGTAATTTTTATTTGATTTTTGTTTTGATTCTTTTTATTCATTTTATTTACATTATATAACATAGAATATTTACAAGAAGTTTTGAAAATAAATAAATCTATTTACAAGGTTAAATAGATAAGGGGGGTGGTTTATGTACATGGTGAAAGGGTGTTTTTGAGTTTTTGATTTTTAAATTTTTATTTTGTTTTTATACTTTAAAAATATGTACAAATATTTACAAATATTTACAACATATTTTTGGGTGAGGAAAATATATATAGTTTATTTATTTACAAATATTTACACTAGAGCCTCTATCTCCCTCTACTTTGGCTTTTATGCGGTCAGACCCATGCTGAGCCCTCCCTTGAGTTAGGTTGCTCAATATTTATTCTAAATATTTCCCTCTTTTTCTTTTTAATCTTTATTCTTTTATTTTTGCACAAAAACATGCTAATTATAAGTATTTACAAACATGCATGCTTTTGCTAATTATTCCTATTTACACATATCTACATGCATTTGCATAGGTTTTTGTAGCTAAAATATAAGAATAAAGAGTGATGAATGGGTATTCATCACTCAGCAGAATTGAAACCTAAACTTAATGCAAATGCAGCCGATGAAATCGCCCTAGTGTGAGAAACTGCTATTAGCGTGAAGTACAGTTTTCAAAATTTGAATAGATCCAAATGTAGACTATAGGCACATGCAAATATACTAAGGTGTTTGGACCTAATACTACATCAAGCAGATCTTACAGCTAAGGTCTCAATCACACAAATAAAGAAAACAAAATCGAAAAACAAAATAAAAAAGAAGCGATGAAAACCGTGAAAATCACGATGAGGCCTCAAGTGAACAATCACTTGGAAATTAGGCCCGAAAGTCCAAAGTTCAGGGTATATGTATTATTACAATAATAGAGTCTCTTTCTTCTTAAAATTACAAAAATAAATACAATAAAATAGAGCTTGATCTTCAAAAATTCCTCTACGTCTCCTTCGGTGCTAGGTTGGCAAGCTGACGTCGGCTTCATGTGGGTGCGTAGGCACCTAGGGTAGAGCGCCTCCCTCGATCTACGGTACCTTGCACTGAATCAAAAAGAGAATAGGTTAAACATCTCAAAAAGATATATCAAAAATAAAGAAAATAAATGAAGGACAAATATAGACAAATAATCACAATCAACAAATAATCTCAATCTAAGCGTTGTTACTCCCCGGAAATGGCGCCATTTATTGATCAAGATTTTACGAGGGTCTAGAGTAATCCACACAAGGCATGATCACAATGTCCCTGAGGCAACCGCTCACAAAATCCACATTCAGACAACAATTAACCCACAACAGAGATCAAACAATGAAAAGCAGTGCGGAGTTAAAATTTATTATAACTCTACAAAAGATGTGTATTGTGCAAGTAGTGTAAAGGTCGAACACAGGGAGCAAGCAGGTAGATCAGGGCAAATAAGGCTCAATAGTGAGTGTTATCAATTTGTCTATGTGTGCTAATTTTTGTGGGTTTTTTCTTTTTTCTTTTTCTTTTTTTTATTTTTTTATTTTTTATATTTTGGTTCTTAATTTTCTGATTTTGTATTTTTTTATATTTTTTATATTTTATATTTTCTTTTTCTATAAAATAAGATATATATACAATAAGGCAAAAAGAGAGATAATGTATTTATAAAAATAGGTAAAAATAAGCAAAATATAGGAAATAAAATATTTTTGTCATTTTTATATTTTTATATTTTTTTTGTGAATTTTATTTATTTTTGCTAATTTTTTGGTATTTTTAAAGTCACAACAACTCAAATAGAGAATAAAATAAATATCCGAGATTAAAATGGAGATGAAAAATATTAAACTGTAACCTAAATTATCCAACTTAACTTTAAAATAAAGATAATAAAATATAGAAATATTAGAAATAGAAACTATATTTTTGTGATTTTTTTATAGATTTTATATATTTTTATAGATATTTTTTGTGTTTTTCTATTTTTTTGATTTTTCTTTTATATTTTTAGTGATTTTTGGCCTGAAGGTAAAATACACCAAAATACATAAAATATATTTTTTTGGGAATTTTTCAAAAGGTTTTATAACTTTTATGGATATTCTAATGCAAACATGGATGAAAATACACGTTTTTTTGATTTGTTATAAATAATAAAGTGCAGTAAAAATGTAAAATAAAAATATGACATGGAAATGCAATGCAACAGGAACCTAGGGTGTGTTTTTGGGATTTTAGGATTATTAGATGCATGAAATAAATAAAGAAAATAAAAAAATGCAAACTAGCAGCGGTATTTTTATAAATATATTAAAGTCCAGGGCCAATGTGTAATTTTTCCAGAAAATTATAACTAACTAAAGATATTTACGGACTAATTAGAAATAGCCAAAAACCCAAGTGTATCCTACAAAATCACCAAAGTCACGTACACGGGCAACGTGACCTAGCATGGACTAAATAAAAATTAAATGAAACTTTGGGATTGGATTGCAAATGTACCAAAAATTTATAACAGGTTTAAAAAGTTCGAGGATTTAATTGAAATAACTAGACCCACAATGGGTCCCCTGCAAAATGGTCACACCTCACGTGCGCCTGTCACGTGAGGTGACGTGGCCAGGGACCCAACTTTAAATACGAAAAGTTCAAGGCTATTCCATAAAATTTACATGAATATTAAACTGTGGAGGAAAGATTATGTACTAAAATTAAATACAAAAAGACGCGAGGGTAAAACTGCAAAATACCCCACGCACCATGCCATCCGACGGTGGATGCTCTTTCACTTACGACGTGTCAAAGATCCCACGACTGATACCCGCTTCAATGAGGATGGCCCATATTAGATCCTTCTGCAAGGATCAACGGCTGCTGGAGGGCCGGATCCAAGGGCTTGGAGATGCTTAGCAAGAACAGAGGGGGATCCAACGGCTCGGAGGTGCTTCGTAAGAACGGGGAAGGAACACGAGCCTGGCGAGCTTGGATCGTCGCGCACGCCTTCCTCCCCCATCTTCCGTCACTGCAAGGAGGTCTAGGAGCCTGCTGGCAGCTCCCTCTATCAGTTGGAATGGTAGGAAGGTGCCGAAGAGGGCATGAGTGCGCCCATGGAGGAGGATGAGCGGAAGAGCTCTAGGTGTCACGACGGGTGCACAGAATCACTCCAGGCGTGCAAAGAAAGCTTGAACCGGCAAAAAAGAGGTAAAGGGGTTGTGGGCAAACTGTCGTGACCACCCGTGGGCGAAAAGTAGCGAAGAGCGGTGAAATGGAGGCTCGTCGGATCGAAATGGTGTTCAGTGGGGCGTTAGGCGAAATGGAAGGTGGAAATCGATCCTAAGACTAACCTATGCTAAGAAAGAGCAAAAAATAAGGAGAAAATGTACCTCAATCGGCCAGGAGCCAGGAAGGTGAGTACTTGATAAAGAGGGTAGAGCGAGGGTCTGCTAATCAAACTCAATTAGCGTCGCTGGGCGACCGCTCGACTAAACCCTACTTTAATCAACAATTAACCCACAATCACATATAAGCAATTAAACCTCAAAATTAGTGGAGATAAGATTTATTTTAACTCTACAGCAAAATGTGTATAATGTGTAAGCATGCGTAGAGTGTCGAACACAGGGAGACGAATGGTTTGTGTTTGAAAATGAATGTACATTTATTCAATTCTATGTTCATGTCCATGTCTTTATTGTTTTTGTGGGTTTTTAATTTTAGTTTCTTAATTTTATTTTTGATTTTATAATTGTTTTATTTTTATATATTATAAATTTTTTATCTTTTCTTTTTATATTTTTAATTATATAATATAGGTATATATATATAGAGATATATGTACAAGATAAGAGAGAGAGAGAGATAGAATATATATATGTATGTGTATAAATAGTCCAAATATATTAAATATGGTATTTTTGTGCTTAATTTTCTATTTTTTGCTATTTTTCTGGAATTTTAGCTAATTTATATGTATTTTTAATGTCAAAAATGTCCCTAATATGGGAGTATATAATAATAAAAAAATAATTTGGGTTTTAAAAATAATAAATAAGGTCTAAAATTACCCAAGTCAATTTTAATACATAAGTAATAATATATAGATAATTATAAATAAGAAAGACATTTTTTGGTATTTTGTAGAATTTTTATAGTTTTTGGGTGGACTTTGGAGCTTTTTAATATTTTACTTTTTCTTTTTTTAATATTTTACTTTTTCTTTTTTCTATTTTTAGGGTTTTAAATTTTTTGGACTCAATAAATATACTATATATAATTTTTTGTATTTTTCAAAAATGTTTTTATATTTTTTTGGTATTTTATATTTTGAACAAGGAATATATGCTCCTATTTCATTTTTAATAAATAGATAAATACTCAAAAGTGCTAAACAAGTGTTGGGCATGAACATACATGACAAGATGCATCTATCCCTATTTTTGTGGATTTTTTTGGAGCAAATTAGCTATATTAAATAAATCATTAAAGATCACAAAAAATCATGTCCTGGTCGGGGCATAAATGCAATACGAATAAACATTAGGGGTTCATCTGCAAATGTTCCTTAATAAAAGAACCTTTATTTAATTTTAAAGAACTCCATTACAGTATACAAAATTGTCAGGGGCCTCTATGCAAAATTATAACCCTCACGTGGGACTGCACATGAGGCGAGGATGGACCTGAATGTAAATACAATAAAGTATGGGGGTCCATTTACAAAATTCCCAATTTTATTTACACGATACATTTTATTTACAGCTTTAAATAATAAATACAAAAAATGGCGGGGCTAAGTGTGAAGTTTACCCCAAATGGCACGCGAGCGGACGACTGGATCCTCTTCACTTAGACACGTGTCGCATCCTCGACGCTTGATGATGCTTCGTCGATGAAGGGTGTAGATCTGATCGTGGGCTCCATCGGACGGATGAGATGATTGCTGAGCGGACGACGGAGATTAGAACTGGAAGGACTCCGCAATCCAACGGCCACTGCTATCCACGAAAAACAGGGAAGAGGGACCTCTTCCCCGAGCTTCGTCTTTCATTTCCTCCCTCCCCCAAGTGTCTCTTTTGTCTCTAAGCTGCTCCACAGGCTCGGGGAAGTCTTCCGCAGTCTCATGCATCCTCAAAATAGTCTAGAGCTCCCTGATCGAGCCCTGGAGGTCAAGTCTTCCTGGAGGCATTTTGGAACCACTGAGCCCCCAGATGGGGCTCCTCTTGGCAAAGGACCTGCACCAAAAGACTCACGGGTCGAGGGAAAATTGCCTTGACCCGATTAAACGTCGAATCTATGGGAAACAGGTGAATGGAGGGGTGCTCCAGTGAGGGTGGCAGAGGGAGCACGACAGACCCGATCTTAGGGCGAACTGGGTGGCTGGTGGTCGTGGAAGCGTGAAGAAGCGGAGAGGGAAGAAGATGAGGTGTATTGGTGACGAACGTCGAATTCGCCTCTTTAATAATGTGGAATTGTCGTAGTATAGGAGGCAAATTCGGTTCAGCAAAAACCACAATCGTTTTAATGCAGTGGAGTATTTATACATGGCAAGTCTACCAAGGTCAAACGCAAGGACACAACTACCTAATTTATTTATTGAATTTCGATTCATGAAGCACAAGTGTGAATAATTCTCAAGTTCAGGTATGAAAGAGCACTATGTTAATTATAATGCAATGCCATGATGTATGCATTTTTTAGTCGGTTTTTATGCAATTATAAAGTGATGGATGAGCAAATATGCAAGGTTCCATGTTTGATAAATAAAAGATTACAAATATACCCGACAATTATGAGCATCATAATAGAAATAGAAATCATGGTCAATTTGATCACAACATGAAAAGCAGTCATCAAATCCAAGCAAGAACAAGAAGATCAGGGTCTCATTTATCACATAAAAAATCACTTCATTTAAAACAGTGGCAAATGAGAAAATTAAATATGCTAAGATGTAGAGGACAAAACAAGGATCAAAATGACACTAAAATCACGCAATTTGGACCTACGATGCTCGAGTTATGCTAAGAACAATGCAGGGGCATAATTGTAATAAAAATGTAAGAAATAAAAAGGATAAATATTGCATTTAGGTCCCTGGAAGGACCAAAATGCAAATACCAAAAACCGCCTGGGCCCCCTTCATAAATTTTCCATAGCACGATGGCATTTATGTAATTTCTGAAACTTTGGAGGGCTTCCCTATAAAATACCCAGGCACGCACGTGAGGCACGTGCCTGGGGATAAAAATGCAAATATAATATTTTTCGGGGTCTTTCGCGTAATTTACCCAGTCCCTCACGTGCAGTGCACGTGAGGGACCAGGCTCGGGACGCAGCCTCTGGCTTGGGCCACATGGCAGCAACTAGGGGCTCGGGTCGAGGGTCGGTGGGACCCGAGCCTATAGGTCTTGAGAGGAGGCTCGGGCACTATGTGGTATGATCATAGCAGTCCGATCTAGATGATCAGATGGCAACTGTGTCGTCTTCATCCGCGGTGGCCCACCGGAGAAGGCGGGTCTCCGGCAAACCCCTGTGGACTCCTCCATGCTCTGCGAGGTCCCCTGAACATCAAAGGAGCAAGATAGGGACCTCGCGAAGAAGCTGGTGGCAAGGCGATCATCCGGCAGTTTCAAGATCGGTAGGTCAATGAAATGCTGCCGGTGGCGGAGGAGAAGATCGGAGCACCTGTGCCAACTCCGATCATTGACGTCTTGAGCACCTGCATATGTTAGAAATAGCCAAAGCATGCTCATAATGAAGTGAGTGAGTGAAATGGAGGCCTTGGTTGACTGGAGGCGGTGGCCGGTGGCTTCTTCTTCGGCAGAGCAGGAGAAGATGGGAGTCAGAGCGGGGGAGGGTCTGGAGAAGAGAGAGGGGGTCCACATGAATGACTGATGGATGGCGAAGCTCAGAGGGAGGTCAGGTGAGGGTGACAGTGACGATAGGCGGAGTGTAATTCAGAGAATGGCTAAGAAAAAGAATCACCTTGCAAGAGAAAGGTGTTGGCGGAGGAGGTTGCTTGGGATGAGGCTCAGATGAGCCTCAGGGTCGTCGCCCAGCTCGTCAGCAAGGCCAGCGAGCTCGGCAGCCGCCAGAGGCGCCGCTACGCGGCGGAGGAGCCGCGGGTCGACATCGGGCTAAATCCATCGTCACCTCGACGTTCCGCCCCTCTGCTGTCATCGGAGGGGCGGAGGAAGCTAGGATTACACCCAATAATGGTGGACGAGGGATGAAAGTGGCGGGGGAGAGGCTTTTATAGGGAGAGGGAGAATGGAGGTTACGTGATGTGGATGCGGGTTTCAATGGCCGAGGGTTTAATGGTGGAGTGATGGAGGGTGGAGATGGAGGTTACGCGAGGAAGTAGGAAGAATGGGCTACATGGAGCGACCGTAAGGTGGTGGAGAGGTGGCCGGAAGCATGGGCTAAAAATGGAAGGGGGCTATGGGTTGGCGAGGAGTAACGACTAGGTGGAGGGGGGTTACGAGGAGGAAGATGTTGGGCGAGCTGTTGGATCATGCGATCCAACGACTAGGATATAAGCACAGGTGGAGGGCCATGATCAGATCCGAGGATACGATCGAACAGCATGTGGAAAGGCGCGAAGGAGCGACCAAGATTGGATCTGGAGGTTGGATCCGAGGGCTGGGAGCGAAGCGGGGGATGTGCGGTGATGATGAGATGGCAGGATTGATTATACGGTGTAGATGGATGGGGCGATGTGGAGAGATATCAGCCGTGGGATAGTAGGTGGATCTAACGGTTGATGTGAAGAGGCGACGTGGTGTGCGGGGACCTGTAGGATAGGAATGGGATCGGAGGGCTGAGATGAAGGGGTAACGTGGAGCGAGGAGGAGCGTTGGATGACTTGATGATCTGACGGCTAGGATTTAGGCGCTAGACAACGGCGGGGATTTAATCTGGGAGCTTTATCCCACGGCTGGGGATGAGACGGCGATGGAGGGCTCAGATGAAGGCGGGATGGAGTAGATCCAACAGTCATGATGGGCACCGGGTGGCGGAAGGGGAAGCGGGCCACGTGGGCGGCCCAGAGGGCGCCACGTGGCCCAACGAGAAAATTCAAGGCATAAATACAAAGATAAATAGAAAAGAAATAGTTAGAGGCGAAATTAGGAAAAAGTCAAAACATGAAAGTTGCTCGTCTCGATGAGATCTACAACTTTCATGTTCGTCAAAAAGCCAAAGAGGTCAATTGTACAAAAAGCAATTTTGGGGGTATTTTAAAGGGGGGTAAAAACACCGATTTTTATCTTTGATTTGTTTTTGTATTTTTTTAGTCTTTTTAAATGTCAGTGATTTATGGACAATTTATCTACCTAATTTTTAGGGGTTTTTGATGATAAAATAAATACAAGAAAAATAAGGAAAATTAAATACAATTAATTTAGGTGTAAATTATACACAATATGATACATGATAAAAATGAAAAATTGATGAAGAATTTTATTGGATTGATTAAGCAAGGGATTTAATTTGCGACTTTTAGCATGATGAATACGAGATTTATCATACCCCTATACTTAAACCATGCTCGTCCTCGAGCATATAAAGAATGAAGGAGTCGGATTAGTTCCTGACAGTGCAAGTGAAGATTTCAAGGCTCGATCTTTCGAAGACTCTTAATTTAAGAGATCCTAAAATTTTGTGTTTATCTAAGCCTTAGTCAGAAGGAATCCAACTTCTCTAATTATCGGACTCTCTTTTTGTACATATAATATAAGGATATGAACTTAAGTGTACTGCATTTCATGAGAGTCGAGTCAGGGCATCACTCAAAGTTCCAATCCCATAGGCTCTCCTCTAGACCTCATCCTCAATACTCAGGAATAAGTCTATTCTTGCTTCAGTCAGTCGTCTCATTAGTTTGTCAGACTTGAAATGTTGATGGAAGGCCAGATGATGGAGGTAATGGGATTGTGTCTATTTTTCTCACCCTCACATTGGAACAAGGGGCCTCTCGAGTGCTTTTTTACTCAACAATGTAAATTTTAATATTGTTGATCAATGTGTCCGTCAAGAGAGTTGGAGTCGTCTGCACTTGTTTTTATGGGAGTACACCGGGGTGTGTCTTTTATGAGTATCTAAGATACCTTCGACAACCAGACTTGTATCGCTTACGATGCAGAGCCCTTTTTGTGGTGTCAGCCCGACTCCTTAGTCCTAATTAGCGCTTGGTCCAAGTGGACACTTTGAAAATATTTGGGAGCGCTCGCCATTGGTGGAAGCTCTTTTGTAATTTGACTTTGGTATTTAGAGCTTTTTCTTTGACATTTCCTTTCTTTTGTTGGCTAGCTCCACTGCTTTTACCAAAAGTTGGCGTACACTGATCAACAATTTCCATTAAGTTCATCACACCCTGGCACATAGGTAAATATCAAAGAAATAGCATATGAATCTTGTTCACAAACAGGCTAGGGTTTTGCTGACACTCAGGTTTTCTGAATCCTTCATTAACTTTATCTCATCCTCGACTATCATTAGATCGGATCTAAACTCAAATCTCTGGTCCTAGTTCCTCAAGTAATATCTCAACTCATCTCATCAATCATGCAGTTATGGAAGTGACTGTGCTGATCATATTCTTTTGAAAGTAGAGATGAAGAGTGCAATATAGCGCTCAAATCTTTCAAATTAGGGAAGTGTGGATATTTAAGTTTAAAAACCCTAATGACTAAGGCATGTTAATTCAGACTCTCAAGATCTCAGAAATCCAGTGTCCTCAAAATCCTCAAGCCTTGAGTGACTGTGAATGTGTCAGGAATACACCAACTCCTTGATTAGTGATTTTTTGTGTGATTTTTGACTTTGCAGATTTTTATGAGTTTTAATTTTTTTAATGCTTCAGAGAGACAATGACTGGCCCAGGCTCAAATGAATAAAAGTATCCACTCTCAACCAGTATGGGTGTAAGTACAGGCAGAGAAACAGACCCGTGATCCTTAAGGATGGAGCCATATGCGGTGTCCTCTAAACCACCCACTCTGCTAAGGGAGACCGAAGTTCCCTCACTGAAAGTGTCTACTAATCCTAGTAGTCAGAGTTTAATTCCAAGAAGGGTTTTTAATTTTTCAAATTTTTTTCAATTTTTAATTTTTTTTGAAAAGGATTAATTACAAAAATTAATCCCTCAATTTTTAAGAAAACTTTTTACAAGGTTTTTATAAAACTCAGTTCACTAGTTTATCAAAACCCTGCCCGAAAACAAAATTTAAAAAGTTTTTAAAAACACGAGCCAAGGCTAAAGTAAATATACAGTAATATACGGTATACCCCATATACTCAAATTTTACTATGCCCTCATAGCACAAGTGCCATGAAGCCAAGGCTCGTTCAAATATAGGGTGATATAGCGGAACTGAGGAGGAGGGTCCCCCTATACTTAGGCCAAAATCGACCTAAGTACAAGAAGATAGAACGAGGGAGGGATCAGCAGGCAGGTCCCCCCTATACTTAGGCTACAAATAGCCTAAGTAAGGTCTGAATTAGGGAGGGTGTTCTATGATACAAGGGTGAGGGGGTTCATGAAATATACAGAGAGAGAGCGAGAGATTGTGAAAATTACAAAGGTAAGGGAGATGGGGTGAGGGGTGTGTGTATGTGCAAGTGTGTGTGTGGGGGGGAGAGGGTAGATCATCGAGTGATCTACCTCTTTTTTTTACAACATGCAAGAACTGAAAATAAAAATGCAAATGCAAGTTCTTTTTTTGTACAGTATGCAATGCAATCTATCTGACTAAAAACCCAGAATTTCTTCACAGATTCTTTTATGGCCTCTTCAGCAGAAGCACCCGACTTCACGCCTCCATGAGGATCAAGCGTCCTCGATGATCATGGCCCCTGCCACAAAAGAGAAAATTAGAATACTCAAAGAAATTAAATCAGCAGATATGATGCAAAAAATGATGCATGAAATGAGAATAAAAAAACTTGAAAATATTCAACAAAGAAAATCAAAATTCAATAATTAAGTTAAGTCGTGTCCCCGGCAACGGCGCCATTTGATGAACGTCAAAATTCGCCTCTTTAATAATGTGGAATTGTCGTAGTATAGGAGGCAAATTCGATTCAGCAAAAACCACAGTTGTCTGAATGCTGTGGAGTATTTATACTTGGCAAGTCTACCAAGGTTGAACGCAAGGACACAGGTACCTAATTTATTTATTGAATTTCGATTCATGAAGCACAAGTGTGAATAATTCTCAAGTTCAGGTCTGCAAGAGCACTATGTTAATTATAATGCAATGCCATGATGTATGCATTTTTAGTCGGTTTTTATGCAATTATAAAGTGATGGATGAGAAAATATGCAAGGTTTCATGTATAATAAATAAAAGATTACAAATATACCCGACAATTATGAGCATCATAATAGAAATAGAAATCAGGGTCAATTTGATCACAACATGAAAAGCGGTCATCAAATCCAAGCAAGAACAAGAAGAGCATGGTCTCTTTTATCACATAAAAATCACTTCATTTAAAATAGTGGCAAATGAGAAAATTAAATATGCTAAAATGTAGAGGACAAAACAAGGATCAAAACGACACTAAAATCATACAATTTGGAACTACGATGCTCAAGTTATGCTAAAAACAATGCAGGGGCATAATTATAATAAAAATGCAAGAAATAAAAAGGATAAATATTGCATTTAGGTCCCTGGAAGGACCTAAATGCAAATACCAAAAATCGCCTGGGCCCCCTTCATAAATTTTCCATAGCGCGGGGGCATTTATGCAATTTCTAAAACTTTGGAGGGCTTCCCTGTAAAATACCCAGGCACGTGCGTGAGGCATGTGCCTGGGGACCAAAATGCAAATATCAGATTTTCCGGGGTCTTTCGCGTAATTTACCCAGTTCCTCACGTGTTGTACACGTGAGGGACCAGGCTCGGGACACAGCCTCAGGTTCGGGCCACGTGGCAGCAACTGGGGGCTCGGGTCGAGGGCCGGTGGGACCCGAGCCTGTAGGTCTGGAGAGGAGGCTCGTGCAGCACGTGGTATGATCATTGCTGTCCGATCCGGATGATCAGACGGCAACTGTGTCGTCTTCATCCGTCGTGGCCCACCGGAGAAGGCAGCTCTCTGGTGAACCCCTGTGGACTCCTCCGTGCTCCGTGAGGTCCCCTGAACATCAGAGGAGCAAGATATTGACCTCACGAAGAAGCTGGTGGCAAGGCGATCCTCCGGCAGCTTCAAGATCGGCAGGTCGGTGAAGTGCTGCCGGTGGCGGAGGAGAAGATCGAAGCACCTGTGCCAACTCCGATCATTGACGTCTTGAGCATCTGCAGATGTTAGAAATAGCCAAAGCGTGCTCATAATGAAGTGAATGAGTGAAATGGAGGCCTTGTGTGACTGGAGGTGGTGGCCGGTGGCTTCTTCTCCGGCGGAGCAGAAGAAGAGGGGAGTCGGAGCGGGGGAGGGTCTGGAGAAGGGAGAGGGGGTCCGCGTGAATGACTGATGGATGGCGAAGCTCAGAGGGAGGTCAGGTGAGGGTGACGGTGACGATAGGGGAGGTGTAATTCAAAGAAAGGCTAAGAAAAAGAATCACCTTGCCGGAGCAAGGTGTTGGCGGAAGAGGTTGCTTGGGATGAGACTCAGATGAGCCTCGGGGTCATCGTCCAGCTGGTCAGCAAGGCCAGCGAGCTCGGTGGCCGCCAGAGGCGCCGCTACGCGGCGGAGGAGCCGCGGGTCGACACCGGGCTAAATCCATCGTCGCCTCGACGTTCCACCCCTCCGCTATCACCAGAGGGGCGGAGGAAGCTAGGATTAAGCCCAATAATGGTGGACGAGGGATGAAAGTGGTGGGGGAGAGGCTTTTATAGGGAGAGGGTGAACGGAGGTTTCATGATGTGGAGGCGGGTTTCAATGGCCGAGGGTTTAATGGTGGAGTGATGGAGAGTGGAGATGGGGGTTACGCGAGGAAGAAGTAAGAATGGGCTACATGGAGCGACCGTTAGGTGGTGGAGAGGTGGCCGGAAGCGTGGGCTAAAAATGGAAAGGGGCGATGGGTCGACGAGGAGTAACGGCTGGGGGGAGGGGGGTTACGAGGAGGAAGATGATGGGCAAGCCGTTGGATCATGTGATCGAACGGCTAGGATGTAAGCGCAGGTGGAGGGCCATGATCATATCCGAGGATCTGATCGAACGACAGGTGAAAAGGCACGAAGGAGCGGCCGAGATTGGATCTGGAGGTCAGATCTGAGGGCTGGGAGCGAAGCGGGGTATGTGCGGTGATGATGAGATGGCGGGATTGATCGTAGGGTATAGATGGATGGGGCGACATGGAGAGATATCAGCCGTGGGATAGGAGGTGGATCTAACGGTTGATGTGAAGAGGCGACGTGGCACGCGGGGACCCGTATGATTGGAATGGGATCGGAGGGCTGAGATGAAGGGGTAACGTGGAGCGAGGAGGAGCGTTGGATGACTTGATGATCTGACGACTAGGATTTAGGCGCTAGACAACGGCAGAGATTTAATCTGGGAGCTGGATCCTATGGTTGGGGATGAGGCGGTAATGCAAGGCTCAGATGAAGGCAGGATGGAGTAGATCCAATGGTCCTTATGGGCGCCGGGTGGCGGAAGGGGAAGCGGGCCACGTGGGCGGCCCAGAGGGCGCCACGTGACCCAATGAGAAAATTCATAGCATAAATACAAAGATAAATAGAAAAGAAATAGTTAGAGGCGAAATTAGGAAAAAGTCAAAACATGAAAGTTGCTTGTCTCGACGAGATCTACAACTTTCATGTTGGTCAAAAGCCAAAATAGGTCAATTGTAAAAAAATCAATTTTGGGGTTATTTTTAAGGGGGATAAAACACCGATTTTTATCTTTTATTCGTTTTTGTACTTTTTTAGTCTTTTTAAAGGTCGGTGATTTATGGACAATTTATCTACCTAGTTTTTAGGGGGTTTTGATAATAAAATAAATACAAGAAAAATAAGGAAAATTAAATACAATTAATTTAGGGATAAGCTATACACAATATGATACATGATAAAAATGAAGAATTGATGAAGGATTTTATTGGATTGATTAAGCCAGGGGTTTAATTTGCGGCTTTTAGCATGATGAATACAAGATTCATCAATTAGTGGATGGAAGATGCGATGAGGAACGCCGAGAGAGATCGTCGGAGCTCAAAGTTCCGGCCGACTAACTAATCTAATCTAGATTAATTAACTACTTAAATAACAAAATAAAAAGCATAAAACAATCCTAAAAGCTATAGCTACCTAGGGAATACAAAATAGCGCAGCTCAAACCTGGTTGTTAGCCAAGGAGCAGGACCGTCGGAGACGGTGGTCGTGGGTGCATCCCCTTCTTCCATCAGCCGTCTCCAAGCTCCAGGGGACCTCCCCCTGTCACAAGGATGCACACTAGGCCGAAGTGGAGTGGCTTTAGGGTTCTAGGATTGACCAAAATCATGGAGGAGGAAGGTTGAGTTATTTATGAACATAATGGAGAGCCCTTATTGACCGGACATAATCAATGAATCCATCGTATTTACAAGGGATACAAGGCATGGGCATGTATCATGGACTATTGGGGAACATTAAGTGAAGGAAGCGAGCACGATAGGTGGATGGAACGCCCGGGAAAAACGGGAGAAAACGGGGTCTTTAACAGATTTGACGAGCTGCAGAGTGAGTTGTTTATAAAACAAGTAAGTACCCTTATTTTACCAACCGTTAGGAAAAAATCAAGTTATGTATAAAGGATACAAGGGTTGGGCATGTGACGGTTCCGTAAATAGCGGCTTTAAAAAGTTGTTTTTATCTTGTTCATGCCAAAAATAATGGTTTGTCGTTCGTTGTAGGCGGCGATCGGAATCGGTCAAAAATAACCACAAATATTATTCAATTTTTATCAAGTGGTTTTTATTTATTTTACTTGGGCAAGTCCCAAGGTCGATCACAAAGAGGCAAAGGAACAACCTAGATTCATGTCTATCAAGATTCAATGCATAATATGATGAAATGAATGCACTGTTAATTTTTTGGAATTTTTGGATGCAAAATAACTTTTTTTTGAATTTTCAAATGCAAAAAGAATGATTTTCAATATTTAATTATAATAAATATTAAACCTACTTATTTTCAGGGGATAAAATTATCTAAGATCTATCACTAGGTGATGGATCTTAGAAAAATCCTAAACCTCAAAAATGTGGGGTTTAATACCTATTAAAAATTAAATACTGGAATATGCAAAATGATTTTTACAGAGCAATTTATGCATGCAAATGCAAATCTTTTTAGGCACAATATCAAGCACAATTAATTCTACAATTTCTGATTTTTGGGGAATTTTTAGAGCAACGGTTAATCAATGGCAAAATTAAGAGCATAATATGAGCAAAGTTCGCAATTTTCCAAAGAATAATTAATTATTAATTAACCATTAATCACAAAAATATCCACAATATTTCAAAATGTAGAGATATATATGACAAACATCATGCTATTTTTTAATTAATAAAATAATGTAGAGACGTGGTTCAGAACAGAGAGCAAAAACATGGGTATAACTGCAAATATATTAAATAGAATAAAGAATGCAGAGGGGGGCTTGTTTGCAAATATGAATACTGATAGGGGCCTTCTCGCAAAATTTCCAATGGTCACGTGCGCTGACCTCTGGGTCGGCAGGACTGAAGGGTGAATAGGCTGGACTTCGGGGGTTTTATGCAAATTGCCCACGGGTCACGTGCGTCTCACGTGACCCTGGGCTGACATCAGCGTTGACGATTCCCCATGCACGTGCGAAGCACGTTTGGGGGATCTCAGGTCTGGTGCCCAGCCTTGAACGGTGCTGGCGTTGGGAGTCAGAGGCGGTCCGGCCTTGGTGGAGGGACTCCGAGGGCCGATGAAGCTTGCTGCGGAGTTCCAGGCCGTTGCAGTGAAGGTCATTGGACTCTCTGGTGGTCGACGAAGCAGAAGGCACTGTGGCTCCTAGTAGGAGTCGTGTCGGAGGATAAGGTCGATGCTGGAGTTGAAGTTGGGCGATGGCTGTCGTCGATGGAGAGCGTAAGGCGGAGATGGAGGCTCGGAGGCGGTGCTACGGAGGGATGGCGAAGGCGAAGCCGTTGATGTCGATGAAGCTTCAAAGGTGGTTCTGTCGATGGAGAATGGTGGAAGAGAAGTCAGAGGAGAAGGACGATGAGGCGGAGTCGGCTGTGTTGAAGACGGTGGCGTAGCTCTGGGCGGAGAAAAGCTCGACGGAGCTAAACTTCGTGAGGGGCTCGATGGTGTAGTCGGAGATGGAGTTGATCGTGGCGGAAGATGGTGATCGAGAACGAGAGATCAGAGATGGAGATGGAGCTTGCGGAGGGGCGGAGTGTACTTGGAAACGGGCTCAACAGCGAGGTCGCTGGAGCTAGAGCAGCGACTGGAGTGAGTGGCTGCGATGAGGGTGGAAGCCCTCGGATCACGCCGGCGAGGGAGTCGCTCACGGTTGTCACTGCCGGAGGAGGTTTTGCAATTGATCGGCGGATGAGGGATGAAGGGGGGGGGGGTCGGAGGCCTTTAAATAGGGAAGAGGGTGAGGCCGGAGATGGTTGGCGAGGCTCGCGGAGGCCGTTGGTGGAGTGACCGTTGCAAGGTTTGAGGAGCGGCGGTCGCGGAGTGCCGGTGCGGGAGGTGACGGTTGCGAGAATTGGGGGGCTGCGGCGGAATGTTTAAGGCGACCTTAGGGCCGTTCGATCGGCCGCTGATCGAACGACCGTGGTGGCGCCACGTGCGTGACTGAGAGGGAGAGGACGGGGCACGTGCGATGCACGTGCGGTTTTTTATAAAGAAAATTAATATAAAGAGGCCCAAAAACCGCTGACACATGGCACCCTCAGGGGCTGCCACGTGTCAGCACTAGAAAAATTGAAGGTAAAATATTTTGTAAAATCAAAAAGAAAGAGTAAATGACCTCGAATAAAAAAATTTCCGTCACGAAAAATGCTTGTCTCGATGAGATCTACAACTTTCATGAAGACATCAAAACCAAAATCGATCAAATGCATGAAGTGAATTTTTGGGGTATCCCATATACATAGAATACCTAGATTTTTGGGTTTTCTATTTTTTTGTCATTTTTTAAACCAGATAAAAATCCGGAAAAATATGGGAAAATAAAAGATAAATAAAGACACCTTAATCTATTTTTTTGGATTTTTATTAATAAAGAAAATATGTACATAAAATATCAGGTCAAGAGCTCAAATACACAATGTACAAAAGAGGCCCAAAACCTAACTTTCACATACGAGCTCCGATTCACTTGAACTTGATCTTGTTTTGAAGGTAATTGAATATACATTAGTTCAAAAGTGAGTAGGATCAAATCAGACACTGGATGGAGAAGATATGTGGCTTTTAGTCCGAAAATCCAGAAACTAGGGTTTGGTTTTTGGTCCACTTAACAGGGTTAGTGATTTTTTGTATTTTTTATTTATTCTTGTTAGTGATATGTCATTTGGAAACTATGGAGGTAGTTTTGTGTCATTCGGAGTTAGCATGAAGGAGTTAAAAATCCGGGAAAATAGGCTATTTACAGGTCAACTTGGGCTTGGATTTTTGGCTTCTTATTTTGTGTGAAAATGATGGATACAATGCCATTCTTATGCAAACATGCATGAATGCTAATTATGCAGAATAAATGCAGAAATGCTGATGAATTTGAGGGAATTGAGCTTAATAAATGAGATTTAGAGTGATGAATCTGAGATTCATCATCCCCCTATACTTAAACCATGCTCGTCCCTAAGCATAAAAAAGAAATGTCATGAGGTGAAATGAGATTGGGTTCCATACCAAGACCATGAGCTGAAGGTGAAACTGAAATGGACCTTTGGATTAATAGTGTGTCGGAACTTCTGTGAGACTTAGAATTTAAAAATCAACAGCCCTCAAGTTCTACACATCATTGTCATAGTTTTGGCTCAAAAGTCATCTTAGATCAATCATCTTCCCAAAGTATACCTTATGAACATTGAACAACGAACTCATGTGTGTGAAGGGTTTTAGCTCTTCCCATCCAGAATGCCGGACTACCATGCTCCTCTCCTCTCCAGTAACTCGTCCTTGGGGAGTCAGGTATTTCCTTCTAAGGTCTGTCGTGCTGTGATCACAATCGAATGGGGGGAGAAGATAAAAGAAGGGCAAAAGAACTGGAGGGTGGCCAGTGTAGTCACCTCTCCTTGTGAAGCTGGCCAGTGTAGCCGAGTCTCCACCAAGATCTGTAGGTTTCTTGAAGCTTGGACCTTTTTTGTGGTCAGATTTTATTTGGTAGAATGCTTCTTTGTATTTGGAATTTTCGGTGGTTCTGCTTGGATCTTGTTGTGCCCCTACAGATATAAAATCTTTTTGTTTTGTACATTTTTTGGGGTCTTAGAAAAAATTGTGCCCAGTCGTCCATCCCTTTTCTGAAGCTTTATTTCAACCCGTCCTCCGATCTTTAGATTTCCATGCTACCAGAAAAGAGACTCACATAGTCTTCCAACATCCCGTCTGAGTTGAGTTAAGCGCATAGTGCGAGAGTAAAAATTAATTCCCTATTCCAGAGTTGTACCCAGAATGAAGAGACCAGGTTAGACACTAAGTGTCAAACGCTGCACATTGTCATGTGGAACTTAAAGAATTAAGTCAAAAGACCTGAAGCTCTTAAAATCCTATTTCTCAGTGAAGTTCCTCTGAAAATTAGGTGGATTAAGATCAAGTCCAGGCCACTCTCAATTTCTGCTCACAACTCGGTTCAGAACCCGATGACGTTTCACATATGCAAATGAATGCGATGCTGGATGAAGTGCAGGTGTGTGAAATGCAGACACATTTTTTTATGCAAAAAATGGAATAAGAAGCCAAATTTTTTTTTCAAAAATTTTGGGCAAGGTTAGTGTTAGTAGAAAACCTCTTCTTTTTCTTCCTTTTTTTTCAAGTTAGTTACCCACCCCGTAAATACATATAGACTTACGCGAAAGTACGAGATATGGGTAAACTATATACGAAGTATATAAATAGACCCCCCTATACTTAGCGAGTGTTGTGTCCTCAGAGCACAAGAAGCGTAAAGAAGACATAGCTCGGGCTAAGCATAAGAGAGTGAAAATGAAAAAATGAAGCGGTCGGGATATGTGAATGAGGAGAGTATATATAAGTGGAAGTTGGTTCCCCCTATACTTAGGCTCTGGTCAGCCTAAGTATGGAAGAAGGGTGGAAGTGAAGTGATCGGGAGAAGGAGAATGATGGTATATACAGATGTCATCGGTCCCCCTATACTTAGGCCTTGGCCTAAGTAGAGGAAGAACTTGTACAAGGAGGCCAGTGTGGTCGGAAGGGAGGGTGTGAGTGATCTGATAAATCTTCAATGTCCTCGCTCTGCGTGAAGTAGATGACCTCAACTTGAACTGTCTGCTCTTCAGGTGATTCAATATATGGCTTCAGCATTTGTCCATTTACTGAGAAAGGTTGTGCATCATCTTTGAGTTCGGCAATATCCACGCTTCCATTGGTATGCACATCGATGACAATGTAGGGACCCATCCATTTTGAATTTAGTTTCCCATGAAAAATCTTCAACCGAGCATTAAACAACCACACTTTCTGCCCAGGGACAGGTTTTATCTCGAATGTGTCTGTCATGCCATCTCTTGACCTTGTCTTTATAGATTACACTATTGTTGTATGCTCGGTTTCGGATTTCAATTAGCTCATTCAGATTTAAGTCTCGACATAGTTTCCCAAGGTGACATCTCCAATTCAACTTTTTGATCGCCCATTCTGATTTGTGAATCAATTCTGTAGATAGATGGCATGGCTTGCCATAGATCATCCTAAAAGGTGAAGTAAAGAGTGGAGTCTTTTAGGTTGTCCTATAGGCCCATAGAACTTGGTCCAACAGTTTCGACCAATTCTTCCTATCTGGACGAACCAACTTATGAAGAATACCCTTCAACTCTCTATTAGAAACCTCTGCCATGCCATTAGATTGTGGATGATATGGGTTGGCTATTATATGCTTAAATTTGTACTCCTTAGCCAAAGATCTCATCTCTCTGTTTACAAAGTAGTTACCTCCATCAGAAATCAAAACTTTTGGTATCCCAAACCTCGCAATGATATTATCCTTGATAAGCTTACAGACGACTTTGCTATCTGCGGTTCGGGTTGGAATAGCCTCTACCCATCTTGATAAATAGTCAATCGCTAACAAGATGTACTCAAATCCATTGCTGTTGGGAAAGGGACCCATAAAATCAATCCCCCATGCATCGAAAACATCACAGAAAATCATTGGTTGCATGGGCATTTCATCTCTGTATCCCACAATCCCTACCATTCTTTGACAAATCGGGCATGACCGTACAAATTCATTAGCATCCTGAAATAAGGTCCGCCAGTAAAATCCACATTGGAGTACCTTGTGCGTGGTTCTCTTTCTCGAATGGTGTCCTCCAACCTCGAGAGAATGACAATGTGTGAGGACACTCTGATATTCCTCCTGAGGAATACATCTTCTCCAGACACAATCCGGTCCTTCATAAAAAAGGAAAGGATCATCCCAATGGTATTTTCTTGAATCTGACTTCAATCGATCAATCATTCTCTTGGTCCAACGAAAGGGAACCTTCTTGGAGACAAGATAGTTCACTATGTCGGAATACCACGGGGTTGAATCAATAACGCAAACTGATTCATCTGGAAAAGTCTCCTTAATTGGTCCAGTGTCAGGATAATCGTTTTGCTCGATTCGGGAAAGGTGATCAGCAACAACATTCTTTATTCCAGGTTTATCCTTGATCTCCAAATCAAACTCCTAGATTAACAAGATCCATCTCAAAAGTCGTGCCTTGGCATCCTTCTTATCCATGAGATATCTAATTGCCGTGTGATCTGTGAAAATTGTCACCTTGGAGCCCAATATGTATGATCTGAATTTTTCAAGGGCCCAAACAACCGCGAGAATTTCCTTTTCAGACACTGTATGATTTCTTTGTGCAGGATCCAACACTTTGCTCGCGTAGTGAATCGCATAAGGTATTCCATCTCTTCTTTGTCCTAGTACCGCTCCGACAACAAAATACGATGCATCACTCATGATCTCGAAGGGAAGAGACCAGTCAGGAGTTTGTAATATCGGTGATTCACATATTTTCTTTTTCAGGAGCTCAAAGGCCTCTAGACACCTGTGATTTACAATAAACTATGTGCCTTTTCCTAAGAGCTCAGTCAGTGGGCGGGCGATCTTCGAAAAATCTGGGATAAACCTTCGATAAAATCCAACATGCCCTAAGAACGACCTCACTGACTTGACATTGGTTGGTGGCTCAAGTTTCTTGATAACATCCACGTTGGCAGGGTCGACCTCCATTCCCTTTTTGGAGATGACGTGCCCCAACACGATACCCTCAGTCACCATAAAGCGACTTTTCTCCCAAGAGAGTACCAAATTAACCTCCCTGCATCTCTGGAGGGCTCGGTCCAAGTGCGCTAAACATGTATCAAATGAATCACCATGAATCGAGAAGTCATCCATGAAGACTTCCAAGAAATCACCAACCATTTAGGCAAATACGGCAATCATGCACCGTTGAAATGTGCCTGGGGCATTACAAAGCCCGAATGGCATGCGCTTGAATACGTTGGTACCGAAGGGACATGTGAACGTGGTCTTTTCCTGATCCTCGGGAGTGATAGCTACTTGATTGTAGTTGGAGTACCCATCAAGAAAATAGAAGAATGCTTTCCCTGCAAGTCTCTCCAAGATTTGATCAATAAATGACAGTGGAAAGTAATCTTTCTTGGTCGCGGCATTCAGGCGCCTGTAGTCGACACAGACGTGCCACGACGTGGGTACTCGGGTCATGATCTCTACCCCCTCTACGTTGGTGACCATCTGGATTCCTAACTTCTTCGGGACGACATGAAGGGGGGCCACCCACTTGGAGTCAGAAATGAGGTATATAAATCCTGCTTTGCACCATTTCTCTATCTCTTTCTTCACCACATCCCAAAGATTTGGGTTTAATCTTCTTAGAAATTCACGGGAAGGCCTTCTATTATCCTCAACATAAATTTGATGAGAGCAGAGAGAGGGGTTTATTCTACGAGATCCGATATAGTCCAACCTATGGCTTTTCGATTTCGCTCAAGGACTTCGAGTAGTCTGGATTCCTAGTCCACGGTTAATGATGAGCTAATGATCACAGGGAATTTTTCTTTGAGTCCATTTAGAAATGCATACTTCAGTGTGGAAGGTAGTGGCTTCAGCTTCGGTAATTCTGAATCATTGATCAAGTCTGGCTGAATGACTTTTGCATCTGGCTCAGTGTCGGTTGGTGGTGAATCACTCTGTGATGTGCCGGCTACCAATTCCAAAGAAAGTTGAGTCGAATCGCTAAAGTAATGTGGTAATTTGGCCAAAGCCACGTTTGACTCGTCATCGATATTTCTTGATTGTCCCGAAGATGCTGGGACTGACAAATCCGAAAGGATTTCTATGTCATCAAGACTGTAGTGATCTGGGTGACTAGATATGTTTGGCAATATCTCGCAAACTACACTATGCATTATTTCTTCTTCTGAGGATGTGCTTTCAATCTGCATGTCTGGCAGTTGGTCCATAGCCCAGTAGTGCCGAGGAGATTGCATTCTGATGTTTCGACATATTCGGTGGTGGATTCGGAGTCTGGCCTTTGCCACTTTATATGTTTCATCTCCAAGTCTACTTCTCCGCCTGGAGAACGGAATTTCATCATTCTAGTGCCGTAATCGAATACAGCTTTGGCGGTTCTTAGGAATGGTCTTCCGAGAATGATTTGTGATTCCTTCCAATGGTTTGGGGTCTCCATATCAAGGACAGTGAAGTCCACTTTGTATTCCGTACCCTCGATCATGATGATAACATTTTTCACTTCTCCCTTTGGCCTTTTAGTGGATTTATTAGCAAATTGGAGTAAACATAATGATTTCTTGAGAGGGCCTAACTCCAATCTATAATATAAGGCTAAGGGTAGAAGATTTATGGAAGAACCATTGTCGAGAAATGTGCGTGCGAACGCAATGCCGCCAATGCGACTCTCAACATAATGGGCACCCAGATCCTTTTTCTTTCTTGGCAAATGTTGATTTTTGACACATTTGGTAGTGGCAACTGTAAAGATGAGTCTCCACAAATTGACTTGTTTTCTGTGTACGAGTTCTAATGGGAGTGCATTTCGCCTTCAAGTACTTCTGAAAGGCTGGATTACTGGCCACATACTGATCAAAGGGTACTTTGACTGTGATATTTTGCTGGCAGAATCTTTCCATCAGTGCGTCATCCTGAATGTTTTCCTTTTATTTTCCTTTCTTGAGAGCATGGGGGAAGGAATAGAAGCATTTGAGACAGGAGATAGAGAGCCAGAATCATAAATAAGAGCATCTTTATTAGACTTGGAGTTCTTATTACAATCATAAGATTTATGATAATAATCAAAATCAGGTTGCTGAAAAGGTGATAAAGGTATTTTTACAACAACTAGAGGTTCAAGGTCCTCTGCAGACTCCATAGATGCTTTCCCTTTATCTCGCACGGGGATCTTCAGGCATCCTTCTTCTTCCTCCTCGGAAACATCCTCCGGTTGATCTTTCGAGTCTTCATGGTCCGATTTCCTTGCCCGGTCAAGTACGACTATGATCCTTCCGTTCCTGAGTGACATGGCATTGATATTGTCAAACGAAAGGATCTCATGTTCATATGTGGAAAAATCTGAATAGTATACCTTGCCATTGTGTTGAGATGATTGAGATTTGTTCAAGCTATTGGGGTTATCTTGAACTTGAGCAGGAATGGTTGTGGTTGGGGATCTCTGCTCATCCTTCCAATGGGATAAACGATTGACATCAACCCGTAGATCGTATAGCTCATTTCGGAAGTTGCGAATTTCTTCAAGCATTTGCCTATGGATATCGATCGGTTCTTCTGGAGGATTGGACGATTGGGATGATTGTCTGGGAGCTTGGTATTGCTGACAGTATTCCTGAGGTTGGTTCTAGCGATTGTAGGGCTACTGCTGCTTCGGATGCTGGAAAGATGCAGTGTTCTAAGTGTGCTGTGGAGGAAATGCGGCATTATAGAAAGTGGGTGGACGCTGATAAGGCTGATGGTCCCCCATATTACCCTGTTGGGTAGTGTCCTGTGTGTACCAAATGCCATTTACTTCGAATGTCAGAGGCGAGGCTTCTTGGACTGTCTCGGTCGATAGGGGTGGTTGGCGGGAAGGTTGGACATAGGATTGGTCCTGAGCCCACGGTTGCTGTTATTCTGCTCCTGGTTGTTCCTGGACATGATACACATGATAGATCGGGACAGTAGGTGCAATAGGCATCCCCATCTTGGATACCTTCTCAGTGAGCACCTCCATCTGCTTTGTGAATTGGGAAATCCTGCTGTTGATGTTGTTCATTTTCTTATGAATTTGATCCACCACGGTCAATTTATCGGCGATGATGTTCATGTTTGGAATCAAATCCTCTGCTATCTCTGCGACAGTTTGCTTTCCTCCTTTGGCTTGAAAGGTGTTCAAGGAGTCAGTGTATGCTCTACTAGCGATCTATGAACGACTTGTTTCTGCCATCTGCTCCAGTACCTTCCAGACGGACTCAGCTCCACGAGATGTGTAATTCCCTCTGCAGGCAGCGTTAACTAACCCTTGAGTCTCATGGTTGAGGCCGGAGCAGAGTGACTGAACTAGGATGTTATTATCCAAATTATGGTAGGGACATCATTAGTAGTAGGTCTTTAAACCTATCCAAATCCTCAAAGAGTGGTTCATTGGGAATCTGCGAGAAGCTGGTGATGCGGGTCCTCATTTGGTTGGTCCGACTCAAAGGGTAGAATTTCTTCAAAAATAGGTTTTTTAACCTTTCATAAGTGGTCACAATTACTCCTAAGTTCTTCACCCAATAATCTGCCTTTCCTTTCAAGGCGAAAGGTAGTGCAGTGAGATGAATGTAGTCCTGGCTGACTTGTGGGTGCCTCGGATTAAAACATATCAGCTCCAAGTCTCGCAAGAATTCATATGGCTCTTCAGTCGTATTACCATGGAATTGTGGTAATTGACTTATGAAATGTGGCTTCAGTTCATAGTTTATTTCTGGCTGAGGTGGATGCAAATAATTTCTCTCTCTGTACTGTCCAGGGTTGTATGCAGCTTCCATTGGTAGTTCTTCCCCTGCATTCAACTGTTCTAGCTGCTCTCTCAGTAACTGCTGTTGCTGCTCAGATGCAGCAATTCTTGCAAAAATCATCTGTATTGGGTCTTCATTATGTTCATCTCCTGGTTCCTTTCCGGGAGGCAACTTGGGAGGCATTTCTTCTTCTTCACCTTCAGAATATAAGGGGTTCGTGTTAATAGAGTAGAAGGAATTTGAAAAATCAGTGAGGTGAGAGTTTTCTTTGATCTGCTTTGGTGAGAGAGGGACAGTGTGGTTTCTTTCCTCCAGGAAGCTTAGAGAATCATACAAGGAGGATTCATGGGAAGGGTGTCCATGAACCCAAGGTGATCCTGAGTAAGAGTGCCTTGTAAAATTTGTGGTGGTCAGAGAAGGGTCTGCGGAGTCCAAACTACAATTTTCCATTCTTGATTCAAAAGGATTAGCAAGAGGTTTATGGTTCATGATCTAGGCACAAGTGTGCGGTATTCGTTGATGATCTATTTTCTACGCACAATCAAAACACAATACAAGGGTTGTTTCACCAACTCAACTCAAAGTGAATACCATGAAGGTTCGGTCAATTATCTTGTCAATTTTAGAGTTTGGTGATAATACAATATATCAGAGCGGTTAAAGCGAGCTGTTAGGAACCCAATGCTCTCAGGAGACTGGCCTATCCCAAATTAGATCTTTCCCATCCAGTATGAATTGTGGACCGTTTACCGGCTACCCGATCAACTCAATCTGTTAAGGACGCCACGGGCCGCTTTACCGGCTACCGGAGAGATCCTCACTAGAGAACGACTAACCCAAGATAGTAGTCTGAAAAAAGTTAGGACGTGGCTCTATCCTAGTGTGCGGGTCGCTCTCTCGATTAAGCAAACCAAACAACGACAGGGTTGCTCTTCCGTAAAAATTCTTGATTTTATGGGTTCTTAAGATCGGCTATATTTAGCAGTCCCAATTTTAATTAGGTGATCACTGAAGAATTTAAATGAGCAAAAATACACGTCTACCGTCCAGTCCCAATTTTCTTTAGAATTATGTGAATAAACAAGAGGGAGAAGTTCAGGAAAAGCCGATACACACGGAAAACTATGATGAATGCTCAGTTAGAAGACTTACAGTGAATCCTCACAATCTCCATGTGGGATGCTAGGTAGAATTTAAAAATTATTCTAAATGAATGCAAGACGATGAAAAACCGTACCTAAGCAGAAAGTTCTATTAGCGGGAAAGAATTTAGTTGAATTTTGGCTACATTGAACGATCTATGTGCGTCTAAGTTAAAGTGCAGTGTGGCTTAATTCCTACGAGCACAATCAAGAAATAAAAATGCTCTGAGAGTCGTATGTGTAGGTCTATCCTAATCGCCACTCAAGCCGGGCCCCACCCTCATCGCAGAGTGAAACAGGCCACGACACACCACAGAAAGGTTCAGAGTCTTTTTACACACGCGAGAGTCCAAACAGACACCGCTGTAAATGAGCACTTAATTACAGAATTAAAATTACAGAAATTAAAAACATAGACTCTATGCTCTCTCACGACTCGACTCGATCTTAAGTTAATTGCGGCTTTTCGGATGTCGGTGAAGATGCTTCGGTTTCTTAAAAAACCGCTCCACGTATGTCAGGTACCTCGCAAGAAAAATAAGAGAGAAGATGTAAGAGAGTGACTAAAAAATAATCAAAAATAAAATAAAAGAAATAAATGCTGAAAAAGAAAAAAATGGATTTACAATGAAAAACTCGGGGGTCAGACTACCCGAATGCGGAAAACCGAACAAAAAAATTCAAAACACAAAATTAAGCCGTTTGCCTCCTCGGCACGACACCATCTGACGGTTCCGTAAATCACAGCTTTAAAAAGTTATTTTTATCTTGTTCATGCCAAAAATAATGGTTTGTTGTTTGTTGTAGGCGGTGATCGGAATCGGTCAAGAAATAACCACAAATATTATTCAATTTTTATCATGTGATTTTTGTTTATTTTACTTGGGCAAGTCCCAAGGTCGATCACAAGGAGGCAAAGGAACAACCTAGATTCATGTCTATCAAGATTCAATGCATAATATGATGAAATGAATGCACTGTAATTTTTTTGGAATTTTTGGGTGCAAAATGAATTTTTTTTATGAATTTTCAAATGCAAACAGAATGATTTTCAATATTTAATTATAATAAATATTAAACCTACTTATTTTCAGGGGATAAAATTATCTAAGATCTATCACTAAGTGATGGATGATGGATCTCAGAAAAATCCTAAATCTCAAAAATATGGGGTTTAATACCTATTAAAAATTAAATATTGAAAAATGCAAAATGATTTTTACAGAGCAATTTATGCATGCAAATTCAAATCTTTTTGGGCAAAATTTCAAGCACAATTAACTCTACAATATGTGATTTCTGGGGAATTTTTAGATTAATCAATGGCAAAATTAAGAGCATAATATGAGCAAAGTTCGGAATTTTCCAAAGAATAATTTATTATTAATTAACCATTAATCACAAAATATCCACAATATGTCAAAATGTACAGAATTATATGACAAACATCATGCTATTTTTTAGTTAATAAAATAATGTAGAGACGATGTTCAGAATAGAGAGCAAAAATTGGGGTATAACTGCAAATATATTAAATAGAATAAAGAATGCAGAGGGGGGCTTGTTTGC
Source organism: Ottelia alismoides (assembly GCA_037367405.1). Classification (NCBI taxonomy): domain Eukaryota; kingdom Viridiplantae; phylum Streptophyta; class Magnoliopsida; order Alismatales; family Hydrocharitaceae; genus Ottelia; species Ottelia alismoides. Next base: position 260,227 of record JAZKJV010010337.1, read on the forward strand.
AATTACCAATACTGATAGGGGCCTTCTCGCAAAATTTCCAATGGTCACATGCGGCGCACGTGACCTCTGGGTCGGCGGGACTGAAGGGCGAATAGGCTGGACTCCGGGGGTTTTATGCAAATTGCCTACAGGTCACGTGCGTCTCACGTGACCCAGGGCTGACGTCAGCGCCGACGATTCCCCATGCACGTGCGAAGCACATGCAGGGGACCTTGGGTCTGGTGCCCAGCTTTGAACGGTGCTGGCGTTGGGAGGCGGAGGTGGGCCAGCCTTAGTGGAGGGACTCCGAGGGCCGTTGAAGCTTGTTGTGGAGTTAACGACCATTGCGGTGAAGGTCGTTGGACTCTCAGGAGGTCGACGAAGTAGAAGGCACTGTAGCTCATGGTGGGAGTCGTGTCGGAGGAGAAGGTCGACGCCAGAGTTGAAGTTGGGCGATGGCTGTCGTCGATGGAGAGCGCAAGGCGGAGATGGAGGCTCGGAGGCTGCGTTAAGGAGGGACGGCGAAGGCGAAGTCGTTGATGTCGATGAAGCTTCGAAGGTTGTTCTGTCGATGGAGAATGGTGGAAGAGAAGTCGGAGGAGAAGGATGATGAGGCAGAGTTGGCTATGTTGAAGACGGTGGCGTAGCTCTGGCCGGAGAAAAGCTCGACGGAGCTAAACTTCGCGAGGGGCTCGGCAGTGTAGTTGGAGATGGAGTTGATCTTGACGGAAGATGGTGATCGAGAAAGAGAAATCGGAGATGGAGATGGAGCTTGCGGAGGGGCGGAGTGTACCTGGACACAGGCTCAACGCCGAGGTCGCCGGAGCTGGAGCAGCAGCTGGAGTGAGCGGCTGCGACGAGGGTGGAAGCCCTCGGAACACGCCGGCGAGGGAGTCTCTCACGGTTGTCACTACCGGAGGAGGTTCTGCAATTGATCGATGGATGAGGGATGGGGGGGGGGTTGAAGGCCTTTAAATAGGGAAGAGGGTGAGGCTGGAGATGGTTGGCGAGGCTCGCGGAGGCCGTTGGTGGAGCGACCGTTGCGAGGTTTGAGGAGCGGCAGTTGCGGAGGGCCGGTGCGGGAGGTGACGGTTGCGAGAATTGGGGGGTGACGACGGAAGGTTGAAGGCGACCTCAGGGTCGTTCGATCGGCCGATGATCGAACGATCGTGGAGGCGCCACATGCGTGACTGAGAGGGAGAGGATGGGCACGTGCGGAGCACGTGCGGTTTTTTTTTATATATTGAAAATGAATATAAAGAGGCCCAAAAACCACTGACACGTGGTGGCCACAGGGGCTGCCACGTGTCAACACCGGAAAAATCGAAGGTAAAATATTTTGTAAAATAAAAAAGAAATAGTAAATGACCTCGGATCAAAAAAGTTCCTTCACGAAAAATGCTCGTCTCGATGAATCATGACGTCAAAACCAAAATCGATTAAATACATGAAGTGAATTTTTGGGGTATCCCATATACATAGAATACATAGATTTTTGGGTTTTCTGTTTTTTTATCATTTTTAAACCAGATAAAAATCCGGAAAAATATGGAAAATTAAAGATAAATAAAGACACATTAATTTAATTTTTTTGGATTTTTATTAATAAAGAAAATATGTATATAAAACATCAGGTCAAGAATAACTCAAATACATAATGAACAAAAGAGGCCCAAAACCCAACTTTCACATAGGAGCTCCGATTCACTTGAACTTGGTCTTGTTTTGAATGTAATTGAATGTACATTAGTTCAAAAATGAGTAGGATCAAATCGGACACTGGATGGGGAAGATATGGGGCTTTTAGTCCGAAAATCCTGAAACTAGGGTTTGGGTTTTTGGTCCACTTAACAGGGTTAGTGATTTTTTTTGTATTTTTTATTTATTCTTGTTAGTGATATGTACACAGTGGAGGTAGGTTTGTGCCATTCGGAGTTAGCATGAATGAGTTAAAAATCTAGGAAATTAGGCTATTTACAGGTCAACTTGGGCTTGGATTTTTGGCTTCTTATTTTGTGTGAAAATGATGGATAAAATGCCATTCTTATGCAAACATGCATGAATGCTAATTATGCAGAATAAATGCAGAAATGCTGATGATTTTGAGGGAATTGAGCTTAATAAATGAGATTTAGAGTGATGAATCTGAGATTCATCATCATGCATGAGGGTTGTTTTGGGAGTAATTTCCGTGAAGGGATCGATGCTATTAAAGTGATGGATCGGCTGGGAAAAATGGGATAAAATGCATGCTTTAACAGATTTGACGGGCTACATAGGATGGAGGGTGAGTTGACCAGAGGTCAACAGAGGAAGTCGTGCCATTGGTCCATGTCGACTCACTACAAGACAAAACAGTAGGGTTATTAAAGAATAATTATTTAAAAAAAATAAATGATTTTTAAATTTTTAGATATAAAATAAAAAAATGTTTATTATTTTATTTAGTATTTTATTACGATTTTTATTTATTTTTTGGTGTATTTTATTACAAGTTTATTTTTAGTAGCTTATTCGTAGGTATAATTACCTAAATTTTGTACACTTTATTTTTATTTTGTATATTTTATTATGTTATTTAATTATTTTATTTATTTATAACTTATTTTTGTGAGTATAAATATATTTTTATTTTATTTTTATGATGTTATTTGTACATTTAAATAAATAGGCAAGTATATTATATAGGTATATTCGTAGGTATTTTACTTATGTTTTATGTATATTATTTTATTTTAATGTATTTTAATGAGTTTTATTTTAGTTTTATATTTTTAATAGAATATGTATATTATTTACAATATTATAAAAATATAAAGGAACAAGTAATTAAAGAATGTATTTCCCCTTTATTTATATACATATAGAAGCATAGGTCTTTTGTCTACGTATTATACATAAACTTATTTTATTTTCTTTTTTATTTTTTGTTTTATTCTAATTTTAATATGCACATGTGTTATAAATAATATTTACAAAATTATAAAAATATGAATTTGTAAAATTAGTAAACAATGAATAAATTGAATATTTTAATCGATATTATGTACAACAGGGGCCCAAAACCTAACTTTTACACAAATAACTCCAAAAAATATAGAACCACCTCCATTAAATAGCTCTTGAAAATTTATACATAATTAGAGGTTATTTTGCTATATTTTGATTTTTATTTAAAAGATATGGTTCTGTGAAGTTTGGGTTTTAGCCTTTTATTCTATGTATAAAATGAACACTGTATATTATTTTTTGCACAAACTCAATTTTGTATTTTTATCTAAATTATTATTTACAAATTTCATGTTAAAAGTTTCTTCATTTGATGAATAAAGAATAAAAGAAGTGACAAAAATGTATAATTAATGAATAATAAATGAGGTATTTATTGTCTTTTTGGCCCTGATCTCCCCCTACTTTATTCCTTGTCGACCAATTCCATTCTGGACTTGGTCTCGAGGTTAGGGTCATAAAATATTTTCAATATTTTATTCCTTTTTCTTTTGTTCTCTTTATTATATAATTTTGGCACTAAAAACCTTATTTTATGTACAAATAATACAATGAATGATGGATGCTATTATGTGTAAATTGAAGTCATTTACATGCAATTGCTAGGGTTTTTAAGGCCAAAATGATAGAATAAAGGTGATGAAATGGAGATTCATCAGCACCTCACGGCCGTTGGTCGGAGATGGGTTGGAACCGGCCCTAGGCCATCGCTTGAGCCTCCCTCACCGGCAGGAGGAGGCCTGTCACGCCTCCGATCCGGATTACGACGATAAGGAGCCAAGCTTGGGTCAAAAGGGGTTCAAGAGGGTTCAAACCTCCAAAGGAAGCTCGGGTGGTATTTTGTATGGGTGGATGGGCGGGTGTGAATAACGAGGGAAAACAGGTGCCTCAGCGATCCAAAGATCGAGATGACCCCAGGGCGTGAAAGCTTGATTATAGAGGAAGAAAAGTCAAGAAGAGATCGACGTGAGATAATGAAAGGATCGAGCCCCAAAAATGGGAGAAACATGGAAAAAATGTAGTTATGATAACCAGTAGGAGGCGGGTCACAGAGTTGACCCACGGTCAACTCTCCCGCCCTCCTGGTTGGTCCACGTGACCATGAAAAATCCTGGAAAAATATTTTGTAAAATCAATTAAAAATAATAAATGAATTCATTAATTTTAGGTTATTAAATAAAAATATTTATTATTTTCTGAACTATTTTATTATGTTTTTTATTTATTTTTCGAGGTTTAAAATTATAAGTTACCTTTTATGGCCTATATAGGTTTATATATATATATATATATTTTAATATTTTATTTTTATGTTATACATTTAATTTTATTAATTTTATTTATTATTTTATAAATTTATATCTTTTTCATATACTTAATATATTTTTTTGATATATTGTGTATAGTTAAATAAATAGAAGTGTTAATTATATAGGTATACTTAATGGTATTATACTTATGTATTTCATACAAGTATTTTATTTTTGAGTTTTCTTTATGTTTTTATTCTAGTTTTTATATACACATATGTTATAAATAATATTCACAAAATTATAAAAATGTAAAATGATAAAAATAATGAATAATATATAAAACAAATATTTTAATTAGTCCAACTATACAATAGGAGTCCAAAACTCAACTTTCAAATCGTAACTCAGAAAAATATGAAACCACCTTTTTTAAATAACTTATTAAAAATTATATACAGTTAAATGTGATTTTGATACATTTTGAGTTTTTATTTGAGAGATATAGGTCTAGAAAGTTGGAATTTTGGAAAATTATTCAGATCAAACTTTTTATCTGTACATTACTTTTATGTAAAATCAATTTTGTATTTTTCTATATTTAATTATCTACAACTTTCATGTATAAAGTTTCTTTATTTGAAGTATAAAAAATGGAACTAAAAATAGGTCCAAAAATAAGGAATAAATGAATAAAATAAAAGGGATTTTTATTGGTTTTTGACCCTTATCTCCCCCACTTTATTCCTTGTCGACCTAGTCGTCGAGATGCATAGGTCTTGGGGTTTCAGGTCATAAAATATTTGCAATATTTTATTCTTTTTCTTTTCTTTTCTTTATTATATATTTCTTACTTTAAAAACTATATTTTATACACTATTTTCACAATGATGCATGAATGCTAAAATGCATGAATTAAGCCTATTTACACGCATTTAATAGGGTTTTTAAGGCCAAAATGATAGAATAAAGATGATGAAATGTAGATTCATCAATTATTTTCACAAATTTATATTTTTATAATTTTATGCATCTTATTTATAATGTAACATATTTAGAACAAAATAAAACCACAAATAAAACATTAAAAATGAAATAAGTATATAAATTATAAAATACCTATGTTAATACTTGTAAATAAATAAAAGTGAAATCCATTCTTTCATTATTTATTCATTTATATTTTTCTACACTTGTAAATATTATTTATATTCTAGTAAAATATAAAGCTAAATGCAACCCAAGAAAATACATCAAAATAAAATAATGTATATAATACATAGATACAATATCTGTATTTATACCTACATAATTTATATACCTATTTATTTAAAGATAGAAATTTATCATAAAAATATAATAAAAATATACATATACATCTGAAAATAAGTTATGAATATATAAAATAATAGCATAACATAATAAAATAAAATATATAATATAAAAATAGCTAAAACATAGATGAATATGCCTATGAATAGACTTCCCAAATTTAACTACTAATAAATAACTCAAAAAAATAAAAAAAAATCATAATAAAAAACTACATAAAATAATAAACATTTTTATTTTATACTAAAAAATTGATAAAATCATTTACTATTTGTAAATAATTAATTTAGAAATACACAGTTTTGTCCTGTAGTACGCTTGTGTGGACCAATCATCGTGCAGCTTTTGTTGACCGCCAGTCAACTCCCTCCCTTGGCATTCCGACTTGTCAGAACCATCTTTTCCCCTCTTTTCTTACATTTTTCCCGCTTGACACATCGACCCATCAAGCTCGCTTCCTTTTGAGAAATTCATCATTGTTCTTACAGGATATCCGCCAAGCCTGCAAATTTCCTGGACTTAGCCTTGATTCTTTCCAATATAACTGCTAATAAGGGTGCCTATACATGTTTATAAATAAGCTCCTTCATCTCCCACTTCATTTTTGGTTACTAATCCTAGTCTTAGAGCCTTGCATCTTCATCTAGGAAGAATCCTCATGACAGGGGGAGCTTCCTGGCGATCTGGATCAGCTCCAGGAGGACGAAGGTGCACCCAGGCGACGCTCCGGCCACCTCTGCTCCCTACCCTCGCTGGCAGGTAAGAGCTGCGTATTTCTCTTTCTTCATATGGATTTCTATTCCAACATTTCATTTCTGCATTTACTTTAGTGTTTATACCGTATTTTTCGCTTAATACTCTCGATTCGTAATTCATCGGAGCTCCGCTCCGACGAACGTTTTCATCGTGCCTCGCTTGTTCTCCACCATGCCTTCTACCCTCACTTCATTCCCCTACGTCTTCTTATCGTCCAACGCACTTCACTCACCCAGATCATCCCTTGATCTATCTCATCGAATCCCCTCCTCCTTCACTTGCCATAGATGCGCCATCCGACCCATCTACGCTTCCATTTCCCCCGTTCACTAGTTGAGGCACTTTGCCCTCAGACTTGTTTATTATTTGTGCATGTCAGAAGCTCAGTGGAGCCCTTCTAGGCTCAGTTCGATTCGACCTGAAGGTCTCCAGGTCGCCCCTTTTCCTCGAGATCGCCATGGCTCTCCTTGAGTCCTGGATCTTCTAGCGACTATCTACAGCTGCAGAGAGCCTCTCGGGACTTGAAGAGACAAGAGCTATCATCAGAGACCGTTGGAGGTGGGATGAATCAAGGATCGAAGCTCGGAGGCAGGGACCTTCTTCCATGTTCTTCAAGCGAAGCAGCAACCGTTCAATGGAGTCCCCCGCTCCATATCGCATCGGAGATGTCCGACCATTAGAAGCCGCCGTCGTTGGATCTCTCTCCGCATTCTAATCCCAGACGTCCAGTTACGAACCGGTACCCCCCGCGCAGATGGCGACACGTGGATAAGTGGATCTCATCTAGCCGTCCATCTTCGTGCCTTAGGGAGTAATTTGCAAATCCCCCCTCCTCTTTTTTGTATTTATTATTAGTCCTGTAAATAAGATGTAACATTTAAATTAAAATGGATATTTTGCATATTGGTCCATGTGCTTATTATATTTGTATTTTGGTCCTATCCAGCTCAACTCACGTGTCGTCCCCATGTGAGCTGGGTAATTTGCATGTAAACCCCTACTACTTTTTGTATTTATTTTTAGTCCAGTAATTTTCAAATAAATTTTACATTTTTTTGTGAAAATTTCACAAAGGCCCGTAGATTTTATTTTATTTACATATATACTCCCAATATTTGTATTTTTGTATGCTTGATGGATTTATTTAATATGTCTATTGTGCTCCAAAAATCACGAAAAAATAGATGAAAGTTCTTGATTGCTTGTAGTTTCACGCCATGATTGTTATGTGCAATTTTCGGACCTTTTTGATCTTTATTAAAAATCATTTAAAGCACAAACAATCAATGTCTAGCGTATTAAATACCAAAAAATGTAAAAATGTTTCTGAAAAATCCAAGAATATTATATGTTGCTTATTTAAGAATTTTTAGACTTTAGACCAGAAATCACTAAAAATAGAAAACAAAACTCTTAAAAATAAAAAAACCACAAACCTTGATAAAAAAATATAAAATTCAAAAAAATTATAAAAACATATTTTTTTATCTAGTAATTTTCTCTATATTATTAACTAAATATTAAAAATGATTTGTAAAACTTTGTATTCAAATTTCTTTTTCAATTTCCATTTCAATTTCGACTATTTATTAAATCTCTATTTTAGGGTATTTTGACTTTAAAAACATATAAAAATTAGCAAAATTCATAAAAAAACCAATAGTAATAAAAATATTTAAAACCCAAAAATATGTATTTTTATAATTTTGGATTTTTTAATTACGTTTATACATATATTATCCATTATTACATGTATATTCTATGATATTCTACCTTACTTATTATAGAATGGAATAAAAAATATAAAAATAATATATATTATATAAATATAAAATTAAAAACAAAATACAAAAATTTAGTAAAAATAAAAATTAAAAACCCTAAAAAGATATGCATGTGTATATACATGATGAATGACATTCGTGTACGTAGTGCTCATTGGTTGAAAATAACTATAGGCTACCATTTTTTTATCTCTATGGTTCGACCTGTACGTACTTACTTACTATACATCTAGTTGTAGCGAATAATAAATTTCAACTAACTCTTTGATATTCATTGCTTGATTTATATTCGTGGGTTGATTGTTGATTAATCAGGGTCTTTTGAGTGGTCAACACATTGACTATAGTTTCGTCTTGTGAAATTGTACGACCCTCGAATTTTCCTAGTTATCAAATAATGAATATGGAATTAGGGTCAATCCCAGAGTGTTGTCAATGAAAAAGGATGTAGACTGTAATCGACTCTCACTCACAACGGCGAAGGTGGGACAAAAGTTATCATGGTTTATTGGGTGGGTATAAAGAAGACAAGGAGTCTGAAGATTGGCCCGTAAAGTCCAGATTGGGTTCTCGGGAATCACCTCGAATTATTGACGATGTCTAGTCTATGGAATCGATGTGGGTGTTGGCAGAGTCCCGATTAAGCCATCCATAGATCACCATCATGAAGCAAAAAGGAGATCGACATAGGAGGAAATATACAGTGGTTAACAAGGAATAAAACGGAGTGTAAAATAGTAGGAATGCTCAAACTGAGTGGGGGTCAAAAGGAAGACACATATGGCAAATTTGCACAAATGTGTGGGACTAGATCTTTGAACCTTAATATAGATCCATACAAACACCATACAAAAGTGGGTTTACCAACTCACTCCATGTGAAGCTGTGAAGGTTCTTCCATTTATAATCTTTTTAGTTTTAGAGTTGTTATTTCAGGCATATCTTTTAAGAAGTCCTTAGCACACAAACCATATAGGAGAGAGAGAGTACTGCCAAAAAGTATCATGTACTTGTCCTCCTCCTTTGTAACCTATAGTCTGTACTTTTTGAGGCCCTTGTAACCCTTCCTGGATCCCTAATCAGCTAAAGAAAGAGAGAGGAAGCTGATAGGTGAAACCACTACATCGGTTCTCGCTTGTAAGGAATCATTCGTGGGCGTGCAAGAACCTACTCAGACGCAAACCGATGAGACAGTCACCCCCGTGAAGGTGTGGCCTAAGCTCAATACTTCAGACCATGTCAATGTTCCACAGAAGGTGGGAACACTATCGGTGACAAGGCCCTACTCGGCCATGTACGATAGAAGTACAATTACTTCGAAAATCCATGCGACACAAGGTAGTTAGAGGCTGGGTTTTTGGCTCTAATCCTTAGCGAGACGTGCGTCGCTCATGGGAGGGGTTTTGATCCCCTCCTAATGTACATGAAAACAAGCAGAGCTTTATGAACCCAAGACACTAAAAGTCCATTACGAATTTTAATTAAGGTCAAAGTTTATTTACTAGTCCCCTTGTTTTAGTTTTTTTTGGATTTTCACTTCTTTGGATATGTTTGCATACAAGCACCTAATGTTTTTTGTAGATTTTCATTTAAGTTCTAGTTGCTCAAAATAAGAGGAAGATGGCAAAAAAGCCGTTCAAGTTGATTCGTTGATGGAAATCTCACCATTGAATCTAATGATGCATGCTGAGTTAGAGGACTTACAGTGCTTTCCAGCTCTCTCCATGCAGTATGCAAAATAGAATTTTTAAACCTATCTATATGGTGGTGTGCAATTGACAAAATCACCCTAAACAGTAGCTGCTATTAATCGTGAAGAATTAATTGTTAATTATTCATAGATAAGGCCAAGGTCCGATCGTCGATGTCGATCAACTCCCGTCACAATGGGTGTTGCAAACACTATATACGACCTCTCTCGGCACACGGTCTCAAATCCAAATAATAAATAGTTATTAATTTGACTAGATCCAAATGTAAGATACTATAGGAACATGCATTCTTATTATGGTTTGGACCTAATTATCGAGATAAGCAACCTATAAGCTAAGGGCTTATGCACACAAAATAAAATAGAAATAAGGAGGAAAACTCAAAACAATGGGAAACAAAAGAAAAGAAAGCGAGACAACATACAACGAGGCCCCTAATTAAACAGACAACCAGGCACTGGACCTCGTTGTGGAGAGTAGAGTCCAAGTCTTAATTATTATAAATTACTAAGATTCTATCTCTCACCAATAAATACATAAATAAAGTTAAGTCATCTCTATGCTAAATTTCTTCTCTTTGCTTCCTTTACAGCCTCTCCAGCTGGTCAAGGGGTGAAGACCGGCCTCCACCAAACTAGGCTGCATCAACCTCCTAAGAAGTCATCCTCGCGTGGCGGGCCCTCGCAATAACGTTACAAAGAAATGTATGTTAGTACAGATAATCAAATGAAATCATAATGACCTATATACAAAGAATAATTGAATGGCTATGTGCAAAATAAATCAATTATTATTTACATCAATAAATCAAGGAATAAGCAATAAAGGCTATACAAAATAAATGATAAAAATAGGCTACGCTCATTACTCCCCAGCAATGATGCCATTTGATAACTAGGGAAATTCGAGGGTCGTACGGTTTCACAAGGCGAAACCGCAGTCCATGTATTGACCACTCAAAAGACCCAAAGTAATCAACAATCAACCCATGAATATAAATCAAGCAATGAATATAAAAAAGTGAGTTAAAATTTATTATTCTCTACAACTAGATGTCTTGTAAGTAAGTACGTAGAGATCAAACAACATAGAGCAAAAATGGTAGCTTATAGTTATTTTCAACCAATGAGCACTATGTATACGCATGCCATTCATCATGTATATACACATGCATATTTTTCTGTAGGTTTTTAATTTTTATTTTTTTATATTTTTATTTTGTTTTAAATTTTATATTTGTATTATATATATGATTTTTATATTTTGTATTTATTTCTATAATAAGTAAGGTAGAATATAATATAATATACATGTAATAATGGATAATATAGGTATAAACATATCTAAAGATATCCGAAATTTGCAAAAATACATATTTTGGTATTTTAAATAAATTTTTACTATTTTTGTGATTTTTTATGAATTTTGCAAATTTTTATATGTTTTAAAGTAAAAAATACCTTAAAACAAGGATTTAATAAATAGCCAGAATTGAAATGGGAATTAAAAATAGAAAAATGAATCCAAAATTTTCCAAATCAATTTTAAAATTTAGATAATAATATAGAGAAAATTACAAGATATAAAAATATTTTTTTTGATTTTTTTGGTATTTTATATATTTTTATCAAGGTTTTGGGGTTTGTTTAATTTTTAAGGGTTTTATTTTTCTATTTTTTGTGATTTTTGGTCTAAAGACTACACATACCTAAATAAGCAATCAGTAATTTTCTTGAATTTTTCAGAAATGTTTTTACATTTTTTGGATATTTTATACACTAGATAGGGAATGTTTGTGTTCTAAATGATTTTTAATAAATATAAAAAGGTCCAATATTGCAAATAAAAATCATGGCGTGAAACTACAAGCAATAAGGAACTTTCACCTTTTTTTGTGAGCATAATAGACATATTAAATAAATCCATCAAACATATAAAAAGTATAATTTCTGGTAGGGGCATATATGTAAATAAAATAAAATTTAGGGGCCTCTATGAAATTTTTACAAAAATATACAATGTATTTGAAACTTACTAGACTAAAAAAAATACAAAAAGTAGTAGGGTTTATAAGCAAATTACCCATCTCACATGGGACGGTACATGAGCTGAGCTAGACTGGACCAAAATGTGAATATAATAAGCACATGGACCTATATGCAAAATGTCCTTTTAATTTTAAATGTTGCATTTTATTTACAGGACTAAATAATAAATACAAAAAAAGTAGGGGGAGATTTTCAGATTCCCCCCTACGGGGTGGAGATGGACATCTAGATGAGATCTACTTATCCGTGTGTCGCCATCTGCGTGGTGGGTACCAGTTCACAACTGGATGTCTGGGATTAGAATGCAGAGAGCGATTGAATGACTGCAGCTTCTGATGATCGGACGTCTCTGATGCGATCTGGAGCGGGGGGCTCCATCGAACGGCTACTGCTTTGCTCAAAGAACAGGGAAGAAGGTCCTTGCCTTCGAGCTTCGATCCTTGATTCCTCCCTTCTCCGACGGTCTCTGGCGATAGCTCTTGGCTCTTCATGTCCCAGGAGGGAGTTCGCATCTGTAGATGGTCGCTAGAAGATCTAGGACTCCAAGGAGAGGCCTAGCAATCTCGAGGAAAAGGGGCGACCTAGAGACCTTCAGGTCGAATCGAATTAAGCCCAGAAGGGCTCTTTTAAGCTTCTGACCGGCACATATAACAAACAAGGATGAGGGCAAAGTGCCTCGGCTAGTGAGCGGGGGGAATGGAAGGGTAGATGGGTCAAAGGACGGATCTCCAGCATGTGAAGGAGGAGGGTATACGATGAGCTGGATCAGGGGCTTATCTGGGTGAGTGAAGTGGGTGCGATGATAAGAAGATGCATGGGAATGAAGTGAGGCCGGAAGGCGTGGCGGAGAATAAGCGAGGCACGATGAAAATGTTCACCGGAGAAGAGCTCCGACGAACTACAAATCGAGAGTATTAAGCAAAAACTACAGTCTAAACACTATAGAAAATATGGAAATGAATACTCGAATAGAAATCTATTAAAGAAAGAGAAAAGCATCTTACCTGCCGATGAGGGCAGGGATCACAGGTGGCCGGAGCGCTGCCTGAGTGCACCTCTGTCCTCCTAGAGCCGATCTAGACCATCAGAAAGCTCCCCCTGTCATGAGGATTCTCCCTAGATGAAGATGCGAGGCTCTAAGACTCGGATTAATGACCAATGAGGAAGAGGGAGATGGAGGAGCTTATTTATAAACATGTATAGGCACCCTTATTGACAGTTAGATTAAAAAGAATCAAGGCTAAGTCCAGGTGATTTGCAGGCTCTATGGATATCTTGGAAGATCAATGATGAATTTCTCTGAAGGAAGCGAACGTGATGGATCGATGGGTCGATCGGGAAAAATGAAAGAAAAGAGGGGAAAAGATGGTTCTGACAAGTCAGAACACTTGAGGAAGGAGTTGACCGGCTGCCAACAAAAGCGGCAACGATGATTGGTCCTCGCAAGCGCACTACTTGACAAAACTCTGTATTTATTCGAAAATAATTATTTAATAATAGATGATCTTATTAATTTCTGAGTATAAAATAAAAAATGATTATTATTTTATATACTTATTTATTATGATTTTTATTTATTTTTTGAGGATATTTATTAGTAATTAATTTTTAGGGGTCTATTTATAGGTATATTCATCTATGTTTTAGCTATTTTTATTTTTATTTTATATATTTATTTTATTATTATGCGATTATTTTATATATTTATAATTAATTTTATTATTATGCTATTATTTTATATATTTATAACTTATTTTTATGTGTATACACATTTGTTTATTTTATTTTTATAAGAGATTTTGTATCTTTAAATAAATAGGTATATAAATTATGTAGGTATAAATACATGTAGTGTATCTATGTATTATGTACATTAATTTATTTTGATGTATATTATCTATGTATAATGTACATTATTTTGTTTTGATGTATTTTCTTGGGTTGTATTTTAGCTTTATATTTATTGTAATATAAATAATATTTACAAGAGTAGAAAAATATAAATGAGTAAATAATGAAAGAATGGTTTTCACTTTTATTTATTTACAAGTATCAACATAGGTGTTTTACCTATATAGTTTATATACTTACTTTATTTTAATGTTTTATTTGTGGTTTTATTTTGTTCTTAATATGTACTATGTTATAAACAAATTATCAAAATAATACATAATGAATAAATTGAATATTTTATTTGGGTATATTGTACAATGAGGGTCCGAAACCTAACTTTCACACCTTAACTCCAAAAAATATGAAAGCTTCATTAAATAGCTTATGAAAAGTTATATACAACAAGAGTGATTTTGATACATTTTGATTTTTTATTTGGAAGATATGGGTCTGGGAAGTTTGGGTTTTGGCTTTTTATTTTGTATATAAAATGAACATTGATTATTATTTTTACATGAAATCAATATTATATTTTTCTATTTTTTATAATTTATAACTTTAATGCTCAAAGTTTCATTACTTGAGGTATAAAAAGTAGAAAATAAAACAGGTCCCAAAAAATGAATAAAGAATGAATAAAAAAGGAATTTTTATTGGATTATTGGCCCTTATCTCCCCCTACTTTATTCCTTGTCTACCTAGTTATCAAGATGCCTAGGTCTCAGGGTTTAGGGTCATAAAATATTTTTAATATTTTATTCTTTTTCTTTTCTTTATTCTCAATTTTGGCATTAAAAATAATAGTTTATACAATATTTGTATAATGAATGTTAATTTGCTTAAATTAAAGATATTTACATGCATGTACAAGGGTTTTTAAGGCGAAAATGATAGAATAAAGGTGATAAAATGGAGATTCATCAATCCCTGCACGGGGACTTAAATGTAAATAACACAATTTCCTGGAAGTGGCTCTGAAATTCTGGAAGATGCAGGGCTATTTGTGCAATTGTTCCACTATTTTGAAATCGTGTGGTTGGGGTTAGAAGATGTTGATGTGATCTTGGCTGCTCGATGAAGACACGTGGCACTAGATTGTACTCCGCCTATTCTTGGATGTTCCTCCCCAAATCCAAGTGAGCGACGCTGCTTCTTCAATTCCGTTCTCCTTTCCTGATGATGCGCGACTACAGCAGAGCCAAGACAGGATCACCTATCCCCTCCAAGCTCGCCTGCGGTGAGGTGGAGTCGAGGAAGGCGGCGACAAGGCTCCTAGACACACGGCTAGGGTTTCATGTCATGGACGGGGTTGCAAATGCTAGATCGATTGGCAAAGAAGGAATGATCTTTAGATCATGTTGATGAAGGCTGCACTCCGTAGGTTGATACTGACCTGCAATTGTATGATTGATTTGCTCGATTCATACAGAATCGATTAAGATGATGAAATTGAAATGCAGTTCGAAGATAGTTTCCAGGAAAGAGTATTTCATATTTGAAATGGGATGCAAATTTGAGTCAAATAGTTCGTGGATTTGTAAAGGTAATGAAGATGATGATTTAGGTGAATTAATTGAGTGATTAAAGATGTTAATTAGGCTTGGAAATCGAAGAAAGATGGAGAGGGATGAAGGTATGTACCTGGGGAATAGAGGCGTAAGAACTCACTTGATAACTCGAGGATAGGCAATTCCCAAAGCTACATGCTTGCAATGTCAACGATTCAAGACCAGTCAAGGCCTTGGAACTCTTCTTTCGATGTCCCTCTTTCACGCGAATCAACCACCTGGGTGCTGTCACCACCGAGGACAGCGTAGCATGTCCTTGAAGTTGGGCAGTCAAACAATTTATTCTGGAGATGGAGAAGTTAGATTACAAATGGCGATCTTAGGATTAATAAATAGAACGATAGGAAGGCGGTTGTAGATAATCCTATGGTTGGCGGACATCTAGGTTGTTAGGATGAAATATTGGAGGGTTGAGATGGAGTGAGGGTGGCGAAATGCGGCAGGAATAAATAGGAGAAGAAGGGTCATTGGAACAATCTCCAACAGACCATTCTTGGAGAAAATGAACCAAGTGTTGACAACGGATATTGAAATTAGTTTAATAATTGGTAATAAATAATAAATAGCTTCATTTTAAATATGTATAAAAAGGAAAAATCTAGATAATTTAATTACCTAAGTTATAGAATAATTTATTTTTGATAAATAACAAATATTTAATGAAATATAAATATTATATTAATAAATTGGTATATAGAATACTGAATATGTAGGCTTTTGATTTTTAATTTAAAAATTAATGAATAACATGCCATTTTTATATTTTTTTAAATTAATAAGATAATAAATACAATGTATGTTTATTTTTATGAGTTTTAGTATTTTAAACTAGATATATTAATAAATACATATATATAGTCTACAGTTCAATTTCATCTATAAATAATGGTATTTGATTGATTTAAAATACTAAATAGTGTCAGATAATTCATAGGTAAAGTAAAACATCAAGAAAATAATTAAAAATTAAAAAATCATTAAAACTATAAATAGTATGTACTAAAGAAAATAAATAGCACAGAAATCCAGTTGTCATTAGATCCCAAAATCAACCTTTTTGCAAATGGACTCCGATTTTAATGGAACATCTTCATTAATTAGAGAATATTATTTTATGAACTTTAAAAATGAGTAGAGTGAAATTGAAGTTCATATAAGGAAGTTATAATGTTTATAAAATTGAGAACTTGATAATTTGAAAGTTGGATTTCTTGGAATATATACAAGATAATAGTTTAACTTATTTTTATGTTATTCTATATATTTTGAGAAATAAATAGGAGAAGAGTTTGGTGAAAAATATATTCAAATGAATTAATTAAAAATCTTTGAAGTTTTGATATTTATTTGATAAATAATGAATAATGTATATAATGTATAAATAATTATTTTTGTGGTTTTCTTACTTATCTCCCCCTTCTTATTTATTTGTCGACAAATCGATATTTACTTGGTCTCGGGGGCTAGGTTATATAAATATATCTTTCAGCTATATTTATATTTTATAAGTAATATTGCACATATATACATATTTACAATATGCCTCTTTTTATGTTCTTTATTTTTATTCTTTTATTTATTTACATGTTTTTAATGTCTAAAATGACATTTTTATCCATAAATGAAGTTTTATTAAGAAATGGAAATTATTGGATATTTACATGTATTTGTTACGAGTTTTAAGACAAAATGCAGAAAGAGTGTTAATGAATCATGGATTCATCAACCCCCTATACTTAAACTTATTTGAAAAATAAGGGAAATGGAAGAAAGTTAGAATGAATTTATTTTCCTAAACCAATTCATGAGAATAGACAAAGGATAGAGCTTGGTTGGGCCTAAGCATTTTGTCATATACTTAACTAGGATTAGGATTTTAATCTCAACTATCCTCAAGTTCCACAAATCATTATTTAGGTTCACCTCAACAATCAGCTCAAATCCACTTATCCATATCGCTAACTTTATCAGCCATGAATTCAATTTATACTGTGTGTGAATTGTGTTCGCTCTTTCTGCTTAAAGAAGCAAAGAAACGATCCATCCCCAATAATACACTCCCATTGGTTCCTTATCCGGCTACTCTTTCCTTGAGTCGGGGTATTTCCTTATAAGGTCAGGTCGTGATGTGTCCACAATCTAGTAGAGAGAGAGAGAGAGAATGTAGGAGAATGAGAAGAGAACTAGAGTGTGACCAGTATAGTCACCCCTCCTTGTGAAGCCCAACTCGTGTAACTAAGTCTCCACTAAGATGTGCTGGCTTTTTGGAAGCTTGGACCATTGTGGTCGTATCTGGTATTTGGTGATTTGCTTCTTTTTGGTAGACTTTGTAATGTTGCTTGTACTGCATCAATCTTTTATACCTCGACGTTTATAGATTCTTTTATTTCTGTCCATGTTTTGAGGTCTTGGAAACAATTGTGCCAGAAGATCCTTCCCTCATCCGAAGCATTATTTCGACCCCACAACTCCCGTCTTTAGACGTCCGTGCCACTAGATAAAGATGAAATTGCACCACTAAAATGAACTGCCCTTGACAACCCCATGCAAGTCGAGCTAAGTGCAAAGTGCATGTGTCCGAAATTGGTTCACTGATGAAGAGTTAAACGGATAATTCCAAGTGTTCAACTTAGGCAAATTTAAGTTTACTTCCCAAACATGGTCTCATGGAACCCAAGGATTTAAGTCAAAGACCTGAAGAGTCTAAATTTCAGTTCTAACTAGGATCCTTACAATGAAAGTTAAAGGCCATAATCAAGCTCCATCCTTTAGACTATTCCCAATCTTTAGTTTGAGAAATCAAATTTATTCTGAAAAATGCTAATGCAAATGCAACTATGTTTTTGTGAAGTACATTTTCCTGAATTCTACCTATTTTATGAATTTTAAAGTTTTTGTATTTTTCATGAATTTTTGCACTTTATTTTTTATGTGTTTTTCAATTTTTATAACAAGCATATGAGCAAGAATTTTACAAGATAAATTACTAATAATTTATTTGGATTAAATAACTAATGAATTTTACAATTTGTGTATATCAAGAATTTTACAAAGATCAAATGATTTTTTAATAAATAAGATTTTATAAAAGTAATATACTTGTTAAATACATATTTTAAATTAAGAATTTAAAATAAGAATTTTACAAATATTTTACTTATTTATAAGGATTTTTTAAAAATAAATAATAAATAAATGCATTTTAAATTAACCTTTACCCACGTTTTATGGATTTTATAGATATAGAAAATACATAAAAGTACAGTTATGGACAAAAGTATACATACAACATATACACACCCCTAGCTTGTGATATGTCCTCATACCGTCAAAAGAGAAAAAAGGAGGACATAACTCGTTCTAAGTAAAAGTGGGTGAAAAAGAATAAAAGAATAAATGTCGGTCGACCCCTTATACTTACGATCAGGTCATCGTAAGTATAGTGGAAGACAAAAATGAGGTGACTAAGGAAAATGAATATACAAAGTAAGGAACAAAAGAAAGAGAGAAAAACGAAATCAACAAAATCCCTTGGTCCCCCTATACTTAGGATAAGGCATCCTAGGTATGGAAAAGAATGTGGTCAAAAATTAGGGACCAATGATTAGTGTAAAAGAAAATAAAACAAAAGAAAAATACAAAGAACAAAATTGAAAACGAGAATCAACAGGCAATATGTCCCCCCATACTTAGGATTTGGTATCCTATGTATATAAGATGAGCAAAAAACATGGATAATTACGGAGTACGAAGAATATACATGTGGTGGTGTACTCCATAAAACTGAAAGGTTCACAAGTCTCCGTATATGATGAAATGAAGTGTAAGAATAATCGTGCATCCTATACAAAGTAGATCACCTCAACTCTGGCCAGATGATTAGTAGTCTCCACAAAGTGCTTCAACATCTTCCCATTCATCATGAATGGTTCCGCACCAGGTGACACATTTGATATAGCTATACTTCCATTATTGTGCACCATTCTGACTATATATGATCCTTCCCAATTTCTCTTTAACTTGCTAGGAAAAATTCTCAATCGTTCATTGAACAACCATACTTTGGGACCACAGACAACGATCTAGGGACGAATGTGTCTATCATGCCATTTCTTCACTTTGTACTTATAAATTTGAGTGTTCTCATATGCTTGATTCTAATCACTACTAGCTCATTCATATCCGTCTTCCTCATGGTCATTGTTTTCTGCATATCCAATGAAATCTCCCGAATGGCCCATTCATATGTGTGCATGATCTCTACGGGCAAATGACATGGCTTCTCATAAACCAGTATGAAAGGAGAAGTACCTAAGGGAGTCTTGTATGCAGTACGATATGCCCAAAGAACCTGGTCTAGAAATCGTGACTAGTTCTTTCTATCTGGTCGACTAATTTCTGAATAATGGATTTCACCTCCATATCTGAAACTTTAGCCATGTTGTTCGTCTGTGGGTGGTAAGGAGAAGCTACTCTGTAATCAATGGCATGACTCTTCACTAGCTTTTTCACCTCCATATTAATAAAGTGGCTACCCCCATCTAAAATAAGAATACATGAAATACCAAACCGTGAAATAATATTTTCCCTCAGGAACATACACATTGTCCTGCTATCAATAGTTCGTGTGGGTATAGCCTCCACCATCTACTAACATAATCCACAACAAGAAGGATGTACTTAAAGCCACTGCTCGAAGGGAACGATCCCATAAAATTTATGCCCCATGCATCAAGATCTCATAAATGATAACATGTCGCATTGGCATTGCATCTATAGCATAGACTGTCCCCACTGCTTTCTGATAATCCGGGCAACTCTTCATAAATGTGCATGCATCTCTAGTAAGAGTCGGCCACCAAAATTTGCTCTGAAGTACCTTTTGTGATGTCCTCTTCCATGAATGATGTCCCCCAACCTCTAAGGAATGGCACATAGTGAGGTCACTATTGTATTCCTCCTGAGGAATACATCGCCTGTAAACACAATCCGGACCCTCACGAAAAAGAACCGGATCCTCCCAATGGTAGTATCGTGCCTCGGAAACTAGCCTATCGACTCAATCCTTTGGCCAACCCTATTGAAATAACAAAATTCTAGAGGGTTGTGTCAATCCACAAGGCAGATAAATAGTCATTGAGTTGACCACTCAAGAAACCACTAAATTGACAATTAACCCACAAATAAGATATAACAATGCAAATACAAATTGTGGAGTTATAATTGATTATAACTCTACAAGTGTGTGCATAAGTGTAAGTATGTGTAGAGTGTCGAACACAGAGAGCAAACGTGATAGATTGTGCAAATTAATAACAAAATTTGTTCTTTTCCTCTTGTCTTTTATTGTCTTTTTGGTGTGGGTTTTAAATTTTATATTTTTATGGATTTTAATTTTTATTTTTTTAATTGTTTTTAATTGTTTTAAATTTTTATTTTATTTTTATATTTTATGATTTTAATTTTTTCTTTTTAATTAACTATTATATGAATATATATAATTATATAATCAATATAGTGTAATATAATTATAAATACAATTAAAAATAAACAAACAATGCAAAACAAATTGTTTTTGTATTACAAATATTTTTCTACTATTTTGTGATTTCTTAGACATTTTGCTAATTTTTATGGATTTTTAGAGTAAAAAATAACCCAAAATAGGGATTAAATAAATAGGCTGAATTGATTTGAAGATTAAAAATAGGAAAAAAATATCAAAATTTCCACAAATCAAGTTTAATATTAATAAATATTATAGAGAAAATTTAGGGACAAGAGTAAATATTTTTGAGATTTTTGAGGATTTTTTATATTTTTATAAAGGATTTTGGAACTTTTTACTTTTTAGTCTTTTCTTTTTCTATTTTTAGGGATTTTTGGTTTTGGAGTTGCTAAATAATAAGATAAACAATATATATATATATATTAGAATTTTTCAAAAAGATTGTATATATTTTTGGTATTTTATAAGTTAGACATGGGAAAAATGCTTTATTTTTTATTTTTTAAAAAAGAGGTAATTTCCTAGAATGCAATTCTAAAAATATAGTGTGGAAATACAAGCTATCAAGAACAATAACTTATTTTGTGTACATTTTAGAGCACGTATGGTATTTTTAATAAATGGAATACAAGCTCAAAAATGTTTGACCTAGAAAGGGTATTTTTGTAATTAAAAATAAATGTGAGGTTGTTTTTTGCAAAATTCTCAAAGTTATATATCTGCAAACAAAAGTTCAAGGACTAAACGTAAATACAAAAAAACACGAAATCGTCACATAACGTGGGACTGGACGTGAGGTGATGTGGCCATGATCAAAGTACAATTGCATAAAGCTTAGGGGTTAATATGCAAGTTTTACAAAAGATTTCAACTAATTAAATAAATTACAGGACTAAGACAAAATGCTACAAAATGTAGGGGATAGATTTGCAAATTACCCCCTGTATGACGCGATCGTGTGCCTGAGAGGTCTTCACTTAACACGTGGCAACACGTGAAGGAGCTATGATGGTCTGGCACGGGCATGTTGGATTAGATCCGATGTGCGATCTAACTATTGGGATGTTGCTTCATCCGATGACCATGTATCAAACTGGAACCCCGTTCTTATCTAAAGGTTGGGAGATGCGGTGGACGAATTGGTGAAGAACGCCCACCCGACGACTTTGGATTAGGACCAGCGAGCTCCTCTGGCCGTCCCCCATGCAACTAATGGGCTAGGGATCTTCCCGAAGTGATGTTGGAGGTGGCTGATAGTCGGAGAAGGACCAGAGACCCAAGGAATTGGTCCATGTAGCTTGAAGAGCACGTCGAACCAGGAGCCCACTTTTGAACTTTGAATGGGGGTTCAGACACACCCTCTTACCCATTGTACCTGCAAGAATATGACAGCCAAGCTCTGGGGAGGCGACTGGGCTATTATTGGCATTGGTGGTGGTCAAAGTAGAGGTAGTTCAGCGAAGCGAAGGGTAGCTAGAGCTCAAGAACTCCGGCGAAGGATAAAAGCTAAAATCTAGGATAAAACTGATGATCAAAGCATGAAATAAAAGTGAAACAAAACTTAGGAGATAATGGCCATATAAAGTGAAAATAAAAATAACCTCACTCAGTCAAAACCAAGGAGGTGATACCTCAATGACCAAGATGGCCGGAGATGGCTGGGAACTCTTCCTCTGCACTCCTCCTCGTTGCGGACCTCACCAAAAGCAAGATGTTACCTCGCTTATGGTGGTGGGATAGATCCGAGGGGCTGTGAGAGGGAGAAAGGGAACCAAAAATCAAAGAAGAGGAGGTGGTACTTATGTACAGGGCTGGTGAGAGGGAGGATCGCAGGGGTGTGGCTGCGATTCAGGCCTAAGCAAGCCCTAAGTAAGGGGTTGGCGTGATTCACAGATGAACATGGGTCAACCCTTATGAAGGATGTACAACCCCTTGATCGACATATCCAGGGGGGGATCGAGAGGGGAGGGGAATATGCGGTTCTGATAGGGCTAGGACCTAGGGAGAAGAGTTGACCGGGGTCAACTCTTGACCAAGACAGGTTGGTCCACGTGGACCAAACAGAAAAAGGCAGACCTAAAAATGTTGTAAAATCAATAATAAATAGTAAACGGATTAATAAATAAGTTATAAAATAAAAAATGATTATTAATATCTATAGTATTTAAATATGATTTTTATTTATTTTAAGGGCTAATTTATTACAATTTAATTTTTTTAGGGTTTGTTTATAGGTATATCTTCCTGTATCATGTACATTTTATTTTAATTTTTTTATTTTCTTTTTTATTATTTTATACACCTAATTTATATATGTATAACTTATTTCTATATACATAAATATATTTTTATTTATTTTTAATAAACTTTGTACACTTAAATAAATAGAGATATATATTATATATGTATAAGTATAATATGTTCATCTATGTACTTTATATCTATTTTATTTTATTGTAATTTTTATGGCTTTATTTTATTTATATATTTTAATAAAGACATCTATTATAGAGTTATAATAAATTTTAACTCCACATATTTTGCTTTTCGTTGCTGGATTTTTATTTGTGGGCTAATTATTTATTGAATCAGGGTTTCATTTGAGGTCACTTCGACGACTATTGATCCACCTTGTGGATGGACAAGACCTCGCTGAAATTCCTTTAATCAAGAGGATTCGAGGATCATGGCTAGAGGGAAGGGACTAGTTGATGATAGAGTTGTTGAGGAGAGACCGCATGATCATGAGAGACGTACAGACGAGAGACATGATCCAGCTTCAGATATTACTGATGGGATTCTAGACACACTTCGTCAGATGGGCTTACAAATCAGAGATTCGTGTAGAGTCCAGGATGAGCT
This sequence comes from Ottelia alismoides, assembly GCA_037367405.1. Classification (NCBI taxonomy): domain Eukaryota; kingdom Viridiplantae; phylum Streptophyta; class Magnoliopsida; order Alismatales; family Hydrocharitaceae; genus Ottelia; species Ottelia alismoides. Next base: position 283,929 of record JAZKJV010010337.1, read on the forward strand.
TAGAGCTGAGATCATTACGCTTAGAGCAGGAGCCAGGAACCCACCACCACCTACCATGGTTCCCGCAACTTTACGAGATGAGTATGACCCCAAAGCTAGGATACTACACCATTGGATTTAGTTACCACCAAAATAAGGGTCTTACGAGGTGAGATCATCCTTTATTTCACGCTTCCCAATTACTATGTGAACACATCAGAGGAGCAGTTTACCTTTCTACAACAGTTTGAAATGATATGTGGTACACCTAGCTATTCAGGAGTTATGCAGGAGGTTGTACGCCTCAAGGACTTCCCCTTTGCCTCAGCAGATAAGGTGCTTTACTGGTTGAGTCATTTGGGGATGGAGATTTCTACATGGGACGATCTGAAGTCCACATTCTTGCATAAATATTTTCCTCTAGGACAGACGAATATGATGAGGAGTCAAATCTCCAATTTCACACAATTACTACATGAATCATTCCATGAGGCATGGGATAGATTCAAGTTTTTGACTTAGAGATGCCATCATCGTGAGATACCTTTAAAGGTGCTTGTTCAGAACTATTTTGGAGGACTCCAGCTGGATGTACAGGGCCTAGTTAGTGCCTCATGTGGTGCCAGCTATCTGAATAGGGATGTCAAATCAGTTTGGTCCATCTTTGAGGTGATGGCAGAGAATTCATGTGTTGTAGACTCCACTCGAGCATTCCAGAAGGGTCTACATACACCAAACCATTGAGAGCATCAGAAGGTGGCACATGTTTCTGAGTCCGATTCACGATCTGACATGGGATTCATTAGTGAGAAAATTACATTAGTTGACGTGATTCAGAAGCAAGTTCAGGAATTACACCTGCTATGAGAATTGGAGACACTCTCATCACTTCCTCAACAGTTGAGCAATCTAATGAAGACGGTGACTGAGTTGTAGCTTCACTATAAGCAGTCTCGTTCTTCTTCCACTTTTCAGCCTGTACGGATATCTTTACCCGCTCCTCCCACCCGTTAGAGTCAATACATTCAGAACGAGCTGGTACAACCTACTCAACCTCCACAGATTGATTGGCATGAGGATGCGTCCAATGCCAACTCGAGTCAGATCAATAGCCCTGGATATGATAATGTTGATTCTCACGCTGCTCTTGAGATCAACGGGATTTTGTACGCTCATGTTCAGCCTTCACCACACTTTACTCCTCATAGCGTACACCAGCAACAATAGTAACATAGTCATCCGTAGCATGGGCGCCCACATTTCCAGCACTGTCAGCACTTCATGCAACAATAGTCTCACCAGCACGCCTATCAGAGACCACAATCACATCATTATCTGGCTACATATATGTATCCTTATCCCCACTAACAGCAGCAACATTCTTCCTTTAACCTTAGAGGTCTCCTCGGCCTTACAAACCATAGTAGCACACTCCTAGGAAGGAGAGAGCAGACATACAGGGACACCACACTAAGTCTGAGATAGCTTCACAGGTCCTGGCACTGAATCAAATCATTTACATGTTGAGTATGCTCAAGACAACACATAGGATAGAGATGGAGCGGGGATAACCATCACCTGGATGAGTTAGTCACACCCAAGACCACTCTCCCAGCCCACCTCAGATGAAATCGAACAACAAGAGGAGGCATTCATATCAGGTAGACACCAATATAGGTACGATCCCTTTTCCTGGATTTTTATCTAACTTCATTCGTCTCAAGAGTGGTTGATCACCACGAGCACCTGATCAAGAGGAGGAGAGGGATCACGATGAGGAGCGAGAGCCTATCCATGATGATACTGATATTACACATTCTGATGATTAGGAGGCAGACCATCATGATGAGGACCGGTACGATGTCCATCACGATGATATTAAGGGAGCGATGCAAAGATAGTTGACATCGACACATGCGAGTCAGACGATGATACCACTCCATACTATGCAGATACCCCCGATGCGGATTTTTCTTCTCTTGTTTTAGAGAGTTTTATACATACTTTTGAGACTCTCGATGTGCACTCTAATTCCAATTCTGATGTGAATAAAAATGTTGATTTGTCATTCTTGATATTGTTCCTTTCTCGATGCATTATATGGAAAAGGAAAGAAAATTTCCAAAAAGATTGTTGTCACTCCGGAGATTATTGAAAGATGACATTTTTCTGAAGATCCCGCTCCATGATGCCTTGGATCACTTCCCTACGCTTAAGAAACAGTTGAAGAATAGATGTACCGCACATAGGAAGAAGAGATCATGTACAGAGAAGCATGTTTTGACCAAGGTCACATCCTGCACCATACAGAACAGATTGCCCAAGAAGAAGAAAGATTTAGGAGCACATTATGTTAGATGCGAGATTTCTCATGCAACATTCGGTCACACTCTATTAGATAATGGTTCCTCGATCAATCTGTTTCCATTTGTTTGCTCGACAAGCTCGAGTATATCCTCTTTACAAATCATGCATGATCCTATTAGTTGGTCGATAGATCTGTAAAGAGACCTAGGGCATTTCGAGGAACATTATCGTGACTATGCAGTACATGCAGCTCCCAGTGGAATTTACTGTCCTGGACATGGATTGCCTTACACAGTTGCACCTTACCCTAATCATTCTTAGGAGATCTTTCTTGGAGATCGTGAAGGCCCTCTTCGATTATGATACAGGGAAGGTATCTTTTCAAGCCAAGGGTGAGAAGGTACATATAGAGATGGCAAAAGAGTCACACACATCAAGTGCCACGTCTACAGCCAGTTCAGATACCTTGAGTTCCTTAGCTACATGTAATTACATGGATGATGTTCATCTTGATGACCTTGAGAGGTATAAAGTAAAGACCATAATATCCTAGTCGACGATGGTTCTGAGACTACAGTTGGCAGTTCTTTTGATGGTACACTATACTTTAGCATGGATGATGATGAGCAGATGGAGAAGACACCTGATGATTTCATTGCAGATATTTCAGATCTTGAGAGTTCACTTGATTCCTCCACTTCAGATGAGCTAGAGACTGATTTTCATTTAGTTGAGTGATGAATATGTGACTCATCACTCTAAAAGTAATTAATTAAGCTCAGTTTCCCAAAATTCATCTACAATTTATCAATTATCTTGCATAATTAGCATTTAAGTATGTATATATAATAATTACATTTTATCATTCATAATTGCATAAAATAAGAAGCCAAAAATCTCGGACTAGTTAACCTGTAAAATAGGATAACTTCTCTAATTTTTAATTAATTCATGCTAACTACAAATCACCTGAAACCACCTCCATTGTATATATATTACTAACATGAATAAAGGAAAATACAAAAAAACACTAATTGAAATAACTGAGAAATAAACTGAAACCCTAATTTCAGATCTGCCAGACTAAAACACGGATATCTTCCTCATACAATGTCTGATTTAATCCTACTCACTTTTGAACTAATGTACATTCAATTACATTTAAAACAAAACCAAGTTCAAGTGAATCAGAGCTTATATGTGAAAGTTGGGATTTGGGCCTTTTTTGTCCATTGTGTACTTTACCTGATTTTGACCAATTATTTTATGTACATATTTAACTCTTTTTATATTATTTATTTTTCATTTATTTTCTTTGATTGAATTTTTATTAAAATATGCAAAAATCCAAATCTAAAATAAAATTGAAATCAAAGAAATTGACAGAGTCTGAGTGTTCACTAACAGTCACAAAAGTCGTCTTTTTCATACTTTATTTTATTTCTTCATTTCTAAATTTATAAAAATCCGAAAAAATAGAGTAATTTGTAAATATTTATCTTTGATTTTATTATAATTTTTCCTGATTTTTATCTTATTTAAGAATGATAAAAAATTACAAAATCCAAAAAAATCAAGGTATTCTATGTACATAGAGTAACCCTAAAATGTCGCTTTGTATACATAACCGATTTTAGTTTTGAGATCTTCATGAAAGTTGTAGATCTCGTCACGATGAGCAGCTTTTGTGAAGAAATTTTTTTGACTTGAGGCCGTTTGCTATTTCTTTTCGATTTTTCTTTCCTTTTATTTTTTTCGAATTTTCTGGGGCTGACAGATGACAGCTCCTAGAGCCGCCACGTGTCACCCATTTTTAGGTTTATTTATATTTTGTTTTATTTAAAAATATATAAAAAAATCTTTGCACATGCTGGTCATGTGCCTCTGCCGCACGTGCCTCGCACGTGCCACCGTCTTCCTCCACTTTCCTCTTTGGGCAGCGGCGCCCCACTCTACAGCCTCTGATCTCCGCATGTCCTTCCATATATGGTCACGTTGTCGCATTCCCGATAAGTCCAATCACACACCTAATCTTGCGCCAAACGTATCCCCATTTCCGTCACAGATGCGACATCCAACACCGATCTCCTTCTAGATCAGACCTCCCTCAATTTCATGACATCCATCGCAGATCCTTTCCAAATCACCGACCCCCTCGTCAACCCACCACCTTCCCAATGAGGTCGACGCACCACCACTGCCCTCTCCTATAAGAACTATACGACCCCTCCTAGGAGAATCCATCTACTGATTGCACCACAGAAAGGGGCGCACGGTGGTGACAGCACCGACCCAGCTCTCTGTTAGGCGAGATCAGAGGCCTTCTCTATCCTCGTCAAGCGTCGTGCTCCGCCCCCGCTTTTTTTTCGGTTATCGTTGTTGCTGAGCCATCTACGTCGTTCCGCTCCATCACCCACCATGCTTAGCCACCTACAACTCTGCCTAGCTTGCTCGCCTCCACCGCAACCTTCATCGCATTTACTCAAGGGAATTCTCCACATTCGTCAAGGATGTTGAGCCATCATTGCTGGAGGCTCCTCCCTTTGCAAGTCCTCGACATAACGCCTCCACCATCCTCTGGTCATCACCAACATCGGAAGCTTTGCCTGCTCCAAAAGGTGCCTCCACACTTCGCCCGTCGATCCTCCTCTGCCTTCAACGGCTGAGCCACCTTCGAACACCTTTGTAGATGCTTCGCTTGGCCTTGCTCCGCCTGCCAGCCACCATGCTCACTTCTCGAGACCCCCTCCCATGTGCGTTGCACGTACCTGGGGAGGAACTTGCATCGACACCCCTAGAGCCTCGCATAATTCACAGACGCTCCCTCCACTCCAGGGTCACGTGCCTGGTACGTGACTCCTGGAACTATTGCAAGAAACCCCATAGTAGGGCATGTAATTCCACTTTGTCCCTTCACTGCATTTCTTATTTTTATCTTTGTTATTGTAATTTGCAAACAAAACCATGTGTTCTCCCTTTAATTTGAACATAATTCTTGCATCATTTTATTTATGAAAAATATGCATTTTATTATTCAATTAATTCTCTACATTGTGGCATGATTGTTATATTTGTATTCTCAATGGTTAATTAGTAATTAATATCTGTGTGGAAATTTGCATATTTTACCCAATCTTTGCCCAGAAATTTATATTTAATTAACCATCGCTGAAAATTCATGGTTAGTAGAATTATTAGTATTTTACATCTGCCCAAAAAGATTTGCATTTGCATGCATATTTTTCTCTATAAAAATCAATTTTGTATATTACAGTATTTAATTTATAATAGGTGATAAACTAAACATTTTTAGGATTTAGGATTTTTCTAGGATATTTTACTTGCTAATATATCTTGGATAATTTTATTTTCTGAAAACAAGTGGGTTGAATATTTTTATAATTAATCATTGAAATTCCCCTTATTTGCATTCATTAATTCATTAAAATATTCATATTGCATCAGAAAATTCCAAAAAAATTACAGTACATTTATTTCATCATAATTAACATTTTGGCCAAGTTTTGTAATATTTGGACATCATTTGATTTGCATTAATTTTCTAGTCCTTAAAATTAGGCCACAATTGTATTTGTATTCAAAATTGGATTAAAAAACCAAAAATGTCATGCCTAGAAAATCGCGCACAAAATTTGTTAGACATTAATCTAGGATTGTTCCTTTGCTTCCTTGAGTTCAATCCTGAGACTTGCCCTGGCTAAATAAACATAAAACGCTTCGACTAAAATTGAATTAATTAATTAAGTGGTTATTTATTGATTGATTCTGATTACCTGCCTACAACAAACAATGAGAATTCATTATTAGTGCATGAAATTTCACACAAATTAACTAAGGGTTTCCTGGATTTGTCAGACTGCACCATTGTCAGGGAGGCAAATGTCTTAGGTTTTTCTAGAAAATTAAGTGCTTGGTTTTCCACATATTCGGACAGTATGACCCCCAAACCTTATCACTGTACATTTTCCATTTTTATTTTTATTTTTCTGCATTTATTTTATTTTATTTTATTTTCAACATTTATTTCTTGTTTTATTTTTTATTATTTTTGTGTCACTCTCTTACACACACTCTCTCTCTTTCTCTCTCATTTTTCATGCGAGGTAAACGACGTAAGTGGAGCGGTTCTCCCAAAATCGATGCATCTTCACCGACCACTAAAAAGCTTCATAATAAATTAAGATTGAGTTGAGTTGTGAGAGCGCGTAGAGTCTAGGATTTTAATTTCTGCATTTTTTATTTATAATTGATTAATCATTTATAATGGTGTCTGTTTGGAATCTCGCGCATGTAACAAGACTCGAACTCTTTCTTTGTGGTGTGTCGGACTTGTTTTACTCTCCAGTGAGGGTGGGACCCAACTTTAGTGGTTCATAGGTTAGACCTGCACTACGGTTGTTAGAGCTTCTAGGATTTTTCTGACTGTGCTCGTAGAACCTAGGACCACACTACACTTTAATTGAGACGCACAATATCTCGTTCAACTTAGTCAAAAAATTAACTAATTTCTTCCCGACTAATAGAACCATCTGCTAGGTGTGATGTTGTTAGTTTGCATTCTATATAGAATAAATTTTCAATTCTTGTATTGCATCCCACATAGTGATCACGAGGAATCACTGTACGTCTTCTGACTGAGCATATATCATCATTTTCCATGTGCATCATCTTTTCCCGAATTTTTCCTCTTGCTTTGTCACTTAAAATTTAAAAGGAAATTGGGACTCGATGGTAGACGTGTATTTTTTCTCACTTAAAATTTTCAGTGATCACCAAATTAAAATTGGGACAGCTATACAAGATCAACTAAATAAAACCATAAAATTGAGAGTATTTGCACGAGAACAGCCCTGCCCTTGGATTCATTTATCCATATGAGTGAGCGATAGATGATATTGTCAAATCTAATTGTTGACCATTTAGATTTGAGACCGTGCACTGAGAGAAGCTCTATACATCGCTTGCAGGACCCGTTGTGGCGAGCACCGACGAGCTTCCGAGACCAGACCCTAGGTCTCATATCTAGATAGTTAGCATCTAGTGCTTCATGATAATAGCATATTTCGTTCTAGAGCGATTTCGTCAGTTGCATTGCATCTATTTGCTTAGCATCCTTTCATGAAGAGATCTGGAGGCAAGGTCAACATTTCTACTTGGCATTCATCATTTTTTCGCTTCGCATTGCTTTTCCGACTCTCTCTCCCTCTGATTTTGACCATATAAGATCTAAACAAATTGACTCCTCTTTAGGTTCACACATTTTTATTAAAAAATACAGAAAAAGTGATAACCAATAAAATTGGGACTGCTAAGATTACTCGAACCTAAAATTAATAAGAAAAATCCTTGTCTTGGTAAGAGTAACGCCCTCATTCTATTTGCATTTTATTTGCCGCGCACACACTAAGGATTAGGGCCCTTAAGCCAAGACTACCTACGTGCTTGTACAACTTATTGAAAAATTCACCAAAGTCTAAAATTGAAAAGATAAAATGACTGAACTTTCACAGTCATCACTATGTAGAGTTGGTGAATTGAGGGTTTTGTTTTGTCTATATTTGTTTGTTCTTGTTTGTGTGCATACTCGATCTTCTCTACACGTTTGTGCCCTTTTCTTGCATATCTTGATTTAACTTTAGTGTTCTCCCGATCACTTTCTTTTTTTTAGGAGATGACCGACTGAGTGATTTTTATTAAGATTTTATGGATTCCTCGTACCCTCAAGGCAGTCCATCTCCATTTTATCAGGAGGACATTGCTCCTGATTCTTCTTTTTGTACATATCCGCCCAATCCACTATTTTAGGCATCGGATTTTAAGTTTTACCCACCACCACCACCTACACATTTCCCACCATCTCCCTTACCTGATACTGAGCTGTTGGAGTCGCCTCTTTTGGGTATCGCTATTGAGTACATGAACCGGTTAATGGAGAAAATGAATTAAAGGATTGATGACCTCACTAGCCTAAATAAGAGCTACATTACCACTTCACCACCCGATTTCATGGATTCATTTGAGGACACCCATGAGAGCTTGTAATCGCCCAAAATACAAAAAAATGAGAAAATTTTAAAAATCCAAAAAGAACCTGGGAGACACCAGTCGAGTCAGTCTGTGAGGAGAGGGCACACCTAACAAATACTTCGACCACACGCTCCCTTACCACAGTTCCCACTTTTTAACCTGAAGATGACACTGTATAAACCGCTCTTAGTCATCCTTGTATAGATGATGATTCCCATCTTCTCCCTTGTATGGAGGAGATCCAAAATCTCAAAAAAATGTTGACTGAACGTGAAGTTGTGGCAGTTAATCATGAGATTATTGAGGCCCCACTTCGCCAAGTCATGAGGCAGTTATCTGCTCCTCAACCTAAGAAGAGAAAGTGAAGGAGTAGATCTGAACGACACATTTTGACCATGGCCACTGCCTACGCCATCATTCACCATTCACACACTAGGAAAGGGAACATGGTTACACCTCTTGTGAGATGCACCATTTTTAACTGTTCATGTGATCACACTCTCCTTGACGGCGGTGCTTCGATTAATATAATACCATTGTTGCTGGTACAGTCTCTTCACTTTGGGTCTCTCAAGAAAACCAAGATGATTTGTCAATTTGTTGATGGATCAATAAAAAGGTTGAAGGGTATTCTAAAGAACAATGCCACCCAGATTCATGGCATAAGCTTCATTGTTGACTTTATTGTATTGCCCATGGAGAGCCGTGATTGATTATGGACTTGGAGAGATTCCCTTTCATTATACTAGCGGGAGCGATGTGTTAATTACTACACCCAGTATTGACCAGAGACTAGCATTCCACGAGAGTGTACCTATGTTAGTCGACCCTGAGGACAATGACCTTGATGTTGATATCAGAGAGGTTTGCTTTTTGATGGATGAGTCAAAGACCCAAGGATTCCTCTTTGGTGAGGAAGACTCGAAAAGCATAGACCTTGGAGTTTCCCCTTCGGTGAGTGGTGATGTATTGATGAAATCTGCAGTATTTACACTATAGACACCTTAGAGCAGAGGACAGACTTAGTAGAGACTGCATAGGCCGAACTTGACCTTACTTCTTTCATGAAGGAATTCGAGCCTTTCAATTTTGACTTAGCGGAGACTTACCAGGCTGACCACACTACTTCCACTAACCAGTTCGTGCCTTTCCACTTCGAGACCACTGAGTTCTTTCATCAGGTCGATGCTAATCGATTTGTGTTTGATGATGACCCTGATATCGACCTGCACCTTGTGAGATCCATTCCTCAGCGGTCACACAAGAAGGTCTGCTTTTTACCTTCTTGATCTATGTATATCCATCTCTTTGTATATTCGCTTTCATTTTATTTTCTTCCATCTACTGTTTTGGCTCATCCACCTCATTCTGTGTGTTTTTCCTTGCTTAGGAAATACTTTGTCCTAAGTATATGGGATATGGAAGAGTTGAGTGATCTTTCTTCATTTCTTCTTTTCATTTTCTTTTTCTTTTTCTTCCAAAAAGAGTCACCCCTTCTTCACTACTATACTTACGACGTACCTTGTCTTAAGTATAAGGGGGTGTATACTATGATGTATTTATTCTTCATTCTGTTGTATCACTCTTGTTGTTGCCTATACTTTGGGCTATATTAGCCAAACAATAGTGGGGCAGGGGTAATGTGTATTTTCCTCCCTTGTGTATTTTCTTTTTACTTATTTCTTTTCTCAATACCCTCAACTGTCTCCTTTTCTTGTCTATACTTAGGAATATCTCACCCTAATTATAGGGGGAGACAGACTGAGTCGTGATCTGTCTATTCCCACCCTCGACCCTCCCTGCATGTAAATATATCCTGTTATACTAAGGATTATTTCATCTTAAGTATAGGGGAACGATCGACTTCTCATTCATTCATTTATTCTTTCCTTCATTCTTTATTCAATCGTTGTAGTATAAGCTCATCAATACTCAGTATGAGTTGTCTTCTCTTTTTCTCTCTGATCTATGAGGACATAGCTCAATCTAAGTATAAGGGGTCATATATACTTTGTATATACTTAAGCTATAACTCGTACTTTCGTATTTTTAAAAATATGGCTAATTAATAAAAATTAAAACACACGCCCAATTCTTTATATATATTGATTAATAAATCAGATTAATTTTTTTTGCAAAATATTAAAAAAATAGTTTGAATTTTTTTCGAAAATTCTTTTGAAAACTATTTGGAAAATGTTTTGTTAAATATTTTCAACCATTGAAAAAAATATCATTGTTTGTAAAAAAATTCTTTTCTTTGTTTGAAGTAAAATGTTTTGAAAATCTATTTGCAAATTTGGAAAATGGTTGCAAAAATAGGTTGAAAAATCTATATAATGTTGGACAAATCTTTTCAAAATGGTTTTTAAAATTTTGTAAAATGTTTTTAAAAATAATATGTCAAATTAGTTTGCAAAATAAAGTTTTCAAAATATTTGTGAAAATCTTTCAAATTATTTTTGAGAATTGGGTACATAATAAAAATCCTTTATAAAAATTGATAAACATATAAATTCTTAAAACCCAACTTTTGTAAATATGAGATGCATCCCTGTGCAAGTATCTATACATACTTATTTTCCAAAAATATTGTTATGAAAAAACCCTAAAATTTTGCAAAATGAAAAATCCCAAAAAAAGACATTTGAAAAATCTTTTCAAAAATTGCATAAAAATATGCAAAACCTTTTCAAAAACTCATAAAAAGTTCAAAATTAGAAAATTATGTCACAAAAATATTTCCTACTTTGCACATAGTATTTGCATTTTTCGGATTGAGTTTCATAATTGAACAAGTCTAAGTAAAATCCGAAGATCCTTATCGTAAGATCCTTATAGGAACTGGAATTGAGGTATTTTGGACCTACTAGACTTAATTTTTTGAGAGCACGAGACTTGGTTCAATGTCGTCTTGATTGCCTAAGTAGAGTATTTTGAAGCATAAGAATACTCTTGTTGATAATGACCTATCTTGCACACATGCACTTTTCACTTTGCTCACCTCAGTTGAAGTAGTAGAGGGATGGATTTGCCTCATGAGAACAAGCCAATGGAAACATCAGAAGTCACATAGTTATGGCCATTGCACCCCATCCAGATCCAATGGCGACGAGGCCTAAAGACAAAGTTTTGGTTGCAATAAAGCTTCAAAAGAGGGATAGTCTACTGGCTCAAGAGGGAAAAGTACATATGTAAATGTTGTTGTATATAGTATTCAAAAAATGGAAAAATCAAAAACTCTAAAAACTAGACATGCCTGATTGAAAATAAAATGTCTGCACATGTATATATATTTGTATAGTAAATAAGCAAGTGTGTGCTTCAAAGCTATGTTTGTGAGCCTACAACTAGATGACTTGGTTACACTGGTCAAGCATCCTAGGATAGGTAGCTACACCGGCTACCGTCCATTCTTCTCTGTACCTCCTCTTCTTGAGCGGGTTGTACTTGATCTTAGAAGGGAATACCCCACTTCTCGAGGAAAGAGTTATTGGATTAGGGAAGTAGGGTTACTAAGTTGGAGAAGACAGACTTTTGCCACTTCAGTCAAGGAGAGCAACATATCACACATATTGTCCATGACAGATTCATAGTCATAAGAGTTTACGTATGACTTGATTTGTTCTGACATGGCTAATGAGAAGACATGAATATAGTTTCGTGATTCTCAAAGACTGTTGTATTTCAAATCCGCTTCCCAATAAGGTTCTGACCTCATCTAAAATCTAACGATCTGACTTAAACTCCAAACTTTGATTTTACAAACACAAATTTAAGAATTTAAATCAATCAAAGTTTTTTTCTTTTTCTTTTGTTTATTTTTATTTTCTGCACCTATTGCATAAGTGTTTGATAGGTACTATCAAAGGCAAGAATGGGGGGTGATGATTCTCCATTTCATCACCTTTATTCTTTCATTTTGGCCTTTAAACCCTATGTATTTTTGTGGGTTTTTTTCATTTTTACAATCTTTAAATTTTATTTTAAATTTTTTATTTGTTTTTATTTTTTTTATTTTCTGTATGTATATATATATATTTATTTATTTATTTAATTTTCTTTTCTTTTTAAATTTATAAAATAATATATATGATAAGAATATATAAATAATATAGGATAATATAGATATAATATAATTAAAAATAACTAAAAAATATAGAATGATTTTTTTTATTTTAATAATATTTTACTATTTTCATGATTTTAAGAATTTTTTATTTTTATGGATTTTTAAAATAAAAATGTCCCAAATCAGGGATTAATAGAATATGCCGAATAGAAATGGAAACTAAAACTAGCAGTTAATGTCCATAAAATGATATTTTTGGAATTTTTGAGATTTTTTTAAAATTTTTAAAAATGATTTTGAAGCTTTTTTATTTCTAATTTTTTTCATGTTGTATTTTTAATGAATTTTTGTCTGAAGGCGTAAATTAAATAAATAAGCAATATATATTTTTTGGGAATTTTGCAAAATGATTTTATATTTTGTTGGTATTTTTAAAGCTAAACAGGAAACATTTATACTTTTCTATGCTTTCAATAAATACTAAAAAGTCAAAAATTGCAAATCTAAAAATTTGGCGTAAAAGTGTGTGCAATCAAGAGCTTAATCCTATTTTTTGGTAATGTTTGGAGCACAGACACTCTATTTAATAAATAGAAGAAACACATAAAAATCACTAAACTAGCATGGGCATAAATGTAAATAAAATAAAGATTAGGGGCCTCTCTACAATTTTCACAAAATTATATCACTTCAATTAAAAATACAAAAAGTAGCAGGGGCTCAAGTGCAAAATACCCAACTCACATGAGACCGCACATGAGGTGAGCTGGCATGGACTCAAATACCAATATAGAAATTTCAAGGTTCTTTTTACAAATTTGCATAAATATTATAAAGGAAGATGAAAGTTTGTAGACCAATTACAAAAATACAAAAAAAATGGTTGGGTTAAGCATGCAAAATACCCAACTAAAGGGGGCGATCCAACGGTCGAGGATATTTGATTTGGACACGTGGCAGGATTACAGCTCACGATGACGCTTCGTACTGAATGGCCCAGATTAGATCTCTAAAGAGATCAGACGGCTACTGGAGTGCTCGATCGAAGGTTTGCTGAGAGATCTAGAACACGGGGAGGAACATACGACAGGTGGATGACATGGAAGAATTTGGAAGAAGCTCCGCATGTGCAAGCTTCCTCCAGCCGAAACTCCCCGCCAGGCGCCTAATGTTGCTTGTTAGATGCTCAGGAGATTGTTGGAGGTGTTCCGCAGCGATAAGCTCCCTCAAAATAGGTCGAGGACCTCAGGAGATGCTCGACAAAACCTCAAACCCAGAGCACTATTTGAACTTCAAAAATCCTTGCAACAGTGGTTTCTCTCTATCTCCTGTGAAGCACGAGCAAGCTTCAAAAATAGTGGAATGGAGGGAAATGAGTGGCGCGGCAGTGATTCCGATGAGGTGGTGGTGGTGGAGCATCGTAGGCCTGATCCAGTAAGGATCAGGGGAGATGGAGTTGCGTGGGATGGCTAGAAATGAAGGGGAAAGGAGATGAGATGGTTTGCGGGTCGAGGCACAGTCAGAGACAAGCGGAGGGGTTCATTGTAGCTAGCCTACGATGAACTTCGAATGTGGGATTTAAGGCTAAAACATCAGTAAAATCATAAAACAAATACAGGAACTTAAACCTAGGGTTAAAATTAATATTAAAAGCAATAAAAATGAACCTCAACTCAACTGGAACCGAGAAGATGCTACCTCACGGTGGTGCTCCGCTGGAGGTGAGTGGAATGCATCTAAGGTCCGCCTGACTGCACTGCGAAGGAGTTGGAGAGTGTCCTATCACGACCCTCGATCAAGAGCTCACAAAGAGGAGCCAAAATCGTGCCCAGAGCGATTCAGAAATGAGAAGGAGCTCGGGAGGAGGCTTATGTACATGTGACAAGGATGGGAGGAAGAACGAGGTAGAACAGCTGAATTGATGGTTAAATTCTAGAGGAATCATGTTGGCGTGTAAAAAGGAAGATCGAGGAGAAAAAAGTTAGAAGGAATCCATCCCAATCTATGACTATATCGATCGGGGAAAAAAGTGGAAGTAGGGGTCAAATGCTAGGCATGTCAGAGGCGCATGCTAGTCAGACAATTGACTGAGGTCAACTATTGGAGCAGCCTGGTTGTTCAACAGAAAAACAACCCCAAAAATTAATTGTAAATTCAACATTAAATATCAAATGATTTTATTAATTTTTAGTTATAAAATAAAAATCTTTATTGTTTTTATAGTATTTTAATATGATTTGTATTTATTTTTTTGAGTTAATTAATTACAAGTTGCCTTTTGAGTGTATGTTTATAGGTATATTCATCTACAATTTGGGTATTTTATTTTTATTTTGTATTTTTGATTTTATTATTTTATTATCTTATTTTATAAAATTATAATGTATTTTTATATACTTAAATATATATTTATTGTATTTTTATGATATAATATATACACTTAAATAAATATAAGTGTATATTATATAGGTATAGTTATTGTATATTCATCTATGTATCTGTATACTTATTTTATTTTAATGTTTTATTTATTATTTTATTGTGTTGTAAATATATACATATATTATAAATACTATTTAAAATTATAAAAATAAATAATAATAATAATAAATAAAATAAATATTTTATATAGGTAAACTATACAAATATGGGTCCAAAACCTAACTTTCACACCTTAACTCCAAAAAATATGAAACCACTTCATTAAATAGCATATACAGGTTATATACAATTAAAGGTGATTTTGATACATTTTGGATTTTTATTCAGGAGATATGAGTTTGGGAAGTTGGGATTTGGGAATCTTATTTAGAGTATAAAATGAACTCTATATATTATTTCTTTGCAAGCTAATTTTTTTTCTATATATTATTACCTACAACTTTTATGTACAAAGTTTCTTTATTTGTTGTGTAAATAATAAAGAATAAAATATATGTCAAAACCGAATAAATGATGAATAAAAGAATAGGGTTTTAATTCTACTCTTTGCCCTTATCTCCCCCTACTTTATTCCTTGTCGACCTAGTCATCAAGATGCCTAGGTCTCGGGGTTTAGAGTCATAAAATATCTTTGACATTTTATTCTTTTTCTTTTCTTTATTCTGTAATTTTGGCATTAAAATTGTATTTTATACACAATAAATACAATAAAGAATGAATGTTAATTTATACAAAATAATGGTATTTACATGCAATATTTAGGGTTTTAAGGCCAAAATGATAGAATAAAGGTGATGAAATGGGTATTCATCACCCCCTATACTTGCCTTTGTTAGTCCTTAGCAAACACTTATGTAATAAGTGCAAAAAAAATAAAAGAAAAGAAAAAAAAAGAAAGTGGATTGCATTTAAGTCTCAAACTTGTCTTCACAAAATCAAAGTTTGGAGCTAACGTCAGACCTTTGAATTTTAGGTGCGGTCAGAACCTTATTGGGAAACAGATTTGAAACACAACATCCTTTGAGAATCCCGAAACTCTGCTCAAGTCTCCTCAATATCCAGGTCAGAATACTTCAACTCATACGCAAACCCTTATGATTGTGAATCTCAGTTGTACAATGTGTGTGATAGTGGCTCCCCTCAACTGAAATGACAAAGAGACTGACTTCTCTAGTATGATAACCCAATGATTCCCCAATCCAGCAACTCTTTCCTCGAGGAGCAGGGTATTCCCTTCTAAGTTCACGTGATAACCATCTCAATAAGAGGAGGTGGAGAGAAGAATGGATGGTAGCCAGTGTAGCTACCTATCCTAGGATGTTTGACCAATGTAGCCAAGTCACATGACTGTAGGCTCACACACATATGACTTTATAGCTCAAGCTTGCTTATTGACTATACAAATATGTACACTCCGATAGGAATTTTATTTTTAATCAAGCATGTCCATCTTTTTGGAGTTTGTTATTGTCTTTTTGAAATACTATATACAACAGCATTTACATATGGATTTTTTCCTCTTGTGCCAGTAGACTATCCATCATTTGAAGCACTATTGCAACCCAAACTCTCCTTTCTTTACATGTCTCTGCTACTGGATGGGTTGGGGTGCACTTCCATCCCTAGACGAGGACAAATGTTTCCACTTGTGTATGTCTCATACCAGTAAATCAAATCCCCTCACCACTCCAACTGAGTTGAGCCAAGTGAAAGGTGCAGGTGTCCAAGTTAGGTTATTATCAACAAGATTTGTCTATGTACTTCAAAATATTCTACTTAGGCAATCAAGACGACATTGAACCAAGTCTCACTATTCTTAAAGAATTAAGTCAACTAGACCTGAAGTACCTCAATTCCAGTTCCTACAATGTTCCTATGATTAGGAAGATTTAAGGTCCAACCAAGCTCCAATCTTCAGGTTTTATTTAGACTTATTCAGTTATCAAATTCAATCCGAAAAATGTGAATTTATGCACAATGCAGAAAATACTTTTGTGATGCATTTTTAAGTTTTAAATTTTTTATAATTTTTTTTGAAAAAAAGGTTTTGCAAAATTTTTGTAATTTTTTAAAAAGATTTCGTAAATATTTTTGATATTTTTCAAAACAAAAAATTTGGGAAAATAAAAGGTGGTACAAATATTTACACAGGGATGCATCTCATATTTACAAGAATTAGGATTTTTAAGCAATTACGTAAGGGGTCTATTTTTATTTTTATAGATAAATATATACAGTTGGTTGAAAGTTTTTTTTATTTGCATGATGTATTTATTCCTCAAACTTATTTAAAAATCATTTTACAAATCATTTTAAAAACTATAGTCCAAAATAGTTTTTGCAAATAAATTTTACAAAACATTTAAAAAAAATTGAAAATCATTTTACAAAGGTTTTTCAAGCAGTATATATAGATTTTTCAAAATATTTTGGCAACCATTTTCATAACCATTTGCGAATAGTTTTTCAAAACTTTTTTATTTCACACAAAGAAAAGAAATTTTTACACACCAAATATTTTTACAAAGGTTGAGAACATTTTACAAAATATTTTTCAAACTATTTTCCAAAGATTTTTCAAATAGAGTTTCAAACTATTTATCAAACACTTTGCAAAACATTTTTACCTGATTTATTAATTAATATACACAAAACGAATTTTGACGCATACTATACATCTTTTTATTAATGAATTTACTTTATTGTATAGTATATATAGTCTTTTAGCCATGCTTATTGAAAATATGAAAGTACGAGTTATGGCTTAAAGTATATACGTAGTATATACAACCCCCCTATACTTAGCTCGAGCTATGACCTCATAGATCAGAGAGAAAAAGAGAAGACATAACTCGTACTTAGTATAGAAAAGCCTATAAGTAATAATGAATAAGAAATAAATAAAAGACTGAGAATCCGACCATCCCCCCTATACTTAGGATTAACTAATCCTAAGTATATCAGATTGTACACAAGGTAGGAAGGGTCAAGGGTGGGAATGTACGAAATCATCGGCTCGACCTGTCCCCCCTATACTTAGGATAAAATATCCCTAAGTATAAACAGAGTGTCAAGAGTAGAGGGGACAAGTGAAGGAGATCAAAGAATGAAAGAACTTGAGGAGAATACCCGCCTATACTTAAGAAAAAGTATGTCCTAAGTATAGCATCTGTAAAAAAGGGGCGACACCTTCTCATTAGAAAAAGGAAAATGAAAACGAAAAGAAGAAAAGACAGATGAAGACAGAAGAAAGGATCGAAGATGATGTACGCATCACTCCCCCATACTTAGGGTAAAAGAACCCTAAGTATAGGCAACAATAAGAGTGATGAAACAGAACGAAGAAAAAACACTCGGCTCGTCCACCCTCCACCCCATACTTAGGACAAAGTATGTCCTAAGCAAGGTAACACACGGAAATGGGGGTGGATGAGTGAAAAAGTGGGTAGACAGAGGTAAATGAAAGCGAATGTACAAAGAGTGGATGTACATGATCGAGAAGGACCTTTTTGCAAGATCGCCAAGGAATAGATCTGATAAGGTGCAGGTCGATATCGAGTTCCTCAGACGACACAAACCGATCAGGATTGACCTGGTGAAGATCCTCAGCAATCCTAAGGTGAAGAGGCATGAACGGGTCAGTGGAAGAAGTGTGGCTAGGTCTGTCCTGGGGTGTCTCACAGATGTCAAAGTAAAAAGGCCCGAACTCATCAATGGAAGTAGTCAGATCAAGTCTAGTCTGGCGAGTCTCAACTGGATCATCATCCTCATCAAAAGGCTCGTATTCCTTGATGAAAAGATCAAATTCATCATCATCAGTCTCTACAATGTCTGCCCTCCGTAGAAATCATGTAAATCACACAGATGTCATCAATATAATGCCAATCACAGGAAAAGGAAACTCCAAGGTCTATTCTTTATGAGTCTTCTTACCTACGTAGAAATTTTCGGGTCTCATCATCGGTCATAAAATAAATCTCTCTGATATCTAGATAGGTTATAGGCCTCAGGGTCGGCTAAGTCAGGTGTAGTCACATCAGGTGTAGGTCTCTAGTCGGCAGTAGGTGCAGTGATGACCACAACGCTCATGTCATCAAGACGTAAGGAAATAACTCCTGATCCGTAATCAATAACAACTCTCGTAAGGCAAGAAAGGGTCGTCCCAGGTGTTTGACATGCGAGCCCGTGGCGAGGCATTATGCAATAAATGTTATTGCAAATATCATTCCCTGATCTGAAATGAAGAATGATTAATTTGCATAACAGGTCCCTTAGTACAATTACAGTTATGTACCATGGCCATCTTAATGATCATACAGCTGTTGATTGAATTGTTGAATCCTGGAGGCTGGTTCTTGGATGAATATCTAAAGAGTTAGATTGAGGGATCATCAAGTACCCTCAAATGATTGTTAAGAGAGGATCTCCAGACTGAGAAGGAGATGACAATCCTTTCTCTAAAGGTTGGTATCTAACCAACCTCTTGATGTAGGTCCTCTACATAGGAATAAAGATTCGGAGATGCAAGACAAGTTAGGTCAAAGAGTTGACTTAACGAGATCGAGATAATCAGAGTCCTATGTCGTATGCTTTCATGATATAAACACACATCCTCTGACCGAAGACAGATGTGTTACTATATGTCTAAGTATGTACATTTGGCATACCAATAGGTTGTTAACCTAACCAAGGTCTATACATCAGCATGTTGGTGTGCATGCAAGGGCATATGAGTAATACAATCTCTCAAAGGGATCATACAGGTTCAATTACTGAACCGAAAGACATGAACTCACTCATAAGATAATGGGAAGATCAAATTTTGTCCACGGTTGTCCCACTTTGGAAGCTTGACTTAATTTGTAAGGTTTGATATACGCTTTTGGAAAGTATATGATCAACACCTAGATATGATATATGCTTTTGGAAAGTATACGATCAATACTAACTCCCAATGATTGAATGAGAACCCTAATGGTAAAAAACCTGAAAAAGACAGTCTAAAAGAGATCTAAAACTTCAGATTTAATCAGGGTCTTCCAGTATGTAGGATGTACATGTATTAGGAATACTTGAGGGTGATGTGATCATAACGATTGTATAACCATGATGCTTCCATTCCTAGGGAGTGATGAAACGGGTCTGGATTTTAGTGACTACTCTCAGTAGAGAAGTGATTTGATCTTGGTCCAAATGTTGGACATTGATCTGAATGTGATTCAGATGCGATAAGAAGATTAGATTTGTAGTCTTGATTTAATCAAGCATCTATAAGAGGTCCACAAGATCTGAATTTGAGATGTGATCTCAATATCCAAGTCACTATACAAGGAACAATACAATCGACATGTCCTTATCTCCAAGTATTCACGGAGAAAGCGCATTATCCTTGAAAGGGTTCATGGATAATTTCATTGTTGATATATGTATCCGAGCATTGAGAAAATGGATAACTAAATGTTATTTAATTATCATAAACAATATGAATTTGATTCATATCATAAGGAGAATTATCTGAGATAATTAAATGTGATTTAATTATCAAAGATTAAATAATATGAATGTGATTCATATTATTTGGACACATGAGAATAGAGATCAAAGATTATTAAATGTGATTTAATTATCATGGATGTGAATAATGTGGATAGCACTATCCTAATTATTATTATATGTTATAAATGTGATTTATAATATAAGAGAGAGATATTTGTAAATAACATTTACTAATTAAATGCTGATGTGAATTGGATTCATAGTGGATAATTAATTGAAAATGTTATTTACATTTTATTTTGGGTTGTGAATGTGATTCATAAATTTCCAATGGCAAGATTGCAATATTCACAAAATTATTATGAGTTAGTTTTGTAGAATAATTTGCGAGAAGTGTTGTTGTGAATATTGGAGATTTCCATGGAATAATGTAATCTCATGAGATTACATGAAGATTGCACCTTCCTACTTAGGGAGGGTGTACGACCACAAATCCCATTAGGAAAGGGTAGCCATAGAAGGAGGCAATCTTGCTTTCCATTATCTCTAAGATTGATTGATTTATATTATAAATAATTTATATTGATTTATCAATATATATTTAATATAATTAAATTAATTGTTGTTGTGATTTTACAACAAAATCTTGGCTACTGAAAGAAGCACGAATCAATCTCATTCATTGATTTTGTGTAGTCCATGGATTGTGATCCATGGACTCCCAAAATACTATATAAGAAGAGGCACCCCTTTCTCTTCAAAACTACAAGAACAACAACAATAGAATATGCTCTCTCTCTCATTCTCTACATGCCCTCTATCTCTCTCTCTCTCTCATTGTGATCGTCCACCATGGAGCCCTGGAGAGAGTCTCCATCGTCGCAGTGTCATCGTTATGCTACCGTATTGTTTGCTCGTGGATCTCCGTCTCCTTCGGTGTGCTTCGCTGGTGAAGAAGACATCGGATCTCGTGTGACGAGATCAGGAGATTCGTTGCTTGGATAATCAACATGGATTGCGAGGAGCAAGCATTTCATCAACACGCTCGCAAGTGTTTCCTCTGTATCGGACTTGAGACAGGAGATCTCTTCATTTAGAGACTCGACCGCAACCAGGATTTAAGAGGTAAACCTAATACTTGTTTTTGGTTTCAATGAAACAATCCGAGAAGTGTTCTTGGATCATGTGGTTTCATCGCATTAATTTTTTGGGATTTTTACCCGGCAGACCCTATAAACTTTGTCAATTACCTCTACGACCTTTGAAACAACCTAATTCCCCCCTCGACCCCGTAAACTTGCCAACTCTTACCCCATGAACCCTCCGGTTAATCTGTTTGAAGCCTGTGAGGGTTTTTGGGGTAATTTTTAGGGTTGACGGGGTAATTACGTTGTGTAAAAAGGTCGTAGAGGTAATTTGCAAAGTTTATAGGGTCTGCCGGGTAAAAATCCCTATTTTTTTAAATTCCTCTGCCTCGAGCTACTAGTGTGACTAGTCGCTCCCGATCCCATACGATGTGATCCTCACACTTCCGTTATGCGCTTTAGCATCTATAACAGCCTCTGGCTTAGGTGGGCAGCCCGGTAAATACACATCTACAGGATTTAGCTTATCGACCCCTCGAACGGTACTATAAGAAAAGGCATATCCTTCAAGTGGTGTCAGATCCATAGGTTTGAGATTTCAGATACGATCCATAAACCTAGGATGACTTGGGCTCATTAGGTTTTGCAAAATTTTATCGCATTTCATTCACACAGCCATGTTTTGTGTGAATTTTCCGTTCTGTTTAAATTGTTTAAATACTGAATTATCACTTTTATTATGTTACTCATTAAATAAGAAATCTGTGGGATTTGAGTTTGCATGATTTGGGATCTGTTTTTTCAAGTTATGATCATTTTAGTGAACATGTATCCATTGTTTCAGGGATGACGAATCTTAACGTGATTAAAGAGTTAATTACAGATTCGAAATGCCTAGAAATGCGTGAAAATCACTTGAATTCTGTTGTAAAATCAATTAGCAAACTTTGGAAACTTATTTTGCATGATTTGGATTTAAATTGATTGAGATATGCTAATTTTAGTAAGTGTAGGTCATTGATGGAAATTACACTCCTAATCAAGAGCCATGTGATTGTCACTTAATCACATAGTGAAATTAATGGTTAATTTCTTGGAATAATTATTTATGAATATTTTGTGAAATATTTGATAATGATTATTTCCTTAAATTACATTGCCTTAACCAATAATTGATTAGATATAATCTAGATCACAATTGGTTATACGATCTTATTTCCAACAAACAAAGTTGCTTGAATATGATTGGGAATTTTTTTAGCAGATCTCCTTATAATGTTAATAAAAAATGTTTTGATTATTATTATATGGTATAACTTCAGTTGAAAGATAGATTATCATCTCAAGTACAAAGTGATCAGTTAGCATTATCCTGACCCGAGGTTGATATGGTATCTAGTCGGGGAGCGTCGGAGTAGCAGGTTGCTCCGTGAGTGGTCTATCCCACTCCCGTCGGTACTGGCCATGAAAAAGAGTAGGGGAGAGATAATGTTTGAGCGATCATGATGTATTTTTCTAATTACTAAAATTTGAAATAATATGCATTTTTGATATTATACCATCCTTCAAGTAACTATTAAAAATTGTTTGCTGGTTGATTGATTATTGATAATTGATTTAATATGATTAAATTAATTAGATCCAATTAATATTAAACACTCTATTTTGAAATGAGTTGTTATTTCCCTTGGAAGAACTAATCGTAATGAATATGATTCATAATGATTAATTAGAATTTGAACATTATATGGAGGATCACATAAGTGACATCCATGGTCTCCCGTCAAGGCAAAAGGTTTCGTCGCCCAGGATTGTATGTAGGAGACGCGTGTCTGAAGTTACAGCTCCTGCATAGAAGCGCATCTAGATCAGGCACTTTGCTTCTTGAAAGAGTAAGGATGTTTGCGTAGTGACCCCAATATGGAGTCCTCATATTATTGGGGTCATATTGGATTGCGCATAGCGAGTTGTATTCCTATTGATTGTTAGTTCAATTAATGATGGGTCAACATCATCTTAGGGGTGGTGGACCCAGGTATTAAATACTGAATTGGGAATGCAAATTAGACTTGCAAGGCGGAATAAGTTCCTGCTTCTATTTATCTGAGTTGCAAGTTCTCATATTATTGGGATGTAAAAAAGATAAGGAAGGAGATCTCAGATCTTGCTTGAGATTTAATGGTAAGTATGTCTCTTATAAAAGTGATTATGGGAATGAACTTCAGTGTTGACAAAGCAAGACAACTTTGATATAAAAATTCCTAAATCAAAGTAAAATATACATTTATATTTATTTATGTAAATTTCTTATTTCAGATAATCCTTCATTAAATCCACTCAATATTATACTCAACAATAACCATTAAATTATCATGGATTGGATCCATGATCAAGATATTGTACTTGCAGTTGGACACATAATGTATGTGGCTGCAATGTGCAAGTTTCCTCATAATAATGAGGAATGATAATTAAATAGACAATAGTACTACAATCCTAGGGTTTGTATATCTCTATAGTCTTGATCTCTAATCGAATGTACTTTGGAAGTGACATGTCGATGATGATAGTGATTGTCAATTAATCCTTATAAAATCTAAGAAGATGTTTTGGCATACATATGTGCTCTTTACATTTAATCATGAATGACATGGTTCACTACATCGTGCAGAATGGTGGCTCTATAAGAGATGATGTATTCAAAATGTTTGAGTACCTACCTGAACTTAAGTCTTTAAGAGTTAAGATGTATGTAGATATGATGAGTGTCATCATTCTACTATCTATACTCTAGTCATTTATGAAACTTCATGATATTCATATTGTATGAATTAAATAAAGCACGTAGAAATGTTGAAATACTCTTATATTGAAATCTTTTGAATTCAACATAAGAGATCCTTTGTCTTAAGCAATGGTTGTTTATAGATGAAGGGAGCGCAGTGGAAGAATGGGTCAGACCCAAGTAAGAAGGAAAGTCAAAGAGTTGATTGTACTTATGTGACTTTCATATGAAATCCAAAGAGTTGGATGAATGCCAATACTGCAACAAGCTGATGTATTGATAGTATGACTATCAAGTCTGTCTAGGATCCTTAGAGAAGGACCCAAATAGTGCATCAGGATAATCTGTATCTACATTTAATCATTTAAATTGACTTTCTTATTTGATAAGATCGAAGTCTGATAATTGTATCTCATTCTTTTTATAACACTTGCAATTGGTTGCATATGTTTTAGAAGACTAGAAATTTTGATCTTAAGTTTTAACAGTCATCCACATGGATATTGATGCAATTGTTGCAACATATCTATTGGATAGATGGACTTCATAATTTTCAGTGGGAGAGCCCTAGTCTTAGAGAATGTCTCTATGACCTAGATATTAGAATACACTCTTTGTTTATTTCTAAATGTTTGGAAAAAAACATGAATTCTAGAATAAATCTATCATAAAGAGTTATGATGGATATATTTCAGATAGTAGTATAACATCTAGTGGACTCTACTCAATTAGATAATTGATGAATAGTTCATTAACATTTTTAATACTGGAAATTATACCTTAAAAGATCAATAGGAGGATGAATATCATTTGACAATGATCTGGCATCATGTCTTGGACATATGTTTGTTGATGAGATCAATAGACTAGTAAGAGATGAAACTTTAGAATGTATGAAATATCAAATCTTACATACTTGTGAATATTGTATTCAAAGTAAAAAAATATCCAATGCACCCTTCTCTGGGAATGGTGTTAGATGCCGAGGTATTCAAGATCACATACATATTGATGTATATGGATCTCTATATCAAAATAAACATCAATGGTATGTGATATCATTCGATGATTATTTGTGATATGAGATTTCTTCCCTTTACCTTAGAAAGCTTTGAAATGTTCAATGATTTCACAATTTTGGTTTAGAACCAATGTTTGAAGGAAGATGAAATGAATTTGATCTAACCTAGGTAGCAAGTATCTATTAGATGAATTCAAGGAATACCTTATGGAGAAAGGAATATCATTCTTATCTCAATCCTGCTAATGCACCTAAACTCAAGGGAGTTGTAGGAAGATACAATTGTATCATGTGTGACATGATTTGATCAATGATGAATCTTAGCATAATTACCTCTTAGTTTCCAAGGTATATATGTAGTAGAGACTACAATGTAAATCCTTAATAAGGTTTCATGCAAGTTAGCTAGAATATAGCACCCAAGAGTACTACTTCATTAGGAATATAAAGGATGGTATTGGATATCTACTTTATGACCTTGAGATTCTTAAAGATTACATCTCTAAGGATATGATTCTTAGAGGATGACTCTCTTAAGAATCAAGATGAAATTGAAGTAAAGGAACTCATTGAATCCTGAGAAGATAATGAGGCTCTTGAAATTGGAAACTAAAAGGACAATTAAAGATGAAACACTTCTACCTCTTCAAATAAGTTTGAGGATGGATTTCATGTGTCAATTAAGCCTGACAATGATCTGACTTCATGTGATGAAGATTCTAAAGGTCATGACATGGAAAGATGGATGTTAGCAATAAAGTCTAAAGTAGACTTCATATACAAGTATTGTATATGGACCCTCGAGGATCCACCTATAAGGGTAAGACCTATTAGGTGTAAATGGATCTTCAAGAGAAAGAGGGAACCTGATGAGAAGGTAAAGACCTTCAAAGTATGGCTCGTATCCACAAGATACACCAAAGATAAGACATCTCTTGTGATGAGACTTGCTCTTCAATGGCCATGCTTAAACCCATCAGAATATTGCTAACTATAGCTACACAACTTGACTATGACATCTTCAAGATGCAAGTCAAGATTGCATTCCTCTATGAATACCTCTTCAAGGATATTCATATAAAGTAGACCCAGGGATTCATAGTTGAAGAAAGCAAGGTGTGCAAGCTGAAGAACTCTATTTATGGACTCAAAATAAGCTTCTTGTAGTTGGAACATCAGATTTGATGAAATTATAAATGTTATGATTTCAGATAGAATCTTGATGAACCATGTGAAGCTTAGCGTGTTCATCATGCTAAATGTATATGATATCCTAATCATTTGGAATGATATAAGGATAATAGTAAGCGTTTTATTGACTAGATATTCCATACCTTGAGATATGATCTCAAGGACATTTCTTAGATCTTAGTTCTGAAGTTGTTCAGAAGCAAAGAGAAGAGGGTATTGGGACCGTCATATTTTTAGTGCACTTTGGACATATTCCATTTTCTGGAAAATTCCAAGAAAGGCTTCCATCCCTTAAGATATGGTACCGACCTTTCTGAAGGGATAACACCTCAAAGAGTTGAGGAAGTGAATGCTAGAATTGCTTGCTATTGTGCATCAGTTACGAGTAGCCGAGTGTATGCTATATGTGTACAAAAGCCATTTGTCTGTCATGCAGTGGGAGTAGTAAATTGTTACTAATCCTATGATGGAGATAAAACACTTGATTACAGTTATAACAATGTCTTCAAAGATGATAAGACTATAGAGATAGTGAGCTCTAAGTCTTATCTTCAAGAGCTTAAGACTTTATAGATAGCGATCTAAAAGGTCTTAACTATGGATACCTTAGGAGATAGAGATATCTAGGAATTACATACTGGTTATAATAATTATCGAGCTGTGGTGTCGAGGACACAATAACTGACAAATATTAAGTATTGGTTGCATAAGACGCAACATTCACATTTGATGCGAGCACTGTTACTAGGAGATATGCAAGTGTCGTAAAAGGACTAGGCGTAGTCTCTTGGAAACAGAGTGACTGATCAACTTACCTAGCTATTTTTCTAAATAGCCTATGATTGTGACATGAGTGTGGTTTTAAAGATTAGCCCATTAATGGCTCTTTGGTCTAGTGGGAGATTATTAGACATGCGAACCCACGGCGAGCCATTATGGAATACATGTTATTGCAAATATCATTCCCTGATCTGAAATAAAGAATGATTAATTTGCATAATAGGTTCCGTAGTACAATTAGGGCTATGTACCTTGGCAATATTAATGACCATACAATTGTTGATTCAATTGTTGAATCATAGAGGCTGGTGCCTGGATGAATATCTAAAGAGTTAGATTGAGGACTCACCAAGCACCTTCAAATGATTGTTAAGAGAGGATCTCCATCATAAGAAGGAGATGACAATCCCTTTCTCTAAAGGTTGATATCTAAGACCTTTTGACGTAGGTCCTCTATATAGTAATAGAGATTCAGAGGTGTTAGACAAGTTAGGTCAACGAGTTGATTTAACGAAATCGAGATAAGCAAAGACCTATGTCATACGCTATCACGATATAGGCACGCATCCTCTGACAAGAGATAGATGTGTTACTATATGTCTGAGTATGTACATTTTGCAGACCAATAGGTTGTTGACCTAACCAAGGTCTATACACTAGCGTGCTGGTGTGCATGCAAGGGCATATGAGTAATACAATCTCTCAAAGGGATCATACAGGTTCAGTTACTAAACCGGAAGACATGAGCTCACTCGTAAGATATTGGGAAGATCAAGTTATGTGCATGGTCATCTTGCTTTGAAAGCTTGATTGAATTTGTAAGGTTTGATAAACACTTTTGGAAAGTATATGATCAAAATCTAGGTATGATAAATGCTTTTGAAAAATATATGATCGATATCAACTCGCAATGATCGAATGAGAAACCTAATGATAAAAATCATGAAGAAGACAGTCTAAAAGAGATCTAAAACTTCGGGTTTAATCTGGGTCTTCTAGTATGCAGGACGTACATGTATTAGGAATACCTGAGGGTGATGTGATCATAAACGATTGTATAACCATGATGCTTCCATTCCTAGGGAGTGATGAAACGGGTCTGGATTTTAGTGACTCCTCTCAATAGAGAAGTGATCTGATCTTGGTCCAAATGTTGGACATTGATCTGAATGTGATTCAGATGCAATAAGAAGATTACATTTGCAGTCTTGATTTAATCAAGCAATTATGAGAGGTCCGCAATATCTGGATTTGAGATGTGACCTCAATATCCAAGTCACTATAAATGGAACGATACAATCGCCATGTCCTTATATCCAAGTATTCGTGGAGAAAGAACATTATCCTTGAAAGGGTTTATGGATAATTTCATTGTTGATATATGTATCCGAGCATTGAGAAAATGGATAATTAAATGTAATTTAATTATAATAAAAAATATGAATTTGATTCATAGTATAAGGAGAATTATCTGAGATAATTAAGTGTGATTTAATTATCAAAGATGTAAATAATGCGAATGTGAATAATATTGTTTGGACACATGAGAATAAAGATCAAAGATGATTAAATGTGATTTAATTATCATGGACATGAATAATGTGGATAGCATATCCTAATTATTCATATATATATATATATTATAAATATGATTTTATAATATATAAGAGAGAGCTATTTGTAAATAACATTTACTAATTAAATGTTAATATGAACTGGATTCATATTGGACAATTAATTGAAAATGTAATTTACATTTTATTTTGGGTTGTGAATATTATTCACAATTTTCCAATGGCAAGATTGCAATATTCACAAAATAATTATGAATTATTTTTATAGAATAATTTACAACAAGTGTTGTTGTAAATATTGGAGATTTCCATAGAATAATGTAATCTCATGAGATTACATGAAGATTGCACCATCCTACTTAGGGAGGGTGGGCGGCCACCAATCCCATTAGGAAAGGGTGTTTGTCCCCCCCTCTTAATGGAAGGAGGCAATCTTGATTCCCATTATCTCCAAGCTTGATTGATTTAATTAGGAATTAATTTATATTGATTTATCAATATATATATTTAATATAATTAAATTAGTTGTTGTTGTGATTTTACAACAAAATCTTGGTCATTGAAAGAAGCACAAATTAATCTCATTCATTGATTTTGTGTAGTCCATGGATTGTGATCCATGGACTCCCAAAATACTATATAAGAAGAGGCATCCCTTGCTCTTCAAAACTCCAAGAATAACAACAATAACATATGCTCTCTCTCTCTCATTCTCTATACACCCTCTCTCTCTCTCTCATTGTGGCCGTCCACCATGGAGCCCTAGAGAGAGTCGCCATTGTTGCAACATCGTCGTTATGATGATGGATTGTTTGCTCATGGATCTCCATCTCCTTCGGTGTGCCTCGCTCGTGAAGAAGACGTCAGATCTCGTGTGACGAGATCAAGAGATTCATCGCTTAGATCATCAACATGGATTGCGAGGAGCATGTGTTTTATCAACGTGCTCGCAAGTGGCTCCTCCATCAGATCGGACTTGAGACAGGAGGTCTCTTCATTTAGAGACTCGATCACAACCACGCTTCAAGAGGTAATCCTAATACTTGTTTGTGGTTTAGATGAAATGATCCTAGAAGTGTTCTTGGATCATTTGAATTCATCGCATGATTTTTTTAAATTCTGCTGCCTCAAGGAACTAGTGCGACTAGTCGCTCCGATCACATACGATGTGATCCTCATGCTTCCGTGATGCACTTAAGGATCGTACAATATACTTCACCGGGATGATTGGAGAGTGTTCCCCAGTAGTTGGGGTCTCCATGGGCAATAGAACAAAGTCAACCGTGTAGCTCCTGCCCTGAATCCAAATGACAACATTCTCTAGAATACCCTTCAACCTCTTCTTTGATCCATCAGCAAATTGGGCGATCATCCTGGTTTTCTTGAGAGTCCCTAAGTGAAGAGACCATACAAACGAGAAGGATATTATGCAAATTGAAGCACCGCCATCAAGGAGTGTGTGATCACATGAATAGTCAGATATGGTGCATCTGATTAATGGTGTAGCAGTGTTCCCTTTCCTTGAAGAAGGGTGGTGGGAGATGGCGTGGGCAGGGCCATGGTCGATATATGATGCTCAGATATGGTCCTTCGTTTCTCTTCTTGGGTTGAGGAGAAGATAAATGGGTCATGGTCTGACGAAATGTGGCATCAATGATCTCATGAATAGTAGCCACCACTTCGGGTTCAGTCAATATTTTTTGAATTTTCGGATCTCCTCCATACAAGGGAGGAGATCAGAGTCAACATATATACACATAGATAACTAAGAGAAGTATGTACAGTGTCATCCTTTGGGTCAAAGGTGGGACATGGGTTGAGTGAATGTGTGGGAAAATGATATGGAAGGTGAGCCTTCTCTTCACATTCTGAATCATCAATATGTCTCCGAGTTCTTTTTGCATTTTTGAATTTTTATCATTTTTTTGTATTTTTGGCGATTGCAAGCTCTCATTGTTATACTCAAATGAATCCAAAAATCCATAGGATGAATCATCAATGTGGCTCTTATTTAGGCTAGTGAGGTTGCCAATCCTTGAATTCATATGATACATGAGCTGGGTCAAGGTCTCAAGTGTGGACAACATAGGAGGTGACTTCCAAAGCTCATTCTTGGGTGGGTGAGGTGGTGATAAATGTGATGGCGATGGTAGGTCAAAGTTCGAATCCTGAAATAGTGGGTTAGGTGGGTATGTACAAAAAGAAGACTCGGGAGCAAGATCCTCCTGATAAAAGGGAGGTGGATCAAAATCAAAATATGCATCCTGAAATAAAGGATTAGCCGGATGTGTACAAAAGTCATGAGCAAAGTCCTCGTGGAAAATGGAGGTAGACCGACTGAAGGTTACAAGGGATCTGCAAAGTCCAGATAAAATTTGCTCAAGTCGGCCATCTCTGAAATAAAAGGAGATCGGGAGAACACGAAGTCAAATCAAGAGATGCGAGAAAAAGACACAAATGCACAGAGATGATCGAGTATTCACACAAACAAACACTCATAAATTAAAACCCCTCAATTCACCTAATGAACACGGTGAAGACCATAAAAGTTCAGTCTTTTTATCTTGTTTGTTTTAGAGTTCGGTGAGAAGACAAAATTGTACAAACACTTAGGAGGCCTGGGATTGGGGCACTAACCTTTGTGTGTATGTAGGCAAAGAAAAATGAATACAATGAGGGGTTTACTCTCCCTAAGATAAATATTTTTCTTTTTTTTGTATTTTAGGGTCGAGTAATATTAACAGTCGCAATTTTATTGATTATCACTTTTTGTATTTTTAATGAAATTCACGAGCCTATCGAGGAGTCAATTCCATTTTAGATCCTAAGTGACAAAATCAGAGGGAGAGAGTCAGAAAAGCAATGCAAGCGACAAATCATTGATGAATGCTAAAGCATAAATTATCACCTTGCCTCCATCTCTCTTCTTGCAGGATGCTAAGCAGAATTGAAAGCTATCTATATGCAGATGCAAGCTGATGAAATCTCCCTAGATGAGAATATACTATTAGCTTGAAGAACAATATGCTAATTATCGAGAAATGAGACCAAGGTCCGGTCTTTGATGCCACTTGTTGCCCGCTACAACGGGTCCTGCATGCCTTATATGCGACCTCTCTCGGCATGCGGCCTCAAGTCCAAATAAATATCAATTCAAAATTTGAATAAGTCCAAACGAGGCTATAGGTACATGCAATGGTTGTTAAGTGTTTGGCCTTAATCTATCATTAAGCAATCCTAATTCTAGGGCTCAATTACACAAAATAAATAAAAATAAAATCAGAAAATAAAAAAAATAAAAGCAATGTAAAACATGACAAAAATCGATGAGGTCCCTAAGGGAACAATCCCTCGGGCACTTGATCTCATGAAATGTGAGAGTCGAAGAAAGTCCTGAATATTACAATTAAATATCTCTCTTACTTAAATTACAAAATAAATAAGTTGAAATAAAGTGGATCTGTCTTCAAAAAATCCTCCAAGTCTCCTTTGGTGATGGGTCAGAAAATTGAGCTAGCTTCGTGTGGGTGCACAAACGCTCCAAAGAGGACATCCCTCGATCCGCAGTCCTCGCAACAAAGTTAACAACAAGGGTGGTTAAACAGTTCAACAGATAATATCAAATAAAATAGAAAAATAAATAAAGGAGAAAATAAAGATAGGTAAGAAGACATGGGTAAAAACCAATCTACGTGACATTTCTCCCCAACAACGATGTCATTTGATGAACGGGATTTCAACGAGGTCTTGTCCATCCACCATGCGGATAAACATTCGTTGAAGCGGCCTCAAACAAAACCTTGATTCAATCAACAATTAACCCTATAAAGAATCGAGCAATGAAAAGCAAAATATGTGGAGTTAAATTTTATTATAACTCTACAATAGACGTGCATAGTGTGCACGTATGTAGAAGTCGAACCCATGGAGCGAACGAGAGAATGGTTTAAGTAAATTCAAATGTGTGCTTCTCGGTGTCTGTATTTTTGTGGGTTTTAATTTTTATATTTTTTATTTTTGTTTTTATATTTTTATATTTGTTTTTAATTTTATATTTTTATATTTGTTTTAATGTTTTAATTTCCTTTTTAAATATATATTTTTTGATTAATAATTTCTTTTTATTTTTAAATTTATAAAAATATATATATATAAGACTATATATACAATATAGGATAATATATATAAATATAACTATAAATAAATAAAAAATGCAAAATTATATATTTTAGGATTTTAAATATTTTTTTACTGTCTTGTTATTTTTTAAAGAATTTTCTAATTTTTATGTATTTTTAAAATAAAAATGTTCCAAATCAGGTATTAATAAAATAGGCCAAATTGAAATGGGAATGAAAAATAACAACAAATGTACAAAATTTTCCAAATCAATTTGAATAGATAAAAAATAACAATATAGAGAAAATTAGACAAAGTAAAATGATATTTTTGGATTCTTCAAGAATTTTTTAGATTTTTATAAAGGATTTTGGGGCTTTTTTATTTTTAAGGTTTTTCTTTTTCTATTTTTAAAGAGTATTGGTCTGAAGGCTTAAAATACTTAAATAAGGAAAAATATTTTGGGGGGGATTTTTCAATATGATTTTATATTTTTTTGATATTTTTGAAGCTAAATATGGAATATTTGTAATCTTCTTGATTTTTAATAAATACTAAAAAGTCCTAAATTATAAATCTAAAAATATGGCGTAAAAGTATGGGAAATCAGGAGCTTAACCCTATTTTTTGGTAATTTTTGGAGCACGAACACTATATGTAATAAATAGAAGAAATGCACAAAATCATTGAACTGACAGGGGCATAAATGTAAATAAGATAAAGATCAGGGGCCTCTCTGTAATTTTCACAAGTTATATAACTGAAATTAAAAATTCTTGGGCCAAAATGGAATACACAAAGTAGCAGGGGCTCAAGTGCAAAATAACCAACTCATCGAGTTGGCATGGACTCAAATGCAAATATAAAAACTTTGAGGTTTTTTTTGCAAATTTTACTGAAATATTATAAAGGTAGATGAAAGTTTGTAGATGAATTAATAAAATACAAAAATGGTTGGGTCAAGCATGCAAAATACCTAACTAAAGGGGGTTATCCAACGGCCGAGGATATTTGACTTGGACACGTGGCGGGACCACAGCTCATGATGATGCTTCATGTTGAATGGCTCAAATTAGATCTCTAAAGAGATTAGACAGATACTGGAGGGATCCATCCAAGGGCTGCTGAGAGATCTGGAGTGCGGGGAGGAACATATGAGAGATGGATGACCTGGAAGAACTCAAGAGAAGCTCCACCTGAGCGAGCTTCCTCCGACCGAAACTCCTCGACCAGGCACCCAATGTCGTTGGTTAGATGATCGAGAGATTGCTGGAGGTTTTCCACAGCTATAGGCTCCCTCAAAGCGGGTCGAGGACCTCAGGAGATGCTCCAACAAAGCCTGGGATCTGGAGAACTATTTGAACTTCAAAAAGCCCTCCAACGATGATTTCTCTCTCTATCTCCTACAGGAAAATGATCAGCGCAAAAATGCGAAGCTTAGGCAAGCTTCAGATGGTGGAATG
Organism: Ottelia alismoides; assembly: GCA_037367405.1. Taxonomy (NCBI): domain Eukaryota; kingdom Viridiplantae; phylum Streptophyta; class Magnoliopsida; order Alismatales; family Hydrocharitaceae; genus Ottelia; species Ottelia alismoides. The sequence continues at coordinate 318,291 of JAZKJV010010337.1, forward strand.
GAGGGAAATGAATGGTGTGGCAACGACTCCTGTGAGGTGGTGGTGGTGGTGGAGTGCCGTAGGCCTGATCCAGTGAGGAGCAAGGGAGATGGAGGTGCGCGGGATGGCCAGAAACGAAGGGGAAAGGAGATGAGATGGTTTGTGGGTCGAGGCATAGTCAGAGACAAGCAAAGGGGTTTGCCGGAGCTAGCATCTAGCAAACTTCAAATATGGGATTTAACGCTAAAGCACGCAATAAAATCATAAAACAAATGCATGAAATTAAATCTGTGATTAAAATTAATCTAAAAAGCAATAGAAATGAACCTCAACTCGACCAGAACTAAGGAGATGCTACCTCACGGTGGTGCTCCATCGGTGTGGGTAGAATGCCCTAAGGACAGCCTAACTACGCTGCTAAGGAGCTAGAGAGTGTCATGTCACGACCCTCGATTCAGAGCTCACAAAGAGGAGCCAAAATCAGGCCCAAAGCAAATAGAAAAATGAGAAGGAGCTCAGGAGGAGGCTTATGTACAAGTGATAGGGATGGAGGAAGAACGAGGTAGAACGGCTAAATCGATGGATCAGTCCTTGAGGAATCACGTTGGCGTGTAACAAAGATAGAGGAGAAAAAAGTTAGAAGGAATCCATCCCAATCGATGACAACATCAATCAGGGAAAAGGTGGAAGTAGGGGTCAAATGCTAGGTATGTCAGAGGCGCAGGCTAGTCAGACAGTTGACCAAGGTTAACTATCGGAGCAGCCTGGTTGGTCCACTGAAAAACCAGCCCAAAAATTAATTGCAAATACAATATTAAATATCAAATGATTTTAAAAATTTTAAGTTATAAAATAAAAAATGTTTATTATTTTTTATAGTATTTTAATATGATTTTATTTTTTTTTGAGATAACTAATTACAAGTTACTTTTTGAGTGTATGTTTATAAGTATATTCATCTATGATTTGGGTATTTTATTTTTATTTTATTTTTTGATTTCATTATTCTATTCTCTTATTTTATATAATTATAACTTATTTTTATATACTTAAATATATTTTTATTGTATTTGTATGATATTATATATAAACTTAAATAAATATAGGTGTATATTATATATGTATAGTTATTGTATATTCATCTATGTATTTGTATACTTATTTTATTTTAATATTTTATTTATGGTTTTATTGTGTTATAAATATGTACATTTTGAGTCGGTGAAGACATATGATAGATGGCGGATGGTCCAAAGCTCACGGAGCCTGAGCATAAAATATGTCTAGCCATCATCTTCGATGTCAAAAGAAGTATGGGATAGAATACAATGACAAGTCAAGAACACAAGTTTGAATGCATGTAAGACGCGGAATAACTCACACCTCGCATACAAACACAATGCAAACCCCAGATTCACCAACTTCACATTGTGGAGACGGTAAGAGTTCGGTCTTTTATCTTTTCAATTTTATTTTGGTGATCGATCAATTGTATTATCAAACTCACAGAGGGTGTCGTCCAGTGTGCACACTCACAATCCCCCAAATAGTGGTACCATCTGCTCGGGTTACCGGGTTATATCATGCCTAAAGTGAATTGTGAGGTATGATACACCAAAACAAATTTCTATCGTTGGAGGCAAGTCCTTACAATTCCAACCATGCACAAGTCCAGGTATTTTTGGCACTAATCCTTAAGGTTGCGTCCTTACCCACTCTATCTGGAGGGTACTGAATACAATGAGGGATTTGCTCTCCCTATACAAATTAAGTCCATGTATTTTTTGTCATGTTTTAAAAAGAGAAAAATACTTTTCATTTTTTGAGGTTTTCATTATTTTTTGGATATTTTCAGAAATATCTTATGGGATGTTGGTTCTTCTTATTTTTCAAAGCAGTGTCTCGTAGTGGGAGAATCCTAGAATGCAGCGGAAAATGATGATTCATGGAGAGATAGAAATTATACCTTCCGCCAACAGTCCACATGCAAGTGATCCACACAGAAATGTAAAACCTAGGCTAATGTATGCAAAAGTGGTGAAAATCGAGTCCTAATCAGCAGATCTAGCGTAAGAGTGAATTAATTTTCAAAACAATCTAACTTACACGTAAGTGTGTATTAGGGATCTAGGTTTTACTTTAGTCATCTAATCAAACAAGCATGCCCCTCTAAGATACATGAAAACGCGTGAAACAAAGAAAAATTGAGAAAATCAAAAATAGCGATGAGGTCCCCTAAGTGCATCGACACCTGGTGAAACAAACTGTAAAAAATGATATAAAGTCCATGTACATTTGGGATGCCCTTAGTGGGCCCCTTTTTACAAAAAGAAACACAGGCAAATGCCCCTTCCTCTCTCACAAAAAATAGACAAATGGGCAGGTGCCATCTCTTAGAAGAAAATAGAAAATAATGTCTGAAAAATACAAAAAAATATGTACTGGCTACCTCGCTCTGCCCTCTACAACCAGACCGGAGAAGAATGACCCGGTCTCTACACTCTCAACTGAGTAGGTTTCTGAAGAAGTCAGCTAATTCTGCAGGCCCTACAAAATGGCTTAGCATCACGCAGATAAAAAAATCAAACAAACACTTAAAAAAACTAACTCCGAAAACTAAGAAAAAGAACCCAAGAAAAAGCTGAAGAAAACCCAAGAAAAGAAAATCGAGAAAATAAAGAAAATCAGATAAATAGAAAGCCACAAAAAACTCTCAAAGAAATAACAGAAAATAAAAAAATAAGAGAATTAGAAGAAAAAGAAAACAATAAAAATCACGAGTAACCAAAGAAAATCGAGAAAATACGAAGAAGAAGAAAATAGAGAAAGAAAAGAAAAAATATCACAAGAAATAAGACTCGAAAAATCCCAAGCGTGGCTACGCCTCCCCGACAACATCGCCACTTTGATAATCGACTCTAACAAAGTAGTAAATAAATATCGAAGTAAAAATCGCTAAAGAGAGAGACAGTTAATCAACAAAAATTCAACTCTGATTGAAACTGGTCAGAGTTGTTCAATATTTATTTATTGAGGTAAGTGTGCCTGGGTCGAACATAAGGAGATAGAAAATTGTGATTGAAATTGATGATTTTACTTTTTAATCTTTTTATTTGATTTTAATTTTCCAAATTTTATTTGATCTTAAAAGTGATATTTTTCAAACAAATTTATCTACAAAATAGTATGTGAAAATATTGTCTCTAGGTGATACTATATATTAGACAAATCAACTCGAGTAATGGACTCGAGAAAGAAAAGAAAAACAAATCAAAATAGATCAAGAATTGATAAAGAAATCCAAAATAAAACTCGTGAAGAAATCATCGAAAATTGAAACAAAAATAAAATGTCAAAAATAATACGTTAGAGATAATGTTCAGAACATGTCCACACGTGTCCAAGGTCAAAAGTAGCAATGTAAAAAATATAAAACAAAAATAAAACTTCTTTCAAATAGGTCCTTGATTAGGGATCTATTTGTAAGAAAAGTTCTAGATCTTTACATGTAGGTCCCCATGCAAGGACCTAAATGTAAATTACACAAACTCCTAGAGGTGGCTCTGATATTCTGGAAGATGGAGGGTGATTTGTGCAATTCTTCCACCGTTTCACAATCGTGTAGTTGGGATTAGAAGATGCTCATGCGATCTTAGTTGCTCGATGAAGACACGTGGCACTAGACTATGCTCCTCCTATTCTTGGATGTTCCCAAATCTATGAGAGCAGCGACGCTTCTTCAATTTCGTTCTCCTACTCTGGTGATGCGCGACTGCAGCAGGGCCAGGAGGGGATCGTCTACCCCCTCCGAGCTCGCCTGCAGTGACACAGAGTCAAGGAAGGCAACGGTGAGGCTACTTGACACACGACTAGGGGTTCAAGTCCTAGATGGGGCTGCAACTACTCGATGGATTGGTGAAGAAAGAATGATTTCTAGATGGTGTTGATGAAGGATGCATTCCAAAGGTTGATGACGACCTGCAATCGTAAGATTGATTTTCTCCATTCATACGAAATCGGCCAAGATGATGAAATTGAAATGCGGCTCGAAGATAGTTTCCAGGAAAGAGGATTTCAAATTTAAAATGGGATGCAAATTTGAGTCGGATCGGTCATTGATCTGGATAAGTAAATGAAGATGATGATTAAGGTGAATTAATTGAGTAGTTAAAGATGCTAATTGGGCTCGAAAATCGAAGAAAGATGGAGAGGGATGAAGGTATGAACCTAAGGAATAGAAGTATAAGACCTCAGATGATAGCTCGACGGTAGGCACTTCTCGGAGTTGCACAACCAAGGCCTTGGAACTGTCCTTTCAACGTCCCTCTTTCACGCGAAGCAACCATTTGGGTGTTGTCATCACGGAGGACGACAAAGCAAGGCCTTGAAGTTGGGTAGTCAAGCAGTTTATTCTGGAGATGGAGAAGTTAGATTACAAATGGCGATCTTAGGATTAATAAATAGAATGATAGGAAGGTGGTTGTTGATGATCCTATGGTTGACGGACATCTAGGTTGTTATGAAGAAATATTGGAGGGTTGAGATGGAGTGAGGGAGGTAAAATGTGACAGGAAGAAATATGAGAAGAAGGGTCTTGGAACAAGCTCCAACAGACCATTCTTGGAGAAGATGAACAAGGTGCTAACACATGTCAGCACCTGGTTGGCCAGATATTGAAATTTGATTAATAATTAGGTAATAAATAATAAATAACTTTTTTTAGGTATAAAAAAATTGTAGATAATTAAATTACCTAAGTTATAGAAAAAAAATTTTTTGATAAATAATAAATATTTAATGAAATAAAATTAAATTAATAAATAAGTATATAGAACACTAAATAAGTAGGCTTTTAATTTTTAATTTAATAAATTAATATATAACATGCCATTTTTATATTTTCTTAATTAATATAATAATAAATCATATGTATGTGAATTTGTACGAGTTTTAGTAATTTAAATTAGATATATTAATAAATACGGGTATATAGAATACAATTCAACTTCATCTATAGATAAGGGTATTTGATTTATTTGAAATATTGAATAGTGTCAAAAAATCTGAAATAATTCATGGATAAAATATAAGATCAAGAAAATAAATAAAATTTTAAAAATTATTAAAACTATAATAGTATGTTCTATAGAAAATAAATAGCCCAGAATCCAATTGTCATTAGGTCCCAAAACCGACTTTTTGCAAACAGATTCCGGTTTTAGTGAAATCACCTTCATTAATTTGAGAATATTATTTTATGAATTTTAAAATGAGTAGAGTGAAATTGGAGTTTTTATGAGGAAGTTATGATGTTTAGAAGTTGAGAAATTGACAATTTGAAAGTTAGATTTCTTAGCATATATATAAAATAATACTTTTAACTTATTTTTATATTTTTCTATACATTTTTAGAGATAAATATGAGAAGAGTTTGGTGAAAAATAATTTCAAATGAATTAATAAAAAATCTTTGAAGTTTTGGTATTTATTTGATAAGTAATGAACAGTGTGTAGAATGTATAAATAATCCTTTTGTGGTTTTCTTCCTTATCTCCCCCTACTTATTTATTTGTCGACCAATCCAAGATGACATAGTCTCAGGGGTTATGTTATATAAATATATCTTTCAAGTGTATTTATATTTTATGTCATATTGTGTATATATATACATACTTATAATCTACCTTTTTTTATTTTCTTTATTTTTATTCTTTTATTTATTAACATGTTTTTAATGTCTAAAACGACATTTTTATTCATGAATGAAGTTTTGTTAAGAATGGAAATTAATGGATATTTACATGTATTTGTTATGGGTTTTAAGATAAAATGCAGAAAGAATGTTAATGAATCATGGATTTATCAACTATCCAATAAAACTAACCCTAATTTACAGTAATAAACAATTAACCTATTGTTATTAACTAACCCTAATTATTGTATATATCTAACCCTTTTAATTTGAACTTGCTTTTGTTTTTCAATATTATTAAAAATAAAAAAATAGATAATTATTGTATATATTTGTTCTGACATTAAATATAAATTAAAAATACAGAAAATCTTAAAAGAAATGAAAACAAGTGTTTTTAATTCATTAAAAATATTTACAAAAATATTTATATGTACATATGACTTATTTTGACTTTTTTTTCAACATAAAACTTGTAGATCTCGATGAGATCTACAAGTTTCATGTTTTGCACTTTTGATTTTGAAGCTTGTAATTATTCTTTTTTTAGTTTTCTTTCTTTTTCTATTTTTGCTCATTTCTTATTGGGCCACGTGGCTCTCTTTGTAGCAACCACGTGGTCTGGCCCTTCTTTATATCCTGCACGCTTCCTCCGTCGTTGAATCCTTTTGATGGGTTCAATCTCATGCTCCCAACCGCTTGATGGGATCTCTAGATCTCATTACTGCCCCACATCAGTGCTCCACCCTCAGCTCTTGGATCTCCATATCCAACGGCTGAGGCATTGTATTCCTCCTCCTGTAACCTCCATCTCCCTTACATTACACTTTGTTGCATCTCTCCTATCCCCAATTTTCGCCTCCACCTCAGGCCACCTTTCTACGACCTAACACCACTCGTACGATGACCTTTCACCCTCCTTTTAGGCCTGAACCCCTAAGTTGCCATTTTTAGCATCACAACATGAGATATCGATGGTTACAAATCCATCATCACCACCTCTTGTAACCGTCGACTATCTCCTTAAAAACACCTCTACCTCCTCTTGTCACAGAGTTACACCAATCAGTGAGCTTCAGTGCAGCTCTCCTTCTCCTCTTGTGACAGAGGATGGAGGCATGGAGGTGCGACGACGGTTGGTAGATATGGTGTCGACCCATTGGCCATCTGACCAGCCATGGCATCGACTAACGACCAATTGATCCCCCTGGTGCGGTCGCCCAAGTTGAGAAAAGATTGAAGCTCCTCTTGGAGCTCAGCCTAGACCACATCCTCCACCCAAGTCCCTCCTTAGCTTCTCCAGGTAAGCTTCCATTCTCTTTATTCTTGTTTTCTCTTAATTTATTAGGTGCTTGCATACCACCTTACACCCAATGGATTGGCCACCCACCTTCATCGGACTTCCTTGATCCACACACACCCTCTCACTCACCGTCTCTATCTGTCAGAACATCCCACCATGTCAACTCCTTTCCTCCACCAATACAGTGGAGGAACCCATCGAACTGCCACATTCTTCACCCATTTAGGCCAACATTTCCCTCCTTCACAGACACATAACATCCCACACGCTTTAGCTATGCACTTCACCATATTTTGCATGTCAAACCATCATTGGTCAGAGCTTCGCAACGTATTCTATTCTAGAGCATGATCACAGGCGAAACCCCATCGTCTCCCTGATCTAAGCATCGTCACACCTCCTTCAGCATCTCAGGAGCTTCACTGACCTCCCATGGAGCTTCCTAGCACTTAAGACTTCAAGATGGGGTGAGGAGGAGAGGAGGAGGGGTCACTGGAGCACAACCATCTCCATCCGATGAGGGCGGAGGATGAGGAGATTGCATGCTACAAGCACCATCTGATCCCCAAGATTGGATGGCCCAGATGATTCCCTAGCCTTTGCCATGAACGACTTGGCTCGGTGGGACCGAGCCACGTTTCGAAGCACCTGGGCTGCCCACATGACTCAGGCCACCTACGCCGACCCGTTCTGCCACCCGAGCCTCCATGTGTATGTAGTAGTGGGTAAGTTGCAAGTAGAGCCGTACGAATTCTTAAAATCGTACATAGGTCCTGGGCGCAAATGCCTCATGTATACCGCTTGTGTTATTTATAGGGAAGCCCCATTGGGTTTTTAAAATTACAAAAATACCCCTTAAGGGTCTGTTTGTAATACTTAATTTATTTTTCATGTTTTTATTTCAATTATGCCTCTGGAGCTCTTTACTTTATATCTTAAGTATGTGGACTCCTTTTTCTATGATTTCAATTTCATTATTTTTCTTATCTGATGCTCTACATAATGGCATTATTTGTTTCCTATTTTGATACTTAGAACAGAATGATAAATTTGAGATATAGACTTCCTCCTCATTATTATTTTAAAATACCATTTGTCTTCATGTGATGCTTCAATTGATCGTGAAATTGAATATACTTTTATTACTCGGTTATCTGATTATTTTAGGGGTACGGTTATACATTGGTTTTGTTTGCATGGTATTGCATCTTAATGCATACTGGCCCCTCATTTAACTTGCACAAATCTATAAAAATTGCATTCTGTTCATGTCACATTACGTCAGATCCATTATTATTTTACATCATATTATTTACATTTATGTCATGTATGTGAATTATTGACCTAAGTAGAAAAATTAATCACTTAATTTGAAAATTATTATCTGATTAATTAATTTGATAGCTCGTGTCCCTGTGTTTGACCTTAGTACACTTACCAAGTAAAATTCTCCATCTATTCAAAAGGGTAGGTTTCTGAAAGACCATTTTCACCTCTTTCACTATGACAATTCGACATTCTTAAAGAGGTGAAAATGCGGATCATCAGATGGCTTCATTGTCATGGATACGACTCATCTTCTTGATTTTTTGGATTTTAATATTTAATTAAGTTGGTGATTTTGATATCAAGGTTAACTTGTGTGATTATTTTTCCTTTGCATTATTTTATTTGCTTCATTGTTAATTATTTCTTAATTTATATATACTGCTCATCTTTTGTGTTTGGGCCCGTAAAAACCAAGGATGCTCGAGAGACATGAAAGCGAAGAGTCAGGAGCTCCCGCTGCGGGGAGCTGTAGAAGAACCATGAAGAAATAAAGAAATGATTATTGTCATTATTTAATTTATTTGGGTTTATTGTTGTAATAATTTCCTTACAGAAGTCCTCGTTCGAGGGTTTGCGGATGTAAAAAGACATTGGACTTTGATGTGGGTGTGTGGAGCCAGTTTCACCACTTACTTGGGTGGGGCTCCACTTGAGTGCTCGACTTCGGATTGGCATATGACTCTTAGAGATAGATTTATTTTCATATCACTATGTGCTTGACCGTAGGTTAGAACACACTCATAAGAATCTAGGAGAGTCATTGCATCTCCTTAGATTCAATGAGACGTACTTAAACATCCATCTACTTAGCCAAAATTAATTCACTTCTTCCCGATAATGATATCATGTTTAGGTATGGTAGTAATCAACAAGCATGGATATAATGTTATATTTAGTTTCAGTCTTGCACTTGCATGGAGAATGCTGGAGGCACTGTAAGTATTTCTATTGGGCATGCATCATATTTTTTCGTTGCATCGTCTTTTCCCTATTCCCCAGTCTTAATTTACAACTTAGTATTTCAATGGAATTGGGATTGGCTGTTAGATGATGATTGCTTGAATTATGCTCAAATTAAAATAAGTGGCCCCCTACTCTTAAATTGGGACTGATACTGCATGTCGACCATGATAAAATAGAGTAAAATTTACCTTGGATTATTGGATAGCAAACCTCAACATTGTATGCAAGATGGATTTTTTTATGTTGAGAGGTGAGGACGCATCCCTAGGATCGTGCCCAAAACCCATTTATTCCTTGAGTAATAAACTTATATTTTGGATGATCACCAATAAAACCGACAAGGTAAAATGGCCAACAATTGCTAGTCTTCATGTATGAGTTGGTGAAATCATTAGGGGGTATTGTTTGTTTGGTTAAGCCTTAATTTTGCATTCTCCCTAACCCTCTCGTAAACCCTACTCCATTCCATCTCCATATATTCATTCATTTAAGAAGATCCCATCTAACTCTAACCTGGTATCTTGGTTCCCCATCCATAGATCCATATCCGCATACTTAGTCTACTCTTCATCCTAAGTATAAGGAGAACCAAGTCTCTCTGATTGTTCACCTCAGATCCCTCCACCTTCATTTCATACCTTTGTGCTTAGGCTTTTCTTAGCCTAGGTATAGGGGGAATCCAAGCCTCCGTCCATTTCTTTGCTCGTTGACCCCTCTCCTTGGTCATCTTCTTATATTTAGGCTATTTATAACCTAAGTATAGGAGGAGTCTAGAATCGGTTCATGTATATCTTTTATATTTTAGCATGAGCTATGGCTTCATATCACGTAGTTCTATGAGGACATAGAACAAGCTGAGTATAGGGGGTATACTGTATATATTTCAAATATACTTTAGTCATTGCTCATATTTTCAAAAAAAAAATTAAACTTTTTGGGGCTAGGGTAAAGTAATTTTGAAATGATTTGAATAAAAATATTTGTAAATGATTTGAAAGTTTTTACCACTTTGTGACATTATTTTGAAAAATATTTGGCATTGGTTTGAAAAATGAGATCTTGACTTGTTTTGAAAGCCTGTTGAAAATATTTTGAAAATCTATATATTATGTGACATAGTTTGTAAAATATTTTTAAAATTCTTTTAAAAATGAGAGTGTAGATGAGACTAACTTGTGTTTGTATATACTTCTAACCCTTATTCAAAAACCAAAAAAACTGAAAAAAATTAAAAAGAAAATCATAAAAATATTAAGCAATTGAGTTGGTGAATCCCCGACACTTTTCACTGTCACTCAAGACTTGATGAGTAAAGAAACTTTGGTTCATGTGGTCTTAAGAATCTGAGTTAACCAACCTTATTCATTAAGGTTTGAGACTTAATAATTCACATTTCCATAGTTTGAAAGATGTACATGATATACTTGCATGTTTATTCTCAACCTTTAAGAATATGACTCGCACTTTACTTACACAACTACATTAATGATGAGATGAGTTGAGGTTTTACTTGTGGGACTAGGATGGGAGATTTGAGTCTGGACCTGATTTAATGATGCTCGAGGATGAGATAAAATCGATGAAGGCTTCATGAAACCTGAGTGTTACCACCTTAAGCTAGTATGAGAACATGGTTCTTGTAGTAATCTCTTGGTATTGACCTAAGTGCCAGAGTGTGATGAAATCAAATAAAAATGTTGATCAGTGTGTGCCAACATGGTAAAGGTAGTGGAGCTAGCCAAAAATGAGAAAAAAGAAAAGCTCTTACATTCCAAAGATATATTTAGATGAGCTTCCACCAAAGGAGAGTGCTCCCAAACTTCCAAGTGTCTACTTGGATCAATCTTTTGGCTTTTTTGGGTCAGGGTAGCCCCCCAAAAGGGATCTGCATCGTATAAAGATACAAGTCTGGGTGTCGAAGGTATCTTAGATACTTAAAAAAGACACACCTCGGTGCATTCCTAGGAAAACAAGTGCAGATGACTCAGCACTCTCTTGACAGACACATTGATCAACAACAAAAATATATATGTGTTGAGTTATTAAGGCACTCGAGAGGATCCTTGTTCCAATAGGAGGGAGAGAAGAAACGACACAAACCTATACCCTCCATTAACTAGCCATCCATCTTCACTTTCGAAGTCTGACAAACTAAAAAGGCAATGGATTGAGTTCAAAAACTGATATACTCCCTTGTGTTAAGGATTGGGTCATGAGGAGAGTCTCTTAGACTTGAACTTTGGGTGAAGTTTCAACTCGACTCTCATGAATACAGTGCACACTAAAAGCCATATCCTTATATTATGTGTACATACATAGAGTCTGATAATTAGAGAAGTTGGATTTCTTTTGACTGGAGCTTGGTTCAACTTAGAACTATGATCACTAAAACCAATTATTCTTAATGAATCGAGTCTTAAAATTTCACATGCACGGTAAGGGATTAATCTGACTCAATCTTTCTTTAAATGCTCGAGGACGAGCATAGTTTAATTATAGGGGGATGACGAATATGTAATTTATCATATTATTTATCGTTTATAATCCTCCTGGATTAAACTATCCAATAAAATCTAATCGTAATTCACAGTATCTAATAATTAACATGTTATTCTTAACTTACCCTAATTATTCTATGTATATAACCCTATTAATTTGACTTTGATTTTGTATTTTCTTTAATATTAAAAATCCCCTAAAAATAGATAATTGTTATATATATTTGTTTTGACAATAAATATAAATTAAAAATACAAAAAAATCTCAAAAGAAATGAAAACTATTCTATGTACATATTTCTACGTACATATGACTTATTTTGACTTTTTGTTCAACATAAAGCTTAAAGGTATCATCGAGATCTACAACTTTCATGTTTTATACTTTTAGATTTGAAGCTTGTAAATATTTATTTTAGTTTTTCTTTCTTTATCTATTTTTACTAATTTCCTATTAGGCCACGTGGATCTCTTTGGACAATCCACATGGCCCGAACCTTCTTTATATCCCATGTGCATCCTCTGCTGTTGGATCCTCTTGATGGATTCAGTCTCATCCATTCATTTGCATCGCACTCTCAATTTCTTAATGAGATCTCTAGATCTCATCACCACCCCCACATCATTTCTCCACCCTCAGCCATTGGATCTCCAGATCCAACAACCGAGCCATAGTCTTCTCATCTTGTTATCACCCTCTCCCTTACGATACACTTTGTCATACCTCTTGTTTAGTAAAAAATCTCGTGGTCTTGTGTTCCACACAAGGTGGGAACACATTCGTCGAAGAGACTAACAAGAAACCTGACTAAAACAACAATTAACACATAATTAAGAATCAAGCAATGAAAATAAATGCATGGAGTTAAAATTTATTATAACTCTACAATGTATGTGTATAGCGCAAGTATGTGTAGAGTGTCGAACATAGGGAATAAACGGTAGATTAGGGAAAATTAATTCCAAAATTGTGTGTTCTTCTCGTCTATTTGCCTTTTGTGGGTTTTCTATTTGATATTTTTATGGGATTTTAATTTTTTTATATTTTTTAATTGATTTTTTATATATTTTATTTTCTTTTTTATATTTTATGATTTTAATTTTCTTTTTTTAAATATATAATATAACATATATAAGGCAATTTAGAGAATATAGGATAATACAAGTATAAATATAATTAAAAATAAAAAATGGTATAAATAAATATTTTTGGGTTTTAAATAATTTTTTATTGTTTTTCCGATTTTTAAATAGTTTTTCTAATTTTTAAGTATTTTTAAAGTAAAAATATCCCAAATCAAGGATTAAATAAATAGTTTGAATTTATTGGGAAAAAAATAGCAAACAATGTCCAAAATTTTCCAAATTAATTTTAATAGAGAAATAATCATATAAAGAAAATTATGAAACACAAATGACTATTTTTGCAGTTTTTAATATGTTTTTAGGTTTTTATAAAGGATTTTGGATCTTTTTAATTTTTATGAGTTTTCTTTTTCTATTTTTAGTGGTTTTTGAAAGACCAGATTGTGTCTACGATAACTACTATCTTTGTATTCTGTTGAGTGGGATTCGACAATGGGTCCAAATCAGTGGTTTAGAAACTTCCTTTCATCAATAAAGTCAGGAAATACAAAAATACACAAAAAAATATTTTTTAAGAGTTTTTCAAAATATTTTTATATTTTTTGGAATTTTATAAATCAAATAGGGATAAAAACATGCTCTTTTGATTTTTATAATAATTAAATGCCTAAAATCAAAATCCAAAAATATAACTTATTGTACACACTATCATGCACCTAATCCTATTTTTTGAGAATTTTTGGAGCACATATGATATTTCTAATAAATAGAAAACATGCATAAAAATTAATGAATTTGTAGGGATATAAATGCAAATAAATTAAACTTGAGGGCTATGTTGCAAATTTCCCAAAATATTATAACCACGGTTCAAAATTTCTGGACTAAATTAAAAAATCCACAAGGGTTTGTCTACAAAATGCCCACCTCACGTGGGGTGGCACGTGAGTTGAGCTGGCAAGGGACCAAAATGCAAATATAAATAAGTACATGGTTCCTCTTACAAATTTCACAAAAGTTTTAAACTAATTATTTAATTTACCAGCCTAAATATAAAAATATAGAATCAAGGGGGAAAAAGTGCAAAATACCCCTCCACATGTGCGGACGAACGGCAAGATGATGCTTACTTGCCATGCATCGCACTAACATTGTGCGATGTCAGTTCGTCACAAGCTGGTTGGATTAGATCCTCGGGATGGATCTGTGGTGGTGCTCCACAAAATCTGACGGTGGTTGTATGATCTGGCGCAGCTCGAAAATCTACCGGCTTGGAAGGCAACTAGAAGAACATGCCAAGAACTCATTGGTGGCAAGCTTCGAACACTCCTCCTGCACCCCTCTAGTCGTCTAGAAGGCTCAGGGCAGGTGCAAAATAGAGATGGGGCTCCTCTGCGTCTGACGACAGAGTCAGGAGGTATGCTGGAGCAGCGATGGCGTCGAACAATCTTGGGGAAGAAATGGGGCTCCAAGTACATCCAACGAAGTCCAAAGTCGATCCAGTTGGGTCATTCGCATCCAAAATCTACACAAAATGAACAGGGAAGTCGAGGGCAAACTACCTCGACCGTCATAGGGGGAAATGAAGTCGAGATGTGTCGGGATGTGGCTGCTTCAGCGAGGGGAGGAGGTGGAGCATCGAGATCCCGTTCCAAGAAGGATCAGGTTGAATGGAGTGGTGTGAGACATAGGGGAAGCGTTGGGAAACAAGGTGGAGGTGGAAAGTGGGTCGGAGCATTGCAGAACACATTGGAATGGTTCGTCGAAGCTAGCCTCCGGTGAACCACGAATGGATTAATTTACGCTAAAACAAGTAATCGAAACCTAATCTAGTGACAGCAAATAAAACCTACAACTAATGGTTACGTAAAAGCATAGAAAAACATACCTCTAATGGGCAGAGCCAGGAGATGGATACCTCACATCAGTGCTCCACTAGAGATGGCTGGAATGCACCTAAGACCTCGCTTGGCCTCGCTGAAATCGGATGGAGAAGCTCGTGTCACCAGCTTTGATCCAGAGCACGAAAAAGGTGGTCAAAATTAGGTCCAAAGTGATTCAAAAATTGAAGGAGCTCAGGAGGAAGGTTATGTACAGGTGACTTGAGCGGGAGGAAGATCGAGGTGGCAGGCTCGAATCAAAGGTTCTCTGATCAAAAAATCACACCCGCGTGATGGGTGGATGATCGAGGCCTAAACGCGTAGAAGAAATCCAACCAAATCAATGCTTGTATCGATTTGGAAAAAAGGAGAAAGTTTGGGTCAATCAAAGCTCTTATAGAGTGTAGGGCTAGTCAAAGGAGTAAACTAGGGTCAACTCAAGATGCACCCTGGTTGGTCCACGTGGACCGACCAGAAAAAATAGACCCTAAATTGTTTGTAAAATCGATAATAATTAATAAATAATTTTATTAAATTAAGGATATAAAATAAAAGTGTTTATTATTTTCTATAGTATTTTAATATGATTTTTATTTATTTGTATAGGCTTGTTTATTAGAAGTTCATTTTTAAGGTTTTATTTATAGGTATATGTTTTGGGTCTTTTATTTTTATTTTGTATTTTGTAATTTATTATTTTATTATATTATTTTATAAAATTATAACTTATTTTTATATACATAAATATATTTTTATTATATTTTTGTGATGTATGTAGTACACTTAAATAAATAAGGGAATATATTATATAGGTATAATTATAGGTATTTCATCTATGTATTTTGTACACTTATTTTAATTTAGTATTTTACTTATGATTTTATTATATTCTAATTATGTACATATATTATAAATAATATTTACAAAAATATAAAATTATAAAATTATAAAAATAATAAAGAATAAATAAAATGAATATTGTATATAGGTAAACTATACAATAGGGGTCCAAAACCTAACTTTCACACCTTAATTCCAAAAAATATGAAACCAACCTTAATTAAATAGCTTATTAAAAGTTATATACAATTAAATGTGATCTTGATAATTTTGAATTTTTATTTAGGAGATACTGGTCTGGGAAGTTGGGATTTTGGCCTTTTATTTTGAGTATAAAAAGTACATTGTATATTATTTTTGTATGAAAATAATTTTTTTTATATATTATTATCTATAACATTCATGTAAAAAGTTTATTTATTTGAGGTATAAAAAATAGAAAATAAAATAGTTCCCAAAAATGCAATATTGATTAATAAAAGAATGGTAATTTTATTGATTTATTGGCTCTTATCTCCCCCAACTTTATTCCTTGTCGACCCAGTCATAAGGAAGCTTAGGTTTCGGGGTTTAGGGTCATAAAATACCCTTGGCATTTTATTATTTTTATTTTCTTTTCTTTATTCTATAACTTTGGCATTGAAAACTATATTTTATACACAAATGGAACAAATAATGAATGTTAATTTGTACAAAATAATGTTATTTACATGCATTAGCTAGGGTTTTTAAGGCCCAAATGATAGAATAAAGTTGATGAAATGGGGATTCATCACCTCTCCTTTCCCCAATTTTCGCTGCCACCACAGGCTACCTTCCCATGAACTAACACTACTCCTACATTGTCCTTTCACCCCCCTTTCACGCCCAAACTCTAAGTTGCCATTTTTATCCTTATCGCACGAGCTATCGACGGTTACAAATCCATCAGCATCACCTCTTGTAACCGCTAACTATCTCCTTAAAACCACCTCTGCCTCCTCCTGTCAGAGGGGTCCACCAATCAGTGAACTTCAACCAAGCCCTCCTCCTCATCTTCTGATAGAGGATGGAGGCTCGGAGGTGTGACGACTGGCAGTTCTAGTTTCGACCCATGGCTATCCGATCATGCCATGACATTGACTGACGATCGTTTGAGCCCCCTGGTGTAATCGCACAGGATGAGCAAAGATCGAATCTCCTCTTGGAGCTCAGCCCAGACCACATCCTCTGCTTATGTTTGTCCTTAGCTTCTCCAGGTAAGCTTCCCTCCTCTTTTCTTGTTTTCTCTTAATTTATTAGTTGCTCACATACCATCTTACACCCAATGGATCGACCACCCACCTTCACTGGACTTCCTTGATCCACATGCACCCTCTTGATCACTATCTCACTCTGTCATAACATCCCTCCACATCGACTCCTTTCCTCTACTGTCGCAGCAGAGGAACCCATCGGGTCGCCACCTTCTTCACCCCAATTCAAGCCCTCATCTCACTCCCTTCATGCACACACAACACCCGAGATTCTTTGGCTATGCACTTCACCCTGTTTTGCAGGCCAAACCATCATTGGTTGGAGCTTCGCAGCATGCTCCGTTCTAGAGCAAGATCGTCGATGAAACCCCATTGACTCCCTGAACTAAGCATCGTCGCACCTCCATCAGTATCTCATGAGCTTCTCTGACCTCTCACAGAGCTTCTCAACACTTCAGACTTCAAGATGGAGAGAGGAGGAGATGAGGAGGGGTCATTGGAGCACAGCCATCTCTGCCTGGAGAGGGCAGAGGATGAGGAACTTGCACGCTACAAGCACCGTCCAATCCCCAAGATTGGATGGCCTAGATGATGCCTTTGCCTCCACTACCATGGACTTAGCTTGGTGGGACTGAGCCATACTCGGAAGCATCTAGGTTGCCCACATGGCCTAGGCCACCTGCACCGACCTCTTTCACCACCCGAGCCTCCACGCACATGAAGGGCACGTGTCGTGGAGGGAGAATTGTAGCTAGAGCCCTACAAATTCTTCAAATAGCACACAGGTCATGGGCACATGTGCCTCGTGTGGTGTGCCTAGGTTATTTATAGGGAAGCCCTGTCGGGTTTTTAAAATCACAAAATTTTCCCTTAAGGGAGTGTTTGTGACAGGTTCTCAATTTATTTTCATGTTTTTATTTCAGTTATGCCCCTGGAACTCTTTTCATTATATCTTGAGCATATGGATTCTTTTTCCATGATTTCAATCTCATTATTTTTCTTATCTGATGATGTACATAATGACATTATTTGTTTCCTTTTTAACACTTAGTACATGATAATAAATTAGAGCGTCTCCTCATCATTGATTTAAAATGCCATTTGTCTTTATGTGATGCTTCACTTGATCGTGAAATTAGATGTACTTTTATTGTTAAGTTATCTGATTATTTTAGGGGCATAGTTGTACATTAGTTTTGTTTGCATGACATTTCGTTTTATTGCATATTTCCCCTCATTTAACTTGCACAAATCTAAAAAAATTGCATTCTGTTCATGTCACATCATATCCCGCCCTATTATTATTTTGCATCATATTATTTGTGTTTACGTCATGTATGTGCATTGTTGACCTAGGTAGAGAAATTAATCGCTAAATTAAGATATTATTTTCTGACTAATCAATTTGATAACACATGTCCCTATGTTCGACATTGGTACACTTACCCAGTAAAAATTATCCTCCTATTCAAAAGGACAGGTTCCTGAAAGACCATTTTCACCTCTTGTACTACAATAATTGAACATTCTTAGAGATGTGAGAATATTTCTCATCGGATAGCCAAGGCATTGTGCATGCGTGAGATTAGTGGAATGAGGGTTCGTGCGGGTGAAGAAGGTGGTGGAATGGGTTTCAGCCATGAATAGAGGAGAATAGGATCAAGGTGGAGGGAGGTCTGGGAGATTGGACGTGAGTGAACCCTCCCGTGAAGATCAGTGATCTCTGATGGAGGTTGAGGGTTGGTCTAATAAGAGTGAAGTGGTATGTACAAGCCTAGAAAATAAAGAGAAAATCAAATTAAACAAACAAGAAGCTTACCTAGATATTTGAAGAAGAATGTAGGGTGAATCGAAGGCTTGGGTTGAGCTCTAGATAGAGCTTCAGATTTCGCTGGACTCCCCCAACCGATGGGAGGGCTCGAACGACTGTTAGGGCAACTGTGGCATGGCCTCCGGCCATGGGTCACTGTAGAGGTAGCCCTCATGTTGGTGCTTCAATTTAGTCTCCCCCTATCACGGGGAGGAGAAGAGTGCTCGGGGGCTCACTCATGTGAAGGTGACAATCGCTACGACGGTCGGAGGGGTTGATTTGAAGAGGTGAAGAACTGGTCCTGATGGTTTCCTATCAATGTTCAACCGCTCCCTCAACATGGATCGTGGGGTTAAATGGGAGGTTAGGGTTCTGGTGTAGACGATGGCGGTTAGGTCTCCATCGGAGGGATGGAGTGAGGTGGATAGAAGATGTGAGTTGATTGAGGAATTATGGAGAAGGTAGGCAGTTGGTGGAAGGCGTCGTTGGGATATGGGTGGTTAGAGATGAGGAAGATGATGCCTCAACCTTTGGATATGGAGATCCAAGGGCTGAGGATGAGGAACGGATGAAGGGATGTGATCTTCCTAATCATTTTGATCAAAAAGCTGAGGAGTGCCACAGACGTGGGTGAAGGGGACCGTCAGATCCAAGAAGATCTGATGATTGGAAACGAAGGTAGGGTCGTACGAAGGGCCAGTTGAATGGCTTCTCTAGAGAGGCATGTGGCCCAATAGAAAAAGAAAAGAATAAAAACAAAGAAAAATAATAACAAATATGTACGAGTGTCAAATAAATTATGTTGAACACGAAAGTTGTAGATCTTTTTGAGATCTACACGTTTCATGTTGAACATAAAATCAAAATAGGTCAATTGTATATAATAATATTTTTGTAAGTATTTTTAGAGAATTAAAAAAATTGTTTTTAATTTCTTTCGATATATTTTTGTATTTTTTATTTGTGTTTAATGCCAAAACAAATATTTACAATATCAATATAACTTTATGGGATTTTTAAAATTTAAAAAATAAAGAAATAAGGACACATTAATAGAATTATTTATATACATTAATAAGGGTTAATTATATACATAGGGTTAATTATTGAAGTTAGTTAATTAGAGTTTAATCTTATTGAAAAGTTTAAGAGGGATAATAAATGGAATATACCTCCCAGCTCTTATATATAGAGAGAGAGAGGAAATGGAGATGCTCTTTGGGGCAGCCAACGAGCTGCTCCTGCCCCATTTCCTGATGATTTTTATGGAAAATACCACTATATAATTTTATCACTATATCCTTTTAGTATGCCATTCCAATTTCATCAGAAACGGAGACTCTTATGCTCTTTGTTTCTAACGAAATTTGAATACCATTTTAGCAGGATATAATGATGAAAATACGTGATGGTATTTTCCAAAAAAATAATAGAAATTCGTCAAAAAATGGGATGGGAGCAGCCCATTGGCTGCCTCAAGGGAGCATCGCCATCTCTCTCTCTCTCTCTCCCTCCCTATATAGGGAAAAAGGAGTATGCCCCCTGGATGTAGCCAACTTACATGCTCCCAACCCTTTTCCCATGTATTTTTTTATTTTTCTGAAATGAAACCTATCGAAATTTAGATCACAATATATTACCATGGTGTCATTCAAAATTCGACTTAGTTTGATACTTCTTTACCCTCCATCAAGACAGTCAAATTTTAATGGTCTCGGAATTGCTAAAATTGACCCCCTTCAGATGGAGGGCATAGGAGTCTCTGTTTCTGACGAAATTGGAATGTCATGTTTGGGGGGATATAGTGATGAATATTCATAATTTCATTTTCCAAAAAAATAAAAAATGAGTGGAAAATGAGGGGTGGGTGCAGCCCGTTGGCTATACCTAGGGTGCAGTCCCATTAACCCATATATGGGTTAAATGGGGCTATGGTAAAATGGGACTACCCCATGGGAGCCAACTTAGCTATCCCCACCCTTATTTTTTTTATTTTCAAAGGCATTTTAAAATAACATCAGGGAGGGATTTAGATCTCAATATGACACCATGTTGTCATTCAAATTCATGCAAAACATTCATAAGTCATGCATATAAAGGGGTCAATTTCAAAAATTCTAAGACTGATAAAATCTGATATGTTTGATGGGTGACTTAGGAAAGTCTGTTTTTCATGGAATTTGAATGACAACATGGTGTCATATAATGATCTAAACCTCTCCTGACATTATCAAAAAATACTTTTAGAAAAAAAATAAGGGTGGGGGTATCCAATTTTGCTCTCCTTGGGGGTAGCCCCATGCTACTCATATATATATGGTAAGGAGTATGTACCTATGGGCACATATAACTTTGTATGTCCACTACGTTTTAATGGCAAAGTCCTAGTGTAAGCACTACAATGCATCAATAAACAATCAACAATCACTGTGAGACAATTCCCGCATCAGTTGTTGGATGGGTTATTATACTCCAAATGACTTGAAATTTTAATACAGTCTTTATTTCATAGTATGAATCAAGGTCAATGGAAAAAATATGTAAATTTGTCCATGCAGAAACAAAATTGTGTGTGCCCATTGGTATTTTTCTTTTTCATATATATATATACGGGAGCCTACATTATGATGTAGGTAACTTACCTGCATCCATCCATTTTCTTGTCATTCTATTTTTTTAAAATAAGCCCATGGGGAATTTACTTAAAATATTAAGTGGAATATGTGTTTCAAATTTTGTGGAAAATAGACATTCCTAACATGTTCATACGAAGAGTTGATTTCAAAAATTCTTAAACCGTTAAAATTTGATTGTCTTGATGGATCATTTAGAAATATCGAATTAAGTTCAAATTTGAATGACGCCACTATTGAATCCACAATTCTTATCCTTTATTCTTTATTTTATCTAAAATCCTTGGTAAAATACATACAAACATCAACTAATTATAATTAATTAACATTGTAACTCTAATTGTTAATATTGTATATTTAACACGTATTTTTCTAAAATAAAGAATAAAGAGAAGAATAAAAATAAAAGAAATAAGTATGTAAATATGTAACACATGTACATACTTATCCCGACCTGGAGACCGGGTCAATAATTGTCTTCATCAATAAGATAAATAAGTAGGGGAACATAAATATCTTAAATTATAAAAATATCAGAAAATATATATCACATGTTATACATATACACATCAGTCACCTTGTACATATAATCCCATGTTTTATCTATCATTCAGATAATCTCATATCAAAATATTTTCTTCTCTAAAGTTGTTCATAAAAATGTATGTTAATTTATAAAAATATTAAAAAAATATATTTAATGTATAAATAACATGGTACAAAGAAAATTTTATTTAACTCTATTTATATATTGTATATTAGTATTTTGTCTTTTTTTATTTTATCTTTAGGTATCTCTGCCACGTGTCGGCTTGTGATTTGTTACTTCAAAGAGAAGTTGACCAGTCAATAGGACCTTCCCTCTTCCTTTTCTACTTTCTTCTTCTTCCTTCCTCTTGTCCTCTTCTTTTTCCTTTGCTCAGCCATCTAATAGACTTCAAGATCATGGTGAGGATTATTTCAAAAAAAAGAGAGAAAATGGGAAAGAGTAGGTAAGTTACATACATCATGATGTAAGCTCCCTTTTCTCATATATAAATGTATGTATATATGCATGCATGCACGTGTGTGTAAAGAGGCTTTCAAATGAGATGGCACATTTCCTTGATTTGTAAAGAAGCCAATTTCGATCATTGGATGGAAAGTGTGAGTTTAAGATTAAAACCACCATGATATAATTGATAGTTTTAATATAACAAAGCTTCGTAAAATGGGAGACAGATTAAATTAATATTTTAATAGTAAAATCCACATCATTGAACATTCTATATTTAGACTGACGTTGAGGAGCGTGATTCAATTCTCCAGAAAATATGATGACATAAATGCTCAGATTTTGAAAAACTTATTATCAATTTATAAAGATTCATATGTTGTACAAGTTCATGTTGTAAATTACAAAATTGTAACCACTTATGTTTGAAAAAAGCCCAAATTTGACGAAAATTTGTGTGTCATGTATACTGTATTTCCGAAAATATAAGGTGCTTTGATAATGGGCTAATTACACTACAACAAATCTAACTTTTACCAACATTGCGACTAAAAAGACATCTAGCTAGGTTCGATTTAAATAGACGTCATACAAAACATCGACATCATTATTCTCCACCGACATTTCACCTTAAACATTGATATATGGTAAAACTATGTCGGCGTTATCTGATTAAACGTCCAGCCATGTTTTAACCCCTAAAAAAGGAATTCCCGCCTTTAATTATCGTTTCGGATTCCATCTATAACAACCCATTAAAATCCCCAATTTGTGTACTCCCTCCACTACGAAACATCTCCCCCTTTGTACCTATTCATCTTTCTTCTCCCACGACGATTGAATAGGGACTCTCCCTTCTCCGACGACAACCTCTTTGCCGGACGACTTCTCCCTTCTTGCCGGACGACGGCATTTGTCCCTCCTTCTCTGACGAAATCATGCCCGTCGACAACCTCTTTGCCGGACGACAGAGGTTAGGCCTGCGAGCTTTCTCTTCTTTACATGTATTATGCAACTACATCATTTTCTAGGGCGTGGGATGGGGGGAGTGTCTTCCTTACATGCATATCGTTGTCGCCGTCGCCACAATGGATAATGGTTGGTTGAGGTTCAGGGGAGGTGGGGTTCTTCCAGGTGGGAATGTATCAATGTACGCCTTCGGTCTCCGCGTAGATCAGCACCGGTGCCAGAACCCCGCGGCACCGAGAGCGGCAAGTGGGAGATCCATGGAGCAATGTGAAGGGCTCGTGATCATCCATGGGGAGGTGAAGGAGGTGGTTGGAGAAGGAGGGGAGGAGGAGGATGGAGCCATGTGGTGCCTTTGTGAATTTTACTCCGATGTGGAAAGACAGGTGACATAAGAAGAGGCCTATGGGCTCTGTTTATGTAGAGATGAATGAATGTGATCCTCTAAGTGTGTGGCTTTTAGTTCCAATTTAAGTCCAATTTCATTGACTATTTGTATCGAGTATGATTAGGTGGTTCATTTCCTTAAGTTTTCGGATTTATACCGACAAGCTCATCAAGAACAGCCCTCCGATTCCACCAACTACACCGTCGATTACAACAGAATGTCCCCTCTTGTTGCCATTAGACAATACCTTGTTTTCAATAGGAGATAGTGTCAGTTTAGGGCCAGCAAGATTATCACTTGGGCTGTTCAGCTTAAAAACCTCCAATCCATTCAAAAAGGCATTCGCATATTGCGGTTTGGATTCCAAGTCGGAGTGCAGATCAATCCAGAGATCCACCTGTTCATCTCCGTCGGGTACCATCGTGACCTCATTATAATAATATAAATATTTATTTATCTTGATGGATACATAAAAATATGGTCTATACCACGCAGTCCATTGACGTTTTCTTGTTAGTGCCGTATTATCTTTTTTCTTGATTCCTATTTAAAACAATTAAAAGCAATTATATATTCTTAACTATTTAAGTTCACTTTCCAATACATCTTTTTTTCAACTTTCTTGACTCTAGTTCGTACTTCTTCCATCATTTTTTTCTTATGTCTAATGTAAAGATGTTGGACAGATATTTCTTGCAGATATTCGGGTTTATTATGAGTGTTGTTGGACCATTTACATTTGGAAAGAATAAGCGGAAAGTGGATGGTCAAAGTAGTCAACCTGATTCAAGAATTTACAAATTACAAAGAAGTCAACCTCACGTGCAACCAACACCACCACAAATATCTGAACATCAAAAGCAATCACATGGGACTCTTGGCAACTGTTTGGAACCGATTTCCTTTCTAAGTACAACATCAAATACCATATGAAGACATGCAGGAAGTAGTGCTCCAGTGGTCTCCCAACCAATACCTCCACATGTATCCGAGCATAATGCTCCAACACATATGAACCGAAGCAACCTGTTGGAACAGAAGCAGAGTACTGTTTCGTTGGACTCGCAAGAAATACCCTCTACTTCCAAAATAGCGGGTAATAGTTTTATTATTAATAATAATTTATGATTTGAAACATCTATATAACTAGTTGTGATAAATTACATATAGTACGTCATAGGGGAAAATCGAGAGGAGTAACACTAGCGAAGCATGCAATGGCAACAGGGCATAGACCTAGTGTAATAATCGATTTAAATGAAGGATGACCATTAGATGCCAAGAAAGCTAGTGCTCTACAACTAATTTGTGGTATAACTGCAAGAGAGGATGTTCCACTAGTACCAGATTTTAGAAGTCTAACAGATGCAGAACTTCGATCGATGCATGAAAGAATCAAGGTATAATTGTTATTCTTTAGAATTATAAAATATTTTTTGGACCAATAAATACTTTTTTAATAGAACTTCATTGATATCGACGGGTTCGATTCGGATGTGAGGGTCAAGGAAGTAGTGAACCGTCGTTTAGCAAAACACCTTAAGGAGCATCGACATAACTTGAAAAAGGAATGGGAGAAAGTTGGAGATGCAGCGAGGCCATCAAATGTGTCAATTGAGCGCTGGATTACAATGGTTGAAATATGGAAACAACCAAAACATCAAGTAAGCATGTTCAATAATATTTGTTTATTTAATGACCAGTTATTAATTACGATTGTTTTAGGATAAATGTAAAACGAATACGGATACACGTATTACACTTGTTAAGAACCTCTCAACTACCGGTTCTAAGTCATATGCTATCATGAAGAATGAGATTGTAAGAGCAATCTAATTATATTCATTTAGCTTTAGATTTTCTATTTAACTTATTGAAACCTATTCTACATGTGTTAGTCTCATACTGAACTTGAGGGTCAATCATGTGGGGAGATACTATTATTCTTAAGGATCTAGTTTAGTGTTGATAAGCAGTGAATGGCACCACCAGACCCCCTTACAGGACGACATGGGTATTGGTCAACACCTCAAGCAAGGCAGGCATATGTAAGTTGCATCGATGCTTTATAATAATATCTTCTTTTACCTGTTAGATACTTTACCTTTATAAGTAATAATATTTTATTATACAGATCAGAATGAAGGAAATGTGTATCGAGGCTGATATAGAGGAAAGAGGCATTACAGATGCTGAAATAGTTAATGTTGTAATGGACAAAGAAGGACGATCGGATTGTCTCATTGGTAGGGGATATGGACATGTACCTAAAGGAAGAGGTCGTTATAGGTCAACATCTAATTCTGAGGTTGAAATTAACCAGAAATTGGTAGAGCTTCAACAAAAAATGGAGGATGAGAATGAGAAAATAAGGGAAGAAATTCACCAAGAAATTCGTCACGAACTTCTCCAAGAACTTCGTGAGGAAATGCAGCATGAGATAGACTCAAAATTGAAGGCTGCAGAGGAGAAGAGAAAAGAAGAATTTCATTAACAAGTAACTGCTGGAGTGATTGCATACTTTAAGAATTACCCGTTATCTAGTGGAACGCCATCGGTGCCTTCTCAACTAACATTTTATGGTATTCAACTAACAAATTTATTTATTTTTACTACTTGTGTTTTTCCTTAAATTTGATGTTCTCCTTACTTCATTTTCATCTTTATTTAGCAGATGCATATGCTTCTCAAGCAAGGTCAAGATTTGTGAGGAAGGATGGAGATGTTGATCTTGATGCAGAAACAGAAGAGGATTTGTGAATGAAGTCTATCATTTATCAAGAAATTTCTTATTTTTTTGGGAATGTATCAATGTGATTTTGCTTTCTAAAAGCTCTACTTCAACTATTGAAACATTTAAATGTTTTGGAGTTTAACAATATTTGCATTTTGGAAAATATTATTTAGAATGAAATAGAGTATGTTGTTCGCTTATGCATTTACTTTGTGATCATGGATGCCTAGAGAGATAGGCAATGTATGTTGGTCAAATAATCCATATGTTAATGTTAAAAATATTAGGTTGGATACAAATTCGACTAATCAATTAATTGATGTTTATATGCCCTCAAACAAGCCTATATGGACGTTTATTAATGACCTTAAAACATGATTTAAAAATGCCTATCATGGTATTCTAAGCCAACATATATTAACGTCTGCGAATATCATTTGTATTAGGATGTTTTTTTAACGTCTACCTAGAGATGTTTTACTCGACGTTTTGTTAACGTCGTCGGATATAAACTTTTGTTGACGTTCTTTATAAACGTCTACAAAAACCTCTACCGACGAGGCAGGCCCGGCAAAAATTTTAGATATTTTTTAACGTTGGCATACACATTTGCAGACGTTAACATCAACTATAGCCGACGTTTCAAAACATCCAAAAAACATTTCTATGGTAGTGTTAATTGATGTACACGTTGAAAATACTCCTAAAATGATGGGATTTTTGTTACAATGATATTTTATAATATATTAGATTGGGTAAATTGAAAACACATTAAATATGCTATACGTTAAATGCATATTATTTTTAGGGGGTATTAAATATGGAATACATTTGTTTAGTTCTCAAATTAAAAAAATATACATTATAGTACATCTTAAATCTCATTTTCAACAAACATTCTGTAGAAGCAATGATTGTGAACTGCGATTTTTTAAAAAAAAATTTCAGTCTCTTTTGCAAAATGCATGTGATTATTCATAAAGGGAATTCCAGTATCTAGTTATTTTCAGCCAGACATTATGTGGGAGCAATGTTTGTAAACTATGATATTTTTTGTGAATTTGTGATCTTTTTTGTATACTGCATATGATTTATATTTCCAGTCAACATGTTTGCCAATATCACGTGTCCCTTAAAATTCATCATTATTTATAAAGTTTATGTGATTTTTTGTAAAATACATTATCTCATTGTAAAATTTATGTGTTGACCTGCAAAATAAAGAGCCAGTTAGTAATTTATCATTTATTCTTCTAAAAAAAATGTAAAAATTGAATAAGACTTGTAAAATCAATGAATCAAAATGTTACTTATAATATCAATTACTTAAATTAGTATATCAAAATGTAAAATATAACCATCATTTTCATGATAATTAAACAATCAAGACATCCTACAAACTATTATTAAATGAATGAAAATGTGTCAGAGTTTGCGGCTCAGTTGACTCGCATATTCTAGACCAAGCAAAATACCCTTAAATTCACACCACATGTTAAGAATCATGGTAGGAAAATTTAATTAGAACTAATAAACTAAAACTTTGGAAAATGGAGGTGTATTTAGGAGGAATGCAGATTGGAGACACATATTGGAAAACAAAATAGGGGAGAAATAAGATTTTCGATCGAGGACGATCAGAGTTTGGATCAAGAAAGAACTAAAACATAAGGAAAAACTAAAATAAAAGCAATATAAACTAACATGAAACTCGATCAATGGATGAAAAAAAGAACGTGAAAAGGTTACTAAGAACACACAAGATCCTCCATGCATAACCACCTCTTTTCGCTTCATGCATTGTTGTCGTCGTCGCCATGCATTGTCACCGTCATTTGCACACACTACCATCATCTCCACGTGCAACCACCACCTATACTTCAAGGGTAGATGAAGAACAAGAGGGTGAGAGAACCATCATTGAGTCTCTATTTTGAAAAATGATCACGGAAAGTTATTATTAGCATAAAATCAGGATTCATAATAAACATAAAATATTATTTTCTAAAAATAGAAAACCAATATCGTTCAGATAAGTGATTTTCAATTGCAATCGTGGTTTTCATGGGGATTGTGGATCACAATCAGAGAATAAGTTGTCACGCCATATGTATGGTGAGGTGTCACCTCATTTCAAGTTTTCCCTACATACACAAAGAGAGAGAACCTACACCATGATATAGATAACTTAATGACATATCCAATCTCTACCCTTCTTAATTAAGGAGATTTATGTTGTAGTCATGCAGAAAGCAATATATCAAAAAACACACTGAAAAAAATATATGCAAATTAATTTCAATGTAATCGATTTGTTTATTTTACATGGACAATTCAAAGGTTGAAGTCAGGGAGGTAATGTGGGGGTATAAATTAATTTTTAAACAACTTAGAATTAGATTTTAAAAATATGATTTTTTATATTTTTTATTTTTTGAAATTTTAAATAAGTGATGCAATTAATTGGATCAATAATGATGCTTGGATTTTTGTAATTTTTATGCAAGAAAATAATATCATGCAATGTGATAGAATAAATAAAATTTTAGAAGATTATGAATAAATGAATGAATGAAATGCAAATAATTAAGTAGGTCGATCAAGATCTTCTCAATTTTAATACCCAAAACCCAATGATCGATTACTTTTTAAAAAAATATGTGATCAATAACTTACAAGTTAAATCCCAAGAGATCAACCATTTTTTCGTAATTTTATGACAAACAAAATCAATTTCAAATAATATATAGCTTACAATTAACAAATGAGCTCCTCAAATTTATTGAATCTTAAATATGTCTCAGAATGAAGGTGTTCTATCCGAGGCACGAGGCTCGGAAAAGTTATTCGAGGCCTCTTACAGCCATCATATTAGAGGAAGGGGATGAAGATGAGCGGCGTCTATAGTGTCCTCTCTCTTCTTTGATCTTCCTGGTTTAGGTGACTACTCTACTTCAATCTCCAAATGGTGAGCGACGAAGACCAAGGGGCTTGGACTTCTTCTCCGATGATGTATGTTGCACGAAGATAGTTAGAACGAGGGGGTGGGGGAGGGGATCTAGTAATGCTCCTATACCTGCAAGTTTGAGAAAGATCGAACATAAAGTGGGCTTGGTCTGGATGTCAATGCACAAAAGAAAAGGTGGATGTGCAGGGCTCCTCCACCATTCGTGGTGGAAGAGGAGCAAATCTT
Source organism: Ottelia alismoides (assembly GCA_037367405.1). NCBI lineage: Eukaryota > Viridiplantae > Streptophyta > Magnoliopsida > Alismatales > Hydrocharitaceae > Ottelia > Ottelia alismoides. Next base: position 347,814 of record JAZKJV010010337.1, read on the forward strand.
CGGCCATAAATTAGCCAGAGTTGATAGATCGCCTGAGGTGGATGAAGCAATGAAGGTGAAGAAGGTGAAGGTGGATCTTATCGGTCAAAGGGATTGATGGTGATGTGCAATCGAAAATATGGAGTTGTGATGGAGCGAATGAGGATATGACATATAGGGAAGAAGAAGAAGGGGAATAGGAAATAGGAAAGAGGAACGTTACCTGGTGTTTTCACCTATAGATCAGAGTAGCTGGCAACCCTCTTGATGATCCCTCAGCGTCCGACGAGATGGATCTCAGTTATGCCTGTAGTCCAGCTACATGGTAGAGGGTGTTGGACATGCGAGCCCACGACGAGCCATTACGCAATAAATGTTATTGCAAATATCATTCACTGATATGAAATAAAGAATAACTAATTTGCATAATAGGTCCCTTAGTAGAGTTAAGGTTATGTACCATGGTCATCTTGATGATCAAACAACTGTTGATTTAATTAATGAATCATAAAGGCTGGTGCTATGATGAATATATAAAGAGTTATATTGAGTACTCATCAAGCACCGTCAAATGATTATTAAGAGATGATCTCCAGCCTGAAAGGAGATGGCAATCCTTTCCCTAAAGGCTGATATCTAACCGACCTCTTGATGCAGGTCCTCTGCATAGGAATTAAGATTCGGAGGTGTTAGATAGGTCAGGTCAAAAGAGTTGACTTAACGAGATCGAGATAACCAAAGTCCTATGATGTATGCTGTCACGATATAGGCACACATCCTTTGACCGGAGACAGATGTGTTACTATATGTCTGAGTACGTACATTTGGCAGACCAATAGGTTGATGACCTAATCAAGGTCTATACATCGGCGTGTTGGTGTGCATGCAAGGGTATATGAATAATACGATCTCAAAAGGATCATACAGGTTCATTACTGAACCGAAAGACATGAGCTAACTCATGAGATATTGGGAAGATCAAATTCCGTGCACGGTTGTCTCGCTTTGGAAGCTTGACTGAATTTTAGGTTTGATATATGATTTTGGAAAGTATATGATCAACACCCGGGTATGATATATGCTTTCAGAAAGTATATAATCGATACCAACTCCCAATAGTCGAATGAGAAACTTAATGATAAAATCGTGAAGTAGACAGTGTAAAATTGATCTTATACTTTGGGTTTATTCTGGGTCTTCCAGTATGCAGGATGTACATGTATTAGGAATACATGAGGGTGATGTGGTCATAAACGATTGTATAACCACGACGCTTCCATTCCTAGGGAGTGATGAAATGGGTCTTCATTTTAGTGACTCCTCTCAGTATAGAAATAATCTGATCTTGGTCCAAATGTTGGACATTGATCTGAATATAATTCAGATGCAATGAGAAGATTCTATTTGCGGTCTTGATTTAACCAAGCATCTATGAGAGGTCCGTAAGATCTAGATTTGAGAAGTGATATCAATATCCAAGTAACTATACATCGAACAATACTATTGCCATGTCCTTATCTCCAAGTATTCGCGGAGAAAGCACGTTATCCTTGAAAGGATCCATGGATAATTTCATTGTTGATATATGTATCCGAGCATTGAGAAAATGGATAACTAAATGTGATTTAATGAATAATATGAATTTGATTCGTATTATATTGAGAGTTATCTAAGATAATAAATGTGATTTGATTATCAAAGATGTAAATAATGTGAATGTGATTCGCATTATTTGGACATATGAGAATAGAGATCCAAGATGATTAAATCTGATTTAATTATCATGGATATTGAATAATATGGATAGCACTATCCATATTAATCATATATATTATAAATGTGGTTTATAATATACAAGAGTAAGCTATTTGCAACTTACATTTGTTAATTAAATGTTGGTGTGGTATGGATTCACATTGGACAATTAATTGAAAATGTAATTTACATTTTATCTTAGGTTGTGAATGTGATTCACAATTTCCCAACGGCAAGATTGCAATATTCGCAAAATAATTATGAATTATTTTTGTAGATACAACAAATGTTGTTGTAAATCTTGGAGATTTCCACGTACTAATGTAATTTCATGAGATTACATGAGATTGCCACCAACTCCCATATTATGGAAGGAGGCAATCTTCATTCCATAATCTCCAGCTTGATTGATTTAATTTGGGATTAATTTTTATTGTTTTTTCAATATATATTTAATCTAAATTAAATTAATTATTTCTGTATTTTTTACAAAAAAATCTTGGCCATTGAAAAAAACACAAATCAATCTCATCCATTGGATTTGTGTGCACACGGATTGGGATCCATGGACTCCCAAAATACTATATAAGAAGAGGCACCTCTTGCTCTTCAGAGTTACACAACAACAACAACAACTTCTCTCTCTCTCTCTAGCTCTCTACACATCCTCTCTCTCTCTCATTGTGATCGTCCAGCATGGAAGCCCTAGAGAGAGTCTCCATCGCCACAGTGTCGTCGTTATGCTGCCGGATTATTTGCTCGTGGATCTCCATCTCCTTCGATACGCCTCGCTCGTGAAGAAGACATCGTATCTCATGTGTTGAGATTAGTAGATTTTTATCTTGGATCATCAATATGGATTGCGAGGGGCACGCATTTCATCAATGCGCTCGCAAGCATCTCCTCCGTCGGATCGGACTTGAGACATGAGGTATCTTCCTTTAGAGACTCGATCGCAACCATGCTTCAAGAGGTAATCCTAATACTTATTGTGGTTTAGGTGAAATGATCCTAGAAGTATTCTTGGATCATGTGGTTTCATCGCCTGAAAATTTTTTAAATTCCGCTGCCTCGAGCAACTAGCGTGAGTATTCGCTCTCGATCGCATACGATACGATCCTCACGATTCCGTGATAGTCTTAAGGATCTTACCATATCCTTAAAGTGGTATGAGATCCATAGTCGAAGGTTTCAAATACCATCCATAAACCTAGGACGACTTGGGCTCATTAGGTTTGTGCAATTTTTATCGCATTTCATTCACGCGGCCTATTTTGTGAATATTTTGGTCTCTTTTTAAATTATTTGAACACAAATTATCACTTTAAATTTGTTCCCCCATTAAATAAGGAAATCATGGGATTTGAGTTTGCGTGATTTGGAATCCGATTGCTCAAGTTATGATCATTTTAATGAACATGTATCCACTGTTTCGGGGATTGCGAATCTTGACGTAACTAAAGAGTTAATTACTATTTTGAAACACCTAGAAATGCGTGAAAATCACTTGTGTTCTGTGGTAAATCAAATTAGAAAACTTTGGAAACTTTGCATGTTTTGGATTTAAATTGATTGAGATATCCTAATTTTAATAAGTGAGGGACACTGCTGGAAATTACTTTCCTAATCAAGAACCTTGTGATTGACATTTAATCAATTAGTGGAATTAAATGGTTTAATTCTTGGAATAATTATGGATAAATATTTGAGAAATATTTGATTTATAATTATTTTCTTAAATGATATTACTTAACTAATAAGTGATTAGATATTATCTAGATCACAATTGGTTACTCGATCTACTTTCCAACAAACAGAGTTGCTTGAATAGGATTGAGAATTTGTTTAGCAAATTTCCTTATAATCAAAATGGTTTTGATTATTATTATTATATGGTATAACTTCGGTTGAAAAACCGATTATCATCTCAAGTACATAATGATCAATTTAGCATTATCCTAACCCGAGGTGGATATGGTGTCTAGTCGGTGAGTGTTGGAGTAGCAGGTTGCACCGTGTGCAGTCTGTCCCACTCCCGTCGGTACTAGCCATGACAGCGGGTAAGGGATAATGTTGGAGAGATCATGATGTATTTTCTCATTATTAAAATTTGAAATAATACATATTTGAGATAATTCATATTTCAAGTAACAATAAAGAATGTTTGTTAGATATTAATTGGATCATTAATTTAATATGATTATATTAATTGGAATCCAATTAAAATTAAAACACTCTATTATGAATAGAGTTGTTATTTCTCTTGAATAATTAATAATAATGAATATGATTCATAATGTTTAATTAGAATTTGAACATGGGGCAGAATGTGTTCCCGTTTCTTTTATCCGAGTTACAGCTTTTCATATTATTGGGATGTGACAAAGATAAGAAAAGAGATCCTAGATCTTGTTTGAGATATAATGGTAAGTATATCTCTTACATTGAAAGTGATTAAGGGAATAGACTTTCAGTGTTGATAAGGCAAGATAACTTTGATATGAAAATTCCTAAATCAGAGTAATATATATATATATATATATGCAAATTTCATATTTCAGATAATCCTTCATTAAACTCACTCAATGTTATACTCAATAATAACCAGTAAATTCTCATGAATTGGATTCATGATCAAGATAGTGTACTTGCAGTTGGACATATATTGTATGTGGTTGCAATGTGCAAGTTTCCTCATAATAATGAGGAATGACAATTAAATAGACAATAGAACTACAACCCTAGGGTTTGTATGTCTCTATAATCTTGATATCTCATTGAATGTACTTTAGAAGTGACATATCGATGATGATCGTAATTGTCAAATAATCCTTATAAAAACTAAGAAGATGTTCTGGCTGAAGGATGTGGTTAGATCCTCAAGCGCATCACAGAAGCGTGAGCGTCGTATCGAATACGACGAGGAGCGACTAGTCGCACTAGTTGCTCGATGCAGCGGAATTAAAAAAAATTCTTACGACGAAACCACATGATCCAAGAACACTTCTCGGATCGTTTCATCTAAACCACAAACAAGTAATAGGATTACCTCTTGAAGCGTGGTTGCGATCGAGTCTCTAACGAAGAGACCTCCTGTCTCAAGTCCGATCCGACGGAGGAGACGCTTGCGAGCGCGGGGATGAACCGCATGCTTCTCGCAATCCATGTTGATGATCCAAGCGACGGATCTCCTGATCTCGACACACGAGATCTGACGTCTTCTTCACGAGCGAGGCATACCGAAGGAGACGGAGATCCACGAGCAGAAGAACGGGCAGCATAACGACGATGTCGCGACGATGGAGAACCTCTCTTAGGTCATCCATGGTGGACGGCCACATGAGAGGGAGAGAGAGGGCTGTCGAGTAGAGAGAAGAGAGAGAGATGCTTCTCAAGCATTGTGTGTAAAGAGAGAGCATGAGTATGCCTCTCTATTTATAGGGTTTCGGGATTCATGGATCTCAATCCATGTGACATATAAAATCAATGGACGAGATTGATTTATGCCAATCCAATGGTCAAGATTGTTGTTGGTAAAACCAACAAATTCAGGTTAAAATATATTTGACAAAATCAAATATAAATTAGTCCTAAATGAAACCAATAAATAAGGAGAGAATGTGCATGGAGATTTCATCTCCATGCTCTTTCCATGTGGACGGCCACCCTTTCCTAATTGGAATAGGGTGCCGCCCACTTATTTCCATGGGGAGAGCAATCTCATGGAAATCCATGAGATTGCATATCTCCTTGAAAATCTCCTTTATTTATTTCCAACAACTTTTGTTGGATTTTTATTCTTCAAAAATAATTAACAATTATATTTGAGAATATTGCAATCTTGCCATGGAAAAATTGTGAATCAAATTCACAACCCAAAACAACATATAATTTACATTGTCAATTAATTACACAATGTGTATCCAATACACATAATAATTAATCAACACATATAAATTATAATTAGCTCTCTCTAATACATTATAAATCAAATTTATAATATATATATATGAATAATTGGATATTTCTATCCATATTATTCTTATCCATAACAATTAAATCACATTTAATTATATTGGATAACTTATTCTCATGTACTTATAATATGAATCAAATTCATATTGTTCATGATAATTAAATCACATTAAATTATCCTTTTTCTCAATGCTCGGATACATATATCAACAATAGAATTATCCATGAACTCTTTCAAGGATAATGCGCTTTCTCCGCGAATACTTGGAGATAAGGACAGGGCGATTGTATTGTTCCACGTATAGTGACATGGATATTAAGATCATATCTCAAAGCCAGATCGCGGGCCTCTCATAGATGCTTGATTAAATCAAGACCGCAAATCTAATCTTCTCATTGCATCTGAATCTCATTCAGATCAATGTCCAACATTTGGACTAAGATCAGATTACTTCTTTACTGAGAGGGGTCACTAAAATCCAGACCCGTTTCATCACTCCCTAGGAATGGAAGCGTCATGGTTATACAATCGTTTATGATCACATCACTCTCAGGTATTCCTAATACCTGTACATCCTGCATACTGGAAGACTCAGAATAAACCCGAAGTATTAGATCAACTTTACACTGTCTACTTCATGGTTTTATCAGTATGTTTCTCATTCGATCATTGGGAGTCGGTATTGATCATATACTTTCCAAAAGCATATATCATACCTAGGTCTTGATCATATACATTCCAAAAGTATATATCAATCCTATAAATTCAGTCAAGCTTCCAAAGCGAGACGACCATGCGCATGGAATTTGATTCTTCCCAATATCTCATGAGTGAGCTCATGTCTTCCGGTTCAGTAACTGAACCTGTATGATCCCTTTGAGAGATCATATTACTCATATGCCCTTATATGCACACCAGCGCGCCGGTGTATAGACCTTGATTAGGTCATCAACCTATTGGTCTGCCAAATGTACATACTTAGACATATAGTAACACATCTGTCTCCGGTCAGAGGATGTGTGCCTGTATCGTGACAGCATACGATATAGGACTTTGGTTATCTCGATCTCGTTAAGTCAACTCTTTGACGTAACTAATCTGACACCTCCGAATCTCTATTCCTATGCAGAGGACCTGCATCAAGCGGTCGGTCAGATATCAGCCTAACTGAGATAGGATTGCCATGTCCTACTCTGGCTGGAGATCACCTCTTAATAATCATTTGGCGGTGCTTAACTAGTCCTCAATCTAACTCATTAGATATTCATCTAAGCACCAGCCTCTATGATTCAATAATTGAATCAACAGCTGTATGATCATTAAGATGGCCATGGTACATAACCCTAATTGTACTAAGGGACCTATTATGCAAATTATGTATTCTTCATTTCATATCAGGGAATGATATTCTCAATAACATTTATTGCATAATGGCTCACGGTGGGCTCGCATGTCCAACAATCTCCCACTAGCCCAAAGAGCCATTAATGGGCTAATCATTTAAACCCACACTCATGTGACAATGATGAATCCACATTTCATCATCTTTATTCTATCATTTTGGCCTCAAAAACCCTAGCAAATGCCTGAAAATAACATTAAATAGAGTAATTTAGCATTCATGCATATGTATGTAAAAAGTGTATAAAATACTGTTTTTAATGCCAAAATTATAGAATAAAGAAAAGAAAAGAAAAAGAATAAAATATTGTAAATATTTTATGACCCGAAACCCCAAGATCTAGGCATCTTGATGAATAGGTCGACAAGGAATAAAGTAGGGGAAATAAGGGCCAAATACCTATATTCATTAATTCATTCTTTATTTATTTTGGGACCTATTTTTGGTTCAACTTTTTATACATCAAATAAAGAAACTTTGTACATAAAAGTTGTAGATAATTTTATAAAGAAAAATACAAAATTGATTTCATTCAAAAATAATATACAGATAAAACGTTATGGTCTGAATAAAAATCCAGAATCCCAGCTTCCCAGACCCGTATCTCACAAATGAAAACTCCAAATGCAGCAAACTCACCTTTAATTGTATATAGAATAAAATAAGCTATTTAATGGCAGTGGTTTTGCATTTGGCGGAGCTATGGTTTGAAAGTTGAGTTTTGGACCCTCATTGTATACTCGTACAGATTAAAATATTCAATATATTCTTTATTCATTATTTTTGTATTTTTATATTTTTATAATTTCATAAATATTATTTATAATTTATATGTATATTAAAATCAGAATAAAAATGCAAAGAGAATTCAAAATTAAAACATTTGTATGTACAATACCTAGGTATTAGACCTATGTACATACCTATACATTACTTACTTGTATTTTATTAATTATACAAAACATATCAGAAAAATAAAACAAAAATATATTTGTGTATATAAAAGTATTTTATAATTTTAGAAAATAATAAATAAAAATAATAAAATTAAAATATACCAAATAAAAATAAAGTAGTAAAATATATAGATAATATACCTATATAGGGGTATTAAAGCAACTTATAAAAATATACTTAATAAAAATGAATAAAAATTACCATAAAATAATTTATTAAATTATAAGCATTTTTTATTTTGTAACCATAATTAAATAAAATAATTTACTATTTTATTTCAATTTTTGAAATCAATTTTTGAGGATTTTTCCTGGTTGGTCCACGTGGACCAACCAGATTGGTCTGACAGTTGACCTCGGTCAACTGTATGACCTCCTCCTCTAGACTTGTCAGATGCATTTTTGTCTCATCTTCTCGCCATTTTCTAGGTTCGACCTTGCACCGAATCGTGTCGACGCCTTCAGAGTTTTTTGCTCCTCCATTAGTGGTGAATCACGCCCAAGTGATTTCTTCGGCTGAGGACCACTGATCGAGGCGTTTGACCCTCGTTCCTCTCGCCGTCCGTCAACCCTTCAAAAGAGCACCTGGACTTCGATTCAAACATGATCCTTCTTCCGCCATTTCCACCCGAACCCCTACCTCCTTGTGCTCCTGGTGACAGTAGGAGTCGAATCGACCCGGGGTTCGAGTCATCTGGTGTAGAATCGAAGAGATACGACCCCTCGCCGGAGCTCCGCCGTTCCTTCCAGCCCGTTGTCTCTGGTGAGCTTCTCCCTCTTCTCTTTCCATTTTCTTGTAGCTCTAGTTTAGCTTAGACTCGCCCTATAGCAGTTTAGATTTTTATCGCATCAGTAGCCGTGAATCCTCGATCGAGCCACGGCGGAGCTGAGCTCCGCCCATCGTTTCCGACCACTCCCGTTGTCGACCGCCGCCAAAACCACCTCCATTCTCTTCCCCTTCGCTCCGTCATTACGCTCCGCCCATCCATTCACCTCGATCTCGCCCAGATCGAGTCGTTCGAGCTCCCTTCTCCACCGCTCGCCGGAGCTACCCGTCCGAGCCACCCTCCGCTTCCATCAAACCATCTGAAACCGCCTTTTTGTTCGCCTGGATTTTGCACACCTAATCTTGCAGATCCGAGCCCAAGAGAAGTCTCCATCGACCCTCGACGACTCCAGGACATGCCGCCCAGGTCGCCTCCGCCGTCCGAGCACCACCCGTCGTCCCTGCCTCGCTTGAGACCACCTGCTGACGCGGAGAGGCCCCAGGACCATTTTGCCCTTGATCCCAGGGCCGGAGCCGCCGTGTGTCGGCCGCAATCGCCAGCCGAAGCTCGCCGGGGGAGGTGTTCTTCGTGACCCCCTCCCCGTCGTTGGATCGGAAGCCCTCTCCAGACGCCACGTCCACAGTCCGATCGCCAAGTGCCCCCTGCCGTCCGATCGTCCATCGAAGATCTAATCTCAGCCGCCCAGGACGAAGGGGTACCAGCCGTTTGATGCTCGCCATGTGTCCAAGTGAAATCTCTTCGGTCGCACGATCAATCCCCGTGGGTATTTTGCATTTTCAACCCACGCATTTTTGTATTTAAGTTTTAGTCCTAAAACTTTAGTTTTCATATTAAAAACTTTTGTAATAATTGCACTTAGGTCCTTGCACTTTTTATATTTGCACTTCAGTCCACACCACGTCACCTCACGTGATTGGGGCGCGTGACTTTTGGGTATTTTGCATTTTTGGTCCCGAACGTTTAGGTATTTGCATTTATACCCCTGTGCGTAGTTAATTAAATTTGCTTTTGGGAAAATTGCATGGATTCCCTGCCGGTTTTCAGTAATTACAAATATGCCCCTGTGAATGACAGAACACGTGCCTCGCGCGTGTCTTTTGGTGAAATTTGTACCTAAGCCCCTGTATGTTTCTATAATTGCATATATACCCCATCCAGGCTTAGAATTTTTGTGTGCTTGATCTATTTATTTCACACATCATTTCAGTTCCAACAATTCTCAAAAAATAGACTTAAGCTCATGTTAACTTGCCATTGCACACTATATTTTTATTTTTCATTTTTGTCACTTTTTATTATTTATTAAAAATCAAAAATAGCTATTTTCAGTACTGTCTAGCTTAGAAAATACCAAAAAATATAAAAAGGCCCTAAAAAATTCCAAAAATATTCTCTATTGTGTATTTTGACCTATTCTAGTTTCAGTCCAAAAATCACTAAAAATTTCAAAAGAAAAACCTTAAAAATTCAAAAATACTTAAAAAATTCAAAATAATATACAAAATCATAGAAAACTCAGAAAATTATAAACTTAGTTCCTGTTTCTTCTATATTTTATTCTCTTTATTTTAAAATTGGTTTGGAAAATTTTAGTAGCTGGTTGCTATTTTTAATTCCTATTTTACCCCCATCCAGCAGCTTATTCACTGATTTGCTTTATTTTGTTATTTAAAAATACCAAAAACATTCTGAAAAATACCATAAAATCACAAAAATAGTAAAAAATTATAAAAAAACCAAAAAGATTTTATTTCTGAATTTTTGACTATTTTTGCATATTTTTATACATATTTTATCTTGTCTTTTATTATATTGCTAGCTTATTCCAATATTGAAAAAAGAAAAAAAATATATAATATAAAATTATAAAAATCAGAAAATTCAAAACCAAACTACAAAATTAAAAATTAAATAAAAAATAATAAAAAATAAATAAAATTAAAAACCCACAAAAAATTAGATTGGCTAAGTAGTCTATTAGACCTAGGGCTTTGACTTTTGTCTTTACTCTGCACCCTTGTTTCCTGTGTTCGACCCCTACTTGCTTGCCATTATACATTTGTAGTAGGGTATAATAAATTTTAATCCTTGCTATTGATTGCTTGATTGATTGTGTGGGTTAATTGTTGACGAACGAGGAGGCTTGAGTAGTCGCGTCAGCGACAGTGAGTCTGATTTGTCAGACCACTATTTAGCGGCTCTCGCTTTTTCGCTTTTCAAATGGCACCATTGCCGGGGAGCATTGGCTTGTAGAGTACTTTTGAGTCTATTATCAGCTTAGACATTTTTGCGTATTTGTTTTTCTTGCATACTTTGTTTTGAATTGTCTGACATTTCTCTTGTTTTCTTACGAGGGACCGCTGACCGAGGAGGATCGCCTAGGGGATCTTGCGCATCGTTGGGAGGAGGAGCCGGCTATTCTATCCTAGCCGGCAGGAGAGAGCAGGAGAGTTTGAGAGAGAGAGAGAGTTAGCTTTTTATTTTTGCGAGAGGAAGTGATTTGATTAATTGTAATAATTTAGGACTTGGACACTAGACACTTTGGGCCTAATTTCCGGGTGTTTGTTCACATGGGGGCTCACCGCGGTTTTCCCCGTGATTTCTGACTGTCATTTTCCAGTTTTGTTTTCATTTTTATTTTTTTATGGATTGAGCTCTTAGACCTAGGCATTGCTTGATCGATTAGATTAGGTCCAAACACCTTAACAACAATTGCATGTACCTATAGCTCGTTCTTGGACTTAGTTTAATTAAATAGCGAAGTCACTCTTCTTTGATCCGCGCGTCGCGAGCTCTCCCCGTAAAGTGTTTTCTCCTAAACTCAAGTGTGTTGAGCAGAGGAGGGGTGAGCCTAGACCGGACCTTAGGATTGGAGATGAGTGATTAGCTTGTGGTTCTTCACGCTAGCAGTTGCCTATCTTAGGACGATTTCTGCCTTGCATACCGGCATATAGTTAGGTTTATAAATTTCTGATTTGCATCCCGCATGGAGAGAGCTGGGATTCGCTGTAAGTCTTCTTACTTTGCATCCATCATCTAGGCACAAAGGTGAGATTTCCACCTTGGTGTCGACTTGCATCGGCTTTTCCGACTCTATTCTCCCTCTGTTTTTGTACAAAGTAGGATCAAGAAAATACAAAAATCGTTAGGCGCTTGTTTGAATCTACTCAAAAGAAGCGATAACACCAAAAAAATTAAAAAAGGGACTGCTAAGAAAACTTTGACCTAAATAAAATTGGTAATCGGATTCATTGACTGAGGAGAGTAACACCCTCACTTGTTTTCAGGTTGCATGGGAAGGTCTCCTTCCAAGTGAGCAGAGTGCTTCGTAAGGATTAGAGCCCAAAACCCAACTTGTGGCTGCCTTGTGTATCGCCTGGATTTCCGAAGTATTGGCGCTACTATTGTACGTAGGCGAGTAGGGCTTGGTCACCATTGGTGACTCACTATTGTGTGAGCATCGACCTTGTCCGAAGTACCGAGCATAGGCCACACCTTCACGGGTGTGTCTGTCTCACCGTCTGCGTCCGAGTAGGATCTTTCACGCTCACGGGTGATTCCGTTGCGAGCGAGATCCAAAGTATCGGTTTCGCCTATCGGCTTCCTCCCTCTATTTCTTTGGCTGAGTAGGGACCCAGGAAGGGTTACAAGGACCTTAAAAAGCGCAAGTTATAGGTTACACAGGAGGAGGACAAGTATGGGAATACTTTTCCGACAGTGTTCTCTCCTTTAGGCGTAGCGCTCTAAGGACTCGTGACAAAATAAATTCCTGAATTCAAGCTAAAACCGACAAGATAATAGCCGAACCTTCACGGCTTCATGTGTTGAGTTAATGAACTCACCCCTGTTTTGTGTTTGATTGCTAGTTACATTTAGGTCAAGATCAAAAATATCGCGCCTTTGCGCAAATTTTGTCTTCCCTCCAATTGACCCTTGCTCATTGTGAGCCTTCTACTGTTTTACACTCCATTTGTTTCTTGTTGACCCCCCGTATCTTTCATCCACATCGGTCTTCCTCTTGATCTCCGAGATGGTGACGAATGGGCAGTTTAGTCGAGACTCCGTCGACACCCACATCAGATCCATTCGCTCTCCCTCTCCAATAATTCAGGGCGATTCCCGAGAACCCGGTTCAGGTCCCGTGAACTGATCTCCAGACTCCCTGTCTTCTTCAATAAACTGGGATCACTCTCATCCCGAATTCTGTCCGTTTTGGATGGCAATTGATTTCACTCCTTATACATCGCCATCCTTAACAAAATTCTGTGTTGACCTTGACATAGACCATATCTCTCTATCTGGTGCTGCAATCCAGACTGTTCGGGGAATTCTACCATGTGCAGACTTAGAGCTCGAGTCAGCGAACCAAGCAGAATCCGAGATGGTAGGAGGAAGAGGAAAAGGACCACAGGCCCCACCTGAACCAGAAGTCAATCCGGGGGAAGGGCAATACACAACGCATGGCGAGGTTAACAGTCAGCTGCTGGCTTCCATCCAAGCCATTCAGCAGCAGTTGACTAATCAGGCCCTGGCTCAGACAGCCTTCCAGGACATGCTGAACGATCTGTGGAGGAGGGCTGATGCAAGAGATGGCCGACATGAGGATGATCAGAACAATGAGCTGAATTTTGAAGAAGTCAGAGATGAATTCTCAGTGGGAGGACCCGAAGATCCACCGCAGCCGAAGCCTACACTGAAGGAAACATACAACCCAGGAGCGTGACGCATCACTGAGTGGATTCATGTTCCACGCATGCACGCCCACTTCGAGCTGAAGCCGCAATTTCTGTCGCTACTTCCCACATTCCACGGGAACACCACTGAGGAACCATACATTTTTCTCAAGAAGTTTGGCTGCATCTGTGCCACTGCTCACTACCCTGGAATCCCTCTGGGGGTAGTCAAGATGACCGTGTTTCCCTTCAGCCTTCAAGACAAGGCCCTTTATTGGGTTGACCATCTTGGGAAGGTCGTCACAACCTGGGAGGAGCTGAAGTCTGCATTTCTCCATAAATTCTATCCTCTCGGGCGATTGAATCAGATGTGTGCCCGGATCTCCAGTTTCTGCCAGCAGCCCCATGAGACCATTCATGAAGCGTGGGAGAGATTCAAAGATCTTCAAGAGAAGTGCCCCCACCATGATATTCCAAAGACCAGTCTCGTACAACACTTCTTTGGGGGGCTATCATTTGAGAGCCAAAAGCTTGTAGATGCAGCTTGCGGTGGTTCACATTTCAACAAGGACGAGGACGTGGTATGGAACGTCTTCGAAGAAATGGCTGAAGGAGAAGCATCCCAATCCTCGTCCAGAGTATACATGAAGCCACCAACCGCCATCAGCAAGCCAGTGAACATGGCTTCTCACATCGAAGACAAGGATGAGAGCTCCAACCTGAGCATCATTGGGAGCCACTTATCCAAGGTGGATATCATCGAGAAGAGGTCACAGGACCTCGAAAAATTGGCAGTCATTGAGAAGAGGACCTAGGGTCTGGAAAAGCTCGACCAAATTTCCCAACAGCTGGAGCAACTCGTCTGTGCCTTAAATGCAAACATGTGCAATGCTGTGTCTACTTATGCCGAGCCGAATGCTGAGAAGAAGGAGCCCACAATGCAGCAACACCCTCAGCCGACTCCACAGCAGCCCCAACCTGTCCAGCACGTGTACTACGTGCAGGTCCTGGAGCAGCCCCCGCAGACCCAGACACAGATGGTTGTATATCAACCGGAGCCCCAGCCAGCATACTCCGAGCAGTTCTCTCCACCCCCGCCACTGATTCAGGAGATCAATGGCGTATGGAACAATGAAGCACAGCTGACCCATCCTCAGGGACAACCTCAGGGTCAGAACTTGGGCAACAGGCCCTATCACCAGCAGCAGTAGGGTGGGAGACCATTCCAGTCCTCTTACCAGTACCAGCCTCCATACCACGGAAACACCTGGAGGCAGAATTACCAGCACGGTCCTCAGCAGTCCGGATATCACGGACAGGGATATTACCAACAGCCGGCTGCTCAATTCAATCAACATTCCTCCAACCCTCCTCCTCACCAATTTTCACAAGGTTATCAGTCGCAATCTCAGCCGCCATATCAGCATTCTAGACCCCAGCAGGGGGACTCCCCTGAGATTGTACCGGTCAATCCGGCCCTGTCCTATTTGGAGCAGTTGTTGAAGAACATGGCTGACATGAACCAGAAGATCGACGACCTGACGGCAGCCAAAACCGTCATACCAGCCCAAGTCGAAGCCAACCCGAACAATTTCCGACGCAAGGAGCAGGTAGCCGGCAGTATCCAACTCAAATCAGGTGAATTAAATTGTTTTTTATCTAATGTTGTTACTCTCAGGAGCGGTAGGACACTCCAGCCATCGGTGATGGCGAAGGGAAAGCATCTTGCATCTGACAGGGAATCGTCAGTCCAGCCAACACCAGGGCCAGGAAGTATTCTGGGAGCAGCACCAGCATTCAGAAAATCACAAAAAAATGAAGAAAATAGCAAAATACAAAAAATTAGCAGCAACCTCGGTGGAGATCAGCCAGCATTGGAGACGCCTGCACCTGCCTCACAGCCAGTTCCTGACAGGAGGAGCACTACACCTGCAGCGAGTCCAACACCGGCACCATAAGCCAAGCCTGTCATTTTTGGTCCACAAATTGTAGATGAATCCATTCCTTTTTGCCATATACCTGTACACAACAATATGGACACAGTTTTGAATGAAATTGGTGAAGATTTTGTAAATATCCCTTTTCCTGAAGCAATGAAAAAACACAAAAAATGAAAAATTTGAAAAATGCTTTGTCTGATCCTGCCATCATAGAAATCATTCAGAACTTGATGCTGAATATGCCATTGATGAAATCTCTTGAGTACATGCCAGCTGTAAAGAAATGATTAAAAGAGGCATGCACGACCAAGCGTAGGCCGAACCCCCACAATTCCAGAAGCAAGGGTGGCAAGTCCGAAAAGCATATCCTCACAATGGCCACCGTTAACGCCATCAGCAACCTCCCGGATAAAAAGCCAGATATGGGAGCACCTCCTGTACGTTGTCAGATGTTCAATCAAGAGTTCGAACGAACACTTCTCGACAGCGGGTCTTCTGTCAATTTGATGCCAGCTTCGCTACTCACGGAGTTCAGGCTAGGACCGCTCAAGCCTACAAAGATGATTCTGCAGTTCGCGGACAAGTCAGTCAAGCGACCTAGAGGCATGTTGGAGGACGTGATCGTCACGGTTCAGGGAAAGTCATTTCCAGCCGATTTTGTGGTCTTAGATATGGACGTCCCCTCTCCATTGCTCCTTACCCCAATCATACTTGGAAGACCATTTCTGCGGACATCAAATGCAGTAGTGAATTATGGTACATGAGAAATCACTTTTGGCGCTGGTAATGAAATAGTCAGAGTAGAGACCCTGTCTGAGGGAACACCAACTGAGCATACATCCACATCATGTGCAAGGGTGATTGAGTATGCTGACGACTGCGACTTTCTTGCAGAAATTCAAGATACCAATTTATTTTTGGATGACAATGAGATCCATGAACTCCTCTGCCCCGAGGAGGAAGTGGAGACCGCAGTCGAATTTCCCCGATCGATCAGGATGAGGAACTCGCTGATGTGTTGCAAGAGACTGCCGTGGGAGTGATGTGCCTTCAGAACCAAGAGCAGAAATCCAAAGAATCTTTTGATGAAGAAGACATCATTACGGAATTCTGTCAGGATTTGAGAGAAGAACCGATTATGGTGGACACCGAACAGTCAAAAGAATCACCACCTGTGCTAATAGCTGAAGTCACCACTGAAGCAGTTAAAACTCTGCCAGAGCTAAAACCC
Source organism: Ottelia alismoides (assembly GCA_037367405.1). Lineage (NCBI taxonomy): Eukaryota > Viridiplantae > Streptophyta > Magnoliopsida > Alismatales > Hydrocharitaceae > Ottelia > Ottelia alismoides. Next base: position 364,514 of record JAZKJV010010337.1, read on the forward strand.
TTGCCCTCCAACATGAAGTATGCCTTCCTTGCAGGAGAACCTAATATGTACCCGGTCATCATCAATGCCCATCTGACCGAAGAGCAAGAATCTCGTCTGATGGAGGTTCTTGAACGCAACCGCAAGGCGATAGGCTGGCGAACTTCTGATCTTCATGGAATCAATCTGTCACTCTGCTCGCACCGCATCTTTCTGGAAGATGATTGCAGGCCCTCTCGAGAATTGCAGAGAAGATTAAATCCGAACCTGCGGGAGGTCGTTATGAAAGAGATCCAGAAATGGTGTGATGCGGGATTTATCTATCCCATCTCCGACAACAAATGGGTGAGCCCTCTGCATGTTGTGCCCAAGAAATCAGGGATCACCATTGTGAAGAATGACAAAGGAGAGGAGATCGCAACCAGAGTACCCACTTCTTGACGAGTATGCGTGGACTATAGAAGACTTAATCTCGCTACCAAGAAGGATCACTTTCCTCTACCCTTCATCGACCAGATCTTGGAGAGATTGGCCGCGAAGGAATACTTCTGCTTCTTGGATGGATACTCTGGGTATAATAAAGTTGCTATTGCTCCTGAAGATCAAGAGAAGACCACGTTCACCTGTCCTTTTGTCATGCCTTCAGACGGATGCCATTCGGGCTATGCAATGCCCCAGCCACATTTCAGAGGTGTATGCTTGCAGTTTTTGCCGATATGGTGGGCAACTTTCTCGAGGTCTTTATGGACAATTTTTTGGTCTACGGAGATTCCTTTGATCAATGCCTGGATTATCTAGACCGAGTCTTATGGAGGTGCTGCGAAGTCAATCTTGTGCTCTCATGGGAGAAGAGCAACTTTATGGTGATCGAAGGAATTGTGCTGGGTCATGTTGTTTCTATACGTAGTATGGAAGTTGATCCAGCCAAGGTAGATATGATTTCCAAACTTGAGCCACCTACAAACATCAAGCAAGTCCAGTCATTCTTGGGCCATGTCGGTTTTTACCGACGTTTCATCAAGGATTTCAGTAAACTGGCCAGACCGTTGACTGAGTTGCTCGGCAAGGACAATGAATTCATCGTAGATGACCGTGTGCTCCTTGCCTTTAATCAGTTGAAAGAGCTCATCACGCAGGCCCCTGTCTTGCAGCCACCGATTTGGACTCAGCCTTTCGAGATCATGACCGATGCGTCAGATTATGCCATCGGAGCTGTACTAGGACAGAGGAAAAATAATGTACCATTTGCGATTCACTATGCTAGCCGAACGCTCGATGAAGCCCAGAAAAACTACACTGTCACTGAAAAGGAGCTGCTAGCGGTAGTCTTTGCCTTGGAAAAGTTCAGATCATACCTCCTTGGGTCCAAAGTAATCATTTACACTGATCATTCGGCCATTCGGTACTTACAGCAGAAGAAGGACGCCAAACCACGTCTCATTCGGTGGATCCTTCTCCTCCAAGAATTTGACTTGGAAATCAAAGATAAACCTGGGGTAAAGAATGTAGTGGCTGATCATCTGTCAAGGCTTCCTGAACCAGAGTCTCCTAAGCTGAACCTGCAGCCGATCACAGAGACCTTTCCAGATGAGGAAATTCTGTCTGTCGCCTCACTTCCTTGGTATGCGACATCGTGAACTACCTAGTTGCCAAGAAAATCCCACAGGACTGGCCTAAATTGAAAATAGACAGGTTCTTGTCTAAAATCCATTTCTACCAGTGGGAAGACTCGTATCTATTCTGTAAGGGAGCAGATTGTATCTGGAGAAGGTGCATTCCTCAGGAGGAAGTTCCAAGTGTCCTCGCTTTATGTCATGATCAAGATTCTGGAGGACATCATTCAGGCAAACAGACGGCAGCAAAAGTTCTTCAAAGTGGCCTCTGGTGGCCTTCATTATTCAAAGATGCAGATGAGTATGTCAAATGTTGCACTGACTGCCAGAAGATGGGTGGAAACATAGGAATGAGAGATACAATGCCTCTAAAATACATTCAGATATCAGACGTCTTTGACGCATGGGGCAACGACTTTATGGGCCCGTTTCCCAACAGTCAGGGTTATGAGTATATTCTGCTTGCTGTCGATTATGTCAGTCGATGGGTGGAGGCTATTCCCGCCCGAGCCGCCGACAGTAGGACTGTCTGTCGATTTTTGAGAGATCACATCATAGCACGGTTCGGGATTCCCAAGTAGTCATTTCATAAACAGAGAGGTGAAGAAGCTGACCCAAGAATTCTGCATTGAACATCATATTGCTTCATCCTACCACCCGCAGTCCAATGGCTTCGCTGAATGTTCAAATAGGAAGATCAAGACAATCTTACAGAAGCTTGTGCGTCCGGATCGCAAGAACTGGTCTCAGCTGCTTGCTTCCGTTCTTTGGGTTTATAGAACAGCGTACAAGTCACCCTTAGGAATGTCTCCCTATCGCCTTGGATATGGCAAGCCATGTCATTTGCCCGTGGAACTCATTCACAAATCCTTATGGGCCATTAACATCTGTAATCTGGACTCCAAGCAGGCAGGAAAGAACAGAAAACTGGATCCGAACAGATTACTGGAATTCAGAGATTATGCATATGACAACAACCTGATGTACAAGGAGAAGGTCAAAACATGGCATGACAAGCATATCTGTCGCAAGACCTTTGATCCAGGTTAGAAGGTGTGGTTGTTCGATGCGAAATTGAAGATCTTTCCAGGCAAATTGAAGAGCAAATGGACTGGGCCGTTTTTGGTTAGGCAGGTGCGTGACAACGGAAGTGTATTGATATCCAATCTGTCAGCTGACGCACAACCATTTGTAGTCAATGGACAACTTCTGAAGCCATACCTTGAACATGATACATTCATGGTTGTCGTTTACTCAGTTCAAGTAATCTATGAGGATGAGCTGAATATCTCCAAAGAGGCAGAGAAAAGCGAAGCACAACAAAACATTTTTGAATGATTTTTCGTCTTTTTCTTTTTCTTCTTTTCTTCTTTTCAATGTCTTCTACCCTCTTCTACCGAATTGATGCCATCCCTTTCATCATTGCTACACTTAGGATGTACTCTATCCTAAGTATAGGGGGGATGCGCATCCCGAGTTGCTCATATCCACTTTCATCTCTTTTCTTCTTTTCTTCTTTTCTTCTTTTCCTTTTCTATCTTCTTTTTGTATCAAGAAGGTGCCGCCATTGTAGACAGTTTTCCGTACTTAGGACGTACTTTGTCCTAAGTATAGGGGGTGTGCACCCCGAGTTTTTCATTTATCTCGATCCTCTCCATTGTCTCCTCTTCTCGTCTATTCTTAGGGATATCTTACCCTAAGTATAGGGGGAGACAATCTGAGTACGATCTGTTCATTCACACCCTTGACCCTCCTTGCTTTGTGTACAGTCTGCTATACTTAGGATTATTTGATCCTATAGGGGGGACGATCAACTTCTCATTCGTTGATTCATTCATTCGTTCTTTATTTTTTAGACTTGTCTATACTTAGTACGAGTTATGTCTTCTCTTTTCTCTCCGATCTATGAGGACATAGCTCAAGCTAAGCATAGGGGGGTCGTATATACTGTGTATATACTTTAGCCATAACTCGTACTTTCGTATTTTCTTAATAATATGGCTAATAATTCTTTAAAATTCATTAAAATCCTTAATAAAAAGGTGTTTATTCCTCAAATTCTTTTTGTATTTACTGATTAATAAATCAGGTGAAAATGTTTTTTTGCAAAATGTTTGAAAAATAGTTTGAAAATCTTTGTGAACATCTATGGAAAACTATTTTGAAAATATTTTGTTACATGTTTTAAACCTGTGTAAAAATGTGTGATTTGTAAAAATTTATTTTCTTTGTGTGAAATAAAAATGTTTGAAAAATGGTTGCAAAAATATTTGAAAAATCTATATATAATGTTTTGAAAGCCTTTGCAAAATGATTTTCAAATGTGTGTACATGTTTGTAAAATGTTTGTAAAAATTATTTTGGACTATAGTTTTTCAAAAAATTGTGTGAAAAAGCTTGTGTCAAATAAGTTTGAGGAACATTTGCATCACACCAAAATCCACTATATATACTTATAAAATTGACCACTTACCCTTGTAAATTCTTAAAATCCACTTCTTGTAGATATAAGAAGCACTCCTGTGTACATATTTTTAACCTTGTTTTCAGCCAAAAACTTTTTGTTTTCAAAAATCCCAAAAATATTTGCAAAAGTAAAATCCGAAAACATTGGAAAAATCTTTTTGAAAAATACAAAAAATGCATATGCATCATCATCATGTTTTCAAAAATCATAAAAATTTCAAAATCTTTGAAAATTGCATCACAAAAATATTTTCTGCATCCTGCATCGCATTTGCATAGCATTCGCATTTTTTGGATAGAGTTTGATAGTTGAACAAGTCTAAGAAAAATCCAGAGATTGGAGCTTGATTGGACCTTAAAATCTACCTAATAACAGGAACCTTATAGGAACTGGGTTTGAGGTACTTCAGGTCTAGTTGACTTAATTCTTTGAGGATCACGGGACTTGGTTCAATGGATTCTTGACTACCTAAGTAGAGTATTTCGGAGCACACGCACGACCCTTGTTGATAATGACCTAACTTGGACACCTGCACCTTTCACATGTCTCAACTCAGTTGGAGTGGTGAGGGGATTGGATTTGCCGGTATGAGACGCACACAAGTGGAAACACTTGTCCTCCTCTAGGGAGAGAAGTGCACCCCAACTCGTCCAGTGATAAGGAAGTCTAAAGACAGGAGGTTGTGGGTTGCGATAAAGCTTCAAAAGAGGGATAGTCTACTGACTCAAGAGGAAAAACTCCTTATGTAAATGCTGATGTATATAGTATTCAAAAAAAATGTTCAGGCATGTACAAAAATAAAAAGCATGCAAAGTATGTACAAATGTTGTAAAGTCAATAAGCAAGCTTGAGTTTCAAAGTCAAATATGTTAGCCTGCAGCAGGATGACTTGACTACACTGGTCTTGCATCCCAGGATAGGTAGCTACACTGGCTACCGTCCATTCTTCTCTTCACCCCCTCCTCTTGAGCTAGTTGCCACTTGAACTTAGAAGGGAATACCCCGCTCCTCGAGGATGGAGTTATTGGATTGGGGAATCATTGGGTTGTCATACTGGAGAAGTCAGTCTCTTTGTCATTCTAGTTGGGGAGAGCCGCCATCACTTACACTTTACGAGTCAGACTCCTAGTTGTAAGAGTTTGCGTATGAGCTAAAGTATTTCTGACCTGGCTATTGGGGGGACTTGAGCAGAGTTTTGGGATTCTCAGGGACTGTTGGATTTCAAATTCGGTTCTCATTAAGGTTCCGCCCGCACTAAAATTCCAATGGTCCGACTTAAGCTCCAAACTTTGATTTTGTGAAGACAAGTTTGATGATTAAATAAAATCCACGTTCTTCTTTTTCTTTTCTTTCTTTTTCTTTTTGCACTTATTACATAAGTGTTTGCTAGGGACTAGCAAAGGTAAAGTACAGGGGGATGATGAATCCACATTTCATCATCTTTATTCTATCATTTTGGCCTCAAAAACCCTAGCAAATGCCTGAAAATAGCATTAAATAGAGTAATTTAGCATTCATGCATATGTGTGTAAAAAGTGTACAAAATATTGTTTTTAGTGCCAAAATTATAGAATAAAGAAAAGAAAAGAAAAAGAATAAAATATTAGAAAAAATTTATGACCCGAAACCCCGGGACCTAGGCATCTTGATGAATAGGTCGACAAGGAATAAAGTAGGGGGAGATAAAGGCCAAAAACCTATATTCATTAATTCATTCTTTATTCATTTTGGGACCTATTTTTGGTTCCACTTTTTATACATCAAATAAAGAAACTTTGTACATAAAAGTTGAAGATAATTTTATAAAGAAAAATACAAAATTGATTCATTCAAAAATAATGTACATATAAAAAGTTATAGTATGAATAAAAATCCAGAATCCCAGCTTCCCAGACCCGTATCTCACAAATGAAAACTCCAAATGCAGCAAACTCACCTTTAATTGTATATAGAATAAAATAAGATATTTAATAGCAGTGGTTTCGCATTTGGCGGAGCTACAGTTTGAAAGTTGAGTTTTGGACCCTCATTGTATACTCGTACAGATTAAAATATTCAATATATTATTTATTCATTATTTTTGTATTTTTATATTTTTATAATTTCATAAATATTATTTATAATTTATATGTATATTAAAATCAGAATAAAAATACAAAGAGAATTCAAAATAAAAACATTTGTATATACAACACCTAGGTATTAGACCTATGTACATACCTATACATTACTTACTTGTATTTTATTAATTATACAAAACATATCAGAAAAATAAAACAAAAATATATTTGTGTATAAAAATTATTTTATAATTTTAGAAAATAATAAATAAAAATAATAAAATTAAAATATACCAAATAAAAATAAAGTAATAAAATATATAGATAATATACCTATATAGGGGTATAAAAGCAACTTATAAAAATATACCTAATAAAAATGAATAAAAATTACCATAAAATAATTTATTAAATTATAAGCACTTTTTTTGTAACCATAATAAAAAAATAATTTACTATTTTATTTCGATTTTTGAAATCAATTTTTGAGGATTTTTCCTGGTTGGTCCACGTGGACCAACCAGGTTGGTCTGACAGTTGACCTCGGTCAACTGTCTGACCTCCTCCTCTAGACTTGTCAGATGCATTTTTGTCTCATCTTCTCGCCATTTTCTAGGTTCGACCTTGCACCGAATCGTGTCGACGCCTTCAGAATTTTTGCTCCTCGATTAGTGGTGAATCACGCCCAAGTGATTTCTTGGGCTGAGGACCACTGATCAAGGCATTTGACCCTCGTTCCTCTCATCGTCCGTCAACCCTTCAAAAGAGCACCCCGGACTTTGATTCAAACTTGATCCTTCTTCCGCCATTTCCACCCGAAAGCCCCTACCTCCTCGTGCTCCTGGTGACAGTAGGAGTCGAATCGACCCGGGGTTCGAGTCATCTGGTGTAGAATCGAAGAGATCTGACCCCTTGCCGGAGCTCCGCCGTGCCTTCCAGCCCGTCGTCTCTGGTGAGCTTCTCCCTCTTCTCTTTCCATTTTCTTGTAGCTCTAGTTTAGCTTAGACTCGCCCTATAGCAGTTTAGATTTTTTATCACATCAGTAGCCGTGAATCCTCGATCGAAGCCACAGCGGAGCTGAGCTCCGCCCATCGTTTCCGGCCACTCTCGTTGTCGACCGCCGCCAAAACCACCTCCATTCTCTTCCCCTTCGCTCCGTCATTACGCTCCACCCATCCATTCACCTCGATCTCGCCCAGATCGAGTCGCTCGAGCTCCCTTCTCCGCCGCTCGTCGGAGCTACCCGCCCGAGCCACCCTCCGCTTCCATCGAACCATCCGAAACCGCCTTTTTGTTTGCCTGGATTTTGCGCACCTAATCTTGCAGGTCCGAGCCCAAGAGAAGGCTCCATCGACCCTCGACGACTCCAGGACCTGCCGCCCAGGTCGCCTCCGCCGTCCGAGCACCACCCGCCGTCCCTGCCTCGCCTGAGACCACCTGCTGACGCGGAGAGGCCCCAGGATCATTTTGCCCTTGATCCTAGGGCCGGAGCGGCCGTGTGTCGGCCGCAATCGCCAGCCGAAGCTCGCCGGGGGAGGTGTTCTTCATGACCCTCTCCCTGCCGTTGGATCGGAAGCCCTCTCCAGACGCCACGTCCACCGTCCGATCGCCATGTGCCCCCTGCCGTCCGATCGTCCATCGAAGATCTAATCTCAGCCGCCCAGGACGAAGGGGTACCAGCCGTTCGATGCTCGCCACGTGTCCAAGTGAAATCTCTTCGGCCGCACGATCAACCCCCGTGGGTATTTTGCATTTTCAACCCACGTATTTTTGTATTTAAGTTTTACTCCTAAAACTTTAGTTTTCAGTTTAAAAACTTTTGTAATAATTGCACTTAGGTCCTCGCACTTTTTATATTTGCACTTCAGTCCACGCCACGTCACCTCACGTGACTGGGGCGCGTGACTTTTGGGTATTTTGCATTTTTGGTCCCGAACTTTTAGGTATTTGCAGTTATACCCATGTGCGTAGTTAATTAAATATGCTTTTGGGAAAATTGCATGGATGCCCTGCCGGTTTTCAGTAATTACAAATATGCCCCTGTGAATGACAGAACACGTGCCTCACGCGTGTCTTTTGGTGAAATTTGTACCTAAGCCCCTGTATGTTTCTATAATTGCATATATACCCCTGTCAGGCTTAGAATTTTTGTGTGCTTGATCTATTTATTTCACGCATCATTTCAATTCCAAAAATTCTCAAAAAATAGACTTAAGCTCCCGTTAACTTGCCATTGCATGCTATATTTTTATTTTTCATTTTTGTCACTTTTTATTATTTATTAAAAATCAAAAATAGATATTTTCAGTACTATCTAGCTTAGAAAATACCAAAAAATATTAAAAGGCCCTAAAAATTCCAAAAATATTCTCTATTATGTATTTTGACCTATTTTAGTTTCAGTCCAAAAACCACTTAAAATTTCAAAAGAAAAACCTTAAAAATTCAAAAATACTTAAAAACTTCAAAAAATATATAAAATCATAGAAAACTCAGAAAATTATAAACTCAGTTCATGTTTCTTCTATATTTTATTCTCTTTATTTTAAAATTAGTTTGGAAAATTTTGGTGGCTGGTTGCTATTTTTAATTCCCATTTTACCACCAGCCAGCAGCTTATTCACTGTTTTGCTTTATTTTGTTATTTAAAAATACCAATAACATTCTGAAAAATACCATAAAATCACAAAAATAGTAAAAAATTATAAATACACCAAAAAGATTTTATTTCTGAATTTTTGACTATTTTTGCATATTTTTATACATATTTTATCTTGTCTTTTATTATATTGCTAGCTTATTCCAATATTGAAAAAAGAAAAAATATAAAATATAAAATTATAAAATCAGAAAATTCAAAACCAAAATACAAAATTAGAAATTAAATAAAAAATAATAATAAATAAATAAAATTAAAAACCCATAAAAAATTAGATTGGCTAAGTAGTCTATTAGACCTAGGGCTTTGACTTTTGTCTTTACTCTACACCCTTGTTTCCTGTGTTCGACCCCTACTTGCTTGCCATTATACATTTGTAGTAGGGTATAATAAATTTTAATCCTTGCTATTGATTGTCGGATTGATTGTGTGGGTTAATTGTTGACGAAGGAGGAGGCTTGAGTAAGTCGCATCAGCGACAGTGAGTCTAATTTGTCAAACCACTATTTAACGGCTCTCGCCAAATCGTTTTTCAGACAATCATAGGCTATTTAGAAAATAGCTAGGTAAGCTGATCAGTCACTCTGTTCCCAAGAGACTATGCCAAGTCTTTTTACGGCACTTGCATATCTCCTAGTAACAGTGCTTGCATCCAATGCGAATGTCGCATCTTATGCAACCAATACTCAATTTTGTCGGTTATAGTGTCCTTGACACTATATCTTATTAATTATCATAACCAGTATTCCCATAATCCTTATTAGAATACCTTCATTCCTAGAGATCTCTATCTCCTAGGGTATCTACAGTTAAGAGCCTCATAGATCACTATCTACAAGGTCTTAAACTTTTGAAGATAAGACTTTGAGATCACTATCTCTAAGTTTCATCATCTTTGAAGATATTGTTATTACTACAACTAAGTATTTTATTTCCAGAGTAGGATTAGTAACAGTTTACTACTCCCACTGCATGGCAGACATCTGGCTCTTGTACACATCTAGCATATACCCAGCTTCTCATAACCGATGCACAAGTGCAAGCAGTTCTAGCATTCACTTCCTCAACTCTTTGAGGTGCTATCCCTCTAGACATGTCACTACCACATCTTAAGGGAAGGAAGCTTTTCTTGGAATTTTCCAGAAAAATGGAATAAGTCCAAGGTGTACTACTAATGCGACAGTCCCAATACCCTCTTCTCTTTGCTTCTGAACAACTTTAGAATTAAGATCTAAGAGGTATCCTTGAGATCATATCTCAAGGTATGGGATAACCAGATTATAAAACACTTATTATTATCATCCTTAAATCATTCCAAATGATTAGGATAATATCTACATTTAGCACGATGAACACAATGGCACTCCAACTAAGCTTCACATGGTTCATCAAGATTTTATCTGAAATCATAACATTTATAATTTCATCAAATCTTATGTTTCAATTACAAGAAACTTATTGGAGTCCAAAGATGGAGTTCTTCAGCTAGCACACCTTGCTTTCCTCAACCATGAAGCCCTAGGGCTACTTCATATGAATATCCTCAGAGAGGTATTCATAGAGGAATGCAATCTTGACTCACATTATGAAGATGTCATAGAAAAGTTGTGTAGCTATAGTTAGCAATATTCTGATGGGTTAAAGCAAGGTCACTGGAGAGCAAGTCTCATCGCAAGCGATGTCTTATCTTCGGTGTGTAGCTCATGGCTACGAACCGTGCTTTGAAGGTCTTTACCTTCTCATCAAGTTCCCTCTTTCTCTTGAAGATCTATTTACACCTTAATGGGTCTTACCAATATAGGTGGATCCTCGAGGGTCCATATACAACACTTGTATATGTAGTCTACATTAGACTTTTATTGCTAACATCCATCTTTCCATGTCATGATCCTTTGGAGCTTCATCACATGAAGCCTGATCATTTTCACATGGAATACATCCTCAAACTCATTTGAAGAGGTATTAGTGTTTCATCTTTAATTGTCCTCTTTAGTTTCCAATTTCAGGAGCCTCATTATCTTCTCAAGATTAAATGAGTTCCTTCACTTCATTTTATCTTGATTCTTAAGAGAGTCATCATCTAAGAATCACATTCTCAGAGATGAGATCCTTTAAGAATCTCAAGGTCATAAAGTAGGTATACATTACCATCCTTTATTTTTCTAATGAAGTAGCACTCTCTATTGCTAGATTCCAGCTTACATGCATGGAACCTTATTAAGTATATAATGTAGTCTCTACTACATATATACCTTGAAAACTAAGAGATAATTATGCTAGGATTAATCATCGATTAAATCATGTTGCACATGATCAGTTGTATCTCCTTACAACTCTATTGAGTTAAGGTTCATTAGGAGGATTGAGATAGGAATGATATTCACATCTCCATAAGGTATTCCTTGAATTCATCTAATAGGTACAAGCTACCTTGATTAGATCAAATTCATTTCATCTTCCTTCAAACTTTGGTTTTAAACCAAAATTGTGAAATCTTTGAACATTTCAAAGTTTTCTAAGTGAAGAGAAGAAATCTCATATCACAAATAATCATTAATAGATATCACATATCCATAATGTTTATTGTGATATAGATGAATCACATACATCAATATGTATGAGATCCTGAATACCTTAACATCTTACACCATTCAAAAAGAAAGGGTGTATTGGACATTTTTAATTCGAATACAATATTCATAAGTATGTAAGTTTTGAAATTTTAGACATTCTAAAGTTTCATCTCTTACTTGTCCATTGATCTCATCAATAGACATATGTCCAAAACATGATGCCAGATCATTGTCAAATGATCTTTATCCTCCTATCGATCTTTAAAGGTTTAATTTTCAGTATTAGAAATCTTAATGAACCATTCATTAATTTTCTAATTTAGTGGAGTCCACTAGATGTTAGATTACTATCTGAAATATCTCCGTCATAACTCTTTATGATAGTTCTATTCCAGATTTCATATTTATTCCCAACATTTAGAAATAAACAATGAATGTATTCTAATATCTAGGTCATAGAGACATTCTCTAAGACTAAGGGCTCCCACTGAAAATATGAAGTATATTCATCCGGTGGAAATTGTTGCAACAATTGCATCAATTCCAATATTTAAACCCTAAGATGAAATTTCTAATATTCTAATACAGATGCAACCGATTGCATATGTCATTAGAAGATTGAGATACAATTATTAGACTTTATCTTATCAAATAAGCAAATCAATTTCAATGATTATATGTAGATTATTCTGATTTACTATCCGATTCCTTTTCTAAGGATTCTAGATAGATTTGATAGTCATACTATCAACACATCAACTTATTGCAGTATTGGCATTCATCCAACTCTTTAGATGTCATATGAAAGTCACAGAAGTATAGTCAATTCTTTGATTTTCCTTCGTACTTGGGTCCAACCCATGCTTCTACTGCGCTCCCTTTATCTATAAGCAACCATTGCTCAAGACCAAGGATCTCTTATGTTAAATTCAAAAGAATTTAATGTAAGAGTATTTTGACATTTATACATGCTTCACCCAATTCATACAATACGAATATTATGAAGCTTCATGAATGACCAGAGTATAGACAGTAGAATGATGACCCTCATCATCTACATCCATCTAAACTCTTAAAACATTGGTTTGGGTGGGTACTCAAACAATTTGAATACATCATCTCTTATAGAGCCACCATTCTGCATGATGCAGAGAATCACATCATTCATTATTAAATGTCAAGAGCACATATGTATATCAGAACATCTTCTTAGATTTTATAAGAATTATTTGATGATTACGATCATTATCGACATGTCACTTCAAAAGTACATTCGATGAGATCAAGACTTATAGAGACATACAAACCCTAGGGTTTTAGTCCTATTGTCTTATTTAATCATCATTCCTCATTATTATGAGGAAACTTGCACATTGCAACCACATACATTATGTGTCCAATAGCAAGTACAATATCTGGATCATAGGTCCAATCCATGATATTCTACTGATTATTATTGAGTATAACATTGAGTGGGATTAATGAAGGATTATCTGAAATAAGAAATTTGCATAAATATATATATAAATATTTAATTTACTTTGATTTAGGAATTTTTATATCAAAGTTGTCTTGCCATGTCAACAATGAAAGTTCATTCCCTTAATCACTTTCAATGTAAGAGATATACTTACCATTATATCTCAAGCAAGATCTGGGATCTCCTTCCTTATCTTTGTTACATCCCAATAATATGAAAAACTACAACTCAGATAAAAAGAAACGGGAACACATTCCGCCTTGCAAGTCCAACTTGCATCTCCCAATTCAGTCTTTAACACCCGGGCCCACCACCCCTAAGGTGATGTTGACCCGTCATTAATTGAACCAACCGTCAACAGGAATAGAACTCGCTATGCGCAATCCAATATCGCCCCAATAATATGAGGATCCGATATTGGGGTCACTACGCATACGGCCTTACTATTTCGAGAAGCAAAGAGTCCGATCTAGATGCGCTTGTATATAGGAGCTGTCACTTCGTACAGGCGTCTCCTATATACAATCCCTGGCGACGGAAACCCTTCGCCTTGACGGGAGACCATGGATGTCACTTACGTGATCCTCCACCTCTTATTCAAATTTAATTAATTACTATGAATCACATTTATATAATTAATTCTTCCAAGGGAATTATTAACTCTAATCATATTAGAGTATAATTGGACATAATCAATTCAATCATATTAAATTAATTATCAATCCAATTCAATCAATCAAACTTGATTGTTATGCTTGAATATATATGGTATTATTCTCAAAGTACGTATTAATTCGTATTTTAATTATTAGAAAAATACAAATTAATCCCTCGGATATTATCCCGGCCCTACCCACTATCATGGCCAGTACCGGCGGGAGTGGGACGGACCGCATACATTGCAACCCGCTACCCCAGCGATCCCCGACTAGACACCATATCCGCCTCGGGAAAGGATAATGCCAAATTGATTAATTTGTACTTGAGATGATCATCGGTTTTTCAACCGAAATTATACCATATAGTAATCAAAACAATTTTGATTATAAGGAAATTTACTAGACAAATTCTCAATCCTATTCAAGCAAGGAGTTTGATGATTGTGATTCCAATTATGATTTAGATCAAATCTAACAATTAATTGATTGGGGCCAAGTCAATTAAAGAAATAATCATCTTCTAATATTTCTCAAATATTTTCCGTAATTATTTCTCGAAATTAACAATTAATTCATTAATTGACAATCACATGGTTCTTGATTTGGAAAGTAATTTCAGCAGTGACCCCTACTTACTAAAATTAGCATATCTCAATCAATTTAAATCTAAATTAAGCAAAGTCAGTTTCCAAAGTTTGCTAATTTGATTTACAACAGAATCTATGTGATTTGCATGCATTTCGAGGTGTCTCTAAACAGTAATTAACTCTTTAATTACGTTATGATTCGCAGTTCTCGTAACAGTGAATACATGTTCATTAAAACTACCATATATAGAGCATACGAAATCCGATTTACGCAAACTCAGATCCTATGGTTTCGTTATTTAATGGGGAACAAAATCCGAGTATTAAATTCGTGTTTAAAATTTAAACAGTGCCGAATTTATTTACTAAACAGATCTGCGAAATCAAATGCGATGAAAACTTTCGCGACCTTAACGAACCCAAGTCATCCTCGGTTAGCAAATCACTATTCGAAACCGTCAACCTGGCTCTGATACCACTTGAAGGATATGGTTAGATCCTCAAGCGCATCACGGAAGCGTGAGCATCGTATCGAATACGACGAGGAGCGACTAGTCACACTAGTTGCTCGACGCAAATTTAAAAAAAAATTCTTACGAAGAAACCACATGATCCAAGAACACTTCTCGGATCGTTTCATCTAAACCACAAACAAGTAATAGGATTACCTCTTGAAGCGTGGTAGCGATCGATTCTCTAAACGAAGAGACCTCCTGTCTCAAGTCCGATCCGACGGAGGAGACGCTTGCGAGTGCAGGGATGAACCGTGTGCTTCTCACAATCCATGTTGATGATCCAAGCGACGGATCTCCTGATCTCGACACACGAGATCCGACGTCTTCTTCACGAGCGAGGCGTACCGAAGGAGACGGAGATCCACGAGCAGAAGAACGGGCAGCATAACGATGATGCCGCGACGATGGAGAACCTCTCTTAGGTCATCCATGGTGGACGGCCACATGAGAGGGAGAGATAGGGATGTCGAGTAGAGAGAAGAGAGAGAGAGAGATGCTTCTCAAGCATTGTGTGTAAAGAGAGAGCATGAGTATGCCTCTCTATTTATAGGGTTTTGGGATCCGTGGATCTCAATCCATGTGACATATAAAATCAATGAATGAGATTGATTTATGCCAATCCAATGGTCAAGATTGTTGTTGGTAAAACCAACAAATTCAGGTTAAAATATATTTGACAAAATCAAATATAAATTAGTCCTAAATGAAACCAATAAAAAAGGAGAGAATGCGCATGGAGATTTCATCTCTGTGCTCTTTCCATGTGGACGGCCACCCTTTCCTAATTGGAATAGTGTGTCGCCTACTTATTTCCATGGGGAGAGCAATCTCATGGAAATCCATGAGATTGCATATCTCCTTGAAAATCTCCTTTATTTATTTCCAACAACTTTTGTTGGCTTTTTATTCTTCAAAAATAATTCACAATTATATTTGAGAATATTGCAATCTTGCCATGGAAAAATTGTGAATCAAATTCACAACCCAAAACAACTTATAATTTACATTGTCAATTAATTACACAATGTGTATCCAATACACATAATAATTAATCAACACATATAAATTATAATTAGCTCTCTCTAATACATTATAAATCACATTTATAATATATATATGAATAATCGGATATTTCTATCCACATTATTCTTATCCATAACAATTAAATCACATTTAATTATATTGGATAACTTATTCTCATGTACTCAAATAATATGAATCACATTCACATTATTTACATCTTTGATAATCAAATCACATTTAATTATCTAAGATAACTCTCCTTATAATATGAATCAAATTCATATTATTCATGATAATTAAATCACATTTAATTATCCATTTTCTCAATGCTCGGATACATATATCAACAATAGAATTATCCATGAACTCTTTCAAGGATAATGCACTTTCTCCGCGAATACTTGGAGATAAGGGCAGGGCGATTGTATTGTTCCACGTATAGTGACATGGATATTGAGATCATATCTCAAAGCCAGATTGCGGGCCTCTCATAGATGCTTGATTAAATCAAGACCGCAAATCTAATCTTCTCATTGCATCTGAATCTCATTCAGATCAATGTCCAACATTTGGACTAAGATCAGATTACTTCTCTACTGAGAGGGGTCACTAAAATCCAGACCTGTTTCATCACTCCCTAAGAATGGAAGCATCATGGTTATACAATCGTGTATGATCACATCACCCTCAGGTATTCCTAATACCTGTACATCATGCATACTGGAAGACTCAGAATAAACCCGAAGTATTAGATCAACTTTACATTGTCTACTTCGTGGTTTTATTAGTAAGTTTCTCATTCGATCATTTGGAGTCGGTATTGATCATATACTTTCCAAAAGCATATATAATAGGTCTTGATCATATACTTTCCAAAAGTATATATCAATCCTACAAATTCAGTCAAGCTTCCAAAGCGAGACGACCATGCGCATGGAATTTGATTCTTCCCAATATCTCATGAGTGAGCTCATGTCTTCCGGTTCAGTAACTAAACCTGTATGATCCCTTTGAGAAATCGTATTACTCATATGCCCTTATATGCACACTAGCGCGTCGGTATATAGACCTTGATTAGGTCATCAACCTATTGGTCTGCCAAATATGCATACTTAAACATATAGTAACACATCTGTCTCCGGTCAGAGGATGTGTGCCTGTATCGTGACAGCATAGGATATAGGACTTTGGTTATCTCGATCTCGTTAAGTCAACTCTTTGACCTAACTAATCTGACACCTCCGAATCTCTATTCCTATGCAAAGGACCTGCATCAAGAGGTCGGTCAGATATCAGCCTAACTGAGATAGGATTGCCATCTCCTACTCTGGCTGGAGATCATCTCTTAATATTCATTTGACGGCGCTTGACGAGTCCTCAATCTAACTCATTAGATATTCATTTAAGCACCAGCCTCTATGATTCAATAATTGAATCAACGGCTGTATGATCATTAAGATGGCCATGGTACAAAATCCTAATTGTACTAAGGGACCTATTATGCAAATTATGTATTCTTCATTTCAGATCAGGGAATGATATTCGCAATAACATTTATTGCATAATGGCTCGTCGTGGGCTCGCATGTCCAACACTGGCATACATATGTGCTCTTGACATTTAATCATGAATGTTATGGTTCACTGCATCATGCAGAATGGTGGCTCTATAAAAGATAATGTATTCAAAATGTTTGAGTACCTACATGAACCTAAGTCATTAAGAGTTAAGATGCATGTAGATATGATGAGTATCATCATTCTACTACATTCATGATACTTCATAATATTCATATTGTATGAACTGAATGAAGCATGTATAAATGTTGAAATACTCTTATATTGATATCTTTTGAATTCAACATAAGAGATCCTTTGTATTAAGCAATGGTTGTTTATAGATGAAGGGAATGCAGTGGAAGCATGGGTTGGACCCAAGTAAGAAGGAAAGTTAAAGAGTTGACTGTACTTCTGTGACTTCCATATGATATCCAAAGAATTGGATGAATGTCAATATTGCAATAAGCTGATGTATTGATAGTGTGACTATCTAGTTTATCTAGGATCCTTAGAGAAGGACTCAGATAGTGCATCGAAATAATATACATCTACATATAATCATTGAAATTGACTTTCTTATTTAATAAGATCAAAGTCTGGTAATTGTATCTCATTCTTCTAATGACATTTGCAATTGATTGTATATGCTTTAGAAGACTAGAAAATTTGATCTTAAGGTTTAAAAGTCATCCATATAATTATTGATGAAATTATTGTAACAATCTCTATTGGATAGATAGACTTCACATTTTCAGTGGGAGAGCCCTTAGTCATAGAGAATGTCTCTATGACCTAGATATTGGAATACACTCATTGTTTATTTCTAAATGTTGGAAATAAGCATGAATTCTGGAATAGACCAATCATAAAAGGTTATGATGAATATATTTCAGATGGTAATCTGACATCTGAAGGACTTTACTAAATTAGAAAATTAATGAATGGTTCATAAATATTTCTAATACTGAAAAAATAAACCTTTATAAGATAAATAAGATGATGAAGATCATTTGGTAATGATCTGGAATCAAACCTTGGACATATGTCTGTTGATGAGATCAATGGACTAGTAAGAAATGGAGTTTTAGAATGTCTAAAATTTTCAAATCTTACATACATTTGAATATTGTATTCAAAGTAGAAAATGTTTAATGCACTCTTCTCTGGGAATGGTATTAGATGCCAAAGTATTCAAGATCAGATACATATTGATGTATGTGGATTATCTATATCATAACGAATATTAACGATATGTGACATCATTCGATGATTATTTGTGATATGAGATTTCTTCTGTTCACCTGAGAAAGCTTTAAAATGTTCAAAGATTTCATAATTTTGGTTTAGAACCAAAGTTTGAAGGAAGATGAAATGAATTTGATCTAACCTTGGTAGCAAGTACGTATAAGATGAATTCGAGGAATATCTTAAGAAGAAAGGAATATCATTCCTATCTCAATCCTCCTAATGCACCTTACTCAATAGAGTTGTAGGGAAATACATTGGATCATGTGTGACATGATTTGATCAATGATGAATATTAGCATAATTACCTCTTAGTTTCCAAGGTATATATGTAGTAGATACTACAATGTATATCCTTAATAAGGTTTATGCAAGTAAGCTGGAATCTAGCATCAGAGAGTGCTACTTCATTAGTAAACTAAAGGATAGTATTGAATACCTACTTTATGACCTTGAGATTCTTAAAAGATTTCATCTGTGAGGATATGCCTCTTAGATGATGACTCTATTAAGAATCAAGATAAAATGAAGTGAAGGAACACATTTACTCTCGAGAAGATAATGAGGCTCCTGAAATCGAAAACTAAAAGGAATATTAAAGATGAAACACTAATATCTCTTCAAATGAGTTTGAGGATGGATTCCTTGCGCCAGTTAAGTATGACAATGATCTTACTCCATATGAGGAAGCTTCTGAAGATCATGATACAGAAAGATGGATGGTAGCAATAAAAATCTAAGGTACACTTCATATACAAGTGTTGTATATGGACCCTTGAGGATCCACCTACAAGGGTAAGACCCGTCAGGTGTAAATGGATCTTCAAGAGAAAGAGGGAACCTGACGAGAGGTTAGGGACCTTCAAAGTAGGGCTCATGGCCATGAGCTATACACCGAAGATAAGACATTGCTTGCAATGAGACTTTCTCTTCAGTAACCTTGCTTAAACCCGTCAGAATATTGCTAACTATATCTACACAACTTGACTTTTCCATATTCAAGATGGAATTCAATATTGCATTCATCTATGAATACCTCTCTGAGGATATTCATATAAAGTAGTCTCAGATCTTCATGTTGAGGAAAGCAAGGCGTGCAACAGAAGAACTTCATCTATGGACTCGAATAAGCTTCTTGTAGTTGGAACATTGGATTTGATGAAATTATAAATGTTATGATTTCAGATATAATCTTGATGAACCCTGTGAAGCTTAGTGGGAGTGTCATTGTGTTCATCGTGCTAAATGTAGATGATATCCTAATCATGATATAAGGATAATAATAAGTGTTATATAGACCGGCTATTACATACCTTGAGATATGATCTCAAGGATACCTCTTAGATCATAGTTCTGAAGGTGTTCATAAGAAAAGAGAAGAAGGCGTTAGAACCGTCACATTAGTAGCGCACCTTGGACATGTTCCATTTTCTGGAAAATCCCAAGAAAGGCTTCTTTCCCTCAAGATATGGTACTGATCTATATAAACGGATAGCACCTCAAGGTGTTGAGGAAGTGAATGCTAAAACTATTTGCCCTTATGCATCGGTTATAAGAAGCCGGATGTATTCTAAATGTGTAAAAAAGTCAGATGTCTGCCATGCAGTGGGAATAGTAAACTGTTACTAATTCTACTATGGAAATAAAACACTTAATTGCAGTAATAACAATATCTTCAAAGATGATAAGACTTTAGAGATAGTGACTCTAAGTCTTATCTTCAAGAGCTTAAGACTTATAGATGGTGATCTAAAAGGTCTTAACTGCGGATACCTTAGGAGATAGAGATCTCCAGGAATAAGGGTATTCTAATAAGAATGATGAAAAATACAAACTGGTAAAGGATTATTGAGCTATAGTGTCAAGGACACTATGTTGACATGATTGAGTATTGGTTGCATAAGATGCAACATTCGCACTGGATGTGAGCACTGTTACCGGGGGGATATGCAAGTGTCGTAAAAGGACTTGGCGTAGTCTCTTGGGAACATAGTGAATGATCAGTTTACCTAGCTATTTTCCTAAATAGCCTATAATTGTCACATGAATGTGGGTTTAAATGATTAGCCCATTAATGGTTCTTTGGGCTAGTGGGAGATTATTGGACATGCGAGCCCACGGCGAGCCATTATGCAATAAATGTTATCGCAAATATCATTCCCTGACTGAAATAAAGAAAAACTAATTTGCATAATAGGTCCCTTAGTACAATTAGGGTTACGTAACATGGAAATCTTGATGATCGTACAGTTGTTGATTCAATTATTGAATCATAGAGGTCGGTGCTATGATGAATATCTAAAGAGTTAGATTGAGGACTCATCAAGCATCGTCAAATGATTATTAAGAGATGATCTCCAGCCTGAGAATGAGATGTCAATCCGTTCTTTAAATGTTGATATCTAACCGACCTCTTGATGCAGATCCTCTGCATAGGAATTGAGATTTGGAGGTGTTAGATAAGTTAGGTCAAAAGAGTTGACTTAACAAGATCGAGATAACCAAAGTCCTATGTCATATGTTGTCACGACATAGGCATGCATCCTCTGAACGAAGACAGATGTGTTACTATATGTCTGAGTATGTACATTTGGCAGACCAATAGGTTAATGACATAACCAAGGTCTATACACCGGCGTGCTGGTGTGCATGCAAGGGCATATGAGTAATACGATATCTCAAAGGGATCATACAGGTTCATTACTGAAATGAAAGACATGAGCTCACTTATGAGATATTGGGAAGATCAAATTCTGTGCACGGTCGTCTCTCTTTGGAAGCTTAACTGAATTTGTAGGTTTGATATATGCTTTTGGAAAGTATATGATCAACACATGGGTATGATATATGCTTTTGGAAAGTATATGATAGATACCAACTCCCAATAATCGAATGAGAAACTTAATGATAAAATCGTGAAGTAGACAATGTAAAATTGATCTTATACTTCGAGTTTATTCTAGATCTTCCATTATGCAGGATGTACAGGTATTAGGAATACCTGAGGGTGATGTGATCATAAACGATTGTATATCCATGACGCTTCCATTCCTAGGGAGTGATGAAACTGGTCTAGATTTTAGTGACTCCTCTCAGTAGAGAAGTAATCTGATCTTGGTCCAAATGTTGGACATTGATCTGAATATAATTCGGATGCAATGAAAAGAATAGATTTGCGATCATGATTTAATCAAGCATCTATGAGAGGTCCGCAAGATCTAGATTTGAGATGTGTTCTCAATATCCAAGTCAGTATACGTGGAACAATACAATCGTCATGTCTTTATCTCCAACTATTCATGGAGAAAGCGCATTATCCTTGAAAGAATTCATGGATAATTCCATTTTTGATATATGTATCCGAGCATTGAGAAAATGGATAACTAAATGTGATTTAATGAATAGTATGAATTTGATTCATATTATATGGAGAGTTATCTAAGATAATTAAATGTGATTTAATTATCAATGATGTAAATAATGTGAATGTGATTCATATTATTTGGGCATATGAGAATAGAGATCCAAGATGATTAAATCTGATTTAATTATCATGGATATTGAATAATATGGATAGCACTATCCATATTAATTATATATATTATAAATGTGATTTATAATATATAAGAGAGAGCTATTTGTAACTTACATTTGTTAATTAAATTTTGATGTGAATTGGATTCACATTGGACATTAATTGAAAATGTAATTTACATATTATTTTGGATTGTGAATGTGATTCACAATTTTCCAATAGCAAGATTGCAATATTCACAAAATAATTATGAATTATTTTTGTAGAATAATTTAAAATAAGTGTTGATGTAAATCTTAGAGATTTCAATGGAATAATGTAATCTCATGAGATTACATGAGATTGCCACCAACTCCCATATTATGGAAGGAGGCAATCTTCATTCCATAATCTTCATGCTTGATTTATTTAATTTAGGATTAATTCATATTGATTTTTCAATATATATTTAATCTAAATTAAATTAATTATTAATTATTCTTTACAACAAAATCTTGGCCATTGAAAGAAACACAAATCAGTCTCATCCATTAGATTTGTATGCACGTGGATTGGGATCCATGGACTCCCTAAATACTATATAAGGCACCTTTTGCTATTCAGAGTTACACAATAACAACAACAACTTCTCTCTCTCTCTCTAGTTCTCTACACGACCTCTCTCTCTCTCTCTCTCATTGTGGCCATCTACTATAGAAGCCCTAGAGAGAGTCTCCATCGTCTCAACATTATCGTTATGTTGCAGGATTATTTCCCGTGGATCTCCTTCCCTTCAGTGCGCCTCACTCGTGAAGAATATGTCGTATCTCGTGTGATAAGATCAGGAGATTTGTAGCTTGGATCGTCAACATGGATTGCAAGGAGCACACATTTCATCACCGTGCTTACAAGCATCTCCTCCGTCAGATCTGACTTGAGAGGAGGTCTCTTCATTTAGAGACTCGATCGCAACCACGCTTCAAGAGGTAACCCTAATACTTGTTTGTGGTTTAGATGAAATGATCCGAGAAGTGTTCTTGGATCATGTGGTTTCATCGCATGAAAATTTTTAAAATATCATTTCCTCGAGCGACTAGTGCGACTAGTCGCTCTCGATCACATACAATATGATCCCCACGCTCCCATGATGCATTTAAGGATCTTGTCATATCCTTCAGAGGGTAAAATGAATCTCACTAGAGTCGAGGTCTTCACCTGAACCGTATGTCATTGCTATCACCGATGACATGGGTTCTAGCTCTTTCTTTCTCTCTTAATTCTAGTAGAGAAATATTAAAAGCGGGTAGATTAGGAAGGTGTTTGAACCGGTTCTTAAATAGGACGAGGAAGAGAGGTATCCGATAGCTGGTCAGCCGTTGGGGAAACTACTCAACAAAAAAGGAGGAGGAAATATGGGTAGAGGCATAGGAGGTTGGGATTAGGATAGATTGGGTGATGGCGGTTTCAGCCAATAGGATTAGTTGAGAAGAAGGTTTGGGTTTCATTGTTGGAGTTTGTTGTCTACCCGTAGAGGAGAGATCAGAGAGGATAAAGGGGTTAGGCTGCTGTTGTAGGTGGTTGGAGTTAGGATCAGATTGGCTTATTGCAGACGATTAGGGAAGGATTGGAGATAAGGTGGTTAGAGAGGTCGCTAGAGAGCGGAGGAAGTTGGGAGATGGCCAGAGGTTGTAAAAGATAGAGGAGCGAGAAGAACAACATGCATTGGATCGCGGCTCGATCCAACAGGTGGGATCCATCACGTGAGTAGCACGTGAGGAAGCTGTATCTAATTAGGAATATCATGGTCGTTGGATCAAAGTTGATCCAACGACACAAATGGGATGTGTTAAAGGATAACATACGTTGATTGGGATTTGGAACAAAAGTACGTCACGCTTGGAGAACGGTGGGGCGGGTGATGAGCCAAAATTCAATCAATCCGGATCAGGTCAAAATATCACTCGGGTCGTTGCGACCCGGATCGATGAGAATCTCAGCTCAATCAAGAAAAAGTAAAGCAGACCACCAAAATCGAATAAAAACCAAATAAAAATGATAGCGGTCCTGGCTATTAGATTAGCCTGGTATAGCAACCAGGTCGGACTCAGGGAGCACGTAATGGCCTTACGGCCTATGAAGTAGTCTAAAATAGAATAAAATAAAATCAAAATGTTTTTGATGGATTTTAAATTTTTATAAATTTTTTTGGATTTTTATTTAATTAAGAAAATAAAGAAAACAAGGAAACAAGCCTACTCAAACAATTATTTAATGCATCAAAAATTCAAATAAAATTTTTTGTGTATTTTATGATTTTTACTGTTTTTAGTTAATTTTTGGTATTTTTCTAATGTTTATTTAATTTTCTACAAATAAAACAATGCAAGAAATCAGCAACAATGTCCAGCCGAGATTGAGAGACTTAGATAAAATATCTAAAAATCCCTAAAAGTTGGAGATAATTTTCCTGTATAGAAGAAGGAACAAGGAAATTTTAGGCACTAAAATTATTGTTTTTGGATTTTTAAATTAATTATTAGAATTTTTATGAGGTTTTTAGTATTTTGTAATTTTTATGAGTTTTATGTAATGAAAAATGACCAAATATTGTCAGATAATCAAACAAGATAAATTACATAGTAGCTAATTTTTTTGTAATTTTTAGATGAGTTTTAATATTTTTTATGATTTTTCAAGTCAGACAGTAAAGAAAAAGGCTGTTTTTGAATTTTTAAAAATAGCAAATAAAAGCAAAAATGTCTCAAAAAATTCTAGAAAATTTTCAACATGGCAGGAGCCATGTGTCCAATTTTCATTGAATTTGGAGTGAGTTTGATATTTTATTCAAAATCAAAACCTAGGTAAAGTGCACAGGGACCTGTACGTAAATACCAGAAGTTCCAGGGGGTCCGGTGCAAAAATCCCAAGAAGTCACGCGCGAGGCGCGTGTCTGTGACATACAGGGACCTAATTACTATAAAAGTAAAGTTCTCGGACTAATTGGTAACAGGTACCAAAAGTTTGAGGGCTTTACTGTAAAATACCCAAAAATTTACGCACATGCACAAATAAACCACACACAGGGGTATATATGTAATTAACTAAAAAGTTTCATTCATTCAATAACAACCCAAAACTACAAGGAAAAGCATGCAAATAACCCAACAAAACACGTGTCGATGCACGTGATACACTACAGGCAGGGGCATACATGTAAATATAGGAAATGACAGGGTCCAAAGTGCAAATTACCAAACTAAAATAAAATCCTAAAAATAGTTACAGGACTAAAGGTAAACTACGCTAAAGCTAAGGGCCTAAGGGAATATTTACCCTTGATTAAGTAGGTCGTCAGATGGGCGCCACATGTGCTGATCGACGGCTAGGAAGAGGTGGCATCCAATGCTGAGTCTTCGGTGTTGATCGAACGGCCAATGCGTCTCCATGTGGAAGATCGAACGGGCGTGAGGATCTGTGGCTAAACCTCGGCGAACGAACGGTCCGGATCACTCCTCCAAAGATCTGACGCTACTGGTGGCTCCTCAGATGAACGGCTGGGATGTAAACTGGAGCTGGAGGTGCATCGGACGGTAGCTGGAGGTCGAGGAAGAACTGATGGCCTGCGACCTTCGCCGGCCCGCTGCCGCACTCCCGTCCTCCTCGCGGGACTCTGATGATCGGAGAAGAAGCCCTGTGGGCTCCCGCGTCGAATGGCGGCCTCCGATGACTCGACGGAGCTCCGAGGAGCTCATGCGAGCCCGGCGGAGACCAAGCTACTTCTTCAAATGGTCCAAGCCCTCAGATGGGCTCAGATGTACCTGCAAAGCACACGAGCAGACTCACGGGTCGAGGGCAAGTTGCCTCGACCCTGTGAATGTGGGTGAAGGTGATAGGTGCGGCGGGGCGGTCGAGCTTCGGCGAGGTGTGGACGGTGGAGCTCGAAACCCCAGCTCCTGTGCGAGCTGGGTTGAATGGAAGGGCGGAGAACGTGCGCGAAGGAGAGGTGATCATGATGGAAGGGTCCGATGATCGAGGCGAAGGCGGATGTGGCTGGAATCGAAGATGGACGACGACAGCGAGATTTGGGCGAAACTAGAAATTAAAGAACAGGAAAGGAAACTAGGGCTACCTGGGTGGAGGAATCGACTGGGCGTGAGCTGGGCTAGCTCTGGGTCGTTGCCTCGCGGGATGTCGTGGCCCAAGGCTCGAGCTCCTGCTTCGGGCGGAGCACGGCGGTGCTAGCTCGCCGGATCAGAGGTCTGGTCACCTTCACCTCTCTTCGACACCACCAACGGAGAGCTGTCACCTAAGGGAAGGCAGTGGAGGTCACGGGAATGAAAGGTGGGGTGCCAAAGATGGGAAGATGGGAGGCGGAGCTCGGCTTTTATGCGGTGGAAGGTCCGGGAAGAAAGGGATTTGTCCGGCTCTGTGGAGCACGGATCCTTAAGCTGAAGATCGGGCGAGGTTCCCGGATTATAGGAGAGTGATTAGGACCCTGGGTTTGGCGGAATAATGATCGGATCTGGAGGGGATAATTGGGAGACGATGGGTACGCGAAACGGATCCGTGGGAAGTGGTCCATAGGGGGAGTTGACCGGGCGGTCAACATCCCCGTGGACCAATGAGAAGCAGCCATCTGGAAATGATTTGAAAAATCAATTAAAAATAGTAAATGGCCGATTTAATAAAAACTTAAAACATGAAATATTTTTGTTTTAATTTTTTCTATTTTTTTGGTGATTTTTAATTAATTTTTCAAAATAAAAATTAGGTATTTACACTATAGAGCTATATATAGGTATATATACAATATAGGATTTTTATTTTTGATTTTTAATTAGTTATTTTTATGCATTTTATTCCCATTTTATATTTTATTTATTTATAGCATAAAATAAGGAATAAAAAGGTATTTTTATTTTATTTTTATTATTTATATACAATGGTTAAATAAATAGATATGTACATATATATACATGGTATATTTACAATGTGATTTTTAGTTTTTAATTTTGTTCTTTTTTATTTTGTTTTTTTTGTTGTTTTTATTTTATTTA
Organism: Ottelia alismoides; assembly: GCA_037367405.1. Taxonomy (NCBI): domain Eukaryota; kingdom Viridiplantae; phylum Streptophyta; class Magnoliopsida; order Alismatales; family Hydrocharitaceae; genus Ottelia; species Ottelia alismoides. The sequence goes on from JAZKJV010010337.1 coordinate 391,504, forward strand.
TTTACAACATAAAAGATAGAAAATATAAAAATTTTAATAGAAATTATTTTATTTATTTATAAGGTGAAATAAATATAAGCGAGTGGACTATATACATGATGAATATACACAATTGGATGTTTTTGTTTTCTTTTTAATTTATCTATCTTTGTTTTGATTTTTATATTTACAAATATATACAAATATTTACAAGCCACTTTTATTCTATTTTTAGAGGAAAATATATTTATTTTATTTACAGGTATATTTACACACATGAGCCCCTATCTCCCTCTACTTTGGCTTTTATGCGGTCAGGCCCATGCTGAGCCCTCCCTTGGGTTAGGTTGCTCAATATTTATTCTAAATATTTCCCTATTTTTCTTTTTAATCTTTATTCTTTTATTTTTGCACAAAAACATGCTAATTATTACTTTTTACACAGTGCATGCTTTTGGTAATTATTGGTATTTACACATATCTACATGCATTTGCAAAGGTTTTTGTAGCTAAAATATAAGAATAAAGAGTGATGAATGAGTATCCATCACCCCCCTATATTTAACTTTGCTAGTCCCTTAGCAAACACTTATTTGAAAAAGAAGTGAAAAAGAAGAAAGAAAAAGAAAAAGAGGAGAATGCACATGGTTCAAGGTTGAATATTAAACTTGCCTTCATTAAATTGAATTATGGAGCTCAATCAGATCTTTGGATTATTAATGTGTCGGAACCTTATTTGGACTTAAGCTTAAAACTCAACAGCCTCTAAGTTACACTAATCTATCACCAGGACTCCTCAATAATCCAGATCAGAACAAGTCATCAAACACAAACCCTGAAGACCATGAATCTTTCCTTGTCCTGTGAATGTGAAGTATAAGCTCTCCACCTCAGAAATGGCAACTTGACAACCCTCCCCAACAAGGTAACTCTATGACCTCAATCTGTCCACTCTTTCCTCGAGGAGCGGGGTATTCCCTTCTAAGTTCAAGTTCAACCGGCTCAAGAAGAGAAGGAATAAGACAATGGACCATGGCCAGTGTAGCCATGTATCCTTGGGAGCTTGACCAGTGTAGCCATGTCTCCCTGTTGCAAGCTACATAAGGTGGAACATGAATCTCAAGCTTTGCTTATTGCACTCTATATACATACTCCGGTGGGATTATCATTTTCTCTCAGACCCACCACTTTTTTTGGAGTTATTTTCTTTTTGCATTTTTTTTTCAAGTGCATCTATACAACATATACATGTGCAGCATATATACAAGGAGTTTTTCCTCTTGAGCCAGTAGACTATCCCTCTTTTGAAGCTTTATTGCAACCCACAACTCCTGTCGTTAGACCTCATGGCAACCAGACCAAGTTGAGACGCACTTCCTTCACTAAAAGAAGAACAGAGGTTCCGCCTAGAAGTACTACCCTCATATGCTACCCCAAGTCAAGGAAGACTGCCTCCTCACCACCTCATCCGTAGAGAGCTCGGTGCAAAGTGCTGGTGTCCAAGTAAAGCCATTGTCCCTATGAGTCATGTGTTGTTGTTAAGTGCTCTACTTAGGCTCATTGAGATGACATGTGATCATAGCCTAGTGGACTTAAAGAATTAAGTCACTATGGACCTGAAAAGCCTTAAACCTAAGCCTATAAGATTCCTCTTATAAATTAGGTGGATTAAGATCTTAATCAAGCTCCATTTCCCAATTTGATTCCAGGCTAGTTTAAATGTCAACTATAATCCAGAAAAACTATATACACATGTACAAAAGATGTTATTTACACAAATTGTTACAAACATGCAAAATTTTTTAAAAATGGTTTGAAATCATGAATGGATGAATGCATGAAGTGCAAGTTTTGCAAAAGTATTTACACACATTTACACAAGATTTTTGCAAACTTTTGATTTTCAAAACATTTTGGAAAAATTTTGTACTATATACATAATTTTGATAAAAAAAAATATTTACACAAGCTTTACACAAAAGATTTTTGAAATCTTTTTTACAAAAATAATTTGTACACTAGCTATGTATGTGCAAAAAAAAGAATGATTATGTACATGAAAAATTTTTTAATTTTTGTGATTTTTAGGGTTTTTAGCCATTTTTATTTATTAACATACTCACACAAAGTACGAGTTATGGCTAAAGTATATATGAAATATATACACACCCCCCTATACTTAGCTCGAACGATGTCCTCAGAGTCAAGAAAGATGAAGAAGACATAACTCGTGCTATGTATAGGGAAGTGAAAAGGAAGGCTATATACAAAGACGAATGAATCGAACATCAAGAGACTCTCGGCTTTCCCCCTATACTTAGGATCAAGTAATCCTAAGTATAGCAGGCTGTACACAAAAGGAAAACCGAGTGGAGAATGTACAGGGTCTACCCCCCCCCCCATACTTAGGGTAAAATATCCCTAAGTATAGGCAGCAAAACAGGGGTAGAAAGAAACAAAAGGAAACTCAAAGGTCCTACATCCCCCTATACTTAGGGTAGAGTACACCCTAAGTATAGCATAGTCAAAAGATGAAGAAAGGGATGTGAGACTAAAGAATGTGATGATATGGACATCTGGATCTATACAGGTCGGAAGAACGGTGAAAATCAGGCGTGAGATGCAATAGATGTGAGTCAAAAGACCACATCTCACGCAAAATGAATAGGGGCAACATCAACGACCCGCGGCTCATGATCTAGAAATGGCTTGAGCCGCTGGCCGTTCGCTCGAAAGGTACTCTCAGAAGACAATTCGGATATATCAATGCTACCGTTGTCGTGTACCTTTCTCACCAAGTAGGGTCCCTTCCACTTGCTCTGTAGCTTCCCTGGAAATAGGCGAAGCCTCGCATCAAACAGCTATACTCTCTGTCCAGGCTCAAAATGCTTGTGGCTGATGTGAGAATCATGCCACTCCTTCACTCTCTCCTTATATTGTAGGCTGTTTGAGAAGGCGGTATCTCTAAGCTCCTCCAAGGCTGCTACCTCTGCCCTCCTCTGGTCTCCTACACCATCTGGATCCATAAGTATCTCAGTGACTGCCCAAAGTGACCTGTGTCTCAGCTAAACAGGCAAATGGCACGGCTTGCCATATACGAGGCGAAAGGGAGATGTGCCCAATGGTGTCTTGAAAGACGTCCTATATGCCCACAAGACCAAGTCCAAAAGCTGTGACCAATTCTTTCGGTCAGGGCGGACGACTTTCTGCAATATAGTCTTGATCTCCCTGTTCGACACTTCGGATTTAGACCATTCGTCTGTGGATGGTAAGGTGTAGCAACATGATGGTCTATGCCGAACTCGCTAGCAAGGGCCTTCACCTGGTCGTTGATGAAATGAGATCCCCCATCTGAAATCAAAACTCGAGGTACCCCGAACTGCGTGATGATGTGCTTCCTCAAAAATCTGCAAACTGTCCTCGCATCAGCGGCTCGGGCGGGGATAGACTCAACCCAACGACTAACATAATCTACGGCCAACAGAATGTACTCAAATCCCTGACTCTTAGGGAATGGACCCATGAAATCGATGCCCCATGCGTCAAAAACCTCACAGAAGTGAATGGGCTGCATCGGCATCATATCACGCTGTGCACAAGTGCCCATCCTCTGACAGTCAGTACACCTCTTCACGAACTCATCAGAGTCCTTGAAGAGGGTAGGCCACCACAAGCCGGATTGGAGCACTTTCTGTGTCGTTCTCCTCCCAGAATGGTGTCCTCCTATCTCAAGCTTGTGGTAGTATGTGAGGACACTATGGTGCTCCTCCTGAGGAATGCACCTATGCCAGACGCTATCCCCTCCTTCGTGGTAAAGGATGGGATCCTCCCAGTGGTAGGACTTGGCCTTCGCAAGGAAGGTCTCAAGCCTCTGCCTGGTCCAATCTTGTGGGACTTTCCCAGCAACTAGAAAGTTCACAATATCGGCATACCACGGGAGTGAGGCGATAGCAAGGATCGCCTCATCTGGGAAGGTCTCACAAATGGGATCAATATGCTCAGACTCCTCAGGCTGCTCTAAACGAGAGAGATGATCCGCCACCACATTCTTGACTCCAGGCTTATCCTTGATCTCACTGTCGAACTCTTGGAGTAGAAGGATCCATCTAGTGAGTCTGGCCTTGGCATCCTTCTTTGCCATGAGGTATCGGATGGCGGTGTGATCAGTATACAGGGTCACTCTAGATCCAATGATGTAAGATCTGAACTTATCTAGGGCGAACACTACGGCTAGCATCTCCTTCTCTGTGACTGTATAATTCCGCTGCGCGGAATCCAATGTGCGGCTAGTGTAGTGGATAGCAAAGGGGACTCCATCCCTCCTCTGTCCCAGCACGGCCCCCACGGCAAAATCGGAGGCATCCGTCTTGATCTCAAATGGGAGAGACCAATCAGGTGGCTGGAGAACAAGAGCCTCAATAACACATTGCTTGAGAGTCTCAAAGGACGAAAGACACTTTTCATCGACAAGGAACTCGGTGTCTTTCGTCAGTAGGTCAGTCAACGGTCGGGCAATCCTGCTGAAATCATGAAGAATCGTCGGTAGAAGACGACGTGCCCCAAAAATGACCGTAACTACCTCTGATTGGACGGCGATGCGAGTTTTCGAATGACATCAACCTTGGCCGGATCAACCTCCATGCCCCTATTGGAGATGATGTGGCCAAGCACCGTCCCTTGAGTCACCATGAAGTGACTCTTCTCCCAAGATAGCACCAAGTGAACCTCTATACATCGCTGGAGTACTCGGTCTAGGCAGTCAAGACAGGAGTCGAATCCGTCGCCGTAAACCGAGAAATCATCCATGAAGAACTCCAAACACTCCCCTACCATGTCCGAAAAGATCGACAACATGCATCTCTGAAAAGTCGCAGGTGCATTGCATAGCCCAAATTGCATGCGTCGGAAGGCGTATGTGCTGAAGGGACAGGTAAAGGTGGTCTTCTCCTGGTCCTCAAGAGCGATGGCCACCTGGTTGTAGCCCGAGTACCCATCCAGAAAACAATAATGGCTCTTCCATGCCAGTCTCTCAATGATCTGGTCAATAAAAGGCAGGGAGAAATGATCCTTCTTGGTGGCCTGGTTGAGTCTCCTGTAGTCAACGCAGACCCGCCAAGAAGTGGGTACTTGTGTAGCAATCTCCTCTCCCGACTCACTGATCACAGTCGTGATGCCCGTCTTCTTGGGCACCACATGCAAGGGGCTGACCCACTTGGAGTCGGAGATGGGATAGATAAAATCGGCGCTCCACCATTTCGATATTTCCTTCATGACAACCTCTCTCATATTGGGGTTCAGCCGGCGCTGGAACTTACGCGACGGCTTTGCCTCATCCTCGAGATAGATATGGTGGGAGCACAAGGCCGGACTAATCCCCTGGAGATCTGCTACGCTCCAGCCGATTGCTTTTCGGTTCTTTTCAAGAACCCCCATCAAACAGGATTCTTGCTCTCCAGTCAGATCGGCGGAGATGATGACTGGGTACATCTCAGGCTCACCCGCAAGGAATCGATACTTCAGCGAAGTAGGTAGCGGCTTCATCTCTGGACAGTTGGGTGCTGGCAAATCTGGCTTCGAAAGAAGCCGCGTGCATGCTGCCAAATCTGCCTGGGAGAATGAGAACGTACTCTCGCAAACTGGATGTGAAGAAGGTTGCTCAACTGAACTGTCTTTGATCTGCTCGGCATCTGACTCCTCCTCAACTGTAGGCTCAGTGGAACTCAGGTCTGGCATATAATCCTCGCAATTTGCCCAACCAGACTCTGAATCCGAGGGATCTGCATCAAACAAGGTGGCATCAGTACCACCATCATCACAAAAATCCGGGTCGCGGTCAAGAACCTGCTCTGCTGCCACTGAAGTATCCTGAACCAGGAATGTGCTCTCCAAGCTTTCCTCTGTTGTCATCTCTGCATCAGCGGTGTCTGAAAATGAGAGGATGGCTTGTGCTGCTGGGTCTGTCCATACTGCCTCATTGTCTGTGATCACAAAATCACAGTCCTGGTGGATGTCTAGCCCGGCATCTGTCAGCTGCTCTGTGTCTGAAGTCGTCTCTGAGCATGATCTCTCTCTGGCTCGGTTGTCCTCGACCGTCTCTATTTGTACACTTTCGCCCTCGACGCGAAAGTATACTTTCCCGCTATCATGGTCAGTCACCGCCTTGGTTGTGGCAAAGAACGGACGACCGAGAATGATGGGGGTATCGGTCACTGAATCAGGGATCTCCATGTCCAACACTACGAAGTCCACGGGGAATTGCAGGCCCTGAATAGTGACGACAACATCTCGTAATAACCCCTTTGGCCTCTTGATAGATCGATCAGCAAACTGAAGGACTGTCATGCTCTGTCTAAGAGTGCCCAACTCGAAGCGGTCGAGAAGGGCTGCCGGAAGGAGGTTGATAGACGATCCGCTATCTAATAGAGTCTGGTCGAACCTCTGCTCTCTAATGTGACATCTGACATAAGGGGCTCCTGAATCTGGCCTCTTGGCCGGCAGACAGTTCTAAATCGCGAAGCACGTGGCTTTCGTCAGCACATGGATCTCTGAATGGTGGTTCCTCCTCTTCCTCCTGACTGTGGTCCTGTCTCTCAATGAACGTTGAAGAAGGGGGATGTGCTGCAAAGCCTCCTGAAGAGTCAGCTGTATGTGAAATCGGTCTATCATCTGCTGGCTGAACTCTTCCTGATCTCTCTTTTTTGGATTTTCTTTTTTCTTCCCCTTCCCCATCTGAAGGGCTTTAGGGAAGGGGATCACTGGGTCCTTCTCAGATGAAGGACTAGGAAAAGATCTAGACGGCTCGACGGCCGGATCCGCACATACATCACGCACCACAGTGGGACCAGAAAAAACCAAACCTTTTCCTTTATTCACAACATGGTTCCGAGATACATCAGAAGTGGGAAAAACAACAGATCTCTCTACAAAAGTGTGGGTGGCCTCAGCACCACCACCGACTGGATCAACTGGAACTGGAAAACTCGCGGCCTCAGTACCGCGCTCTGGCTCGGCATAGTGGGTGGCCTCAGTACCACCTCCTCGAACTGGTAAAATGGCGGCCTCAGCACCGCCTGTGGAGTCAGCATCCTTGGTGGCATCAGTACCACCGTCATCATCTCTAGCGGCCTCAGTACCGCTCTCCTCCTCCTCATCTGGCGCTCTGGGTGTGTCCTCGTGGTGTCGCTCAGACGAGGCGCCGCCTGCTGGCATCCTACCGCTCCTAAGTGTGACAAAATCAGCATCAAAAATGTCTGCAGACATATCATCAAATGGATCACTAGGAGTGGCATACTCAGTGTAAGATACCTGCTCAGATTTCCTCTTTAGGCTGTTGGGGTTCGGCTCGATCTGGGCAGGGATGGCGGCCTTCCCTCTCACAATGTCCCGCATCTCCTGGCGGAACTCGTCCATCTCCCGTCTGAAGGTAGCCTGCTGATCCGTGAGGAGGCGGGCTATATCGTCCAAGGTGGGGCTCTCGTAAGATGGGCCATGAGAGCCCGACGGGTAGCCTCTCTGGTAATGAGGCTGCTAGAACTGGTGCTGCTGCTGTTGAGAGGGGTATGGGTGTGGTGGATGCTGCTGCTGGTGAGGCTGCTCATGCCTCCAAGACTATCCCTGCTAATAGGGACGAGGACCATAGGACGATTGCTGCTGCTGTGGTGGGTACACTGGGGGCTGCTGCTGCGGATGGTGCTCTCTCTGATGGTCGTACTGGCCTCCCTGTCCTGACGGCTGCTGCTGGGGCTGGGTACCTTCGGTCCCCCACCGGAATCCGGGATGGTCTCGTCGAATACCAGGCTGAGGGCGGTCATACAAATCCCGTTGACATCCATCAACGGCTCTGCATCGTACTAGGTTGGCGGGAGTACTGCCAGAGGCTGATCAGACTGGTATAACACCATCTGCAAGTCAAGAGACGGTGGTGACTGGTAAGTGGACTGTGGCTGCTGGTACGGCTCCGCTTGTACAAGGTGAACCTGTCTAGGCTGCTGGTGTGAGCTGGAGCGATGGGACAAGCTGATGCTGCTGCCGTGATCGCCTCGCGACTGAAGACGGGGCTGGGAAGCCGTCTGTGCCTCCTGGAGACACATGAGCTGGGTCTTCATGTCGCTCAGAGTGTGTGCCATCTGCTCCATCTGAGTGATGCCCTGGCACTGCTTCTTCTCTATCAGCTCCATCCGATCCAACTTCTCGCTAATGATGCCCATGTCCGCAGTTGAAGACTCTGCATGTGCTGCTGCTACTGCGGACGAACTGGAAGGACCGACGTCGACCCGTGCTATCCTCTGGTACTGCACGGGTCCTGGCTGCTGGGGTCTGCCCTGAGTGTACAACCGGGTCTGGGACATCACCATGTAATTCTCGGCCATCTCCTCGTAGATGGCCCAGACCTGGTCGTGATCCTTGGCGAAGTAAGACCCGCCACAAGAAGCGTTCACCAAGCCCTGGAGCTCTGGTGTCAGCCCGCTGAAAAAGCTCTGCACAAGGTTGGGCTTGGAAATGTCGTGGTGCGGGCATCGATTAGTCAGCTCTCGGAACCTCTCCCATGCCTCATGGAACTGCTCGTTGGGGAGCATGGAGAAGTTGCTGATAAGGGCTCTCGCTGCATTGGTCCGCCCGAGTGGATAGTACTTGTGTAAGTACTCGGTGCGGAGCTGCTCCCAAGTGTAAACAAACTTCCCCAGATGCTTCAGCCAGGTGGCTGCTCTATCTGCCAAAGAGAAGGGGAAGGCGATCATCCTGATGGTATCCTGGTCCACCTAACGGTCGTGGACAGTACTGCAAATCATAAGGAACTCCTGGAGGTGGAGATAAGGCTCCTCGGTGGCAAGCCCGTGGAAACATGGAAGAAGCTGCAAGGTGTTAGGGGGAACTTGAAGTCCCCCATGATCGCTGGTAGCACGACCCAGTGATGCATCAGTGTCGATCCGGGGTTGTGCAACTCCCGCATCGGTCTCGGTGGTCCTCCTGCCGCGGCTTCGGCGGCTGCTGCTGCGGCGGCGGCTGCTACGGCTGCTGCATCTGCATCATCCGGGATCCTCGGCCCGTCTCTCCGCTGCTCACTCTCTGCTCTCATCTCCTCCATCTCTCTCCTCATATCCAGTATGAATGCTCCCTGATCCCTCAACTGCTGCTGAACTGTCTCGAGGGAGGCGATCAGGGTGGAGTTGATCGCACCCTGGTCCAACACAAAGTGCTCAGGCTGTGGACCTCGACTGCGATCGTTAGAACTACCGGCCATGGTGTCTGCAAAATCAAATGATCCGAACTCAGGTGCCGATAAATCTGCTAATCTCTCCTCTGGCACTGGTCTCTCGGAACCGAAAGAAAGAGGGTCGAGGGGGAACAGGGCGGAATCATACTCTGGCTCGGAGAGCGGGTCTCGGCTCTCACGAGCCAACCTAGATGAACGGGTAGACGCGCCCAAAAGCGGTGCAGTCAGAGGCTGCCTAAGAGATCATCTACCCATCATCGTGATGTAGCGAGTAAGGCGGATGGGATCTGGAGAAATTATGATCAGAAAACAAACCCCTATGTTCACCAACGCAACGCGAGCTGAAGACCGTAAAGGCTCGGTCAAATTATCTTATCAAGTTTTATTTTGGTGAACAATCAATCTATCAGAGCGATTACGTGACCTGCTGGAATACACGATACTACCCCAACCGACTGTCCCGCATGAAAGAGTCGGTAATCAGTCGGGAATAGCACCGGAGGGCTCTACCTTGTGTACGGGTCACTCTCTCGCACAAGCAAACCAACCAATGAGGGGGTTGCTCTCCCCAAGACAAATTTTTAGATCAGGTGTCTTTTAGGGTCAATAGCTTAAGCAGTCCCAATTTTATTATTTTTCTTTTTAATCTTTTTCAATAAAAACAAAAGGCCTAACGAATTTTTTGGTTCTCCTGATTATTAAGTCAAAAACAAGGGGAGAAGACGAAAAAGTCGATGCGCGATGAAATCAATGATGCATGCAAAGATAGAAATGCGTACCTGTCTCCAGCACTCTACATGCAAAGTGATCCACGCAGAATTGAAAGACAAGAAAGAAACTACCTATATGGTGCAGCGGAAAAACCGAGTCCTAAACAGGCAATTTCTACTCGACAGAATCGTCTAACTAGTCACAGGTCCTTCAAGCCAAAGGGTCCGATCTCGGTCTACCCCTCCTCCTCCCGACACATCGGGTTCAGGAGCAGCGCTTGGCAGGGCAGCCTTGGGCACGTAGGCTACGAAGGGAGTGAGTCAGTTATTTTTATTAATGATTTATTAGTAGATCCAATTAACGCTCTATAGGAACAGGCAATCAATTAAGTGTGTGGATCCTACTAATTACGGCACAGTCAAGCAGAAAATCCTAAATCTAGGGGCTCGAGAAAAACCGCGTAAAACTGTAAAAGGCAGCGAATAAAAACAAAACTGGGAAAAGCCGCGAAAAATCCTAAGGGTCCCCCGAGCACACCGGTGCTCGGTGAAACATACCCGCTAAACAAGTCCAAGTCCACAGTCTGTCCCTGTATTATTACAATAATCAAATGAAATAAAATAAAATCTAACTACTCTACTCTAATCCTCTCCCACTCAGCTCTCTCTCATGCTCTCCTACGGCTCCATGCAGAAAGGAGCCGCCTCCAAGTCCCGCGATTGCGCCGGCTCCTCGAAAGTTGCCGCCTCGGTCCTCGGGCCCTCGCAAGAAAGAAGACAAGTGTCAAACCAAGAATAATGATCAAATATGAACAAGGAATAAAACAGGGGTATATGTGCAAAAATAACTAAGGAAATAAACAAACAAAATCAGTCAAAAACAAAAAGAAAATAAAATAAAATAAAAGAAAATAAAACAAGAATAAATGAAAAACAAAAAGCCGCGAAAAGCTGCGGACTCAGAAAGAGCCGCGGAAAGCCGCGAAAAAGAAAATGAAAATAAAAAGAAAACTACTAAGCCATGCTCCCTGGCAACGGCGCCATTCTGATGAGCCAAAATTCAATCAATCCGGATCAGGTCAAAATATCACTCGGGTCGTTGCGACCCGGATCGATGAGAATCTCAGCTCAATCAAGAAAAAGTAAAGCAGACCACCAAAATCGAATAAAAACCAAATAAAAATGATAGCGGTCCTGGCTATTAGATTAGCCTGGTATAGCGCCCAGGGTCGGACTCAGGGAGCACGTAATGGCCTTGCGGCCTACAAAGTAGTCTAAAAAAGAATAAAATAAAATCAAAATGTTTTTGGTGGATTTTAAATTTTTATAAATTTTTTTGGATTTTTATTTAATTAAGAAAATAAAGAAAACAAGGAAACAAGCCTACTCAAACAATTATTTAATGCATCAAAAATCAATCAAAAATTCAAATAAAAATGTTTTTGTGTATTATATGATTTTTACTGTTTTTAGTTAATTTTTGGTATTTTTCTGATTTTTATTTAATTTTCTAAAAATAAAACTATGCAAGAAATTAGCAACAATGTCCAGCCGAGCTTGAGGGACTTAGATAAAATATCTAAAAATCCCTAAAAAGCTTGAAGGTAATTTTCCTGTATAGAAGAAGGAATAAGGAAAATTTAGGCACTGAAATTATTGTTTTTGGATTTTTAAATTAATTATTAGAATTTTTATGAGGTTTTCAGTTTTTTGTAATTTTTATGAGTTTTATATAATGAAAAACGACCAAAATTGGTCAGAAAATCAAACAATATAAAATATACAGTAGCTAATTTTTTGTAATTTTTAGATGAGTTTTAATATTTTTTGTGATTTTTCAAGTCATACAGTAAAGAAAAAGGTTGTTTTTGAATTTTTAAAAATAGCAAATAAAATCTAAAATGTCTCCAAAAATTCTAGAAAATTTTACAACATGGCAGGAGCCATATATCCAATTTTCATTGAATTTGGAGTGAGTTCGATATTTTATTCAAAATCAAAACCTAGGTACTGTCCATAGGGACCTATACGTAAATACCAGAAGTTCCAGGGTGTCCGGTGCAAAAATCCCAAGAAGTCACGTGCGAGGCGCGTGTCTGGGGCCCACAAGGACCTAATTGCAATAAAAGTAAAGTTCTCGGACTAATTGGTAACAGGTACCAAAAGTCTAAGGGCTTTACTATAAAATACCCAAAAATTTGCGCACATGCACAAATAAACCACGCACAGAGGTATATATGAAATTAACTAAAAAGTTTCAGTCATTCAATAACAACCCAGAACTACAAGGACAAGCATGCAAATAACCCAACAAAACACGTGTCGATGCACGTGATACACTACAGGAAGGGGCATACATGCAAATATAGGAAATGACAGGGTCCAAAGTGCAAATTACCAAACTAAAATAAAATCCTAAAAATAGTTACAGGACTAAAGGTAAACTACGCTAAAGCTAAGGGCCTAAGGGAATATTTACCCTTTATTAAGTAGGCCGTCAGATGGGCGCCACGTGTGCTGATCGACGGCTGGGAAGAGGTGGCGCCCAACGTTGAGTCTTCGGTGCTGATCGAACGGCCAATGCGTCGCCACGTGGAAGATCGAACGGGCGTGAGGATCTGTGGCTAAACCTCGGCGAACGAACGGTCCGGATCACTCCTCCAGAGATCTGACGCTGCTGGTGGCTCCTCAGATGAACGGCTGGGATGCAAACTGGAGCTGGAGGTGCATCGGACGGTAGCTAGAGGTCGAGGAAGAACTGATGGCCGGCGACCTTCACCGGCCCGTGATGAATCCACATTTCATCATCTTTATTCTATCATTTTGGCACCAAAAACCCTAGCAAATGCCTGAAAATACCCTTAAATAGAGCATCTTAGCATTCATGCATGTGCATCCAAACAGTGTATAAATTACTGTAATTAAGGCCAAAATTATAGAATAAATAAAGAAAAGAAAAAGAATAAAATATTGTAAATATTTTATGACCCAAAACCCCCGAGACCTAGGCATCTTGATGAATAGGTCGACAAGGAATAAAGTAGGGGGAGATAAGGTCAGAAACACAGATAAAATACCTATACATTCCTTTCATTCTTTATTCATTTTAGGACCTATTTTTGGTTCCACTTTTTATACATCAAATAAAGAAACTTTGTACATGAAAGTTGTAGATAATTTTATAAAGAAAAATACAAAATTAATTTCACAGAAAAAGAATGTACAGATGAAAAGTTATGGTCTGAATAAGAATCCAAAATCCCAACTTCCCAGACCCATATCTCACAACTGACAACTCCAAATGCAGTGTACTCACCTTTAATTGTATATAGAAGAAAATAAGCTATTAATTGGCGATGGTTTCGCATTTGGCGGAGCTACGGTTTTAAAGTTGAGTTTTGGACCCCTATTGTATATTTGTACTGAATAAAATATTCAATTTATTCTTTATTCATTATTTATTCATTTTTATATTTTTATAATTTTGTAAATATTACTTATAATACCTATATGCATTAACATTAAAATAAAATGCAAAGAAAAATAAAAATAAACATACTTGTATAAAGACTACATAGGTATTATACCTACACTTATACCTATATAAAATACACTTGTATTTTATTAAATATACAAAACATATCAGAAAAATAAAATAAAAATATATTTATGTATATAAAAGTATGTTATAATTTTATAAAATACTAAATAAAAATAATAAAAATAAAATACCTAAATAAAAATAAAATATTAAAATACATAGGTATTATACCTATAAAGGGTTAAAAAGGTAACTTGTGAAAATATAAGTCATAAAAATAAATAAAAATCAAAATAAAATACTACATAAAATTCTAAACATTTTTTATTTTATAACTTTTATCTAATTCGGCCATTTAGTATTTTAAATAGAATTATTAAAATATTTTTCCAGGGTTTGTCCTGGTTGGTCCACGTGGACCAACCGGGAGGTCAGGACTGTTGACCAAGGTCAACAGTCTGACCTACCCCCTGCGGCTTGTCAGACCATGTTTGACCCCCCTTCTTCATCCTTTTTTCGAGGTAAACCCTTTCACTAAAATGCGATGGAACCTTCACGACTTTCGCAGCTCGTGCATCAAGGATTCACGCCCAAGCGTCACCTTGGGTCGTGGATCACTGCAGCTCCCACTATGCCTCGTTCTTTCCACCATGTCCGTCAACCCCTTAAAAACCTAAGTCGGATTTCATTTGAAATTTGAACCGCATTGCACCAAGTTTTTTTGTCCACCTAAGGGTCGAGAGAGACGCTGTGGGTGACAGCATCAGCTCTCCATCGTCCTAGCGGAGGAAGAATCGCATATCAGGCGTGTTCCAGCACCTCCGGCGACCGCCGTTGAGGTACCTATCCCTCGCCCTTTCTGGGCTCGAGGTCGTGCTTTATTCCTTAGTTTTTCGCCGTAGTTTTACCCCTTGCATTCCCAGCTCCATTATCCCCCGATTATCTACTTCATTAGTGCATCGATTCGCTAAGTCGATCGCTCGCAGGAGACACCTCCGGCCACCGTCACCCCCATTCATCTATCGCGCACCCCCACGCCTCCGCGAGGCCCAGGCAATTTGCCCTGGGCCTTTTCACCCCTTTTTGCAGGTCGCTGGAGGCAGAAGACCCCATCTGGGGGGTCGATTTTGAGGAGCGTGGCACCTGGAGCTCCATCGCCTCCCCGACCTCGTCGCGGCGCACCTGGGCTCAGCGACCCATTTTGGCCCCACCGCGAGGTTGGGGAACCTTCCAGGCATCATCAGGAACCTCAAGCGACGAGAACCAACGCCGGAGCAACGCCTGCGAACCGATCGAAGTTCGTGAAGGAAGGAGTTCTTCCCTGTTTTAGCAGGGGAGGTTCCAGCCGTCCTATCCGAGGGGCGCTCCAGATCTTGCTGCGGCCGTTGGATCTCCATCAGCCTCGACCGTCCGATCACGTGAGATCTTCTAATCCGGGCCGTCAAGACGAAGCGGTATCGCGAGCTGTGGGATCGACACGTGGCATAAGTGGTTGGATCCGAACCGTCGACGCCCTCCTTTGACTGGGTATTTTGCAACTTCTACCCGCCACTTTTTGTATTTAATTACGAGCACTCAAGCTTTCATCTGCCGTTTAATTAACTTTGTAATAATTATACTCGACCCCCCGCAGTTTTGCATAATTGCCTTTAAGTCCCTTCCAAGCGCGTGCTAGTCACGTGCGGGGTTGGAAATTTTGCGAGGTCATCCTTGCGGGTTTTGGTTATTGGTGTTTAGTCTAAAAGATATTTTATTCAGTTATAATTTTTGTGGAGATTTGTGTGTTTGCCCCTGGATTTTTGAATAGTTGCATAAACGCCCCTGCCAGGCGCGCGTGCATAGGCGCGTGACATTGGAGATTTTGCTTAGAAGCCCCTGTGGCTTGTGGTTTTGTCATTCACTCAAGGAACTATTTTATTTAGTATAAACTTTCGTGGAAATTTTGCAAGCGTGCCCCCATAGTTTTAGATATTTGCATAAAGGTCCCTGCTAGGCCTTTAATGCTTGGATGCTTGTTGTATTTAATTGAATGATCATTTCGAGCCCAAAATCCCACAAAAATAGTCTTAAGCTCCTGGACATGTGTATGTTAATGCCACATATTTAGTTTTTGATTTTATTTTATTTTCATATTTATTAAAAATCAAAAACAGCCTTTTTGTGCACTGTCTAGCTTAGAAAATACCAAAAAAATATTAAAACACCTCCAACAATTCCAAAAAAATCACCTAGTGTCTATTTTATTCTATTTTAGTGTCAGTCCAAAAATCATTAAAAATCTCAAAAGAAAAACACTAAAAATTTAAAAACACTCAAAAACTTCAAAAAAATATATAAAATAGTAGAAAAATCCAAAAAATACAAACTCAGTTCCTGTTTATCCCTTATATTGTTCTTCTCATTAGAAAAATCGTGTGAAACATTTTGAGTACTGGTTGCTATTTTTAATTCCCATTTTTATTCACAGCCAGCCTTATTTCCACTGTTTTCTCTTATTTCAGTATTTAAAAATACCAAAAACACATTGAAAAATCCCCAAAAATCACAAAAACAGTAAAAAATTATAAAAATACTAAAAACATCTTAGTTCTGAATTTTTGGTTATTTTTGTGCACTTTTATAAATATTTTAGCTTGCCTTTTATTATATTGTCTTTACTTTCCAATATTGAAAAAGAAATAAAAAAATTATAAAATATAAAATATAAAAATCAGAAAATTAAAAATCAAAATACAAAAATTAAAAATTAAATAAAAAAAATTTGAAAAATTAAAAACCCACAAAATTTATTTGCTTGCTTGCTTAGTGTAGACACTTACATCACACACGCACTTTAGCACTTGCTTGAACTACCCTGCTTGCTCCCTGTGTTCGAACTCTCTGCATACTTGCCACTATACACCATTTGTGCAGAGTTAAAAATAAAATTTTAACTCCGCATTAGTTCTAATTCATTGATCTTAGTGTGGGTTAATTGTTGATTAATTTCGGAATTTGTGTGGTCAAACACCGACTGTTGACTCGCCTTGTGAGTCGATATAACCGCATCGAATTTCGTGTTTATCAAATGGCGCCGTTGCCGGGGAGCAACAGCGAATAGTTCACATTTTGATATATTTGTTTGATTGTGTGATTGTTTACCATAGCATCATTCTCCATCTCTTACATTTTGATATATCTCGTTGAGCTATCTGACCACTCTTCTTTGTCTTCTTGCGAGGGACCGCGGAGCGAGGCGGATCGCCTAGGCGACCTGACGCAACCTTGGGACGTGGAGCCGGCTATTCTTTAGCCAAGTCGGCAGGAGAGAGCAAGGAGAGCGAGAGAGAGTGACTAGCTTAGCTTTTCATTTATTTTTGGTGAGAGAGTGATCTATTAATTTGTAATAATACAGGTACACTTGGACTTGGACACTCAGACTTTCGGGCCTAATTTCCGGGTGTTTGTTCACCCGGGGGCTCACCGCGGATTTCATCGAGTTTTTATCGCTGTCATTTTCCGGTTTTGTTTTCATTTTTCACTTTCTTTTATGGATTGAGCTTTTAGTTCTAGGTCCTGCTTGACTCGATTAGAATAGGTCCAAACACCTAATTATCTTTGCATGCTCCTATAGATTCGTATTTGGACTTAGACTAATTAAACAGTTAGCTAGTAGCTTCCAAATCCACGCGCCGCGAGCTCACACCCGAACAAGCGCTTTCTCCTACCCCAAATGTGTTGGGCAGAGGAGGGGTGAGCCTAGACCGGACACTCGGATTAGGAGGTGCTAGTTAGCTCGTGGTTCTTCACGCTAGCAGCTGCCTGTTCTAGGACGATTTCCGCATGCATATCGCCATATAGCTTAGGTTTAAAAATTCTGCTTTGCATCCCGCATGGAGAGAGCTGGGATTCGCTGTAAGTCCTCTTACTTTGCACGCATCATCTAGGCACAAAGGTGAGATTTCCACCTTGGTGTCGACTTGCACGGCTTTTCCGACTCTATTCTCCCTATGTTTTTGGAACAAAGTAGGATAAAGGAAAAATACAAAAACCGTTAGGCGCTTGTTTGAATCTACTCAAAAGAAGCGATAACACCAAAAAAATTAAAAAAGGGATTGCTAAAGAAAACTTGACCAAAATAAAATCGATAATTGGATTCATTGCTTGGGGAGAGTAACACCCTCACTTGTCTTCAGGTTGCATGGGAAGGTCTCCTTCCAAGTGAGGTGAGCGCTTCGTAAGGATTAGAGCCCAAAACCCAACTTGTGGCTGCCTTGTGTATCGCCTGGATTTCCGAAGTATTGGCGCTACTATCGTACGTAGTCGAGTAGGGCTTGGTCGCCATTGGTGACTCACTATTGTGTGAGCGCCGACCTTGTCCGAAGTACCGAGCCTAGGCCACGCCTTCACGGGTGTGTCTGTCTCACCGGCTGCGTCCGAGTAGGATCTTGCACGCTCACGGGTGATTCCGTTGCGAGCGAGGTCCGAAGTATCGGTTTCGCCTATCGGCTTCCTCCCTCTATTTCTTTGGCTGAGTAGGGATCCAGGAAGGGTTACAAGGACCTCAAAAAGCGCAAGTTACAGGTTACACAGGAGGAGGACAAGTACGGGGACACTTTCCTGGCAGTACTCTCGCTCCTATAGGCGTAGCGTTCTAAGGACTCGTGAAAAGATAAATACCTGAAAACAAGCTAAAATTGACAATATAAAAGCCGAACTTTCACGGCTTCACGAGTTGAGTTGGTGAATCCACCCTTGCTTTGCGTTTGATTGCTAGATTTATTTAGGTCAAGATCAAAAACACCGCACAATTGTGCACAATTTTGTTGCATATCATCTTCTTCTTCTCTTGCATTATCCCCACTCTTCTCGAATAATCAAGATGATGGGACGGAGATCTCTTAGGCCGACCTTGTCGGCACCGCTATCTAGCACTCCTCCTTACTCATCTAGGAATGTCTCGGAGAGTCCGCTCTCCGAGCCCGAGTTTACATCCACCCTGTTCCCCCTCGACCTCCCTTCCCATTCTCCTTCTCTCAGTCCAATTGTGTCAGAGTTCAGTGCGTCACAGAGTTCGACTCATTCTACAGCACCTGAAATGGCCTCATTTGCTTTTTCAGAGAATCCAGCAATGGCAGACAGAGGCGAGCACCCATATGACCACGAGCATCCCCCGTTCATTATTGATCAAGTGGCCATCAACAATTCCTTGCTAGCGTCCCTGGAAAATAGGCAGAGACAGATCCGTGACCAGGGAACATTCATGGGTGATCTGATGAGAGAGATAGCACAGCTGAGAGAAAACCGACCTGGGGGCGGTGGCGGTGGAGGAGGAGGAGGACCCGATGCAGGAGGAGGCGATCCAGACGCTGAGCGACCGCCACAGACTATCATGAGGGAACTGCACAACCCAGCTTCGTCCCTCACTCACCGGTGGATCAGACTCCCGCCAATCCACGGAGACTTCGAGCTTCGGCACCACATGATTCAGTTGCTACCCAAGTTCCATGGGTTGCCGACCGAAGAGCCGCACCTCCACCTCCAAGAATTTGAAATGATATGCAGTACTATCCATGATCGGTTGATGACCGAGGACACCATCAAGATGATCGCCTTCCCGTTCTCATTGGTTGATAGAGCCGCATATTGACTCAAGCATTTAGGGCGATTCGTCGATACTTGGGCAGATCTCCGGACCGCATACCTCAAGAAGTATTACCCGCTCGGCCGGACCAACGTAGCTCGAGCCATGATCAGCAACTTTGTCATGATCCCAAACGAACAGTTCCATGAAGCCTGGGATCGATTCAGAGAGCTCATTGACCGGTGTCCGCACCATGATATCTCCAAGCCCAATCTCGTACAGAGTTTCTTCTGTGGGCTGACACCGGAGCTGCAGGGGCTTGTGAACGCCTCTTGCGGTGGGTCCTATTTCTCCAAGGGAGAAGACGACGTCTGCGCCATCTACGAAGGCATGGCAGAGAACTCCACAGTGATGACCCAGGCCAGAGTCTACACTCAGCAGAAACCCCCACAGGGAGCGGGATCATTTCAGAGGATCGCCCGCATCGATGCTGGTCCCAGCACAACATCGGTAGCCGCAGCCCAAGCCGAATCAGCAGCGGCCGACATGGGCATTATTAGCGAAAAGTTGGACCGCATGGAGATCCTCGAGAAGAAGCAAAACCAAGGTCTAGCCCAGATGGACCTTCTCACCAAGACCATGAGTGACCTGAAGACTCAAATTCTATGTATTCAGGAGGCACAAACCCATTCCCAACAACCTCCCAGGTCACATGTTGCTTCCAGCAGCAGCAATCCCAACCAGGCCTCCACCTCATACCGCTAGGTGAACCATATCCAGGCGGAGCCGGTTCCATTGCTGCAGTACCATCCAGAGCAACCGCCGTCTCAGGAGACTCAGATGGTGGTCTATCAGCCGGAGCAGCCACTGGCAGTTCTTCCTCCACCCTCCTTTGAGCAGGAACCATTGATGGAAGTCAATGGGATTTGGTATGACCGATACCCTCAACCAGCAATTCGCAGGGATCACCCCGGATTCCGTTGGGGCAATGGTGGATCCTCATCCCAGCAGCATCCTCCTGCCCAAGGACAGCAGAACAGCCAGCCGACACAACAGCATAACCAACAGCCCCAGTATGCCCATCAGCAACAATATCAGAGTGGTCCTCGTCCCTCCTATCAGGGACAGCAGTGGAGGCAGCGACAGCCGCCTCAGCAGTCTTATCACCAGCCTTCCCCCCAGTATCAGCAGCAACACCAGCAGCAGCAGCCCCATTTCCAGCAGGGACAGACATCCGGTTCTCAGGGTCCAGCCTATGAGAACCCAGCCCTCGATGATCTTGCCTGCTTGCTATCTGAACAGCGAGCATCTTTCAGGCAAGAAATGGATGAATTCCGGCAGGAGATGCGGGATATCATCAAAGGCAAAGCCGCCATACCCGCTCAGATCGAACCTAATCCTAATAACCTAAAAAGAAAATCTGAGCAGGTAGAGTTCACAGAGGATACCTCTCCTAGTGACAATTTGAATGATATGTCTTATTCTTTGAATGATGCTGATTTTGTGACTACTAGGAGAGGTAGGATGCCAGCCGGCGGCGCCTCTTCTGAGCGACGACCAGATGCTGAACCAGGAGCGCCAGAGGAGCAGAGGAGCGGTGCTGATGCCGCTAATGATGATGTTGAAGACGGTGGTGCTGATGCCACCAATGATGGAGCCCAGGACGACGGTACTGATGCCGTTGTGATACCAGATGCAGACGGTGGTGCTAAAGCCACCATTTTGGATGATGAACCAGAGCGCGGTGCTGATGCCGCGAAGACCGGTGCTAGTGGTGGTGCTGAGGCCACCACATCCACTTTTGTTGAGCCATCGGTGATGTTGCCACATTTTGTATCTAAAGACTGTGGGAACAAAAACAAAAACAAAAATAATAAAGGAAAGGTTTCTGTTCAAATTACGGATCCATATGTGGTGAATGATGATTATTGTATGGATTCTCCGTCTTCACAAGCACAGGGACCGAGTCCTAGACCTCCATCTGAGGAGGCACCTACTATCCCCTTCCCTGAGGCCCTCCGCCGAGCGAAGGGGAATAAAAAAGAAAATCCTAAAAAGAATCAGCAGGTAGAGTTTGGCAACGAAATGATTGACAGATTTCACATTCAGCTGACTCTACGAGAAGCATTTGAGCATATCCCCTTCTTCAAGAAGAACTTAAAAGAGACAACTACTGTCCGAAGGAAGAAGAGGCACAGAGATCAAATCCATATGCTCACTCATGACACTTGCTGCGCCATTCAGAGAACATTGCCAGCCAAGCGACCAGACGCAGGAGCTCACTATGTCAGATGCGAGATTCAGGAGCAGCAGTTTGATCGTACTCTATTAGACAGCGGCTCTTTGATTAACCTCCTCCCGGCAGCCTTACTCAAGCAGTTCGAGTTTGGCCCTCTTCTTCGAAGCAGAACCGTCCTTCAGTTTGCT
Source organism: Ottelia alismoides (assembly GCA_037367405.1). Taxonomy (NCBI): domain Eukaryota; kingdom Viridiplantae; phylum Streptophyta; class Magnoliopsida; order Alismatales; family Hydrocharitaceae; genus Ottelia; species Ottelia alismoides. The sequence goes on from JAZKJV010010337.1 coordinate 412,938, forward strand.
GATAGGTCGATTAAGAGGCCGAAAGGGTTATTGAAAGACGTGGTCGTTACCATTCAGGGCCTGAAATTCCCCGTGGACTTCGTTGTGTTGGACATGGAGATCCCTGAGTCGGTAACTGATGCCCCCATCATTCTCGGACGTCCATTCTTGGCCACAGCCAAGGCGGTGACCGACCATGACAGTGGGAAGGTATGCTTTCGCGTAGAGGGCGAAACCATACAAATAGAGACGATCGAAGAGATCAGAGCCAGAGAGGCAGAATGCTCAGAACAGTCCAACGAAGCCGAGCAGATGACAGAGGAGGAGCTAGACATCCATCATGTTTGTGACTTTGAGATGTCTGATGATGAATCCAGTTGGAAAGATCCCGCAGCACCGACCCTCGCCTTGCCTGCAGATTCACTTTATCTCAAGCTCATGGCAGTCGAGAGCCGGGAAAGCACATTCCTGGATGGGGATATATCCGAAGCTGACAGTGTTGTAATGAGTGGTGCTGAGGAATTTCAATCTTGCTCATCGTCTTCTGATCCCTCGGATTCAGACATTGACTGGGATGACTTTGATGACTATTTACCTTGTCTGATTCCTACTGAGCCGACAACCATGACAGAGTGTGAGCCAGTGCAGTTTATTGATGATTCATCAGGCCTCCCTTCGTCAGACATTCATGCAGAGCGAGAGTTCTCCCATGCAGATTTGGTCTCCTTTACACAGACATATCAGAAACCAGATCTGCCACCTCCCAGTTGTCCAGAACGGAAACCTCTGCTGCAGTCGATGACATACAGATTCCTTGCGGGTGAGCCAGAAATGTACCCAGTCATTATCTCAGCAGATTTGACTGGAGAACAAGAATCTCGTCTGATGGAGGTTCTTGAAAGAAACCGCAAGGTAATCGGTTGGAATATAGCTGATCTCCGGGGGCTGAGCCCAAATCTTTGCCCCCACCACATCTTTCTTGAAGATGATGCTAAGCCGTCGCGTGAGTTCCAACGACGGCTGAACCCGAATCTTCGAGACGTAGTCATGAAAGAAATTTCAAGGTGGTGGAGCGCTGATTTCATCTATCCCATCTCCGACTCCAAATGGGTAAGTCCGCTACATGTGGTACCCAAGAAGACGGGTATCACTACAGTTGTCAATGAGTCTGGAGAGGAGATCGCTACCAGAGTACCAACTTCTTGGAGGGTCTGTGTGGACTATAGACGATTGAATGAGGCCACCAAGAAGGATCACTTCCCACTTCCCTTTATTGATCAGATTATCGAGCGGTTAGCTGGGAAGAGCCATTACTGTTTTCTTGACGGGTACTCTGGATACAATCAAGTGGCCATTGCGCCCGAAGACCAGGAGAAAACGACATTCACCTGTCCGTTTGGGACTTATGCTTTTAGACGGATGCCCTTTGGTCTGTGTAACGCTCCGGCGACATTCCAAAGGTGCATGTTGTCCATCTTCTCGGACATGGTGGGTGACTGTTTAGAGGTCTTCATGGATGACTTCTCGGTCTATGGCGACGGGTTCGACGCTTGTCTTGACTGCCTAGACCGTGTGCTGAAGCGCTGCATTGAGGTCAACCTTGTTTTATCCTGGGAGAAGAGTCATTTCATGATGACTCAAGGGACGGTCCTTGGTCATATCGTCTCCAACAGGGGCATGGAGGTCGATCCGGCTAAGGTGGACATCATCAGAAAACTCAATCCGCCGTCCAATCTGCGTCAGTTACGGTCTTTTCTGGGGCATGTCGGTTTCTACCGACGGTTCATTCAGGACTTCAGTCGAATTGCCCGACCGCTCACTGACTTGCTCACCAAAGACACCGAGTTTATTGTTAATAATAAGTGTCTTGAATCATTTGAGACTCTCAAAAACATGGTTGTTTCAGCTCCTGTCCTTCAGCCACCCGATTGGTCTCTCCCATTCGAGATCATGACAGATGCTTCAGATTTTGCCGTTGGGGCTGTGCTTGGACAGAGGAGGGATGGTTTACCGTTTGCCATTCACTACGCCAGCCGGACGTTGGATGCCGCGCAGCGGAATTACACTGTGACTGAGAAAGAGATGCTGGCCGTAGTCTTCGCTCTTGATAAGTATCGATCATATATTCTCGGATCTAGAGTAACAATCTACACTGATCATACTGCCATCCGGTACTTAATGGCTAAAAAGGATGCCAAAGCACGTCTCACCAGATGGATCCTTCTACTCCAGGAATTTGATATTGAAATTAAGGATAAGCCTAGAGTCAAGAATGTGGTGGCGGATCATCTCTCCAGATTGGAGAATCTTGAGGAATCTAAGCCCAGCGCACCTATCACAGAGACATTTCCAGATGAGGCGATCTTGGCTGTCACCTCACTCCCATGGTATGCAAACTTTGTAAACTATCTTGTTGCCAAGACAGTCCCTCAGGGTTGGCCCAGGCAGAAACTTGAGACCTTCCTAGCTAAGGCCAAGTTTTACCATTGGGAGGATCCCGTCCTTTATCATGAAGGAGGGGATAGTATCTGGAGGAGGTGCATTCCTCAAGAAGAGCAGCATAGCGTCCTCACATACTGCCACAAGCTTGAGGCACGAGGACATCATTCTGGAAAAAGAACAGCACAGAAGGTGCTTCAATCCGGCCTATGGTGGCCTACTCTCTTCAAGGATTCTGATGAGTTCGTGAAGAGATGTACTGACTGTCAGAAAATGGGAACCTGCAGACAGAGAGACATGATGCCCATGCAACCCATTCACTTCTGTGAGGTTTTTGATGCATGGGGGATTGATTTCATGGGCCCATTTCCTAAGAGTCAGGGATTCGAGCATATTTTGCTCGCTGTGGATTATGTCAGCCGATGGGTTGAGGCCATCCCCGCCCGAGCCGCAGATGCTAAAACCGTATGCAAATTTTTGAGGAAAAATATCATTTCATGGTTCGGGGTACCTAGAGTCTTGATTTCAGACGGGGGGTCTCACTTCATCAATGACAAAGTCAGGGCCCTTGCAGACGAGTTCGGCATTGACCATCGGGTTGCCACTCCTTATCACCCTCAGACTAATGGTCTTGCCGAAGTATCGAATAGGGAGATAAAGACTATCTTGCAGAAAGTTGTCCGCCCAGACCGAAAGGATTGGTCACAGCTCTTGGACTCGGTCTTATGGGCTTATCGGACTTCTTTCAAGAATCCATTGGGAACATCTCCCTTTCGTCTCGTCTATGGCAAGCCGTGCCATTTGCCAGTGGAAATCAAGCATAAATCTTTTTGGGCAGTTACTGAGTTGCTTCTAGATCCCGAGAGTATAGGAGACCAGAGAAGAGCAGAATTGGCAGCCCTGGAAGAACTGAGAGATACAGCCTTTTCGAACAGCCTACAGTACAAAGAAAAAGTGAAAACATGGCACGATTCGCATATCAGCCATAAACAGTTTGAACCAGATCAGAGAGTATGGTTGTTTGATTCCAGGCTGAAATTATTCCCAGGGAAATTGCAGAGCAAGTGGAAAGGACCGTATGTGGTCAGGAAGGTACATGACAATGGCAGCATCGACATATCCGAACCGTCATCTTCCTCTACCTTTCGCGTCAATGGTCAACGCCTGAAACTATATCTTGATCATGATCCGCCGACCATTGACGTTGCCCCCATTCTTCTGGTATGAGATGTGTCCTTTGACTCTCATCATCTACATCTCATACATGGTGATTAATTCTATCTTCCGCTGTACAGATCCATCTGTTTATATCACTTTGTTGTCTGTTGATTTATTTTCTCATTTTCTTCTTTTCTTCTTTTCCTTTTCTATCTTCTTTATCTATCAAAAAGGTGTCGCCCTTGTAGACAGTTTTCCATACTTAGGACGTACTTTGTCCTAAGTATAGGGGGGTTGGCACCCCGAGTTGTTCTATCCTTTTCGATCCTCTCCATTGTCTCCTCTTCTTGTCTCTACTTAGGGATATCTTACCCTAAGTATAGGGGGAGACAATCTGAGTACGGTCTGTTCATTCCCACCCTTGACCCTCCCTGCGTTGTATACAGTCTGCTATACTTAGGATTATTTGATCCTAAGTATAGGGGGGACGGTCAACTTCTCATTCATTGATTCATTCATTTATTCCTTTATTATTTAGACTTGTCTATACTTAGTACGAGTTATGTCTTCTCTTTTCTCTCCGATCTATGAGGACATAGCTCAAGCTAAGTATAGGGGGGTCGTATATACTACGTATATACTTTATCCATAACTTGTACTTTCGTATTTTCCTAATAACATGGCTAAATGATTCTTTAAAATTCATTAAAAATCCTTAATAAAAAGATGTGATTATTCCTCAAATTCTTGTTATATTTACTGATTAATAAATCAGGTGAAAATGTTTTTTGCAAAATGTTTGAAAAATAGTTTGAAAATCTTTGTGAACATCTATTGAAAACTATTTTGAAAATATTTTGTTATATGTTTTCAACCTTTGTAAAAATGTGTGGTTTGTAAAACTTCTTTTCTTTGTGTGAAATAAAATGTTTGAAAAATGATTTGCAAACGGTTTGAAAAATGGTTGCAAAAATGATTTGAAAAACCTATATATACTGTTTTGAAAGCCTTTGCAAAATGATTTTCAGATGTGTGTAAAATGTTTGTAAAAACTATTTTGGACTATAGTTTTCAAAAATCGTGTGTAAATTGTTTTCAAATAAATTTGAGGAATATAAACATCACACCAAAATCCACTATATGTATATATGTATAAAATTGACCACTTACCCTTGTAAATTCTTAAAATCCACTTCTTGTATATATAAGAAGCACTCCCGTGTACATATTTTTAACCTAGTTTTCAGCCAAAACTTTTTCTTTTCAAAAAAAAATCCCAAAAACATTTGCAAAATTAAAATCCAAAAACATTTGAAAAATCTTTTTGAAAAATACAAAAAAAAATTGCATATGCATCATCATCATCTTTTCAAAAATCCATAAAAAGTTCAAAATCTTAAAAATTGCATCACAAAGATATTTTCTGCATTGCATTGCATAGCATTCGCATTTTTCGGATTGAGTTTGATAGTTGAACGAGTCTAAGTAAAATCCGAAGATTGGAGCTTGATTGGACCTTAAAATCTACCTAATAACAGGAACCTTATAGGAACTGCGTTTGAGGTACTTCAGGTCTAGTTGACTTAATTCTTTGAGGATCACGGGACTTGGTTCAATGGATTCTTGACTGCCTAAGTAGAGTATTTCGGAGCACACGCACGACTCTTGTTGATAATGACCTAACTTGGACACCTGCACCTTTCACATGGCTCAACTCAGTTGGAGTGGTGAGGGGATTGGATTTGCCGGTATGAGATGCACACAAGTGGAAACATTTGTCCTCCTCTAGGGAGGGAAGTGCACCCCAACCCGTCCAGTGATTAGGAAGTCTAAAGACAGGAGGCTGTGGGTTGCGATAAAGCTTCAAAAGAGGGATAGTCTACTGACTCAAGAGGAAAAACTCCTGATGTAAATGCTGCTGTATATAGTATCAAAAAAAATGTTCAGGCATGTACAAAAATAAAATGCCTGCAAGTATGTACAAAGTCAATAAGCAAGCTTGAGTTCCAAAGTCATATCATGTGAGCCTGCAGCAGGATGACTTGACTACACTGGTCTTGCATCCCAGGATAGGTAGCTACACTGGCTACCGTCCATTCTTCTCTTCACCCCCTCCTCTTGAGCTGGTTGCCACTTGAACTTAGAAGGGAATACCCCGCTCCTCGAGGATGGAGTTGCTGGATTGGGGAATCATTGGGTTGTTGTACTGGAGAAGTCATTCTCTTTGTCATTCTAGTTGGGGAGGGCCACCATCACTTACACTGTACAAGTCAGATTCATAGTCGTAAGAGTTTGCGTATGAATTGAAGTATTTCTGAACTGGCTATTGAGTAGACTTGGATAGAGTTTTGGGATTCTCAAGACTGTTGGATTTCAAACACGGTTCTCACTAAGGTTCCACCCGCACTAAAATTCCAAAGGTCCGACTTAAGCTCCAAACTTTGATTTTGCAAAGACAAGTTTGACAATCAAATAAAATCCAAGTTCTTCTTTTTCTTTTCTTTCTGCTTCTTTTTGCACTTATTGCATAAGTGTTTGCTAGGGACTAGCAAAGGTAAAGTATAGGGGGATGATGAATCCACATTTCATCATCTTTATTCTATCATTTTGGCACCAAAAACCCTAGCAAATGCCTGAAAATACCCTTAAATAGAGCATCTTAGCATTCATGCATGTGCATCCAAACAGTGTATAAATTACTGTAATTAAGGCCAAAATTATAGAATAAATAAAGAAAAGAAAAAGAATAAAATATTGTAAATATTTTATGACCCAAAACCCCCGAGACCTAGGCATCTTGATGAATAGGTCGACAAGGAATAAAGTAGGGGGAGATAAGGTCAGAAACATAGATAAAATACCTATACATTCCTTTCATTCTTTATTCATTTTAGGACCTATTTTTGGTTCCACTTTTTATACATCAAATAAAGAAACTTTGTACATGAAAGTTGTAGATAATTTTATAAAGAAAAATACAAAATTGATTTCACAGAAAAAGAATGTACAGATGAAAAGTTATGGTCTGAATAAGAATCCAAAATCCCAACTTCCCAGACCCATATCTCACAACTGACAACTCCAAATGCAGTGTACTCACCTTTAATTGTATATAGAAGAAAATAAGCTATTAATTGGCGGTGGTTTCGCATTTGGCGGAGCTACGGTTTTAAAGTTGAGTTTTGGACCCCTATTGTATATTTGTACTGAATAAAATATTCAATTTATTCTTTATTCATTATTTATTCATTTTTATATTTTTATAATTTTGTAAATATTACTTATAATACCTATATGCATTAAAATTAAAATAAAATGCAAAGAAAAATAAAAATAAACATACTTGTATAAAGACTACATAGGTATTATACCTACACTTATACCTATATAAAATACACTTGTATTTTATTAAATATACAAAACATATCAGAAAAATAAAATAAAAATATATTTATGTATATAAAAGTATGTTATAATTTTATAAAATACTAAATAAAAATAATAAAAATAAAATACCTAAATAAAAATAAAATATTAAAATACATAGGTATTATACCTATACAGGGTTAAAAAGGTAACTTGTGAAAATATAAGTCATAAAAATAAATAAAAATCAAAATAAAATACTACATAAAATTCTAAACATTTTTTATTTTATAACTTTTATCTAATTCGGCCATTTAGTATTTTAAATAGAATTATTAAAATATTCTTCCAGGGTTTCTCCTGGTTGGTCCACGTGGACCAACCAGGAGGTCAGGACTGTTGACCAAGGTCAACAGTCTGACCTACCCCCTGCGGCTTGTCAGACCATGTTTGACCCCCCTTCTTCATCCTTTTTTCGAGGTAAACCCTTTCACTAAAATGCGATGGAACCTTCACGACTTTCGCAGCTCGTGCATCAAGGATTCACGCCCAAGCGTCACCTTGGGTCGTGGATCACTGCAGCTCCCACTATGCCTCGTTCTTTCCACCATGTCCGTCAACCCCTTAAAAACCTAAGTCGGATTTCATTTGAAATTTGAACCGCATTGCACCAAGTTTTTTTTGTCCACCTAAGGGTCGAGAGAGACGCTGTGGGTGACAGCATCAGCTCTCCATCGTCCTAGCGGAGGAAGAATCGCATATCAGGCGTGTTCCAGCACCTCCGGCGACCGCCGTTGAGGTACCTATCCCTCGCCCTTTCTGGGCTCGAGGTCGTGCTTTATTCCTTAGTTTTCGCCGTAGTTTTACCCCTTGCATTCCCAGCTCCATTATCCCCTGATTATCTACTTCATTAGTGCATCGATTCGCTAAGTCGATCGCTCGCCGGAGACACCTCCGGCCACCGTCACCCCCATTCATCTATCGTGCACCCCCACGCCTCCGCGAGGCCCAGGCAATTTGCCCTGGGCCTTTTCACCCCTTTTTGCAGGTCGCTGGAGGCAGAAGACCCCATCTGGGGGGTCGATTCTGAGGAACGTGGCACCTGGAGCTCCATCGCCTCCCCGACCTCGTCGCGGCGCACCTGGGCTCAGCGACCCATTTTGGCCCCGCCGCGAGGTTGGGGAACCTTCCAGGCATCATCAGGAACCTCAAGCGACGAGAACCAAGGCCGGAGCAACGCCTGCGAACCGATCGAAGTTCGTGAAGGAAGGAGTTCTTCTCTGTTCTAGCAGGGGAGGTTCCAGCCGTCCGATCCGAGGGGCGCTCCAGATCTTGCTGCGGCCGTTGGATCTCCATCAGCCTCGACCGTCCGATCACGTGAGATCTTCTAATCCGGGCCGTCAAGACGAAGCGGTATCGCGAGCTGTGGGATCGACACGTGGCATAAGTGGTTGGATCCGAACCGTCGACGCCCGCCTTTGACTGGGTATTTTGCAACTTCTACCCGCCACTTTTTGTATTTAATTACGAACACTCAAGCTTTCATCTGCCGTTTAATTAACTTTGTAATAATTATACTCGACCCCCCGCAGTTTTGCATAATTGCCTTTAAGTCCCTTCCAAGCGCGTGCTAGTCACGCGCGGGGTTGGAAATTTTGCGAGGTCATCCTTGCGGGTTTTGGTTATTGGTGTTTAGTCTAAAAGATATTTTATTCAGTTATAATTTTTGTGGAGATTTGTGTGTTTGCCCCTGGATTTTTGAATAGTTGCATAAACGCCCCTGCCAGGCGCGCGTGCATAGGCGCGTGACATTGGAGATTTTGCTTAGAAGCCCCTGCGGCTTGTGGTTTTGTCATTCACTCCAGGAACTATTTTATTTAGTATAAACTTTCGTGGAAATTTTGCAAGTGTGCCCCCATAGTTTTAGATATTTGCATAAAGGTCCCTGCCAGGCCTTTAATGCTTGGATGCTTGTTGTATTTAATTGAATGATCATTTCGAGCCCAAAAATCCCACAAAAATAGTCTTAAGCTACTGGACATGTGTATTTTAACGCCACATATTTAGTTTTTGATTTTATTTTATTTTCATATTTATTAAAAATCAAAAACAGCCTTTTTGTGCACTGTCTAGCTTAGAAAATACCAAAAAAATATTAAAACACCTCCAAAAATTCCAAAAAAATCACCTAGTGTCTATTTTATTCTATTTTAGTGTCAGTCCAAAAATCATTAAAAATCTCAAAAGAAAAACACTAAAAATTTAAAAACACTCAAAAAACTTCAAAAAAATATATAAAATAGTAGAAAAATCCAAAAAATACAAACTCAGTTCCTGTTTATCCCTTATTTTGTTCTTCTCATTAGAAAAATCGTGTGAAACATTTTGAGTACTGGTTGCTATTTTTAATTCCCATTTTTATTCACAGCCAGCCTTATTTCCACTGTTTTCTCTTATTTCAGTATTTAAAAATACCAAAAATACATTGAAAAATCCCCAAAAATCACAAAAACAGTAAAAAATTATAAAAATACTAAAAACATCTTAGTTCTGAATTTTTGGTTATTTTTGTGCACTTTTATAAATATTTTAGCTTGCCTTTTATTATATTGTCTTTACTTTCCAATATTGAAAAAGAAATAAAAAAAAATTATAATATATAAAATATAAAAATCAGAAAATTAAAAATCAAAATACAAAAATTAAAAATTAAATAAAAAAAATTTTAAAAATTAAAAACCCACAAAATTTATTTGCTTGCTTGCTTAGTGTAGACACTTACATCACACACGCACTTTAGCACTTGCTTGAACTACCCTGCTTGCTCCCTGTGTTCGAACTCTCTGCATACTTGCTACTATACACCATTTGTGCAGAGTTAAAAATAAAATTTTAACTCCGCATTAGTTCTAATTCATTGATCTTAGTGTGGGTTAATTGTTGATTAATTTCGGAATTTGTGTGGTCAAACACCGACTGTTGACTCGCCTTGTGAGTCGATATAACCGCATCGAATTTCGTGTTTATCAGCCCGCCGCGCGCACTCCCGGCCTCCTTACGGGACTCTGATGATCGGAGAAGAAGCTCTGTGGGCTCCCGTGTCGAATGGCAGCCTCCAATGACTCGACGGAGCTCCGAGGAGCTCAGGCGAGCCCGACGGAGACCAAGCTGCTGCTTCAAATGGTCCAAGCCCTCAGATGGGCTCGGATGTACCTGCAAAGCACACGAGCAGACTCGAGGGTCGAGGGCAAGTTGCCTCGACCCTGTGAACGTGGGTGAAGGTGATAGGTGCGGTGGGGCGGTCGAGCTCCGGCGAGGTGTGGACGGTGGAGATCGAAACCCCAGCTCCTGTGCGAGCTGGGTTGAATGGAAGGGCGGAGAATGTGCGCGAAGGAGAGGTGATCGTGGTGGAAGGGTATGATGATCGAGGCGAAGGCGGATGTGGCCGGAATCGAAGATGGACGGCGACGGCGAGATTTGGGCGAAACTAGAAATTAGAGAACAGGAAAGGAAACTAGGGCTACCTGGGTGGAGGAATCGACTGGGTGTGAGCTGGGCAAGCTCTAGGTCGTTACCTCGCGGGACGTCGTGGTCGGAGGCTCGAGCTCCTGCTTCAGGCGGAGCACGGCGGCGCTAGCTCACCGGATCAGAGGTCCGGTCACCTTCACCTCTCTTCGACACCACCAACGGAGAGCTGTCACCTCAGGGAAGGTAGTGGAGGTCACGTGAATGAAAGGTGGGGAGCCAAAGATGGGAAGATGGGAGGCGGAGCTCGGCTTTTATGCGGTGGAAGGTCCGGGAAGAAAGGGATGGGTCTGGTTCTGTGGAGCACGGATCCCTAAGCTGAAGATTGGGCGAGGTTCCCGGATTATAGGAGAGTGATTAGGACCCTGGGTTTGGCGGAATATTGATCGGATCTGGAGGGGATAATTGGGAGAAGATGGGTCCGTGAAACGGATCCGTGGGAAGTGGTCCACAGGGGGGAGTTGACCGGGCGGTCAACATCCCCGTGGACCAATGAGAAGCAACCATCTGGAAATGATTTGAAAAATCAATTAAAAATAGTAAATGGCCGATTTAATAAAAACTTAAAACATGAAATATTTTTGTTTTAATTTTTTCTAGTTTTTGGTGATTTTTAATTAATTTTTCAAAATAAAAATAGGGTATTTACACTATAGAGCTATATATAGGTATATATACAATATATGATTTTTATTTTTGATTTTTAATTAGTTGATTTTATGCATTTTTATTCCCATTTTATATTTTATTTATTTATAGCATAAAATAAGGAATAAAAATTATTTATTTTATTTTTATTATATATATACAATGGTTAAATAAATAGATATGTACATATATGTACGTGGTATATTTACAATGTGATTTTTAGTTTTTAATTTTGTACTTTTTTTTGTTTTTTTTTGTTGTTTTTATTTTATTTATTTACAACATCAAAGATAGAAAATATAAAAATTTTTATAGAAATCAATTTTATTTATTTATAAGGTGAAATAAATATAAGCGAGTGGACTATATACATGATGAATATGCACAATTGGATGTTTTTGTTTTCTTTTTAATTTTTCTATTTTTGTTTTGATTTTTATATTTACAAATATATACAAATATTTACAAGCCACCTTTATTCTATTTTTAGAGGAAAATATATTTATTTTATATACAGGTATATTTACACACATGAGCCCCTATCTCCCTCTACTTTGGCTTTTATGCGGTCAGGCCCATGCTGAGCCCTCCCTTGGGTTAGGTTGCTCAATATTTATTCTAAATATTTCCCTCTTTTTCTTTTTAATCTTTATTCTTTTATTTTTGCACAAAAACATGGTAATTATTACTTTTTACACAGTGCATGCTTTTGGTAATTATTGGTATTTACACATATCTACATGCATTTGCAAAGGTTTTTGTAGCTAAAATATAAGAATAAAGAGTGATGAATGAGTATTCATCACCGGGCCCGACCTTTTGGTCAGGATGGGGGGGAGGCGAGGTCTCGGATTGGAGAGGTGGAAGAAAAAGCTCGGGATGGATGAAGGAGTCTTTGTGTGAGCCGTATGCGGTGTGAGTCGCACGTACGGTAACGAGGGGGGTTCGTAGTTTGACTAGGAAATTGAGGTGGACGAATGCGAAGGGGGCACATGGGCTTGGACTTTGTGCATGAAAAATAGAAAATGACGTTGAATGCAAAAATTTTCAAAATAAAAAATGTTAATCTGAATGAGTTCCACAATGTTTATGAAGGACTCAAATGAAATGGACTCATGTGTGCAAAATATGTTTTTCACGAAATTTTATGCATATAAATATCAATTTGTTTAGTTTTGCATTTTTAGTTGATTTTCTTTAGATATGCAAAAATCAAATATAATGTAGAATAATGCAATGAACACAATGCATTTTTTTGGTTGTGAGTTAATAATATGTTAGGATAAATTAGTGATGTTGATTATTTTCAGATGAATATGCTAATGTGCTCAAGTTAGAATCTCTCTTTTTGTGGCTTTTTTGATATTTTTAGATTTTTATCTTTATGTAATTAGTTCGAAAATGAGATGAAATAAATAAATGAAGAAAAAAGAGTTAACTATGTACGTGCAATAGCAAGTTAAAAATCAGTTAATATATATAATATACAATTCGGTCTCAAATCCAAATTTCACAAGTGAACTCCGATTCTTTTTTAATTTGGTCTTGATTTGTAGATAATTGAGTTTACATCAATTCAAAAGTGAGTTGAGTGAATTTGGACATTGTATGTAGAGATATCAATTTTTACGATTTTCTTTCTTGAAATTAGAGTTTTGGGTTTTTTTTAAATATATATATACAAGTTCGTATTTTTCTAGGATTTTTTATTGATTAATATTAGCGATATATGCACATTGAAGTTAATTTTATGTCAATTGGAGTTAGTGTGAATTAACTAAAAATAGGTGAAGTAAGGTGAAATATACAAAAGTTAATATTAATGCTGAATGAAATACTAATTTATGCAAATTATAAACAAGTGCATGAATGTTAATTATGAGTTTGTAAACATATGAAGGCATCTAATTATTCAAGATGAAGCTATATTTTCAGCTAATTAGTGTGATGAATCACATATTCATCATTTATTTAAACCCACCCCTTTTCCCCTCTAATTTTTTTTTTTGGAATGAAACCTAGGAGAATTTAGATCATCATAAATCACCATGTTGTCATTCAAATTTTAACTTAATTTAAAACTTCTATCCCCTCCATCAAGATTGATAAATTTTAATGATCTTAGAATTATTGATATCGACCCCTCACGATGGACATGTTATGAATGCATGTCTTTCACGAAATTTGAAACACATATTCCACTTAATATTCTTAGTAAATCCCCATAGATTCATTTCAAAAAAAAGTATATTCATTTCAAAAAAACACAGTAACCAAGGTTTCATTTCAAAAAAATAAAAAATAATGAGAAAATAGCTTGGTGTATATAGTTAATGTAACGTCCCGGGCTTAGATCCCTGGTCTGTTATAGAGGAAAACTGACCCTGACAACTTGTTGGGTATGGACCCAAATGGACCCGTTGACAACCACTCAAAATGCTTAAGCCCAATTGTCAAGTAGTAATCCCCATCACTTATAAAGATATCCGCACTTCGTGAGTTTTAGATGTGGCACTATATTTTGGGTATGGGTGTTACAACCTCCCCCACTTATATTCGCAACATCCTCGTTGTGACATGGCCCATCACATATTCCTAGTGACAGTGACGGTTGTACGCTCCGGGTAGCCATTTCCTCCTATCTCTTTGTAGGGGTGGCTCCACCTCTCGGGTAGCCCTTTCCATTAGCAAAGGAAAATTGGCTCTGATACAATTTCTAACAGAACGGGTCGTGCGGACCGGCGGAAACGTGCAGCTTAAATTCACACGACCGAACCGTTACCGAAACATGTATGGCAATCAATGAGCATACAAAATCATTCTAAAAAAGATCCATGAAAAGTAATTCAACCGAGAGTTCCATTATTACAACATTAATAAGGGCATACTTGTAAAAGAAAATTTAAAGAATTGCACAACATGACTCTCTGTTCCAGTGGGCATACAGATATCCATCATAACTATGTTTTATCCATACCAAAATGAATGTCACATTGAGTCTTCCACATGAACTTGAGTACTTGGTCTAACTTGTTCTTCACCTGAAATAAATAAAAAATAATCTTGCATGAGCCCAATGCCCAGTATGTATCGGGGTCCATGCATGGGAATTCTAACGGTCATTTATTCCGTTATGAAGCATGTACATGAGTTTTCATGAATGAACATCATTGCGTGCCTAGTTGTTCCCATGCATGTCTAAGATCGATTCCTAACATGTACAATTTGCATTCTTTCATGACCATAGCTATACATATGTAGATTTCATAAGAAAACGTGGCATACCTTTCTTTCATCTTGCATGCATATTTCATACGATTCATAACAAGTGTGTGCTTTTTCTATCATATAAATCACTTTGCATTTTAGCCCCAGTGACTTTGATGGTTTACATTTCTTAAACCAAATCTTGTACGACATGTAGTGGTTATTCTTTATTAAACCATCTCTTGTATAATATATAATGGTTTGTCTTTAACTAAATCATTTTATTACATAACATGTAATGATTTATCTTTATAAACCAGTTCCTTCATAACTTGTAATGGTTTACCTTATAAATCATTTCTTGCATACTTGTAATGAGTTACCTTTATAACTCGTTTCTTTGCATCCTTGTAATGGGTTACTTTTATAACATGTTTCTTGCATGAGTTTTCAATACATTTGCACATATACATTAACATTAATATAATCACACATATGCCCAGGACAATAACAAAATTTCATGCAAGAACTTCAACTCATAATATTTGTACATGTCTTAACATTGTTATAATTGCACATACACCTTAACTTATTCAGTGTTTAGAATTGTCTTGATTTTTAATTTATAGGCGGCTTTGCTGACTTTGCTGACTTTACCGCTGGCACTAGCGATCCATGACAGTGTAGCCTCAACTATAGAGGACTTAGCTTTTGCCTCTATGGTTCCTTGCAATCATACGTCCCTTGCGGTGTTGCCCCTTGGACTTACGATAATTGGACTCAAGAGGTGGCTCCCACCATTAGGTGTAGCACTAAGCTCCGTTTATCGTCAGTAGCTACAACAGTAAAGGAATTAGATTTTGTCTATGTGGTTCCTTACAACCATACGCCCCTTGCGGCGTTGCCCCTTGGGCTAACACAACCCTTTGCGGTCGTCCATGTGACCCTTATGAGTATGTGCCTTAAATCTTGTTTAAGGTTATCAAACTTATGCTTTATCAATAACTTGCTCCGCATTATTATTATTATTTATCTTTTAATATAAAACCATCAAGTACCACATATCATAATTCACTGGTTAACGAAATCCCATGTGAGTCAAAACGACATACATGTATAATACATAGGCATTTTCCTAGAATTTCAATGAAATATCGACTTTACTTGTTATGTAGATTGCCCTACGCAACAAAGATCTGAGCATGTAAATTTAACCATTTCAAAGTCATGTGAATATCGAAATCCATTAATCTTTATACAATAATGACATAAATCTTATTAATATATTCATTCAAATTAATTAATTATCTCAAAAATTAAATGAGTAATTAAGGGTATGAATATTAATCCATAAAGAAAATTGAATACCATATATTCAGAAAATAAGTACGTGATTAACATCTCTTATAATTTTGATATCATATATTATGTCCCTTTTTTTCGAAATAATGTAATTGGTCAGTTTCAATTTTTGTACGTCAATATTATGGTAAAATTTTCCTAGCCAACATGCATATTCCTAATTATATATCCAGACGATCTAATGTAACCATTTTTTATTCTTTATTTATGTGATCGGACTTGCCCCCATATAGTTAAGGAATATTGATTTAATATACCCGACTTGTTGTACGGAGATTCAATCACTGTAACATCCGTTGAGAACGATGAGTGGCTAATATATTTCTTTGAAAAAAATATATAGATGATTTGATCCTTGCGGTTGCCAGCATGTACTAATATTGTAGAATATATATTCCTGAAATTCTTTAGTTCCAAATAGATCACACTATAACTTAAGTGTTTGATACATACACTTTCAGAGTCTATACTAACTACGATTATAGTGTATATGTGATATCCTATGATCAGATACATATACTTGGATATCCTATGCAAAATGAAGTCATTACCTGTTTGATAATCGTATGAATCCGATGTGTACTTCTACATGGCTTATCTCCAACCAATCCATTCATATGTGTATTTTTCAATAAATCTGATACTCACGTTAAGAGATCCATTCTAAATCGAATCAAAGTATAGGCATAATGATCTAGAGCTGACATATACTTTTAAGAGATCATATTTCGGATGTGACCATTATTTAAACAAAATCTTAAATCGATACATGCAATTATAGATAGCAATCCGGGATTGATCATCGTTCATACATAAAAACCTAATCCGATACATACCTCGTGCCCAAAACTTGACTTTCCTCATCACGGTCGTCGTGGCTCCTTCCCATCATGCATCCATGCTATGCTTCTTCTCCGATTTGACACCAACGTCTCCTTCGACGAAGATGAATCCCTCGTGATATATCTTTCTCATGTAGAGAGTAATTGGATAATAATCCATTCAATTGGTATTAAAATCTAATTTAATTTGAACATGGCAAATATGGTAGAATTATAATGCATTGGAATTGTTTTCCAAAAAAACAAGTCGTTACAATCTACTACCCTTAAAAAATTTTCGTCCACAAAATTTCTTAGTGGAGGGATGCACAGAAAAGTCATGGCTATTTCTCTCGCATTTCACTTTCCAACTCACAGGTTGTCTCTTCCGATTACCTCAACTTTTCTTCTCAATATCGATAATATCGCCAAATTCTACAGAAATATATTACTACTAGCATCATGTCATGTGTACGATACTCCATGTCGTGATTTGGATCGTTACTATCCTTGATCTTAGTTGGCGTGATATACATTCAATACTTTTTTCATGCAACATACCCTATTTTATTTGTCAGATGTATCAACTTAATCACAAAGCCTATGTTGCATAATGATAAGCTCATAGTCAAAGTCATAGTCAGCTTTTATTTTAATTTTTGAAAACTTCATTCACACTTATCTGAATGAACAAATTTCACATCCTCTCTAATTTAGTTTCTCAATACTATTATAATATGTGAGACAATTCTACATGAATCAGTAATCTACTATGTAATCCTATAAATATATAATTCCTAGTTAACTCCAAGTCAGTAGAATTTGCATCTTTATTGGATCAACTCTAATACCATCCATAAATGTGACATGAGTAGAAAGATGATTGTGTCCAACAAGAAGTTATAATTAGAGAACATTGCATAAAGCAGATGTTGGAATAGGGTCTCGAATACAATATTGAGACGTACTCGGTGGTTCTCCATATCACAAGAGTACATAGCATTATCAAGGGCGGAGAGTTACAAAAAAAATAATCACTACACTTGATGAAATAGATCTCGGAAAAGTGGACTATCTTTTACTTACTCAGTCACTCTTTAGCTATGTCTTTCAGATAAAATATCTCAAAAATATTTATCCTTCTCAAGATAGCTTGTAGCTTCAAAAAGCCTCTCCATCTCCTATATTCAATGCTTAACTTTCTCAATATTATGTTTACCCTATAAGATGAGTGGATTGTTGAGAATAAAGGTCTTCAGTATAATCCACCAAAGCACGTGCGTGCTACTTTCACTATGGACTCATAATTGTCAGCAACTATAGTACTTATTGGCGTGAGTCCTTAACAATCTCAATATTCGATGATGACTTGCGGTCTCTGATCCTCTTAATTCACTAATGATGGGTTATCTAATTTAGGAAATCAAAGGGTCAACTAGTTACATGTAATACCTAGGTTTGACTCTATTCATCTTAGTCTTAGGTCACTATTTACCGTGGATATCCTATACCCAGAGGAACTCTTGCATGAGCCTAATGCCCAATATGTTCGGGGTCCATGCATGGGAATTCTAACGGTCATTTATTCCGTTATGAAGCATGTACTTGAGTTTTCATGAATGAACATCATTGAGTGTCTAGTTGTCCCATGCATGTCTAAGATCGATTCCTAACATGTACAATTTGCATTCTTTCATGACCATAGCTATACATATGTAGATTTCATAAGAAAACGTGGCATACCTTTCTTTCATCTTGCGGGGCATGTTTCATACAATTCATAACAAGTCCATGCTTCTTCTATCATATGAAAACAACAAGCCATGCTCAACTTTTGGAGATAGTAGAGCGGAATTGAAGCATATCACATAAATTTTGTTACGGATTTACCAAGACAATGATTTATCGTTATGATACCATACATGTTAGCATGTGTAGATGAATGGATCGAATCAGCACTCTTCTTATCTACTTGCTTGGAGAAATCGATGGAGAGGCTGGTTAAACTATAGATAAATGAGATCAACAACCTAGACAATGTCCTACCATCAAATTATGTCATACCAGGACATGAGATACACATCTTAGCTATGGAAGTGTCTTCAAGAGGTTATGGATATGTAATTTAATTTAATAATCCTTTTCCCCTATAGAGATAAGGTCGATCATCTATGATCATCGAGAGATTTGAAGCTTCGTTGGGAGCATGCGCTCATTATTTTGCAGGAATCTCGGAAAGATATTTTCCTTTGGTAGAGTTTTCTTAAAATAAATGGTCATCACTCGAGTATCAACGTGGTTTTATATGAAGCATTCTATAGATTATCTTGAAGATCACACTCTCAGAGGAGCAATGCGGGTGAAAGCATATTTTGGGATTAAAGCTAGTCCGTAATTATAAAAAGAGTGTTGAAGAATAAGGTAAAATGCAAAGGAATATCCACTCCTCTTCGGCATCATCGGATTCTAAAAAATTTCGAGGATGACATTTTTATAAGGGTGGTAGATTGTAACGGCCGTGATTTTTTTCAAAAAAAATCAAATCTCTTAATTTCCTCCAACCAATTTCCATCTATTCCATATTACATTATTGCATTATTGTATAGCCAATTGAATGAGTTTTATTATCCTGATTAATTTACCTCATTGATAACTATTAAAAGATCATAAGGCCTTAAAATCCACATGTCATCCTTCCCACATTCGTGTGCAAGAAGAGAGAGAGAGAGAGAGAGAGAGAGAGAGAGAGAGAGATCTTACCAGAGATTCTCTTCATCGTGAGAGATGACATGTCAAATCGAAGAAGAAGGAGAGTACGGATACGAGGCCGGATGAAGCCACAACGACCATATCAAAGAGAGTGAAGCTTTGGACCTAAGGTATGTATCAGACTAGGATTTCGTATGAACAATAATCACCTCCGAAATAGATCTAAATGTATGCATTGATAAAGGATCTTATGTATCAATAAAAATCATATCCGATTCAGGATTTCTGATTGTATGTATAGCTTTAAGATTACATCCGAAATGCGAAAAAAATGTATGTGTTCTTTCTAGCACTGTGCTCAATTTTCGTTTCCCATCTTGGATCTATATATATATTCTATATATTAATCGAGACTCTTGATTTCCCTACCCTGGATCCATGATAGGTCTTTTAGTTTAGGATCCATGATGATTTTGATTATTCAAAATATATTCGTATACGGTTATTTGTCCATGTGATTCTCTATAATGATACACCCTACCGATGACTTTATTATTCTAAATACATAAATTCCCTTGTAATACTTTAAATTCATGGCTAAAGGATACGGGGGATGTCTTATGAAGGATACCAATGGCCTTCTCCATAATGATTGATTTTGATCCTCTATATGTCACATTTAGAAAGTCGTATTAAGAAGAAACACACATATATCACTAACATTAAAACGTGATACATTAATATTCTCTGACCATTATCGTTTAAGGACCCCATTTATCAGACCTTTTGATAACATCAGGAATATATCTACAAATTATTCGGCTCCAATTCACCGGTAGTTTGAAGGGTAAATATTCTCAACTACACAAAGATACGAAAGGCTCCTATCATCTCTTAATTATTGTTACCAGATAATACCAATAATTATATTACAAGAACCTTCTATAACCATATGATTTTTTTATCCTGTTTATCCCATTCACACCTGTCCCAATCCAATTCTATACAGATTTTAATTCGTGAGAATGATCAATGTCAAGATAATGAACTTGTCAATATTAAAATAGTTGTTAAGGGATGATTACATATCTACTTTTGTTATTGAAAAAAAATCCAGAACGAAGGGATCTCGCATGGAGGTTACATAAAGAGATTAACCTTATTTAGCATTAAATCTTTGGTGGCTGCCCAATAATGCCAATTCGGAAAAGCAGTATTCTATGTAGTTGTAGTAAGTCTTCTTTTCTTCTTCTGCAGACATGAGATGAATTAGCTTATTTAAAATTACAACTTTTTGTATTCTCTTACATCCAATACAATACTAATATATAATTGCTGTAAAGCATCTTAAGAGAATACATGTTTTTATGGGAACTAGTTTTTTTATGAATACAATGTGGGGTATCATGTAATTTAACTCATATTGATTACAGTATTGCTGACCAGCTATAAGCCAGATGCATACTTTATTAAGTGTTATACATGATACAATAGATGACAAATACTGTAGCACATAGTACCTTATAATGTAAATATCTCTTCTAGTATACAAGTACGTAATGATGATTACATAACTAAACATGATAAGGAATCATCGAGTAAAATACCGTAAATTTATAAGCTAATCAAGATTTAAGGCACAGACTCATAAAGAGTCGCATGATTGACCGCAAGAGATCGTATTAGCCGCATGGGGAAATACCGCAAGGGACGTATGGTTGCAAAGAACCACAGAGGCAAAAGCTAAGTCCTCTACAGTTGTACCTACACTGTCATGTTAGTTGCAAGGGGCAACACCGCAAGGGGCGTATGGTTGCAAAGAACCACAGAGGCAAAAGCTAAGTCCTCTACAGTTGTAGCTACACTGTCATGGACCGCAAGTGTCAACGGTTGAAAACGTATAACAAAATACGTACATGAAAGTTATGCAAATAAATGATTTATAAAGGTAAACCACTACAAGTATGAAAGGAAATAATTTATAAAGGTAAATCATTACAAGTTACAAAATAAATGGTTATAATGGTAAACCATTACAAGTACGCAAGGAAATGATTTATAAAGGTAAATCATTACAAGTTATGAAATAAATGATTTATAATGGTAAACCATTAGAAGTATGCAAGGAAATAGTTTAATTAAAGATAGACCATTATATATTATACAAGAGATGTTTTTAATAAAGCATAAATCATTACATGTCGCACAAGAATTGGCTTAAGAAAAGTAAACCATCATAGTCATGGGAGCTATTATGCAAAGTGATTTATATGATTTAAGAAGTATGTAAATTGTTAGGTACTTCATGGAATATGCTCATATGTTGAAAGATATGAATGTCATACCTACTTATGCAATTTACATATTATACATGCATATCCATGTTTATGAAAGAAACCAAATTATACATGACAGAGGTCGAACTAGATATGCATGGGAATCATCTAGGCACGGAGTGATATAAATACATGAAAATCCAAGCACATGAATTATAACGGACCAAGGACCATTAGAATACCCATGCATGGACCCCGATGCATACTGGGCATTAGGCTCATGTAAAAATTATTTTTTTCAATTTCAGGTAAAGAACATGGTGGACTGCTTAATCAGGATCGTGCTACAGATTCCTTGGATTCCTGACGTGGTATGATACAACTCGTGAAGCTTTAAGGATATCTATATGTCTACATGAACTGTTGAGATTGTTTTAAATTCTTAGAGTAGTTTTTGCAAAAATACCCCAGTTGGACTTGTTATAATGGAACTCTCTGTTGAATGGACTTTTTATGGAATTGATATTATCTTTGCTCAATGAATGCCATGCATGTTTTCGGTAACGGTTCGGTTGTACATTCTAATATCGCATGCTTCCGTCGGTCGTCGCGACCCGTTCCGTTACAAATGGTATCAGAGCCATGACAATAGATTGGGATAAAACATCTGAAAACAACAAGTCATGCTCAACTTTTGTAGATAGTAGAGTGGAATTGAAGCATATCACATAGATTTTGTTATGGATTTACCAAGACAAGGATACATCCTTATGATACCATACATGTTAGCATGTGTAGATGAATGGATCGAATCAGCACTCTTCTTATCTACTTGCTTTGAGCAATCGATGGAGAGGCTGGTTAAACTGTAGATAAATGAGATCAACAACCTAGACAATGTCCTACCTTCAAATTATGTCATACCAGGACATGAGATACATATCTTAGCTATGGAAGTGTCTTCAATAGGTTATGGATATGTAATTTAAGTTAATAATCCTTTTTCCCTATAGAGATAAGGTCGATAATCTAAGATCATCGAGAGATTTGAAGCTTCGTTGGGAGCATGCGCTTATGATTTTGCAGGAATCTCGGATAGACATTTTCCTTTGGTAGAGGTTTTTTTAAAATAAATAGTCATCACTCGAGTACCAACATGGTTTTGTATGAAGCATTCTACAGATTATCTTGAAGATCACACTCTCAGCGGAGCAATGCAGGTGAAAGCATATTTTGGGATTAAAGATAGTCCGTAATTATAAAAAGAGTATTGAAGAATAAGGTAAAATGCAAGGGAATATCCACTCCTCTTCAGCATCATCGGATTCTAAGAAATTTCGAGGACGAAATATTTATAAGGGTGGTAGATTGTAACGGTCGTGTTTTTTTCAAAAAAATAAATCTCTTAATTTGTTATCCGATGCAAGGGAATATCCACTCCTCTTTGGCATCATCAGATTCTAAGAAACATCATCGGACGAAATTTTTATAAGGGTTGTGGATTGTAACGGACGTGATATCCTATGGATCGGATACATATACTTGGACATCCGATACAAAATCAAGTCATTACCTGTTTGATAATCGTATGAATCCGATGTGTACTTCTACATGTCTTATCTCCAACCAATCCATTCATATGTGTATTTTTCAATAAATCTGATACTCATGTTAAGAGATCCATTCTAAATCGAGTCAAAGTATAAGCATAACGATCTAGAACTGGCACATAATTTTAAGAGATCATATTTCCGATGCGACCATTATTCAAACAAAATCTTAAATCGATACATACAATTATAGATAGCAATCCGGGATTGATCATCGTTCATACATAAAAACCTAATCCGATATATACCTCGTGCCCAAAACTTAACTTTCCTCATCGCGGTCGTCGTGGCTCCTTCCGATCATGCATCCATACTATGCTTCTTCTCCGATTTGACACCAACATCTCCTTTGACGAAGATGAATCCCTCGTGATATATCTTTCTCTCTCCCTCCCTTCTCTCTCTCTTACAATGAGTAGTGACGTTGGGTTTAGGGTTATGCCTTTTTATGGTCATCAAATGTAGAGAGTAATTGAATATTAATAATCCATTTAATTGGTATTAAAATCTAATCTAATTTGAATATGGCAAATATGGTAGCATTATAATGCATTGGAATTGTTTTCCAAAAAAACAAGTCTACATACGTCGATGTAGGCTCCTTTTTCCCATATATACGTATATGTAACTTCTACCTAATTTTAATGGATTAAATATACATAAGAACCATGATCCAATATATTTGTGTAAAATTAAAGTTGTGAATAATAAAACGATGGAAGAAACTGATTGCAACTAAAGAAACAAACAAGGTGAAATTGCACAATAATATTAAAACATTAAATGGACAATTTATACAGAAGATCTTAAAAGAAGTAGAAATTGCAACAACAAATAAAAAATAGAATATTCTATTTTTAGATTTTTGGCGGGTTAGTCTGACAATGAGGAAGCATAAAATCTTATTATTCCACATCCATACATGCCCTTACATCAGAGGGATAAAATCTTATTACCTCGGGATAAGTGTAACTTATATCATCTGGATGACGGATAATAAATAAAGAAGTACAAGGGATAGGTAGATTTTATACATGGTTTTTCTTAGGATCAAATTAACATAACACAAATTGATATCTTTCTGACAAAACTTGAAAAATGATGAACCTTGTTCCTTCCCATAACATAATTGAAATCGGTGAAAAATAAAATTTGTATTTTTCCAGATTTAGATTTTCTAAATTTGCAAAATATAGATTTGTTAACTATGAGCCTTTCAAGCTACCACTCCTGACTAGTTAAGTATTTTTCAGTTGAAAATATATTTTTTTTGCAAGATCCGGGTAATCTAAATCATTATAAATCTGAAAAATATGAATAGTGTTAATCCACCAATTTCAGTTACAAAAGATTTCATCATAAACAGGGACGAATCCAGTATTGTTTATGGGGGAGGGCATGGCCCTACCATGATTTTTTAAATTCCTACTTAAATAGATTTTGAAAGGAGTGATGCCCCCCTCCCCCTTAACCGTGTCTTTTCATGTTCTAATTAGATAGACTATTCATTGCCCTTGCTTAGAAATAATGCCAGTCTCAAGAGGAGTAAAGGACAATATGGGCCTGTTTGGTTGCTGGGTTGGACTGGGTTAGGTTGGGCTGGGTTGGGGTGGGTGAATAGTAATATGTGAGGAGGAAGTCCCCTTGTGAATAGTAACCAGGGTTGAGCCAACCCAGTCCAACCCTGTTTCCATGACGGTGGTTTTTGCTCTTGCCCATAGCAACATTCTCGGAGGTATTCCATAGTCTTCATTGTTTTTTTTTATTTGTATGTTTGTTGTAGCTTGTACCTTTGCTACCACGTACTTGCTCTTGTCTATGGAGTATGTTTTTATTGTTCTATCGTGTCCATTAGCTTATACCATATTTATGAGTATATAGTACTTGTTCTTTCTTATCCATACCATATCTATGAGTATAGACAATAATCTATACAGTACTTGCTCTTTCTTGTCCATAACTATAAGAAAGTACTTGCTCTTATTATATAAATTAGTGTATGAACCATCCGTAATGCGATTCATGAAATGAAAATGTTATGTGGTAGTGTAGATAATATTAATAGATATCTAATATATGTATATTTGGGCCAAGAAAGAAAATAAAAAGAAGGGACATAAACTCATAGAGGATGAGGAAAACAATGATAATTGCCCATGGATATAGGGTTGCTGATATCTTTTGGGATTTTTTTTTGTTACAGTACATTGTGGTATAAAAGAGATTGCATTCACATGATATCAACAAACTTCACTTGGTAAATTGGTATCCGATGTAGGTCATGGGGACTAAAATAATGCACGTAATGGATATGACATGGAAAAAATACCTAGAATGGGTATAAATCAGCAAATGGTTTGTCGCAGGATGTGCGTGCACGGATGCACCCGCCTACTCCCACACCTCCCGATCGGTTCTCCTTCCCTTCCTTCCTCTCTTCTTAGTTCTTAGGTCCATCTTATGAACAAATTTCCACAAATCGGAGGCGGCATAGGCATGCAGTATATGATCTCGTACAGCAACGACATGTCGTGGATGCCACTGCCTTCTCTGAACTTCAGAGCAGGAGGACGAAGAGGAAGAGGGGTGGAGATATGGGGATGTGGTTATGGGGAGCCCCGTGTGGTGGCGGTGGGAAGGGGTGCTTCATGTGGTGAGCGAGGTTGTTGCTCGGGCAGGGGATCAACCTCAAGGTTTACGAGGTGGACGACGACGTTCGCGGGGAGGACAGTTTCCCGACTGTGCTTATAGGGGGGAGCTCGTCGAGGGCCTCGATAGGCTCATGTCGGTCAATATATCCGGAGAGCACATCCCCTCCTCCTCCAATGCCACTTCCAACTCCGCCCCCTCTTCCTCTAGTGTCGCGACGAGAAGATCGAGGCTCGCCACGGTGAGGCTGACAAGGATCGTGCCCACCGCAAGGAGTCGTCAAGGCTGAAGAGGACCGCACTCGCAACGAGGACCGAACTTGGGGTAAGGTTTCCCTCCGACGAGGCAGAAGGTAGAGTTGTCGAAGCCGGAGAGGGTGGGGGAGCCGTCGAGGGAGAAGTCGAAGACATGCAGGGAGGAGGTGTCGTTGGGGTTGCGGGAGGTGTTAGAGGGGGAGAGGACCGACAAGTCGGTAGACATGGAAGGGGATGGAAAATGGCAAATGGTTTGCTGTGAGGACCGACAAGTCGGTAGACATGGAAGGGGATGGAAACGACAAATGGCTTGATGTGAGTGTGCACCAACTTTCTACGGCAAGCCATTTGCCGATTTATACTCATTCTGGGTATTTTTTCTATCTTATGCCCATTTCGGGTACTAATTTGTCCCCCATGGCTTACATGGGAAATTACTCTATCTATGCGTATATAGTACTCGTTCTTTCTTGTCCATACCATATCTATGAGTATACACAATAGTTTATAGAGTACTTGCTCTTTCTTGTCCATAACTATAAGAGAGTAATTGCTCTTATTATATAAATTAGTGTATGAACCATCCGTAATGTGATTCATAGATTGAAAATGTCATGGGGTAGTGTCGATAATATTAACAGATATCTAATATATGTATATTTGGGCCAAGAAAGAAAATAAAAAGAAGGGATATAAACTCATAGAGGATGAGGAAAACAATGATAATTGCCCATGAATATAGGGTTGTCGATACCTTTTGAGATTTTTTGGTTAGAATACATTGTGGTATACAAGGGAGTGCATTCACATGGTATCAACAAACTTCACTTGGTAAATTGGTAGCAACTTCTTTTTATATCTCTTACATGTCCTGTATGAACCAAATGGATAAAGTTTTATCATTATTGACCCATGTACATCTAAGATTCACTAAAATGGACATCAATCTCCTCGAACATGATCATGGGATATGGCCACATATTTGAGAGTATCGTGTTAATCAACTTGATGAAATTTGATATGCTTATATAAATTTTGGTTTTTTACAATCTATTCTTCATGAATATCCACTTTCAAGCCCAGAGAAACACCGACGTCGGTTTCAATCATCTTGGTATAAATTATTTCCATGTTGGTTAGAATAGTCTCCTACACACGATAGAATATTTTTCCTACCTTGTTATATTTTTAGTAACAAAATATGTACTTGTTTTCGATCAACGACATTTACAATTGAAGGATTAACTAATTGGAAGAAGATGAACAATGGACAAATTGTGCTTTATTAGCACATATTGCTAGAGATTCAAATTCGTCATATAATTGTTGTGAGCAATATTGTGGAGACTTGATGATCTGTTCTCAATATATTGATTTAGCATTTCAAAAGCAAGATAATTAGCATATTGCAAATAACAGATTACGATTAAATGCCACAATTGACCCTATTAAATGGTTTACATTCCAAGTATGTCCATTTCCAAGTCATAATGAGCATATAGATTAAAAAAATTGGGATAATTTTATTGAATTAGTCAAAATGTTGGCTACTTATAACAATGATATTATTGTAGTTATTTTAAGAAATACGCCTGACAACGCTAAATATACATCACAGAAAATTCAAAAAGAGATCATGAATATTTTGACAAATAGAGTACGAAATGCAATAAGGGAAGAAATTGGCAATGAAAAGTTTTGCTTGATAGTTGATTAATCCTGAGGTGAATCCAAAAAGAAACAAATGGCAATTATTTTACAGTTCGTTGATAAAAATGACTTTATTCAGGAGCGATTTTTTGACATAATTCATGTTCCTAATACTTCTGCTTGTACCTTGAAGAAAGAAATATCATGTCTTCTTATACATTACAATCTCAATGTTAAAGATATTTGAGGTCAATGATATGATGGTGCCAGCAATATGCGAGGAGAGTGGAACGACCTTCAAGCCTTATTTCTTAAAGAGTATTAATTTGCCTATTATGTTCATTGCTCGACTACAGTTGACACTGGTTACTTCATTTAGAGAAGTCATCCCCATTATCATTTTTTACTAAATAATCTTAAACTATAAATATTATCACTTCTTCTTGTAAATGCAATGATGAACTGCATGCTGCTTGTGCTTTTCAATTAGAGCAATTATTATCATCTAATGAAATTCAAAGTGGTAGAGGGCTCAATTAAATGCAGGCTTTGCAAAGAGCTAGTGATACAAGATGGGGTTCATATTTATCATCTATCACTAGTTTGATCAATATGTTTAGTCCAACTTGTGAGGTCCTTAAGAGTATCATTAATGATGGATCCACATATGCTCGAAGAGGTGATGCATATGCAGCTTTTGATGCAATGATGTCATTTGAATTTATTCCGATCCTGCATATAATGAAAGAGATTCTATCAATTACTCATGATCTTTGTCAAGATCAAAAAGGACAATATCAAGATGTTGTAAATGCAATGAATTTGATTCGCTTGACAAAAGAATTAATTCGAAAGCCTAGGGAACATGGGTGGAGTTCTTTAATGGGACACGCGACTTCTTTTGTTGAAACGTACAATGTCATTATTCCTGATATGAATTTAATTTATATTGCAGGAATATGTCGAGCTCGATATAAACAAGACTGTGTTATGAGCATCATTAAAGAGTTGATATTTTTATTGTTGTAATTGACTCATAACTTTATGATTTAAATAATCGATTTGGAACAAATGCTATGGAGCTTTTAATTCTCACTTCTACATTTCGCCCGAAGGATGATCATAGGGCTTTTGATGTCGAAAAAAATGCACTCATAGAAAGGTTTTATCCTGAAGATTTTACCACGTAAGAGAAATTGCATATGAGATATGAAGCAGAAAGGTTTCACTTAGATGTTGCTCAGCATCTTCAACTGAAAAGTGCATCATCAGTTTCTGAACTTTGTTACTTGCTAGCAGATACTAGATTATCAAGAATGTAACCTTTAATTGATAGATTGATTCGACTTATATTAACTCGTCCTGTATCGGCTGCAACCACAGAACGAGCATTTTCGACGATGAAAATTGTGAAAACCAGACTTCAAACTAAAATGGATGATGAAATTCTTGCCGATTATATGATCATATATATTGAGAAAGGCATTGCGCAGACATTCAGCACAGATCTATTGATAAGTGATTTTGATGCTACGAAGGAATGAAGAGCTCCTCTTATGTGAACTTTTGAGGTACTTTATGAATATCTTTTGTTTCATTTTATTTTCATAATCTCAACTATATCTTTTAGAAGTTTGCATTTCTCGAAAAATCCTAGAATGTGATTTGAGCTGAGTTTTTTTATTATTTTTATCAAGGTCCCTCCTTAGTTGGATTTTTGGTTCCGCACCTGATTATAAAAGATGTCAATGTGTGTTATGTTGATTTTTTTGAGGGGATAAGAAGGGAAAATACTGCAAATAGATAAATAATGGATATGTGACTACGTTATCCTGGTATAATTTATCATGAGTTGAAATTTCTTTATCCTGGGATAAGAGGATATTATCCTGCATCCAAAAAGTTTTATAGAAAAAAATCTGTATATTAAACAAATGACAACATAATCGGGTCAACTAAATGGGTGGTATAAAATAAAGAAGAGTTACCAATTGAGGGAGGTTGCTCATATTATTGCATTTAATATCCTCGTGAACATCAAATTCTTAATGCAGCGGCACGACAAGAATGAATCATTTTTTTTTACAAAAGCAGATGGAAATAGACCAGCAAAAAAAATGGCAAGCAGCATTTAGTTTCCCTTGAACTTGTCATAGTAACTCAGGGAAACATACATTGTTGGTGCTTAAGAAAAGCTCTGAAAATTAAATTTTCTGGTGAAGTTGGCTGTAAACCATGTTTTTTCAAAAGTAAAATTGCCCACAAAATCTGAAGGATCGACATTAAAAAAAACAAAGCATCCTTACAAAAAGATCTCTGTTTAGCTAAATTACTGAGGTCTGTTATGAAGACATTCTTTTGGGATTCTCAATTGCAGTTAAAAACATACAGTAGTTTCGATTTCAGGCAGCTTGCAGTGCAGAATATATATTGCAACTTGTGGAACTCGCAAGTCAATGAACTGACTATGTTTATCTCTGAAAAAATACAGACGAGAAAAATAAGAGTAATAAACGGCTGAAGCACAAATTGGCTTGCAAATTTTTATTCACTAATCAGCTTCATGCTGAAGTCCCACAGCTTCTTCGCGAGCTCTTCGTCTCGAGCTTTTTTACTCGGCATGGTGAAGTTACAATCCATGAGGAATTTTCCATCTACCCCTTCGAGCTTCGGATGCAGAGCTGCATAGCACGATGTCGCCGCCCCCTTCACAACCAAACACCATTTGTAAGCTGGAAATGAACTCTTTGTAAATGTGAAAGATATAATCATACTTACTTGATGCACATTTTTCCCTATCAGTTTGGCTAGTCCGTTGAAAAGGCCTGCACAACATAGATCAAGACATAATAAAAAGAAATCAGGAATCATATGAGAAAGTCGCCAAGATCGCCATATGCATACATCCATACTGGCTTTATATACGACGAAGCAGAGAAGAAATCGACGACTACCCATGAAGAGACAGTTGTGACCGACGATATTTGTAGGGATAGGTCCTGGATGAACTGCATTTGCAGTTACTTTGGCACCTTCTTCCTGAAATCATATATTTACGAATGAAACCTATTAGAAGATGGATGAACTGCTGGTCATATTCGGAATGAATTTTTTACAATTTGGATCCATAACGAAAATATTAATCCAGCTGAACTGGTGAGTGCACTTTGGTTACAGAATTTCAATTTGTCGACAAGCAAATAAACATGCTGTTAACAAAGAAGAGATCGATATGATCTACTAATCGAAACTACGCTTTCGTATGAATAAGAACGTGAAGTACCTTTAGTCGCCTTGCTAACTCGTTGGAGTGTAAGATGTTCGCAAGCTTCGATTGACCATACGCCCGAAAACGATTATATCTGAGAAAATCAAGAACACTAAATTCTAAATCTGAACTTGTTTGATTTTTTCTGATTCGTGCATATCAACACAGATACTCCATACCCAGCTTTGTCGTTGATCTTTTCGAAACGGATTCCTTCTCGATAAGGAAGCAAATGGCAATCAGATGATACGTTTAATCCTTCCTTGTACGTTGCTTCTCCGAGCAGTGGTCTTCATGTTGTCCAGGAGAAGATTTGTCAGAAGAAAATGACCTGAAGAAGAATATTAGTAAAGCGTTAAATGCAATTACTGTAAATCAAACCGATGTAAATGCAGCGTGGTTAGTTTTACACCAAGATGATATGTGGCAAACTGCATCTCTATTCCATCCTTGGAGAGCGCGTAAGGGGTGGAAGAAATCCCAGCATTGTTACTGATAAACAGGGAAACCGATAATTCACCACAGATCGCGAGAAACAAAGAAAAATCGAAGTACAACAAATGCATAATTCTCTTACATGAGGATGTTTAGTGGGATGTTCAAGGACTCAAACTCTGAGGTGAAGTTCCTAATCGATGCCATCGAGCTGAGGTCCAGCTCCATGACATCGATCTCAGCATCGGGCACATCCTTCATAATCTTTTCCTTGACCCTGCGTCCTAAAGACGGATTCCTCACCGCCATGATCACACGTACCCCCCGCAGCGCTAGCACGCGTGCTGTCTCCACCCCGATACCATTCGTCGACCCTGAGATTCACATGATTTTTCTTCATAGTTTCTTGTAGAATAATTACCGATCTCGAGCAACCAAGTAACCATTTCCCAGTTATCCGATTTTCACATCTCAGTAAAAAATTAATCATTTATACAAGGTGACTTGTATACCGGATTCGACCGTTTGAATCCCTACCTGTAACAATGGCGGTGAGGTGGGAGCCGTCGATTCCGTCGGTGACTTGCTCGGCAGTTGAGAAGTAAGAGAAGCCAGAAGGACCCTTTCTTAGGAAAGGCCACAAAGACATGTTCTGCAGACTGAGTCCTTCCGATTAACTCGATATCAGCATCAAGTTGTCATGGCATATATTTATAATCCATCTCTTGATCATACCTGCACATTAAAACAGTTGGAACGACCCCCGATATGGGCGCTGGGGAGATGGATTTAATTAATATTGCATGTTACACAGGGATGTGAATATGAAGACCGATACATATATAAATTGACTATAGATAGGAATACGGGTACTTATCAAGTAGATTAGAAAAGACCTCTTTATTTCTAATCTCGTCAGATATGAAAGAAATCTAAATAGTTGTCTTGTACAAAAGTAAATAGGTTCCTTGAAGAAGAGGAAGAAATTGATCACGGACCTCGGGTATAAACGAGAGCAGAAACCGATCGGACGCTCGAGCCGCTTGAGCAGTTTGCATGAAATCCGGGCGAAGATCGAACGGATTGGGCATCCGATTGGTTTACAGCAATCCTCTGCTATACAGCAGAGGATCTGCTCTCCGGTATAAACATGTACGTAGTCGCTACTTATACGGGAGATGGAGATTGCATTGCATCCATCATAAAATTGGAAATTAGGTGAAGTGCATTTGAGAGCCGATAGGGACAGTGGGTCGATGGCTTTTCCTTCTCCTTCGAGGACATCCAAATCATGGTGTTATGGGTTCTGCTGACCCATTTAATTGTTGTCAAATCATCTATCACTTTGTTGCCAATAAATGGAGGCAAAGCTGGAGGCATTCCCAAACTTTAGTCGGTTGATATGACTTCTACACCACGATCCTTAGAAACTAGGGTAATTTATATAAAGGGTAAATTACAAAAAAAAAAAGGACCGATCTTTACATGAATTCTCAAATAAGGGACTGCTCTTTAGATTGTAACAAACAAGGGACTCATCTTTGATTTAACGGTGGAGGCCCCAATGACGTCAGTGAATAACAGTAGATGGACGGGTATACCCTTCGTTTTCACTTCCCCCTTTCTCCCACCATGGCGATCGCCGCCCTCATCCATGCCAACCACGTCGATGCTCCTCCTGTACGCACCCAGCCACTTCGCCTGCACGTCCCTCACGTGAGGGGGGGTTTGCCCCCTTTCTTTTTCGTTCAGCTCGTAGAAGAGGCGACGCTGGCGAAGGTCAGGCGAAGGTGTCGCACGTGGAGCGAAAGGCGACGATGAGGCGATGTTGGCGAGGGTCGACGGTTGCAGTTGGAGGTGTCGTGACCGTACAAGAGCGTGGCGGTGCTCGAAGGGAAGGAGAGGTGGAGCGCTCGAGATGAAGGGGTTGGTTGGCGAACGACCGCGGGCTAAGGATTCATTCACAGATGCCCTGCCCCTACTCCACGTTAGTTTCACCGCCAGTGTCGCCTCCCTCCGATTCGCTCCGATAGGGTCCAAGAGGGGGTTTGAGGTTTGTGGGTCATCGTCTTCATCTATGAACGAGGTGATGGCGTCACAGATGAAGATGCATATCGGAAAGGCTGCCAAGTTCGGGATTGCAATATGTCATTATATCATATCAATATTAATCTGCCAACCTTGTTGGGTTTTATTTCTCAACTCAAATATTTACAATATTTTCATGTTTATTGTAGCTCAATATCCACGAGGAAGTCAAGTAACTGAGGAGGTGGGTACGACTGGGAGGAACCTACAGAGCGTGTGGAGTTCGGTAGGGATCTGAGGGTGAAGATGTCGGAACGGCTCTGCAAGGAAAACCCACTAGAGGGGCCGAATGTTAGGTGGGTGTCCGATAGACCAACCTATAGCCGAAACAAACTTCAGGAACCTCGTCATAGTCCAAGATGCACACAACCATCGAACCCGGTCAAAGACCACATCCGAATAGCAGCATTTCGAGGGAGCGACCCCCTCAACCTGCAGCCTTTGCCGTGCCATAGAACGAGTCGACTAAGATCCTTCCCAAGCTTCGTGTCGGTGCTCCTCCTGTATGCTGCACAACCTCTCGTCGAGTGCGGAAAGTGAAACAAATCCCTCAGGGGTACACTCGTCCATCTAAATCACAAATTGAGTAATCTGTTAACGTCGTTGGGGCCTCCACCGTTAAATCAAAGATGAGTCCCTTATTTGTTACAATCTAAAGATCACTCCCTTATATGGGAATCCATGTAAAGATCGATCCTTTTTTGTAATTTACCCTTATAAAAAAGACCTATCTTTACATTGATTTTCAATGTAGGGACTCATCTTTAGATTGTAACAAATAGGCGACTAAGTCATTCATTTGTCCTAAATTGGGCCTCCGTTAGTGTGTCATTAAGTCAGAATGAAATGACCATATTGTCCCCTTCTTCTTCTCCAATTTCTTCTGCTTCTTTTCATCTTCTTTCCAACCCTCTACAACACATCAAGCCCCCTTCTCTCTCGATTCGATCAAAAACTCCAATCTGACCAATTCCATCTCATCAAGATCCCATCTATGCAAGACCACACATATCCCTCGTTGTTGTAGACTGGGTTCAATCACTTCAATGACTTGACTAGACGAGTGCTAGAGAATGGAGGCTCTCAAGCTCTGCTCCTTCATGTTCCAGCTAACGGTGAAGCTACTGCTTCTTCAACCGAGACATGGCTGCTCAACGATAGAAGATGGAGGTTGAAAGGAACTCTTCCTCCTCCATATCTTCGTCGCGAGTGGGTGCTGCCGGAAAAGGACCCGTCTTCAACTAAGGAAAATCGAACTTCTTCTTTTTGTCCTTTTTATCCCTTTACATTATGTAAATCATGGAGACTAAACAAATATATGAAGGCGATTGCAAGCCTCGCATGTCTAAGGGATGATAGAGCATGGCTTTATCGTAGATGTGATGTAGAACAGTCTTGAGGTACATGCGATCACGAGTATCGTCACGAAACACTTGACGATGTGGGGCGCGGTGTCGAGAAAGATGACGTAGCAGAGGAGGAGCTCGTATATGATCTGGAGGAGGGGCCAGGTGGGGTCGTAGTATGGGTCCTCCTGTTTGGGGTTGATTTCGATAGCGGGGATAGGGGAAGATGTTGGAAGAGACCGTGAGGAGGAGGTTCTGCTGGAGATTGTTGGGGAGGGGAGGGGAGGGTGGGGCTGCTGGAGGTAGTCAATGAGCTCGATGAAGATGGGGCGCTTGGCCTCCTCATGGAGGACCTTGAGCGTACAGGAGAAGTTTGAGGGAGAAGGAGTATATCTGGAGTTTGTGGAGGAAGAGGTTGGGGCCGTCTGGGGAGGGCACGTCGCCGAGCAAGGGGAGGAGCTCCAGTAACAGGGTGGATGGGGATTTGAATATGGTATGTCTGCAGAGGTTGTTGAAGAAGGCGACGAGGATATGGATGGGACCGGGTGCGAAGGTGACGATATCGAGTAAGGTGAAGAACCAAGAAAGGCAGAAAAGAGAGGGCATATTCATCATTCCAGGTAAAATTTCAATGGCATCTGCCACTGTTAGTTTCTTTAATGTCATCATAAACTTGAGTCCCATATTTGTTACAATCTAAAAATGAGTCCCTACATCGAGAATCGATGTAAAGATTGGTCTCTTTTTGTAATTTACTCTAGAAATTATGTAATCTTTGGAATTTAATCATCATACATGTAATCTTTCTCTATTTTACACCATACCATACCATAGAAAACAACCGGTTAGATTGTCAAGTTTGACCGTAAGCATCAAAGAGAAAGAAAATTTTGTAAAAAAAAACTCTAAAAACATGCTGTGTGTTTTTGCCCCTTCTCTCGCTCTCCTTCCTTCTCCTCTCCATCTCCTCCGTCCAAAAATACGATCGCAAGACCTCGCTGTCCTCTGCTTCCACTCCGTCTGTGTCACTTGTCGCAGTGCGGCATCAGCCAACATCATGCCCAACTGCAACAACATAAACTTCATCGCGAACGTAGAAGGTCCGGAGCTCAACTAAATTAAGTACTCCGACAACCTCAGTAAGCCGCATCGTCATCTTGTTTTTGTCTATGGTTAGAGGCTTCAACTCCGCAAATTGCATAGGGCGAGAATCACATCTTTCGCATCCAGTTACGAATTCAATCAGATTTGAGATCTCATGTTACGTGGTTTAATATGTCGATTATGATGGAAATCCCTTTTAGGATCGAAACTCCGCTAATGGATGTCTTCGTCCATACATTGTGCAAATTTAGTTTAGATAATAAATAAGAAATAAACTGATAGAAACTTATCCTGATAATCCTTCATGCATGTTTAAAGCATGTAGGTAATATTAGAGTCGAGGAAATCTAATTGCCATCAACTTGAATCCCTGTTATTGATGAAGGATTGTCTTTGACGTGATAAAAATATTTGATTTGATGGAAATCTAGTTGCCATCATTTTTTAATACTTGCATTGGAGAAGTATTTTGCCGTCATAATCCAACTTATACATTCTTTGTCTAACATGTATGGTCCATTGAAAAGTTGTTCATGGAATATATTGTTGATGATTCGAGGCTGTTTTTTTATTAGTGATATGGGTACCCATTATAATCTAATGCATGTTAGAACGAGGTGGAGTAGCCTCCGACCCGATAATGATGGGTTGGTGAATATCAGATCAGATCGAGTCATAAATCAACCTGGCTCATCCCGATAGGTGCCCAACTCTAATGTGTAGCTGAATTTTTTGAATAGGTATCTTGGGGTACCCATGCAATATACCTTACAAGGAAAAATAGTCTCATTAATTGTCACCAAAATAAATGGTTTTACAAATTAGTGGATATCATATTTTGCGGCCTTACATCCTAACAACTTCCATAATATTTTGTTGAAGTTCGATGATTGTCCTACATGTTAGAGAAGCCTAAATGGAAATTTTATGAAAACCTCTTCATCGCCAAGTTTATATGACGGAAGAACTTTTTTTAGCTGATCAACTTCATCGCCTAAGTTTGTGAGATCCTCTCTATTTTTCTCCGAACCTTTTTAAGTGATTGTCATAGATTTGACTCCTTACTATTATTTGTCGTTTTTAAAGGAATAGGTCTTCCCCGAAAGTATGACGCTTTGATAGTGTTTATCAACAGAGTGATTTTCTCCCATCCATGAGTAGCTAAGAATACCTAAGGTTTGATGAGTTGATTTGAGCATACTGATAGTGATTGCTGCATGTAATCTCAATTGATCTGATAATTTTTACAGTGGGTGTAAACAACAGTCAAGTAAAACTGGAAAGGTCATTGGATGTTTCTCGTTAAGTTCTGATGCGAAGCACCACACTCTGATGTATATGCAACTAATCTGTGAATTAACTTATTAGATTGTACATCAGAATTCTATCGGTGCAAATTGGGTGTAGACTGACATGGTATTATATTTGATGCTATCTGATCTCTAGTAACCTGAAATTCAGCAAAACCTTGTCTGCCTTTTTTTGCAGGTTTACACTCCATCGGGTGGGTGGGTTGAGACATATGTCTCTGCCCCAATTCTGAACATCATTGTTGCACAAGGTCTTCGCCTCCGATCACCTGAAAGCATAGGCGGGCGAGCCGAGGAGCCTTTCTCCTCCACCCCGTCCATCCACATCGCCCTCAGCCCAAGAACGTGAACGCTCATTCACCGGTATTCCTGTCGACCAGCGACTGGAGGATATCTGGGAGACAGATTAGGAAAGAACATGGTGTCTCTTAAGATTCCAAAGTCTCCTGCCCCATGCACTCATGAAGCAATGGCAGCAATTAACCAACCACTCTAATCTCAACCATAAGATCTAATCCGAAGGATTAGTTGCATTGATGCCTTTGTGAGAATCAAGAGTTAGCAGAACAGTCCATCATTCAGAGAGAGCACATGAACTGCTCACGTGCTATTATTTTGGTGTTTTTGCATTTTTTTGCCCCCAGCTATTCTGAAAGTGCCTTGAACTTCGGAAGGTTTCGATTAATTTCTGTTAGGTCCCTGTTCAGGGACTAATCTGCAGCAGAACATAGACTTTTTCTTACATTTCTACCCTTGGTTTTGTGGCAGATTTTTATTGGTTTCTAGAAGACGAGTTTTGGGATATTTTATAGGGCTAGGAGCTACACTTGCCAAGCAAACTTTTGAGATCAACTTTATGGTATTTTTACAAGGATGAGATTTGTTTTGAATTTTCGAAACTGAGCAGCATCTGGAAGTTTTTAAGTACCTTTTGTGTTCTCCTTTGTGCTTCCACCTGTTGTCACTTCTGTGTCACTCACTCTTCACATACTACAAACACATCATTTCTCTACACCTTGCATCTCACATTCCTATGCACTCAGGTACCTGTAGATACAATATTGCACCTTTTGTGTTCTCCTTTGTGCTTCCACCAGTTTTACTTGTCTCAATAAGACACAATCACACCTATTGCATCTCACATTCCTATGCACTCAGGTACCTGTAGATACAATATAGTATCATATCTCCCCCTTCTCTTTTTGAATTAAAACGCCTAAAAACAATGAAACAAAAAAGCATATAAAAAGATCGAAAATACCCTATAAGACACAAATCACATTGCACAAAGACACCTAAGATCTCATTCACTTAGCTTTGCACCTCCCTAAATTCGACACTCCTATACTTGACCATTATACATCATTTTTTCGAATATAAATAAATCTTATTTGAAATCTGCCTCGCAAGACGAAATCACGGCAACACTTCTTCCCTCACTTGGTAGATTTTCATGCTAGGCTTTTGAAGGGGTTTCAACAGAATAGCAAGAAGCAAATTATAATATCTAGATCAAGTGCAGAAGCATAATACAGAACCATAGCTCAAGCCACATGTGAGATTAACTAGCTCGTATCTTTTCTACAACTTAGTTGCATGCCACAACCCCAAGCCCTCTCAATTGTGGCAACAAGTCAGTGACTTATATCGCTACCCGACCATGTTTTTCATAAGCGGACCAAGCATATTAAGGTGGACTGCCATTTTATCGAAGATGCGATGCGAGGAGGGAATGTCACTACTGCTAACAATTCTACAAAACTCTAGCTAGCAGATATATCCACGAAAGCACATCTAAAGAAACATGTATCATTATTGACTTCCAAATTGGACACGATCGATAGATATGCTCCAACTTCAGGAGGGGACGTTATTAACGTTATTGAATCATTATTTGCCATTCATGTATCTTTTATTTTTAGCATTTTCTATTTGTGCCCCTTCTATGGTTAGAAATCTCGGTGAGGACTTTTATGTATTTTCCATCCTTAGGGCTTTAGAGTTTCGTGCTATATAAAAAACCCTATCCTTTAACTAAAATCATTCCTTCATTCCGCAAAATTTTCAAACTCATAAACACGAAATCATGGTTTATGTAGTCGAGACGCAAAATTTTCAAACTCATAAACACGAACTCATGGTTTATGTAGTCGAGAATACCCAATTGTTTTAAGGAGCAACACATCTTTACAAACCTTTATAAATTCAAACATATAATAAATAATTGAAACAAATCCAAAACCTTGATTACAAGAATACCTAAGCTTAGCTCAGATACCATGTTAAAATCCGAAATAGAGAGAACATGCAGCCAAAAACAATATCAAAACCTAGGTTTAGTGGTTCAAGATGATCATGGGAATCGCCCTTGACAATAGAAGCAATCTAATAGCTATATTTTATCTTTCACTTATATATATATATAGTACAAGGTCCTATATATAGGCCCGCTCACACATAATTCTCTCACAATAGGCAACATAAGACTAAACACAAGAACCTATATTATGTAGTTGATAGATCTTTCAACAAGATCCAATCACCCAATTACTCGATTATTCACTTCCAACAAAGCCAGTGATGGAGAGAGCAAGGAGAAATGTGATTACTAGATGGGGAGATGAATACAAATCGAACCGACCCTTGCACCCACAAACTGGTGCCATAAGTGCCGTGGACAGAATGAACTTGCTATTCACTTGAAAAAGATTCATTTTAAAAAAAGAATGAACTTGCTACTTCTGCGGATGACTTGGAAAATGGAAACAACAATATTGGCATTGGCAATGAATCAAAAAACACTATGACGTTCTATAGCAAGCACTAAATTAAAGAAGAGTATGACAGTCTAACAATCAGGACCTAATTTATGCAGCCAAAATATACTACATTTACATACATTGCAACCACATGGTTCGAGAGACAAACAAACAAATACGGTATTTTCAATTTTGTATTTCTGGTGTGTGTTAATTTTAGGTCTTGTGGAATCCATATCATGGTGAAGGTCTGTGGCTTCACCCACTACTGTCTTGCTGGCCATGAGAAAAACAGTAAG
Organism: Ottelia alismoides; assembly: GCA_037367405.1. Taxonomy (NCBI): domain Eukaryota; kingdom Viridiplantae; phylum Streptophyta; class Magnoliopsida; order Alismatales; family Hydrocharitaceae; genus Ottelia; species Ottelia alismoides. The sequence goes on from JAZKJV010010337.1 coordinate 453,200, forward strand.
AGTAATTAATGCGACAGTCTAATGAACTTCAAGAATTCCCTTGAATTCCATCAATTTGAGGAAAATTTGATGTGGGTTGAAGATATAAACCTGCAACTGGCATTTCAAAACAGATGGTTCGGAGAGAATGGGTGGAACCACTTGTCCAATACACTGGGAACAGTGACCAGGTAACAAATGATGACATGAATCGGTAGATATAAGTTATGAGATGATTTGTCAGGAAAATGGGTGCCATGTTACCCGCAATGTAGGCAATATGTTGTTGTAGATTTTCCTTCATATTTGATAATTTCATATAACAAATAATTTTGTTAATTACACTACAGATTTGGCAGGGGCCAATGAGATGCTAACAGATCTTTATGTAAGAAGCAGATGCTAAAAGTAATAAATAGGATGCAAAAGACAGAATTAAGCAATATATAGAGGTATAGCTTTTGAATAGTGTGAAATGACATGTACATAATGAAGCAATGGAAGCACAAATATATAGGCAAGGTACATGATGTGGTAAAGCGAGGGGTAAACTGCCATTTCCAACCGCCACATGGTGGTGCTACAGTTTGATGGGCTTGGCAAACACATGCTGGATGACATGGTAAGGAAGAAATTCATCATAATCTTCAACAATATGACATGAATGCTCCATATGAGGGCCTTGTGAGGATGGATATTTCGAAGGTCATTCCTACACTGGCCTCCACCTCTTGTGTTTGAATAATGTCCAACTTTCCCATCGTTATCAGCTCATCACTTCCAAGATTCATGCACATCATATAAGATGTGATGTGGGGGAGGATGATACAAGGGTCTGAGAGAGTGCATCTCATAAAGCACTTTCTTTGCATGTTGGTTTTATGAGGATCTTTGCAGATTTTTCAAATCGATCAAGTCATTGCAACCAATTAAAATTATGAAACATGTTTTAACGTATAGAAATATGTCAAAAGAGGAGGAAACAAAAGATGTAAATATGACATAACAACAGATGTAAATATCAATTATGAGGATTGAATGTAGTGATTGCAGATGTTAAACACTGGCTTGGATTTGCAGTCGAATCATTGTAGTTTAGTTTAACATGTGATATTTTGTCACTGTAAGAATGACGATATGATGTCCTATTAGTTGACATGTATTTTGGTACATGAATGTTGAAATATCACATTTGTATATAAATTTTTGAGTGTTGATACAAGCATGTAGGTATATTATGGATGTAAACAATTGGTGCATGGTGTGATTGTCGATAGTTGGATGTTGCCAGTGGTGGTGGAGCCATATGGCATGCAGGGGGGGGGTCACTCTTCTTGAATTTTGCATTTTCATATAAGATTGTATCATGGTTGTGTAGTTTTAACCATTGTCTCCAGGTTCCACCTGCTCAACATTTTTGTTCTCCCTATACTATAACACCCCCCAAAAACAAACCCAACCCCCAAAGCACATGCTTAATTTTCCACAAACACAAAGCTACTGTATCTTCTAGATGGTGTAGTCTCTTGTGACTTAATGAAACAACTTCCAGAAATCTTTTTTTCCTTGGAAGATGGAGCGTATGTGGGCTCATCTCATCAATCTCGCATTTATTGAACACCATACATATTACATGAACACACTATACACATCGCATGAATGCAATGTAGCAGCCATTCATTTTCATATAATTACTTTTATGCATGTCATACATCAAAGGAAAATTCAACAGTTAATACAAAAAATTTTACCTACAAAATATAAAATGAGAGAAACTTTTATGTAGCTGACTCCACTTAAAGTGAGAATTGTTGTAATATTACAAAATCGGGAATTTTCTTCTGACTATAGGCAATAACATATTAAACTCAGAACAATATATAAAAAATGTCACTATATAATTTATATTGCCACAGCCCGTGTACTCAAATGCATTGCCTAGATTCTTAAAAGTGATTCAGAGAATCAAAGTATAAAGACATGTTTTGCAGAATAAGGTACATAAAAAGGAGAAAAAGAAGTTACGGCAATGGGATGATAAACCTACGGGCATCGAGCACGCGAATCAATTCGAGATGGGCAGAGCCCAAAAACCCGTCTTTTATCAGACGTTCTTGTTCTTCCTCATCTTGGAAGGGGGCCACCTGCCTTTCTTCCTGAGGTGCCTCTTGCGTACGAGCCTCTTCCTCCGCAGCCTCGCCTTCTTGGCGAGCCTCATCCTCAGTCTCTGCTCCGTCACCTCCTGCAGCTTCGACTCCAGGGGAAGGGAAAGCCCCTCAACGGGCTCGGCGGACAATCCTTCGGCGCCGGGGGCGTCACCACCGGGCGACGCCGAGACCACCACTACCCGGCGCTTGCCAGCGAGAGGGGGAGGGATGGGGACAGCAATGGTGGCGGCCAGACGGAGGGAACAGGGGGTCCTCCATGGATTGGGAGCTGAAAGGAGAGATGTGGAAGAGGGAGGCGGCGTGATGGAAAGGAGAGGGAGGATCGACATCTCTCTCGCTCTCTCTCTAATGTGGATGGGCGAAGGGAGGGAGTGCTGGTTTGTGCGTGTGTTTTAGGATAAGAAGATGGCCTTAGTCTCTTCTTGGTTCTTTTTTCCCCAAGGGCATGTTTGGTTGCTGGGTTGGACTGGGTTGGGTTGGGGTGGGTGAATAGTAATCTGTGAGGAGAAAGTACCCTTGTGAATAGTAATCAGGGTTGGGCAGGCCAACCCTGCCCAACCCTGCAATCAAACAGGCCCCAAAGGTTTTCTTTGAAGATAAAAATAATATTTATATATAATATAATGGGAAAGATTAAAAAGTACGATTACTGATATTCTTGTCAAAAAAATCCCTCTTTTTTATTCCAAAAGTCAAGAAGGGTGAAAATTGAATAACATGCCATATAAAGAGTATAGCATTCAACAAGTACCATCTTCTATGTGCTTTGTATTTTAGTTCTATACATATTTACATAGGAAATAAGATGTCATCTAGTTGTTTAATATTAATGAATATTTATAGACAACTCTTACTCATAAATATATGTACTGGACAAAGTCAACATGAATGCATTTTTTCAGTCCACTTGATAATGTGTATGATTTTTGAAAATTTCCAATTGAACTTTAGAATTAAAATAGTACATTCTTAAGAATAATTGCAATATGAAGTGTTTAGCTTGATGATCCATGTTTTTTTATTAATAAATAAAAATTAGATTATATAAGAAAGTTTGATATTAAGTTCACATACATGTATGGATGAACACTAAACTTGCTTATTTCGATAAAAACATATTCTTATATAATATTCTTAGATAATGAAAAAAAAAACAAATTCAAAAAAATGGTATGTGACCTCCCAATAATATTTAGCATATATATGATGCAAATCCTTCCCCTCATAGATTGGTCAAGACCAAGCTTTATGGGCAAGTGGTAAGGATCCTATTAACTTTAACAACAACATCCTATCCTTGAGACAGTGGTAGTAACATTCCTTTGGAAAGATTTCTTACCCTCAAGGTAGGAGTCATCCTCCAAGTTAGGGGGAATGCTCAAGATCTAATAACATTGGCATGGCACCTCAAAATACACTAAAAAACCTTAAAAAAGTACAACTCTGAGGTGGAATTTATAAGTTCAAGGTCTTCCAACGTAGGAGAACCTTAGATATTTAAGTGGAGGGCAAAATCATGAAATTTTAGTTTTGCGGGTCAAATAAAACAAAAATGTGAACACTAAGAGCATATTCTACTTATCTTATCCATGACCTCATCCTAACTATGAAATGGAAACTCATATAAAGAGACATCGCACTAAGAGAAAAATAATCCAATTAACCTATAATGGGCAAAAGGGTGAAAATTTGTCTCGATGAAAGATTGGATCCTTGGGAAGGATTGAATCCCCTTAAACACAACTTAATCCATTTATTTTTTGGTTATTAAAATTATCAATATAATTTTATATGAAATGAGATCTGAGCTCATTTATTTCCATTATTTTTAATTTTCCTTGTAAATAAAATAAAATTTGTTGTTTCTTTTTAATAATGAAATAATTTATTTTAAAAATTTCACTTGATAATGTAGCCTTAAAGATGGATTAAATAGGTTTAAATATTAGATTTATCAAAATTTAAAAATCACCATAAAAAATATTAATCAATTTTAAAACCCAATCTTATAACTAATATATTTAGAAAAGATTTAAATTGTAAGTTTATCAACATTGAAAATATCATTTGAAACTATTAACTCTAATTAAAAACATCATTTAAAATATTTATTTTTCCTTTATTTTTGAGCATACATGATAGATAAATACCCGGTCCCTCTTTGATAAAATTATTGGTTCTGCACCTGCCTAAGAAGTGATTTTGGTTAAAGCAGATGGACTTTGATTGGGATGAAGGTCAGTTAGACCTCCGATCACTGCTCATGAGTGCAGCAAAACTCGAGCTTAAGTGGTGCACTCTAGTAGAGATTCAAGGCCTCAAACATTAGGTCATCTTCTCCATATCTTGCTTGACTTTGTGGGAGCCTTCTCATACTGCCCCTCCACCATTTGTCACTTGTGATGGGTTGGATAAAAGAGAATGGAAGGGATCTGATATAATGGGGACTAAAGTTAATAGCTGGATATTGGGGGCGTCGCTTTGATCAAATAGGGTGTAAGGGAGATCGTGGAAGTGATAGTGTACAAGAAGAACAAGGGAGATTTAATGTGTGGACTTGGTGGAGCAAGATACGGTTGGAGGAATAAGTGGAGTAAAAGTGAAGATTAGTTCTTGTTCATGAAGGTAAGGGAGAGGGTAGGTGGAGGTTTGGGATGATTTATATGTTAGCACCACAATGATCCCTACCTTAAAATCTTAGAAATTCGATTAAAATGTGGAGACAATAGAATTCTCCAAATAAAGTCCTTTGTACTTTTCATGAAGTAGCTAGATCTCCTTCGGCTCTTAGTTCGAGATAGAATTTTTTAGCTTAAGTATGCACAGGTATAACATACATATATTTAACGATTTTTTATTTTTATTTTTTTATTTTGGTCTTGAATTTATATTTTATTAGTATATACATTATTATGCGCATTTACGTATTTCTATTTTATGTTATTACTTAGTTTAGTATATTACAAAAGTTACAATTAGATTTGTATAGGTTTAGAATACTATGATTTTTTGTTCTTTTTTACTAATTTTATTTTTCCTTTATTTTGTGAGTTTTTTCTATTTTAGGTAAAATAAGTACAAAAATAAAATATGGATGTGCATTAATTAAGCTTCAAGTGATCTAAAAAAATAGATGTGTTGCATTCGGGTCCAAAAATCAATTTTCTGTATATGACTCATATTCACACCAAAAGTATGCACAATCAATAGTATATTTTGTGTTAAACTTCAAATATGATTGGGGTTCAACTTGAGTTCTTATGCTCAAGAAAAGCAATTATAAAGTCTTACATAATTGGAATTAGTGTTTGAGTTATTTTATAATATATTTGTATTTTTTCACAGTTTTGTTAAATCAATTAAACTGGAGTTAGTATGAGATATATAAAAATTTGAGAATATTCTTTACTTATTCAAGATATGTATAGGTGCAATGGACATGTACAATTGAAGCTTTTTAAGTTTTATTTTTGGATTTTTTCTTTAAGGGACTTATTTCTATATCAGTAAAATTTAATTGGCTTATTTTTAGTTGATAAGTGTTTTGGATTGTGTTATTATGTTATGTAATTTACTTATGTATTTTCTTTGGAATTTAGGCCAGAATTTGAATATATTATACAAATATAAAAACATATTCATTATTATTATGTTCCCTTTTAGCTAGAATTTGTATGGTCATTTCTGTTAGAGTTTTGGATATTTGTTTCCTATAAGATTATGTATACTTCATTTAACTCCATTTTAATACACATATGGATAAAAATGAATATTTATGTATTTTTACATGATCCTCCACTACATTTTCTTGATGATGTGTGCTCCCTAGTGGCAGATGGCTCCACTCATGCTTTCTAAGTTGTCAAGATGAGATCACAATCCCTTTATTATAGTACATAAATGACATTATCTTCTTTGTGGATGGAGGTCAAAAGGAAGCCATGAAGATGCGAATCCTTATGGACTTGTTTAGGGATGCCTTCGAATTAAAGGTGAAAGTTCAAAATTAGGACCTCTAACTTTCGAAACGGAGGTAGATAGGATTGATCATGCGATGAGATTCTGGAATCATCCTGACTGAGATTGCCTGTCACCTACCATGGGTTGTCTCTATCTGTAACGGATGGGATTTTATACCTACAACCATATTTCTATTTTTACACCCATTACCATTATTGCAATATTCAATTCATATCATCAATTTATGGAGATTTAAATACTAACTGAATGAGATTTAATCACCCATTATTCCATCACAATTGATGGTTATAAAAGAGCCAACCCCCTTCTAATCCCCACATCATTTTGTCTTTCCCCTTTCCCTTGTCCAAAGAGAGATAGAGATAGAGTTAGAGAGAGGAGCCTTATCGAAAGGCTATTCTTCTTCGTAGGAGACAACGTGGTGCGTCAAGGGAGTGTGGGGACGAAGAGCGTGGATAGTCATGAATAAGAAAGCATGACATGGAGGTTCACATACTTGGATTTGAGGTATGTATCAGGCTAGGATTTCGTAAATATTGATCACTTTTAAATATATCTTAATGTATGTATCGGTTTAGGATTACGATTGATAAATATAAGTGTCGAACACATAGGTATTCTAGATTTGGATCATTGGCTTCATTCATAATTGTATCGATTATTAGATTAAAAAAATGCATATATTCCATCAGTATTGATCTATACCGTGAGATATTAAGAACTATCTATTTTTTATATTAAAATGGTCAACGATAGTGATTTGCAATAATTGAAAGAAAAGATGATTAATCTTAATTCCTCGAAAACAAAGTAACATGTGCCTCTGCCTGGTAACACTTTTATTTAAAAAATCTATTTGTTCTTTGAAGCATATACGTGTTGTATTTGGATAGTTATGGTTGAAAGTCTATTATCATCATGCAAAATATCTCACACTATTTTTGCTTAGAGAGTGTTGAAACGAATTTTGTAGAGGTCTAGAAATCTCACAAGGCAAGAATTTCAGTCGATGTGTGACCTCACATGAAAGCCGACTTCAAACAACAATTAACCCACAATTCAGAATCAAGCAATGAAAATAAATGTGCGGAGTTAAAATTTATTATAACTCTACAACAAGGATGTGTATAGGTGCAAGTATGTGTAGAGTGTCGAACACAAGGAACAAGCACAATAGATCGAGGCAAGGAATGCACAAAAATTGAATGTGATGTATTTGTCTATATGTGCTCTTTTCTGTGGGTTTTTAATTTTTTTAATTTTTTAGTTTTTTTTTATTTTATGTTTTTATATTTTGATTTTAACTTTTCATATTTTATATTTTTTTTTCATATTTTGTATTTTTTATATCTTTTTCTTTTAATATATATAATAAGGTATATAAGATATATATACACTATAAGTTAGGATTGCAATAAAAATTGACAAAAATTAAAAAAAAAGAAATTAAATCATTTTGGGGTTTTTAATATTTTTATTGATTTTTATTTTTAAAGAATTTTTACTAATTTTTATATATTTTTAAAGTAAAAAATAGACAAAAAAGGGTTTAAATATATATATCCAAAATTAAAATGGAGGTTAAAAATACCAAACAAAATCAAAATTTCTCCAAATTAATTCTAAAATAATAATAATATTACCAAGAAAATTCATAACTAGAAACACAATTTTTAGATTTTTTATGGATTTTATAAACTTTTATAAAGGTTTTTAGAGTTTTTCTATTTTTTGAGTTTTCTTTTATAATGTTTATTGATTTTTCGCCTGAAGGTCAAAAATACAAAAATACATAATATATATATATTTTTAGAATTTTTCAAAAAGTTTTTATTATTTTTATGTATTTTCTATTGCAAACAGGGGAAAAAGGCATGTTTTTGATTTTTTATAATAATAAAAAGCTTCAAAATTGCAAATAAAAATATGGTGTGAGAGAGAAATGCAACAGGATGCTATGTCTTTTTTTTGAGAAATTTTCGAGTTAAATTGCCATCTCAAATAAATACAAATAACAAAGAGAAACTACACCCATGGTAGGGGTATAAAAGTAAATAGATGAAGGTTATAGGGGCATAATGCAAATTTTACAAAAATATGTGATTGAATTTGAATGTTATAGGACCAAGACAAAATACGCAAATCCCTAAGGGCCTTCCAACAAAAATGCCAAACTCACATGTATAAACACGTGAGCCTCTAGCAGGGATAAAATACATTGTTTCCAAAACTCGGAGTTATTTTTGCAATTTTACCAAAAAGTATTAAACTGGAATCTAAAAATATCTGACTAAATACAAATATACCAAACTCACGAGGGTCTAGTTGCAATTACCCCACATTCTATCGGTTGACCTAGACTTGGACTCAAATACAAATAATTAAAGGACGAGGGTTCAAACTCAAATGTTACAAAAATTATAAACTTGCAAAGGAATGATTGAATATCAAATATTAAATACACAAAATATTCGGGTGAGAATCGCAGCAGAGCCAGGAACGGATGAAAGGCTAGATCCCCTCACTAATGCCACACGTCGCTACCAGGGGGTCGATGACGGTTCGGATGCACGACCAGGATTAGAAGGCTGATAATGATCGGAGGGTTGGCGTGCGATGAGATCGGACGGCGCCTGTAGCCCTCCAAGAATAGATCTTCATTCGACGGTAGAGGAGGAGGGAGGAAAAACTGGGACGAAGCCGCATCGCAGCGAGCTTCTCCGAGCATGCTCCGCCTCCCCTGAAGTTCCTTTGCTGCACAAAAGCACCCCCGGCGTTTCTGGAGGGATCCCCGACCAGACGACGGTGCCAAAATGGCCTGACGAGCTCCGACGCGGTGCCGGAGGTCAGGAGTCGAAGGCAACTCCATGTACCATAGTCCAGCAAAAATAGGCCCCTTAGGGGGGGTCCTTTGGCACCCCAGCACCTGCAGAAGGAAAAAGTAACGCAAAACAAAGGGGCTGGGGGCCTTATGTGGATGAATGGAGCGAAGAGTAGCACGGGAAGAGGTACTCCGGTGGGTGAAGGAGATGAAGCACCTAAAGCTCAACCCAACTGGAATCTAGGTAAGCGGGGTGTGTACGAAGGTGGAGAAGACGAAGGGGATCGATGTAAAGGCGAAGGGTGCGTCGAGGACCATCGGGAATCAGAGCGGAGGAGTTCATCGTAGCTGGGCTTCGGCGAACTATGAATGGATGATTTAATGCTAAACTAAGCGATTAAGAGGTAAAATTATTGCGAGAATAGAACCTAGGACCTAAGCTACACTAGAAAAGACAGGAGAACAAGTACCTCACTGGCCAAAATCGGGAAGTAGGACCTCATGACGGTGGTCGTTGGAGATGGGTGGAGACTGCCCTAGAACCGGCTAAACTCACTCCTTGAGGGCTGGAGAAGGAGGTTGTCACCCTCCTCCCACCAGATCATGCGAAAGAGGGCAAAATCAGGGGTCAAAAGGGGTTCAAAAAGTCAAGGGAAGAGAATGGGGGTTTTGTACAAAGATCTGGGCAGCTCCAAAGATCGAAGGAGATCGATAAAATCGTGGCTCCAATCCTCAAGGGAAACATAGGGCGTGAATCATCGGTCCCCGGGGAGAAAAAGTCAAGAAGGTGTTGCATGGATTTGTGCAAGAAGCGGGTGCGAACAAATAGAGAAAAGGGCAAAAATGAGGCTCTGACGGGCTGCAGACCTCGGTCAGAGAATTGATCGAGGTCAACCAACGGGCGAATCTGGTTCGTCGACGTGGACCAACCAGAAAAATCCCTGGAAAAAAGATTTATAAATTCGATTTAAAATAATAAATGATTATATTAATTTTAGGTTATCAAATGAAAAATATTTATTATTTTCTGAATTATTTTATTATGATTTTTATTTTGTTTTTTTGGGTTTTAAAATTAAAATTTACTTTTTAGGGGCTATATATAGGTATATTCATCTATATATTTTAATCTTTTATTTTTATTTTGTATTTTTAATATTATTAATTAAGTTTATGATTTTATATATTTATAACTTATTTTTATAAACTAAAATTTATTTTTATTATAATTTTCTGATATATTATATACAATTAACTAAATAGAAGTATTATTTATATAGGTATAGATATAGGTATTTCACCTATGTATTTTATATAAGTATTTCATTTTGAATGTTTTCTTGATGTTTTTATTCTAGTTTTAATATGTATTTATATTATAAATAATATTTACAAAATTATAAAAAATATAAAATTATAAAAATAATGAATAATAAATAAAATGAATATTATAAACGGGTAAACTCAAGGGTCCAAAACCTAACTTTCGCTCCGTAGCTCCAAAAAATACGAAACCACCTTCATTAAATAGCTTATTAAAAATTATATACAATTAAAGGTGATTCTGATATATTTTGAGTTTTTATTTGAGAGATATGGGTCTGGGGAATTGGGGTTTTGGAAAATTATTCTAAGTACAACTTTTTATCTGTACATTATTTTTGTATGAAAATTTTTTTATATTTTTCTATATTTACTTATCTACAACTTTCATGCTCAAAGTTTCTTTATTTGAGATATAAAAAGTGGAACTAAAAATAAGTCCCATAAATGAATAAAAAAGAATTAAATAAAAGAAATTTTATTATATTTTGGACCTTATCTCCCCCTATTTTATTCCTTGTCGACCTAGCCATCAGGATGCCTAGGTCTCGAGGTTTCAGATCATAAAATTTTGAAAATATTTTATTCTTTTTGTTTTCTTTTCTTTATTCTATAATTTTGACATTAAAACAATATTTTATACATTATTTACACAATAATGCATGGATGATAAAATACATGAATTAAGAGTATTTACACGTATTTACTAGAGTTTTAAAGCCAAAATGATAGAATAAAGGTGATGAAATGGATATTCATCACCCCCCTATACTTGACTTTGCCAGTCCCTAGCAAACACTTATGCAATAAGTGCATAAAATAAAAAAAAGAAAAGAAAAAGAAAGAAGATGGATTACATTTTATTATCAAACTTGTCTTCACAAAATCAAAGTTTGGAGCTCAAGTCGGACTTTTGGAATTTTAGTGCGGGCAAAACCTTAGTGGGAGTCATATTTGAAATCCAACAACCTTCGAGAATCCCAAAACTCTGCTCAAGTCTCCTCAATAGCTAGGTCAGAATACTTCAACTCATACGCAAACACTTATGACTATGAAACTGACTCGTACAATGTAAGTGATAGTGGCTCTCCCCAACTGAAATGACCAAGAGACTGACTTTTCCAGCATGACAACCCAGAGATTCCCCAATCCATCAACTCCTTCCTCGAGGAGCGGGGTTATCCCTTCTAAGTTCAAGTGATAACCAGCTTAAGAGGAGGTGGTGAAGAGAAGAATGGACGGTAGCCAGTGTAGCTACCTATCCTAGGATGCAAGACCAGTGTAGTCAAGTCATCCAGCTGCAGGCTCACAATAATTTGACCCTTGAAGCTCAAGCTTGCTTATTGACTATATAAATATATACACTCCAGCAAGCATTTTATTTTCAATCAGGCCCGCCCACTTTTTGGAGTTTTTGCTTTTTTTAAAATACTATTTACAGCGGCATCTATATAGGGAGTTTTTCCTCTTGAGCCAGTAGACTATCCCTCTTTTGAAGCATTATTGCAACCTACACTCTCCTATCTTTAGATATCAATGCCACTAGATGGGTTGGGGTGCACTTACCTCCCTAGAGGAGGACAAATGTTTCCAGTTGTATGCGTCTTATACCGGCAAATCCAATCCCCTCACCACTCCAACTGAGTTGTGCCTTGTGAAAGGTGTAGGTGTCCAAGTTAGGTCATTATCAACAAGAGTCGTGCGTGTGCCTCGAAATACTCTACTTAGGCAATCAAGAATCCATTGAGCCAAGTGATGAATCCACGTTTCATCATCTTTATTCTATCATTTTGGCCTTAAAAACCCTAGTAAATGCGCGTAAACAGGCTTAATATAGGCATTTTAGCATTCATGCATATATGTGTAAATTGCGGTTTTTAAAGCTGAAATTACAGAATAAAGAAAAGAAAAGAAAAAGAATAAAATACTGTAAATATTTTATGACCCGAAACCCCGAGACCTAGGCATCTTGATGAATAGGTCGACAAGGAATAAAGTAGGGGGAGATAAGGTCAGAAATACAGTCCAAACACCTATACATTTTATTCATTCTTTATTCATTTTGGGGCCTATTTTTGGCTCCACTTTTTATACATCAAATAAAGAAACTTTGTACATGAAAGTTGTAGATAAATTAATAAAGAAAAATACAAAATTGATTCCACAGAAAAATAATGAACAGATAAAAAGTTATGGTCTGAATAAAAATCCAGAATCCCAACTTCCCAGACCCGTATCTCACAAACGACAACTCCAAATGCAGCGTACTCACCTTTAATTGTATATAGAAGAAGATAAGCTATCCAATGGCGGTGGTTTCGCATTTGGCGGAGCTACGGTTTGAAAGTTGGCTTTTGGACCCACATTGTATACTTGTACATATTAAAATATTCAATTTATTATTTATTTATTATTTTTATTTTTATAATGTTGTAAATAATACTTATAATAATTATGTGCATTAAAATCAGAACAAAAACATAAATAAAATACAAATAAAGATACTTGTATATATTATAATACATAGGTATAATACATGTAGCTATACCTATACAAATAACACTTTCATTTTATTAAGTGTATAAAATATATCAGAAAATTAAAATAAAAATATATTTGTGTATATAAAAGTATTTTATAATTTTAGAAAATAAAAACCAAAATAAAATAAATTAAAAATACCTAAATAAAAATAAAATACTTAAATATATAGATATAGATACCTATAGGGGCATAAATGCAAACTTGTAAAAATATACTTCATAAAAATAATTAAAAATAATAATAAAATACTACATAAATTTATAAGCACTTTTTATTTTATAACCTAAATAAAATAATGTTATTTACTATTTTTAATTGATTTTTTAGAGTTTTTTTTCCTGATTGGTCCACGTGGACCAATCAGGAGGTCTGGACAGTTGACCACGGGTCAACTGTCTGACCATCCTCTGGACTGTGTCAGACAAGGTTTTTGTCTTGTATTCGCGGATTTTTCGAGACTCCTCCTTGCATAATTTCGTGATGGCTTCTGAACAACTTTTATTCCTCGTAGATTGGGCATACACGCCCATGCGTTTTTCGACCTTCGGGTCGTTGATTTGCGAGATATTCCTCGATCAATGAGCCCCGTCGACCCTCTTTCAAAAGAGACCCAAAAAGTCCCATTTCGATTTGATCCCTCTTCCTCCATCCTTTACCGAACCCTAGGGAATCCTTCGAGTCCTTGGTGACAGCAGTGACTCAAGGAGCCCGTTTGCGTGAAGATCGGCGTTGAATCGAGGTTGATCCATTCACTCGCCGGAGCTCCGCCTCAAGGTCTGACCCTCATCTCCGGTGAGCCTCCCTCCTTTCTCTTTGCATTTTCTTGTAGCTTAGACTTAGATTAGTCTAGTATCATAGCAGTTTTTAGTGCGGTTGTGTATTTTGCCGAGAATCCTTCCTTGATTTCACAGCGGAGCTCCGCTCCGCCTCCGCTTTCCAGCCATTCCACTACACCGCATCCGCCCCGATCACCGTCATCTCGTTCCTCCTCGCTCCCTCTCGCTCTGCCGCACCTTCATTCAAGCTGATCTCGCTCAGATCAGCATATCTACGAGTCCTTCTCCACCGCTCGCCGGACTCATCTCGCCCCGACGCATTAGCCATCCATCTCACCCCAAAACTACCCCAGTTGTGTCGCATTTGTTTTCCGCGTCTAACCCTGCAGAGAGGAGCCAAGGAGAAGGCTCAATCGAGCCTCATCGTTCCAGGGAAGACGTCCCCAGGCCACCTTCGTCGTCTGAGCACATCAGAGCTTCCCAAGTCTATCAGATCCATCCCATCGACGCGGAGGACCCCCAGGACCATTTTGCCCTAGGTCCTGGGCTGGAGGAGGCTGTGTGTCAGCCGGAATCACCGATCGAAGCCACCTGCGGTCGGTGTTCTTGGAGATCCTCCAGGCGCCGTCGGATCTGGCTTGTTCTTGGCGCGCTTAAGCTGCCGTTGGATCACGTTCACCTTCAGCCGTCCGATCGTCAAGCAGCATCTAATCGTGGCCATCCACGAGCGAACCGTCATCGGCTATTCTGGAGCGGCCACGTGGCTTAAGTGAGGCACCATCCACCGTCCATCAGCGCCGCTGCGAGGGTATTTTGCACCTCAGCCCTCGCACATTTTGTCTTTTTATTTTAATGCTAAAACTTTCATCTGCATTGAAGTATGTTTTGTAATAATTAGTAGCGGACCCCTGAACTTTATAGAATTGCATCCATACCCCTGTCAGGCGCGCGTGACTAGTCACGTGGGCTGGCATTTTTTGCAAAGTCCCCCCTGCGGCTTTGGCCATTACTGTTTGGACCAGAATATTTCGTATTCAGTATCAATTTTGTTGGGATATTTACACGCAGGCCCTCGAGCCTCTTGAATATTACAAACGTGCCCCTCCCAGGCGCGCGTGTGCTTCACGTGAGCCTGGGGGTTTTTGCAAGAAAGCCCTTGCGGCTTTGGATATTTGTTTGGGACCTGAAATTACTTTATTCAGTACAAATTTCGTGGACATTTTGCAAGCGTGCCCTCATAGTTTTAGATATTTGCATAAAGGTCCCTGCCAGCCCCTTTAATTTGTGCGTGTTTGTCCATTTATTTGGCGCATCATTTCAATTCCAAAATTTCTAAAAATTTGAACTTAAGTTCCTGTTGCATTGTAGATTTATGTCATATTTTTATTTTCCATATTTTTGCATTTTAGTATTTATTAAAAATCAAAAATAGTCATTTCCAGCACTGTTTGCATTAGAAAATCACTAAAAAATATAAAAACTCCCCAGAAAAATCCCAAAAAAATATATTTTGTGCCTTTTAGTTTGTTTTAACTCCCAGCCAAAAATCATTAAAAAATATAAAACCAAACTCCAAAAAATTGCAAAACTCTAAAAACCTTTATAAAAATTTATAAAATCCATAAAAAATCCAAAAATAGTGTTTTCTTTCCCTAAATTTTCTTGGTTTCATTAGCGTTCACTGAAAATTAAGTTGGGGAATTTTTGCCACTGATTTCTACTTTATTTCTCCATTTTAAGTTTCAGCCTTGCTTTTTACTACTATTTTCTTTATTTTGATAATTTAAAAATACCAAAAACATTCTAAAAATTACCCAAAAATCACAAAAACAGTAAAAAAGTATAAAAAGACCAAAAAGACTTTATTTCCTGATTTTTGAATATTTTTCTCTATTTTTATAAATACCTCTTTGCCTCTTTTATTACATTGTCCTTATTTTCCAATATTGAAAAAGACAAAAAAATATAAAATATAAAATATAAAA
This sequence comes from Ottelia alismoides, assembly GCA_037367405.1. Taxonomy (NCBI): domain Eukaryota; kingdom Viridiplantae; phylum Streptophyta; class Magnoliopsida; order Alismatales; family Hydrocharitaceae; genus Ottelia; species Ottelia alismoides. The sequence goes on from JAZKJV010010337.1 coordinate 468,777, forward strand.
TATAAAAATCAGAAAATCAAAAAACCAAAATACAAAAAAATATAAAATTAAAAAAATTAAATAAAAAAATATAAAAATAAAAAACCCACAAAAATTTTAGATTGGCTAAGTAGCTTGTTAGACCTAGGGTTGGATTTTTTATCCGTGCTTTACACCTTTGCTTCTTGTGTTCGACCCCTACTTGCTTGCCATTGTACATTTTTAGTAGGGTATAATAAATTTTAATCCTTGCTATTCATTCTCCGATTGATTGTGTGGGTTAATTGTTGAAGACCGAGGAAGTTTGAGCAGTCGCATCAGCGACAGTGAGTCTGACTTGTCAGACCGCTATTTAGCGGCTCTCGCATTCTCGCTTTTCACCAAGTCTCACAATTCTCAAAGAATTAAGTCAACTAGACCCGAAGTACCTCAATTCCAGCTCCTATAAGGTTCATGCGATTAGGTAGATTTTAAGGTCTAAGCAAGCTCCAATCTTCATATTTTACTTAGACTTGTTCAATTATCAAATTCAATCCGAAAAATGCAAATGCCATGCAAATGCGATGCAGAATGCGGAAAATATATTTGTGATGTAATTTTCAAAGATTTTGAACTTTTTATATATTTTGAAAAGGGTGATGCATATGCATGTTTTTTTCAAAAGGTTTTTCTAATGTTTTTGGTATTTTAGTTTTACAAATGTTTTTGTGATTTTTGAAAACAAAAGATTTTGGGTAAAAACTAGGTCAAAATATATACACAGGGATACATCTTATACTTACAAGAATTAGAGTTTAAGAATTTATAAGGGGTAAGTGATCAATTTTATAGATATATATAATTAATAAAGAATTTTGTTGTGACATATATATTCCTCAAACTTATTTGAAAATCATTTTACAAACAAATTTGAAAAACTATAGTCCAAAATAATTTTTCAAAATAATTTTTACAAACATTTACACACATTTGAAAATCATTTTGTAAAGGTTTTTCAAACAATATATATAGATATTTTAAATAAGTTTTGCAACCATTTTCGAACCCTTTGCAAGTTGGTTTTTAAACATTTTTATTTTACAAAAAGAAAATAAATTTTACAAAAAAATATTTTACAAAGGTTGAAAATATTGAACAAAATGTTTTCCAAATAGTTTTCAAAAGATTTTTCAAAAAGATTTTCAAACTATTTTTCAGACACTTTGCAAAAAATATTTTTACCTGATTTATTAATCAGTAAATACAAAAAGTATTTCAGGAATAATAATCATCTTTTTATTAAGTGTTTTTAATGGATTTTAATAGGTATTTTTAGCCATAGTTATTAATAGAAATATGAAAGTACGACTTATGGGTAAAGTATATATACACATTGTATAGAACCCCCTATACTTAGCTTGGGATATGTCCTCATAAATCAGAGAGATAAAAAGAGAAGACATAACTCGTACTGAGTATAGACAAGTCTAAAGAATAAGGAACGAATGAACGAATGAGAAGTTGATTGTCCCCCCTATACTTAGGATCACATAATCCTAAGTATAGCAGACTGTACATAAAGCATGGAGGGTCAAGGGTGGGAATGAACAGATCGTACTCAGACTGCCTCCCCCTATACTTAGGGTAAGATATTCCTAAGTATAGACAAGAAGAGAAGACAATGGAGAGGATCGAAAAAATGGAAAAACTCGGGGTACACACCCCCATACTTAGGACAAAGTACGTCCTAAGTATAGAAGACTGAAAACAAGGGGCAACACCTTTTCTGATAGAAAAAGAAAATAGATAAGGAAAAGAAGAAAAGAAGATGAAAGAAGATAGAATAGTATGTACACATCACTCCCCCTATACTTAGGGTAAAAGAAGTCCTAAGTATAGGCAACAACAAGAGTGGCGTAACAGAATGAAGAATGAATACTCAGCTCATCCACTCCCCTTATACTTAGGACAAAGTACATCCTAAGCATGGCACACACGAGAATAGGTGGATGAGCTGTACGAGAGTTGGTCAGAGATACATAAAAGCGAATATACAACAGAGTGAATGTACAAAGGATTAAGAAGGTCGAAAGCGAACCTTTTTGCGGGACCGCTAAGGAATAGATCTGATAAGGTGCATGTCGACATCGGGGTCCTCATATGACACAAACCGATCAGGGTTGACACAGTGTAGGTCCTTAGTGGTCCTAGGGTAAGAAGGCACACAGACGGGTTAGTGGAAGAAGTATGGCTATGTCCAGCCTTGGGTGTTTCGCTGATATCGAAGTGAAAAGGGATGAACTCATCATCATCGGAAGAAGTGGAGTCAAAGTCATCCTGTGAAGTGTCTTCTAGGTCAAAACCAAAAGGCATGAACTCATAGGTGGAAGTAGTCAAATCATGTTCGCCCTCAAAAGTCTCAAGCGGATCATCATCTATATCAAAAGGCCCAAATTCCTGAATAAAAGCAACAATATCAAATTCGGCCTTTCCAGTCTCATCTGAATCTAAGTGAACATGAACAGACTCATCAGTAAAAGTAGTCAAGTCGTGTCTATCTTGTCTAGACTCTGAATCTGCCCTCCGCTCTAGGGTATCAATCGTGTAAATCCCGCGGATGTCATCAATACATCACCAAACACCAGAAGAAGGAACTCTTAGGTCCATGCTTTCCGAATTTTCCTCCACAGGGAGGAATTCTCAGATTTCAGTGGAATCCAACATATAACAAAAGTCTCTGATAGTCTCGCCAAGGCCATGGTCCTTGGGGTCAGCTAGAATTAGTGAAGTCACATCATGTGCAGGTCTCTGGTCAGCAGTAGGTGCAGTGATGATCACCTCACTCTTGTCAACAGGACGGAAGCGAATATCTCTTGATCCATAATCAATAACGACCCTCGCAGAGGCGAGGAATGGTTGTCCCAGGATGATTGGAGAGTGATCCCTAGTGGAGGTCTCCATGGGCACTACGACAAAATCAACATTATAGCTCATGCCCTGAATCGAAATGACGGCATTTTCAAGGATACCCTTCGGCCTCTTGATAGATCCATCAGAAAACTAAACGATCATCCTAGTTTTCTTGAGAGGTCCTAAGTGAAGAGACTGTACCAACGAGAAGGGTATGATGCTAATAGAAGCATCGCCATCTACGAGAGTGTGATCACATGTATGGTCAGAGATGATGCAGCTGATGAAAGGTGTAGCAGTGTTCCTTTTCCTAGGAATGGGATGGTGTGTGATGGCGTGAGTAGTGGCCATGGTCAAGATCTGACACTCAGATCTGCTCCTCCGCTTTCTCTTCTTATGATGAGGAGCAGATAATTGGGTCATGACCTGGCGAAGTGGATCATCAATGATCTCATGAATAACATCCACCACTTCGGGTTCAGTCAACATTTTTTTGAATTTTTGGATCTCCTTCATAAAAGGGAGGAGATCAGAATCATCATATACACGAGGATAACCAAGAGCAGTCTGTACAGTGGCATCCTTGGGGTCAAAGGTGGGACAAGATGTGAGTGAGTGTGTGGGTGAAGGGTTTGGCAGATGAGCACTCTCCTCATTGTCTGACTCAACCAGAGGTCTCTCGAATTCTTTTTGGATTTTTAAAATTTTCTTCTTTTTATGTCTTTTTGGCGATTGCAAGCTCTCACAAGAATCCTCAATCAAGTCCAAATCATCAGATCATGAAGCATCGATATATGGCTCTTATTTAGGTAGGTGAGGTCATCAATCCTCGAATTCATATTCTCCATGAACTGGGTCAAGGTCTCAAGTGCAGAAATCGTGAGAGATAACTCCAATAGGTCAGTCTGGAGTGGTTGTGAAGGTGGAAAATACGGATGTGGAGGTGGATGTGGATAAAAGTTCGAGGGCTGATAATGTGGTTGGGGCGGATATGTATAAAAATCAGGAGCAAAGTCCTCCTGGAAAAAGTGAGGTGGACCAGCTGGAGGGTACGAAGGATCCACAAAGTCCGAATAAAAAGAGCTCCAGTCGGCCATCTAGAAACAAAAGAAAAATGATCAGGAGAGCACGAAGGTAAATCAAGAGATGAGAAAAAGGTGCAAATGTGCAGAGGCGATCTAGAATGTACACAAGTAAACAGAAACAAAAGCATACAAAACAAACAAACCCGTCAATTTACTTCCTCAATGCGGTGAAGATCACAAAAGTGCAGTCTTTTTATCTTGTCTGTTTTAGTGTTAGGTGAGAAGTCAAAAAAGGTATGCATACACTTAGGAGGTTGAATAGGATTAGGACACTACTCCTTAGTGTGTACGTGAGCAATTAAAACGAAGACAATGAGGGGATTACTCGTCCCAAGACAAATATTTTTCTTTTTGGTTGTTTTAGGGTCGAGTAATGTTAACAGTTCCAATTTTATTTAATTATCACTTTTTGAGTTTTTAATAAGAATGCATGCTCCTATCGAGGAGTCAATTCCTTTAAGCACCTAGGTGATCAAAATCAGAGGGAGAGACAGAAACGCAATGCAAGCGGCAAATCGATGATGTATGCTATAGAGAAATGCTCACCTTTCCTCCAACACTCTACATGAAAAGATGCTCAGCAGAATTGAAACCTATGTATATGGTGATGAATCCCTGATCATCACTCTTTATTCTTGTATTTTAGATAATTATCTTGGCAAAGCATCATGTAAATAGGTGTAAATAAAACAAGTTAGTATTATGCATGCATTTGTTAATATTACATAATTAGCATGTATTTATGCAAAAATGAAAAAATAAAGGAAAAGAAAAAGGAAGGAAGTATTTAGAATAAATACAGAGTGACCCGAACCCCAAGAGAAGGCCAAGCATTGGTCTGATCGCCAAATAAAACAAGTAGAGAGAGATAGGGCCCACTCTATATTGTACCTATTATGTATGTAAATAAATAATTATTTTTGACAAATAAAAATAAAATATTCTTTTTACTTCCTTGTATATATTCCCGAAAATAAAACAAAAATCAGATAAATAAAATAAAAATAAAAATAAAATCTTCTCTCTCTTATACAAAATACTTGTATATAGACTTCCTTCTCTATTTATTATATACCTGTAAATAAATGATAAAAAAATAAAAATTATTTTGTACTCCAAAAATTATGTTTTAAATAAATACAATAGAAAATTGAGGTATTTGGGTAAAAATAACAAATAAAAATAATTGTACAAAATACATATGTATATTATACCTGTATATAATACGCTATACTCTGTATAGATTAATTTATTTTTCAAAAAAATAAATAAAAATTACAGAATAATAATTTGAAAAATAACGAACACTTTCATTTTATACACTTTTTGATTTAAAATCATTTTGTTATTTGGGATATTTACACCCATAACCCTGAGTAATATCATAATTACCCCAGGTACCCTCGATAATCACGAATTACATGAGAAACCCCAGATATTACTCCGTCTCACACCCATAACCTTCTGTTAGTCTCAACCGTTAATCTTAACCAAACCATCGAGTTAATCGAACCTACCACCAATCCAACAGTTAAAAGTACATCAAACTAGCAGGTCCCCCGGCCCACCTCTGACTAGATCCTCTTCCTCATCCAGGAACCTCGACCCACGTCGATTAGCTCTCATTCCTCGGCAAGCGACTCTCAGATCGAATCCATGCAAACAGATATTTTTCCTGCAGGAGTCCGAGGTGGCATGAGTGTCGATGTGATGGGGGCTTGCTGCATGGGGGCATTTACCGAGCAGGCGGTGGGGGATTTTGTCGAGCGGGGGTGGTTGGGTTCGATTTGAGAGTCCGGCAGGCAGGGAGGGAGGGAAGCGTCGGAGGAGGGGGGTCTCGATTGGGAGCTGCGGGGGGGGGGGGGGTTGCGTAGGCAGGGAGCTGCGGGGGGCTGCGCAGGCAGGGAGGTGTCGGGGGGTTGATTGGGTTGCGAGTGCAGAGCAAGAAGGGGGGCTGCGCAGGGAGGGAGGCATCGGGGGCGGGAGGCCTTCCGGGGGCTGTGCAGGCAGGGAGGGAGGGATGCGTGGGGGGGGGGGGTTGGGTTGAGAGCGCAGAGCAGGACGGGGGGCCTTCCAGGGGGCTACACAGGTTGGGAGGGAGGGAGGCATGATGCGCAGTTAGGGAGGGAGGGTGGGGCACGACGTTTGAGTCGGTGGGGTAGGGAGGGGCACGGAAGGGGGCGGTGGGGCTGAGCATGAGGCATAGGAGCTGGTGGCAGGGCGATCGGCATGCGGGGAGAGGCAATGGGGGACTCTCCACCTGGGGTTGCAGCCGGAGGAGGGGTGAGGGTGGGCTGGGCGGCCGAAGGGCGGGGGAGACAGGGCAACCGGCGGGTTGGGGGAGGCGGATGTGCAGCTTGGAGGATGAATGGGGGAAGGAGGAGGAAGGGGATGGTCTTATTTGTAAATAATTGAAAGTTAAAGGGTATAAAATATAAAATACAGGACAGATACCATCATTGTTAACATGAAATTGGATGAAAATTAAAACAGGGTTATGGGTGTAAGAGTTAAGCATTACTCAAGGTCTTGGATGTAATTCATGATTATCGAGGGTAATTGGGGGTAATTACGATATTACTCAGGTTATGGGTGTAAATATCCCTTATTATTTTTTTATTTAATTTGTAAGTATTTTTTACATTCGATTTTTCTGATTGGTCCACGTCACGTTGTTGACCCGGGTCAACGCCCTCTTCCAGGGCTTGACCTGACTCGATCCCATTGCCGGACCTTTTTCTCCGATTTTTCCCGATCGGGTCACACAGCCCCTCGCCCTGATTTTTCACCCGTGCTCTCTCCTTGGATCCCGGACTCTCTCGGATCCCTAGGAAGGCGCGAATCTTCCTAGGGTTGCATACCCCTACCCGATTCCTCCAGCCTCCTGGGAACCCTATAAAGTCTCTCATTTGCCTCCTAGGAGCTGTAGCTCGTACCTCACTCCCATTTCGACCCCTAGCCACCTTCAGCTGAGTGACAGCTGCTCGGAGGACCCCTCGGAGCTCGGTTTGGTGCAATAGAGACGACACTCACCCTTCGTGGTCGGAGATTTGCCATGAGCAACCTCCCTCGCCTTCCACATCGAGGTTGAGGCCATTACCCTGTCGGTCATCGTCGCCTGAAGATCAGGAGCACTCCCAGATCTTCAGGTATCCCTCATATCATTTCCATTGTCCTGTGCGATCCGACCTTTTCGTTCATCACCGCCGCACTTCCATCTGCTCCGACCAGCTAGTCGGAGCCTCGACATCCACCTCCAGCCGTCTAGATCGACCCGCAAACACACCCTCCATCTTGCACCGCAATCTGATCACCCTTAGACTCGATCTTCAGGTCGAGATTAGGGCCGAGATATCCTCTACCAACATCGTCGGAGATCAAACCTCGCCCCCTCCGCTTCTTTGTCTTTTAGCTACAATAACCCGGACAGGAGCACAACCCCCGAGTCCTAGCTGTCCTTTGCAGGTTTTAGCACGCGTTTGGAAACCCCGTTTCATCCATCAGAGGTTCGCCGGAGCAGCTCCATGCCATCTTCACCGTCATGCGCATCCGGTCGGTGGCTCCTCCATCGGACCCTTCTAGTCAACGCGGAGGATCTCCACGATCATTCTCGAGCCTCCCGATCGATCATCGGAGCTGAGGATCAACTCCTTGGCTCTGGTGAAGTTCATCCTGCTCATGTTCTTCCAGGCATCCTCAGCATTGTTGGATCGACCATTCTTCTCCAGATCGAATCCACACCGCCGATAGCTGCAGCTTTTGAGCCGTTGATCTGCCACCTTCCGACACATCTGCACCGCATGTAGGCGACATTCCCTGAGCGTTAGATCTGATATCATAGAGGATCAGAGCCGCATGTCCACGCGCTACCAGCGGCCTCCACATGTCCCTCACATGCACGTTACGTGCCTGCAAGGGTATATTGCATTATGTGCCCTACACTTTTTATGTTTTCTTTTCTAGTTCGTTAATTAAAGTTGTAGTTTGAACTATTTGCATTTTAGTCCCTAAGGTTTCTAGTATTTGCACTTTAGTCCTCCCTATCTGAAAACACGTGTATGCTCACGTGCCCTGTGGTGTTTATGCACATTTTATCCTGTAGTTTCTGTTGGTTATTGATTGAATGAAATGTTTTCTAGAATTACACTTATGCCCCTGTGAACGGTTTATTGAGCATGTACGTTATTTCGAGGGAATTTTACACTAATACACTTGGACTTTTATGTGTGTTATAATTTAGTCTGGAAACTTAGAATATTTGCATTTAGGTCCTTATGTTTTGTTTTTGGTCAAATATTTATCAAATCTGCTCCAAAAATTCCCCAAAAATTACCAGTAGCTCCTGCTACTATGTAATATTATTAGTAATTTTTGTGATGCAATTTGATTTTATTTGCTATTTTCTAAAAATAAAAAACCCTAAAAAGTTTGTCTGTCTATTTTAGAAAATACTCAAAAAATATAACAATAGCCTTAAAAATTCTATAAAAAACTATGTGTGTTTGTTTTGGTTTCTTTTAATTTCGATAGCATTTTGGTTTCCTTATCTTTTATAAAACCCCTAAAAATCACAAAAGACCAAAAATCTTATAAAACTCATTAAAATTTTCACAAAAATTTAAAAAAAGGAGTTTTCAATTTCTGTAGTTAGATATTTTCATCTATTTTATCATAAAATTAAATCACGACATTTGGGGTACTTTCGATATTTTAAAGTTGCCTTCTAATTCAGGCTGTACACAGTTTTGATATTTTGATTTTATTTATTTTTTATAAAATTATATAAAATCAAAAAAACCTCAGAAAATCACCAAAAACATTTGTATACTTTAAAAATATAAAATTATTTTTATTTTGAATTTTTGAGCCTTTTTAACCTTAATAAAAATTGTTGTAGTGTAATTTCTTTTACCTTTTTATTCATTTTCTTATTAGAAAATAAAAAATTGCAAATTAAAAACCACAAAAAAGATTTCTCTTTTTTGATGAATATCCATTCATCACTCTTTATTCTTTTATTTTACAAAACCTTTGCCAAACACATGTAGATATATGTAAATAATAATAATTAGCATTTGGCATGCATTGTGTAAAAATAAATAATTAGCATGTTTTTGTGCATTAATAAAAGAATAAAGAAACAAAAGAAAAAGAGGGAGATATTTAGAATAAATATTGAGCGACCTAATCCCAAGGGAAGGCTCAGCATGGGCCTGACCGCAAAAAGAACCCAAGTAGAGAGAGATAAGGAAGCTCATTGGTGTACATATACCTATAAAAAAATAAAAAATATTTTCCTCTAAACAGAAATAAAAATGGGTTTGTAATTATATGTATATATTGGTAAATATAAAATTAAAATGAAAATGAAAAAATTAAAAATAAATAAAAATCGCCTTCACCCTTGTATAAAAGCCATGCATATAGAACCCTTTATCTATTTATTTATCCCTATAAATAAATAAATTAAAATCCAAGAAAATGTGTACATATTCCTTATTCCATAATGTAAATAAATAAAATAAAAATCACAAAAATAAAAATAAAATAAAAAGAAATAAAAAAATCAAAACCTTCATTATATATATACACCATATATGTATATAAAAGTATTTATTTAACCCTAGTAAATAATTAATAAAAATAAAATACAAATACCAAATTATTCCAAATTTTATTCTAAAAATAAATAAAATATAAAATTGGAATAATTTGTCTAAAAAATAATTAAAAAACAAAAATAAAAAATACATATGTATATACATGTATATAATAATCATATTTTGTAAATACCTAATTTTTGTTTCAAAAAAATAAATAAAAATCACAAAAAAATAGTTTATAAATAAATAAACATCTTTTATGTTTTAACTTTTTCCAAATTCGGCCATTTTCTATTTTATATTTAATTTCCAAATCTTTAATACGTGGCCGCCTTCCATTGGTCCACGAGGGATTGTTGACCCCCGGTCAACTCTCCCCCTGGACCACGTTTGTTCCGGATCTGCGCCCGACCCGCCTTTTCTCCTAATTATTGCGCCTCGATCCGACCACCAATCCCCTTAACCCCGGGTCCTAATCTTTCCTAATGCATCCGTGATCCACGCCCGGGGTAGGTTCTCGGGGTCCGAGCTCCGATAAGCTCGCCCGACCATCATCTTCTGGGACCCCCAGGAGTATTTAGCTCCTGCTCCACCGCGCATTTCACTCCATCTTTGGCTCCGCCTTTCCATCCCAGGATCTCCACTACCTTCGCCTGAGTGACAGCTAGCTGTGGGTGGTGTCGCAGTGAGGAGGAGGTGTCCTAGCCACTGATCCTGCCGCTTATCGCCATCGTGCGCCGCCCAGGAGCAGCGCTCGAGCCTCGGGCCTCGACATCCCTCGAGGCGAAGACCAGGACCTTCAGAAGCTCTTCCACAGTCGACCTCGACCATCTGGTAAGCTTGATCCTTTCTATCTTTCTCTAATTTCCAGTTATGCCCAATTTCATCCATCGCCGTCGACCATCGATTCTGATCATTCCATTCACCCATTTCATCGATCGACCCGACCATCACCTCCACCCTTCTCCCCTGCACGTTCTTCACCTATCCATTCAACCCAGTTCGCCCTGGAACTAGGAGTCGATCTCCCTCGCCGTCGCATCGCCGGAGATCCTTCGCCCCGACGTGCCGACCACCCATCTCGCCTCTAACAGGGTCGAGGCATTTTGCCCTCAACCCAGGAGTCTTTCTGTGCTACTTTTCATGTCCTAGGAGGTCCATCTGAGGACCTCCACACCCAGGCACAGGAGCCCAGCTCCGCCATCGTCGCCCGGGCTCCTTGGAGCTCTTTGGCGTCATCGGAGGAGCTCTTCATTTGCTGGAGGCTTTGGCTATCCTTTTCCACCCATTAGCAGCCCCCGAGGAGGTCCAGCACACCAGCATTCCTCCGGCGAAGCTCGCTGGCGAGGAGTTCTTCTAGAGTCCTTCTCCACCGTTCGTTCAGCCCAGGAGACCCAGATTTGATCTGGACCACACGTCTATACGAAGAAGCGCCCCTGTACGAGCACCGTCCGATCAACATGTGGCGCTACCTTCACCGTCCGTCGCAGAGGAGGGGCAAGACCCGTCCATAGACGTCCGATCAGATACGTGGCGAGCCCTCCACCGTCAGATCAGAGCCGAGGCCCTTCGTTGGTGCGCCGCCCCCTACAGCCGTTGGATACACCACATGGCGCGCATCCAGCCCCTCGGTTAATAAAGGGTAATTTACCCTTAGGCCCTCTCTCTTTTAGTCTTTATTATTCAGTCCTGTAAATATTTTCTGTAGTTCACTTTATTTTGGTAAAATTGCATAGAGGACCTGGTAGTTTACTTTAATTGCATTTCTACCCCTGTATCTGTTGGATACGTGCTTCGTCACGTGAATCTTTGGTGATTTTGCATATATGGGCCTGTAGTCTGGATGTGTTAATGAATGAAGTATATGTTTTAATATTTTCACTTATGCCCCTGGGAATGTTTTTATTAAACATGTGTTGAATAGTTTGGGCATTTTACAACTTAGCCCCTAGGCTTTTAGTACATGTTGCTAATAAGTCCGGGGACTTAAGTTTTCTTTCATTTGAGTCCCTCAGTGCCCAGAACACGTGCCGCACACGTGGGAATCTGGTATTTTTGCACGAGGACCCCCTGAGCTTATGAGTGTGTTAGGTTTTGGCCCATGGAACATATTTTTATTACAAATAGGTCCCTGTGCACTGTGGGCTCTTGTTTGTTTTAAATAAAATATCAAATTTCATCCAAATTGAGTGAAAATTTGACATGTGGCTCCTGCCACTGTGTAGAATTTTCACCAATTTTTGGGAAATTTTTGAGCCCTTTTATTGTTTTTAATAATTCAAAAACCCTTAATTTTGTCTCTGTCCAGATTATAAAATCCAAAAAAATTATAAAAACCTCTTTAAAAATTATAAGAAAATTAGGTTTTGTGTATTTTTGTGTGTTTGATTTTCTGGCCAATTTTGGCCATTTTTGGATTCATAAAAAATATAATAATTAAAAAACCTTGAAAAACTTATAAAATTTTTAATAAATCACAGAAAACTCAAAAATTAATAAACCCTCTTTCTAATTTTTCTTTTTGTTTCTATTTTCAAAGAAAAATACTTTAGGCTTTGAAAAGACCATTTAGTATTTTTAAGTGGTCTTTGAAGCATGGGTGGACAGTGTTCATCGGTTTCAGCCTTGTTTTATTTTTAGAAAATTCTCTAAAAATCTGTTAGAGCATTTTTGACTAATTAAATAATTGCTTGAAGTTGTTTTATTTGCCTTTTATTATTTTTCCTTCATATTTAAAAATCCAAAAAAAATATAAAAATATTAAAAATCCACAAAAATCATGTATTTTTATTTTATTTGTTTTTAGACTACTTTGTAGGCCACAAGGCCAATCTGCGCTCCCTGAGTTCGACCCTGGGTGCTACACCAGGCAAATCTCATAGCCAGGGCCACTAGTTATTTTTCTCTAATTTTATCTCTATTTGGTGGTCTGTTCCATAATTTTTCTTGATCGACCGATTGATTTCTCGAGTGACTGAGGTCGCAATGACCTTCGCTAGATTTTATTCACCTTAGTCTGCTCGTGGATTTTTCGGCTCATCAGAATGGCGCCGTTGCCGGGGAGCACGGCTTAGTTGTCAATTTCTTTTTCTTTTTATTTTGTTTTCACGGTTTTCTGCAGCTTTTTCGTAGTCCGCAGCTTTTCGCAGCTTTTATTTTTCTTTTATTTTTGTTTTATTTTATTTTTATTACTTTTCTTTTATTTTTGTTTCTGTTTGTTTTTGCTTGTTTATTTTTATTTTCATTTTTGCATAGATACCCTATTTTCTTTCTCTTATTTTATTTGCTTTATTTTTATCTGGTATGTGGCACTTTGTTGTCTTCTTACGAGGGCCCAAGGACCGAGGCGGTGACTTTCGAGGAGCCGACGTAACCGCGACGATCGGAGGCGGCTCCCTTCTGCACGGAGCCGTAGGAGAGCGCGAGGAGACAACCAAGTGCGGGAGGATTAGATTAGTTTAGTTTAGATTTTCTTTTCAGCATTATTTGAAGTGTTGTAATAATACAGGACAATAGGACACTCTATCTCAGACTTAGACTCTCGGGGTCTGTTTTACCGAGCACCGGTGTGCTCGGGGGACCCCTCGGTTTTACGCGATTTTCTTCGCGGTTTTTATTTATTTTCTGCCTATTCGGTTTCTCGCGAATTTGAGCCCCTAGCCTTAGGATTTTTGCTTGACTGTGACATAATAAATAGGATCCAAACAACCTAATAAATATGCCTATACCTATAGATCGGTAATTGGATCAACAATAAAAAAATTAATAAAATAGTCGATCCACTATCTTCTAGCCTACGCACCACATCCCACCCTGCCAAGCACTGCTCCTGAACTCGATTTGTCGAGTGGAGGAGGGGTGAGCCTAGACTGGACTCTTGGATCGAAGGCTAGTGGTCGACTAGACGTTCTTTCGAGTAGAACTACTGCTTAGGGCTCGGATTTCCGCCTGCACCATTTAGGTAGTTTTATTTCAGTCTTTAAATTCTGCGCGGATCATTTTGCATGTAGACTGCTGGAGTAAGGTATGCATCTCTTACTCTGCATACATCATTGATTTTCTCGCGCATCGGCTTTTTCGACTTCTCCCCCCTGATTTTTGGACTTAATAACCAGGAGAACCGAAAAATTCGTTAGGCGTTTGCTTTTTATTGAAAAATACCTAAAAATTTGAACTATAAAATTGGGACTGGTTAACTCTATTGACCCTAAAAGACACTGACCGAAAAATTTGTCTTGGGGAGAGCAACCCCCTCCTTGTCTGGTTTGCTTACGCGAGAGAGTGACCCGCATCCTAGGCTAGAGCCATATCCGATTTTTCTCGACTGATTACCGGCTTTTCTGTATGGGACAGTCGGTTGAGAAAATATTGGATTCCCAACAGGTCACGTTAATCGCTCTGCTATCCTGACTTATCACCTAATAAAATTGACAAGATAATTGTCCGAACCTTTACGGTCTTCAGCTCGCGTTGCGTAGGTGAATCAGGGGTTTGCTTGTGATCATTGTTGTTACCAGATCTCATCCGCCCAACTCGCCACATCAAGATGATGGGCAGAAGGTCTCTTAGGCAGCCTCTGGCTGCACCGCTTCCCAGTACTTCTGCCCGCTCATCTAGGTTGGTTCGCGAGAGCCGAGACCCGCTCTCCGAACCCGAGTTCGACTCCACCCTGTTCCCCCTCGACCCCCCTTCTTTCAGTTCTGAGATACCAGTGCTAGAGGAGAGACCGTCAGATGATTTATCGGCACCTGAGTTTGGGTCTTTTGCTTTTGCAGAGACCATGGCCGGCAGCAGTGATGACCGCACCACAGGTCCCCAGCCCTAGCAGACATTCATTATGGACCAGGGCACGATCAACTCCACCCTGATCGCCTCCCTCGAGACAGTTCAGCAGCAGTTGAGGGATCAGGGAGCATTCATGATAGAGATGAGGCGTGAGATGGAGCAGTTGAGAGCCGCTCGCGACCAGCGCGAGCTCGGAGACGGGCCGAGGATACCCGACGATGCGGCAACAGCCGTAGCAGCCGCAGCAGCAGATCCACTGAGACCGATACGGGAGTTACACAACCCCGGATCGACTTTGACGCATCATTGGGTTGTTCTTCCAGCCATCGTGGGAGACTTCAAGTTCCCCCCGAACAGTTTGCAGCTTCTTCCCCGGTTCCATGGGCTCGCCACAGAGGAGCCCCATCTCCACCTTCAGGAGTTCTTGACGATCTGCAGCACAGTCCACGACAGACAGGTGGACTAGGATACCATCCGCATGATTGCCTTCCCCTTCTCCTTAGCAGATAGAGCAGCCACCTGGCTGAAGCACTTGGGGAAGTTTGTCTACACCTGGGAGCAGATCCGCACCGAAAACTTGAACAAGTACTATCCACTCGGGTGGACGAACGCAGCTAGAGCCCTGATCAGTAACTTCTCCATGCTCCCCAATGAGAAATTCCACGAGGCATGGGAGAGGTTCCGTGAGCTGACCGATAGATGCCCGCACCATGACATCTCGAAGCTGAACCTAGTTCAGAGCTTCTTCAGCGGGCTGATACCAGAGCTACAGGGCTTGGTGAATGCTTCTTGTGGCGGGTCCTATTTCGCCAAGGATCACGATCAGGTCTGGGCCATCTATGAGGAGATGGCAGAGAACTACATGGTGATGTCCCAGACCCGACTCTACACACAGGGACGCCCTCAGCCACAGACCGTGCAGTACCAAAGGATAGCACGGGTCGACGTCGGTCCTTCCAATTCGTCAGTGGCAGCAGCACAGGCCGAGACCTCAGCCACAGACATGGGGATTATCAGCGAGAAGCTGGACCGGATGGAGATTATTGAGAAGAAGCAGTGCCAGGGAATCATGCAGATGGAGCAGATGGCACAGACTCTGAGTGACCTGAAGACACAGCTCATGTGTCTCCAGGAGGCACATACGGCTTCCCAGCCACGTCTTCAGGCACGAGGGGATCCGAGTAGCAGCAGCAACTCGTTCCAGAGCTCCAGCCACCAGCAGCCTAGACAGGTTGACCTTGTACAGGCGGAGCCGTACCAGCAGCCGCAGCCCACTTACCAGTCACCGCCATCTCCGGACACCCAGATGGTGGTATACCAGCCGAATCAGCCTCTGGTAGTGCTCCCGCCACCCCCGTACGAGTCAGAGACATTGATGGATGGCAACAGGATTTGGTACGACCGACCCCTGCTCGGTATCCGACGAGACCATCCCGGATTCCGTTGGTCGGCCGGAGGTTCCAGCTCCCAGTAGCAGCCGTCAGGACAGGGTGGCCAGTACGACCATCAGAGGGATCACCACCAGCAGCAGCCCCCCGTGTATACCCAGCAGCAACAGTCATAGTCGTATGGTCCTCGTCCCTATCAATAGGGACATTCTTGGAGGCATGATCAGCCTCATCAGCCGCAGCATCAT
This sequence comes from Ottelia alismoides, assembly GCA_037367405.1. Classification (NCBI taxonomy): domain Eukaryota; kingdom Viridiplantae; phylum Streptophyta; class Magnoliopsida; order Alismatales; family Hydrocharitaceae; genus Ottelia; species Ottelia alismoides. Next base: position 484,754 of record JAZKJV010010337.1, read on the forward strand.
CCATAGTCATACCCCTCTCACCCACAACAGCAGCAGCAACAGCCTCACTACCAAAGAGGCTACCCGTCCTATGAGAACCCCGCCTTAGATGACATAGCCCGCCTCCTTACCGATCAGCAGGCTACATTCCGACGGGAGATGGATGAGTTCCGCTAGGAGATGCGGGACATTGTGAGAGGGAAGGCCGCCATCCCTGCCTAGATAGAGCCCAATCCGAACAACCTCAAGAGAAAGTCTGAGCAGGTAGTTTGTACTGAGTATGCCACTCCGAGTGATGCTTTTGGTGATATGTCTGCATATCTTTTTGATACTGATTTTGTCACACATAGGAGCGGTAGGATGCCAGCAGGCGACGCCTCGTCTGAGCGACATCCTGAGGCCACTTCCAGAGCGCCCGACGAGGAGGAGAGCGGTACTGAGGCCGCTAGAGATGATGACGGTGGTACTGATGCCACCACGGATGCTGATCCCACCAGCGATACTGATGCCGTCGTTTCACCAGTTGGAGGAGGTGGTACTGAGGCCACCCATGTTGCCGAGCCAGAGCGTAGTATTGAGGCCGCACGTCTACCAGCCGAGGGTGGTGCTGATGCCACCATTTTCACTTCTGAGAGTCCTGTAGTTTTTCCTTCTATGCATGTATCTCTGAACACTTCTGGAAATAAAGGAAAGGATTTGTTTTCTTCTGGTCCACCTGTGGTGCTTGATGTATGTGTGGATCCTGCCGTCGAGCAGTCTAGACCCTCTCCTAGTCCTTCATCTGAGAGGGACCATGTGATCCCCTTTCCTAGAGCTCTTCACATGTGAAAGGGGAAGAAAATAGAAAATTCAAAAAAGAGGCAGCAGAAAGAGTTCAGCTAGCAGATGATAGACCGTCACACCCCTCTACTCCAACGTTCACTCAGAGACAGGACTACAGTTAGGAGGAAGAGGAGGAACCACCAGTCAGAGATCCATGTGCTGACCAGAGCTACTTGTTTTGCGATCCAGAACCGTCTGCTGGCCAAGAGGCCAGACTCAGGAGCCCCGTATGTCAGATGCCATATCATAGAGCAGAGGTTCGACTGTACTCTATTAGACAACGGATCATCGATCAACCCACTTCCGACAGCCCTTCTCGACCGCTTTGAGTTGGGCACTCTTCGACAGAGCAGGACAGTCCTTCAGTTTGCTGATCGATCTGTCAAGAGGCCGAAGGGGTTGCTGAGGGATGTTGTCATCACGATTCAGGGCCTGCAATTCCCCGTAGACTTCATAGTGTTGGACATGGAGATCCCTGAGTCAGTGACCGATACCCCCATCATTCTCGGTCGCCCGTTCTTGGCCACAGCCAAGGCAGTGACCGACCATGATAGCGGGAAGGTATTCGCGTCGAGGGAGAGAGTGTACAAATAGAGACGGTCGAGGACATCAGAGCCAGAGATACAGCATGCTCAGAGACTACTTCCGATACAGAGCAGATGACAGATGCAGGGCCAAACATCTACCAGGACTACGACTTCGTGATTACAGATGATGAGGTAGTATGGGCAGATCCAGATGCACAGACCATCCTCTCACCTTCAGTGTCCGCTGATGCAGAGACGCCAGCAGAGGAGAGCTTGGAGAGCACATTCCTGGTCCAGGATACCTTTCAGGCAGCAGAGCCGGTTCGAGATCGTGAGACAGATTTGTTTTGTGATGACGGTGGTACTGAGGCCACCATTGATGATCCAGATCCCTCGGAGTCAGATTTTGACTGGGTAGAGTTTGAAAATTTTATACCATATCTGACTTCTCTTGAACCTACAGCTAGCGAGGAGGTAGATGCCGAGCAGAGCAGAGACAGTCCAGCAGGGCATCCTTCTCCAAATTCAGAGTGTGAGCGAGAGTTTCAGTTCTCCCATGCCGATTTGGCAGCATTCACTCAGAGTTTTCAGAGGCCAGATCCACCAGCACCCAGTTGTTCAAAGCTGAAGCCACTTCTTGTGTCACTGAAGTATAGGTTCCTTGCGGGTGAGAATGAGATGTACCCAGTCATTATCTCCGTCGATTTGACTGGAGAGCAGGAATCTCATCTGATGGGGGTTCTTAAAAAGAACCGCAAGGCGATAGGATGGAGCGTAGCCGATCTCCAGGGGATAAGTCTGGCTCTGTGCTCCCACCATATCTATCTCGAGGATGAGGCGAAGACGTTGCATGAGTTCTAGCGGCGGCTGAACCCGAATCTGAGAGAGGTTGTCATGAAGGAGATTTCGAAATGGTGGAGCGCCGATTTTATCTACCCCATCTCCGACTCCAAGTGGGTCAGCCCTTTGCATGTGGTGCCCAAGAAGACGGGCATCACTACAGTTGTCAGCGAGTTTGGAGAGGAGATTGCTACCTGGGTACCCACTTCTTGGCGGGTCTGCGTGGATTACAGACGACTCAACCAGGCCACCAAGAAGGATCATTTCTCCCTGCCCTTTATAGATCAGATTATTGAGATACTGGTAGGGAAGAGCCATTATTGTTTTCTGGATGGGTACTCCGGCTACAACCAGGTGGCCATCGCTCCCGAGGACCAGGACAAGACTACCTTTACCTGTCCCTTCGGCACATACGCCTTCCGACGCATGCCATTTGGGCTATGCAACACCCCTACGACTTTTCAGAGATGCATGTTGTCGATCTTTTCGGACATGGTGGGGGAGTGCTTGGAGGTCTTCATGGATGATTTCTCGATCTATGACCGCGGATTCGACTCCTGTCTTGACTGCCTAGACCGAGTCCTTCAGCGATGTATAGAGGTTCACCTTGTGCTGTCTTGGGAGAAGAGTCACTTCATGGTGACTCAAGGGACGGTGCTTGGCCATATCATCTCCAACAGGGGCATGGAGGTTGATCCGGCCAAGGTAGATGTCATTAGAAAACTCGCACCACTGTCCAACTTGCGGTAGTTATGGTCTTTTCTTGGGCACGTCGGTTTCTACTGACACTTCATTCATGATTTCAGTAGGATTGCCCAACCGTTGACTGACCTGCTGACGAAAGACACCGAGTTCCTTCTCGATGACAAGTGTCTTTCATCGTTCGAGACTCTCAAGAGATGTGTTGTTGAGGCTCCTGTTCTCCAGCCGCCTGATTGGTCTCTCCCATTCAAGATCATGATGGATGCCTCCGATTTTGCCATAGGGGCTGTGCTGGGACAGAGGAGGGATGGAGTCCCATTTGCCATTCACTACGCTAGCTGCACATTGGATTCCGCATAATGGAACTACACAGTCATTGAGAAAAAGATGCTAGCCGTAGTCTTTGCCCTGGATAAGTTCATATCGTACATTATCAGATCTAGAGTGACCTTATACACTGATCATACCGCCATCAGGTACCTCATGGCAAAGAAGGATGCCAAAGCCAGATTGACCAGATGGATCCTTCTACTCCAGGAGTTCGACATAGAGATTAAGGATAAGCCTGGAGTCAAGAATGTGGTGGCGGATCATCTCTCCCAATTAGAGCATCTTGAGGATTCTGAGCAGACTGAGCCTATATGTGAGACCTTCCCAGATGAGGCGATCCTTGCTATCGCCTCTCTCCCGTGGTATGCCGATATTGTGAACTTTCTTGTTGCTAAGAAAGTTCCACAAGATTGGCCCAGGTAGAGGCTTGAGACCTTCCTCGCGAAGGCCAAGTCTTACCACTGGGATGATCCTATCCTTTACCACGAAGGAGGGGATAGCGTCTGGCGTAGGTGCATTCCTCAGGAGGAGCACCATAGCGTCCCCACTTACTGCTACAAGCTTGAGGCAGGAGGACATCACTCTGGGAGGAGAACGACACAGAAAGTGCTCCAATCCGGCCTATGGTGGCCTACCCTCTTCAAGGACTCTGATGAGTTCGTGAAGAGGTGAACTGACTGTCAGATGATGGGCACTTGTGGACAGCGTGATATGATGCCGATGCAGCCCATTCACTTCTGTGAGTTTTTTGACGCATGGGGCATTGATTTCATGGGTCCATTCCCTAAGAGTCAGGGATTCGAGTACATTCTGTTGGCCGTTGATTATGTGAGTCGTTGGGTTGAGGCCATCCCCGCCCGAACCGTAGATGCTAGGACTGTTTGCAGATTTTTGAGGAAGCATATTCACGGTTCGGGGTACCTCGAGTGTTGATATCTGACGGGGGGTCTCATTTCGTCAACGACCAAGTGAAGGCCCTTGCTTGAGAGTTCGGTATAGACCATCGGGTTGCCACTCCATACCACCCTCAAACGAATGGTCTAGCCGAAGTGTCGAACAGGGAGATCAAGACTATTTTGCAGAAAGTCGTCCACCCTGACCGAAAGGATTGGTCACAGCTTTTGGACTCGGTCTTGTGGGCATATCGGACGTCTTTCAAGACACCTTTGGGCACATCTCCCTTTCTCCTCGTTTATGGCAAGCCGTGCCATTTACTTGTTGAGTTGAGACACAGGTCACTTTGGGCTGTTACAGATATACTTTTGGATCCAGATAGTGTAGGAGACCAGAGGAGGGCAGAGTTAGCAGCCTTTGAGGAGCTTCGTGATACCGCCTTCTCAAACAGCCTACAGTACAAGGAGAGAGTGAAGGAGTGGCATGATTCTCATATCAGCCACAAGCATTTTGAGCCAAGATAGAGAGTATGGTTGTTTGATGCTAGGCTTCGTCTATTTCCAGGGAAGCTACAGAGCAAATGGAAGGGACCGTATCTAGTGAGAAAGGTACACGACAATGGGAGTATCGATATATCTGAGTTGTCTTCTGAGAGTACCTTTTGAGTGAACGGCCAGCGGCTCAAGCCATTTCTAGATCATGAGCCGCGGGTCGTAGAGGTTGCCCCTATTCACTTTGTGTGAGATGTGGTCTCTTGACTCACATCTATTGCATCTCACGCCTGGTTATCACTGTTCTCCCGACCTGTATAGATCTAGATGTCTATATCATTCCATTCTTTAGTCCCACATCCCTTTCTTCATCTTTTGATTATGCTATACTTAGGGTGTACTTTACCCTAAGTATAGGGGGATGTAGGACTCTCGTGTATTTCTTTTGATTCTTTCTACCCCCGTTTTTGCTGCCTATACTTAGGGATATTTTACCCTAAGTATAGGGGGGTAGACCCTGACATTCTCCACTCGGTTTTCCCTTAGTGTACAGCCTGCTATACTTAGGATTATTTGATCCTAAGTATAGGGGGAAAAGCCGATATCCTCTTGATTTTCTATTCTTTCATTCGTCTTTGTATATAGCCTTCCTTTTCACTTCCCTATACATAGCACGAGTTATGTCTTCTTCATCACTCTTGACTCTGAGGACATCGTTCGAGCTAAGTATAGGGGGTGTGTATATATTTCATATATACTTTAGCCATAACTCGTACTTTGTGTGAGTGTGTAAATAAATAAAAATGGCTACAAACCCAAAATCCATAAAAATTAAAAATTTTCCTGTAAATAATCATTCTTTTATTTGCACATACATAGCTATTGTACAAATTATTTTTGTAAAAATGTTTTCAAAAACTTTTTGTGTAAAGATTGTGTAAATAAGTGCATATCAAAATTATGTATATAGTGCAAAATTTTTCCAAAATGTTTTGAAAATCAAAAAGTTTGCAAAAACCTTGTGTAAATATTTTGCAAAACCTGCATTCATGCATTCATCCATGATTTCAAAACATTTTTCAAAAATTTTGCATTTGTGTAAATATTGTGTAAATAGCATCCTTGTATATATGTATATAGTTTTTCCCGGATTATAGTTGACATTTAAACTAGCCTAGAATTAAATTGGGAAATGGAGCTTGATTAAGATCTTAATACACCTAATTATAAGAGGAACCTTATAGGGCTTAGGGTTAAGGCTTTTCAGCTCCATGGTGACTTAATTCTTTGAGTCCACTAGGCTATGATCACATGTCATCTCAATGAGCCTAAGTAGAGCACTTAACAACACACACATGACTCATATAGACAGTGTCTTGACTTGAACACGCACTTTGCACCGAGCTCTCTACGGAGGAGGTGGTGAGGAGGCAGTCTTCCTTGACTTGGGGTAGCATATGAGGGTAGTACTTCTAGGCGGAACCTCTCTTCTTCTTTTAGTGAAGGAAGTGCGTATCAACTTGGTCTGGTTGCCATGAGGTCTAATGACATGAGTTATGGGTTGCAATAATGCTTCAAAAGAGGGATAGTCTACTGGCTCAAGAGGAAAAACTCCTTATGTATATATGCTGCACATTGTATATGTTGTACAGATGCACTTGAAAAAAAATGCAAAAAGAAAATAACTCCAAAAAAGAGGTGGGTCTGATAGAAAATGATAATCCCACCAGAGTATGTATATAGTGCAAATAAGCAAAGCTTGAGACTCATGGATTCATCTTATGTAGCTTGCAGCAGGGAGACTTAGCTACACTGGTTGAGCTCCCAAGGATACATGGCTACACTGGCCATGGTCCATTCTCTTCTTCCCCCTCTTCTTGAGCCGGTTGAACTTGAACTTAGAAGGGAATACCCCGCTCCTCGAGGAAAGAGTGGCCAGACTAGGGTCATAGAGTTACCTTGTTGGGGAGGGTTGTCAAGTTACTACTTCTGAGGTGGAGAGCTTACCTCACTTACACAGTACAAGGAAAGACTCATAGTCTTCAGGGTTTGTGTATGTAGACTTGTTCTGATCTGGATTATTGAGGAGTCTTGATTATAGATTAGTGGATCTTAGAGGCTGTTGAGTTTTAAACCTAATTCTAAATAAGGTTCCGACACATTAATAATCCAAAGATCTGATCGAGCTCCATATTTCAATATAATGAAGGCAAGTTTAATATTCATCACTGATCCATGCATTTTCTCCTCTTTTTCTTTTTCTTTTTCACTTCTTTTTTAAATAAGTGTTTGCTAAGGGACTAGCAAAGTTAAGTAAAGGGGGGTGATGAATACCCATTCATCACTCTTTATTCTTTTATTTTACCTACAAAATCTTTGCCAAACGTATGTATATATATATATATGTAAATAATAATTAGCATTTGGCATGCATTGTGTAAAAATAAATAATTAGCATGTTTTTGTGCATAAATAAAAGAATAAAGAAACAAAAGAAAAAGAGGGAGATATTTAGAATAAATATTGAGCGACCTAATTCCAAGGGAAGGCTCAACATGGACCTGACCGCAAAAAGAACCCAAGTAGAGAGAGATAAGGAAGCTCATTGGTGTACATATACCTATAAATAAATAAAAAATATTTTCCTCTAAAGAAAAATAAAAAAATGGGTTTGTAATTATATGTATATATTGGTCAATATAAAATAAAATGGAAAATGGAAAAATTAAAAATAAATAAAAATCTCCTTCACCCTTGTATAAAAGCCATGTACATAGAACCCTTTATCTATTTATTTATCCCTATAAATAAATAAATTAAAACCCAAGAAAATGTGTACATATTCCTTATTCCATAATGTAAATAAATAAAATAAAAATCACAAAAACAAAAATAAAAGAAAAAGAAATAAAAATCAAAATCAAAACCTTCATTGTATATATACCATATATGTATAAAAAAGTATTTTTTTAATCCTTGTAAATAATTAATAAAAATAATATAAAAATACCAAATTATTCCAAATTTTATTCTATAAATAAAATATAAAATTGGAATTATTTGTATAAAAATAAATAATTAAAAATCAAAAATAAAAAATACATATGTATATACATGTATATAATAATAATATTTTGTAAATACCTAATTTTATTTCAAAAAAATAAATAAAAATCACAAAAAAAATATTTTCTAAATAAATAAACATCTTTTATGTTTTAACTTTTTCCAAATTCGGCCATTAGCTATTTTATATTTAATTTCCAAATCTTTAATACGCGGCCGCCTTCCATTGGTCCACGGGGGATTGTTGACCCCCGGTCAACTCTCCCCCTGGACCACGTTTGTTCCGGATCTGCGCCCGACCCGCCTTTTCTCCCATTTATTGCGCCTCGATCCGACCGCCAATCCCCTTAACACCGGGTCCTAATCTTTCCTAATGCATCCGTGATCCACGCCCGGGGTGGGTTCTCGGGGTCCGAGCTCCGATAAGCTCGCCCGACCATCATCTTCTCGGACCCCTAGGAGTATTTAGCTCCTGCTCTGCCGTGCATTTCACTCCATCTTTGGCTCCGTCTTTCCATCCCAGGATCTCCACTACCTTCGCCTGAGTGACAGCTAGCTGCGGGTGGTGTCGCAGTGAGGAGGAGGTGTCCCAGCCACTGATCCGGCCACTTATCGCTGCCGTGCGCCGTCCAGGAGCAGCGCTCGAGCCTCGGGCCTCGACGTCCCTCGAGGCGAAGACCAGGAGCTTCAGAAGCTCTTCCACAGTCGACCTCGACCATCTGGTAAGCTTGATCCTTTCTATCTTTCTCTAATTTCCAGTTATGCCTAATTTCATCCATCACTGTCGACCATCGATCCTGATCATTCCATTCACCCATTTCATCGATCGACCCGACCATCACCTCCGCCCTTCTCCCCTGCATGTTCTTCACCTATCCATTCAACCCAGTTCGCCCCGGAACTGGGAGTCGATCTCCCTCGCCGTCGCATCGCCGGAGATCCTTCACCCCGATGCGCCGACCACCCATCTCGCCTTTAACAGGGTCGAGGCATTTTGCCCTCGACCCAGGAGTCTTTCTATGCTACTTTTCAGGTCCTAGGAGGTCCATCTGAGGACCTCCACACCCAGGCACAGGAGCCCAGCTCCGCCATCGTCGCCCGGGCTCCTTGGAGCTCTTTGGCATCATCGGAGGAGCTCTTCATCCGCGGGAGGCTTTGGCAATCCTTTTCCACCCATCAGCAGCCCCCGAGGAGGTCCAACGCACTAGCATTCCTCCGGCGAAGCTCGCCGATGAGGAATTCTTCCAGAGTCCTTCTCCGTCGTTCGTTCAGCCCAGGAGACCCAGATTTGATCTGGACCGCACGTCTATACGAAGAAGCGCCCCTGTACGAGCACCGTCCAATAAGCACGTGGCGCTACCTTCACCGTCCGTCGCAGAGGAGGGGCGAGCCCCGTCCATAGACGTCCGATCAGATACGTGGCAAGCCCTCCACCGTCAGATCAGAGCTGAGGCCCTTCGTTGGTGTGCCTCCCCCTACAGCCGTTGGATACACCACGTGGCGTGCATCCAGCCACTCGATTAAAAAAGGGTAATTTACCCTTAGGCCCTCTCTCTTTTAGTCTTTATTATTCAGTCCTGTAAATATTTTCCGTAGTTCATTTTATTTTGGTAAAATTGCATAGAGGACCTGGTAGTTTACTTTAATTGCATTTCTACCCCTGTATCTGTTGGACACGTGCTTCGTCACGTGAATCTTTGGTGATTTTGCATATATGGGCCTGTAGTCTGGATGTGTTAATGAATGAAGTATATGTTTTGATATTTTCACTTATGCCCCTGTGAATGTTTTTATTAAACATGTGTTGAATAGTTTGGGCATTTTACAACTTAGCCCCTGGACTTTTAGCACATGTTGCTAATAAGTCCGGGGACTTAAGTTTTCTTTCATTTGGGTCCCTCAATGCCCAGTAAACGTGCCGCACACGTGGGAATCTGGCATTTTTGCACGAGGACCCCCTGAGCTTCTAAGTGTTTTACATTTTGGCCCTTGGAACATATTTTTATTAAAAACAGGTCCCTGTGCACTGTGGGCTCTTGTTTATTTTAAATAAAATATCAAATCTCATCCAAATTGAGTGCAAATTTGACACGTAGCTCCTGCCACTGTGTAGAATTTTCACCAATTTTTGGGAAAATTTTTGAGCCCTTTTATTATTTTTGAAAATTCAAAAACCCTTAATTTTGTCTCTGTCCAGATTATAAAATCCAAAAAAATTATAAAAACCTCTTTAAAAATTATAAAAAAGTAGCTTTGTGTATTTTCGTGTGTTTGATTTTCTGGCCAATTTTGGCCATTTTTGGATTCATATAAACTATAAAAATTAAAAAACCTAGAAAAACTTATAAAAATTTTAATAAATCACAGAAAACTCAAAAAATAATAAACCCTCTTTCTAATTTTTCCTTTTTGTTTCTATTTTCAAAGAAAAATACCTCCAGGCTTTGAAAAGACCATTTAGTATTTAAGTGGTCTTTGAAGCCTGGCTGGACAGTGTTCATTGGTTTCAGCCTTGTTTTATTTTTAGAAAATTCCCTAAAAATCAGAAAATTCTCAAAAATTCACTAAAAATAGTAGAAAAATATAAAAATTCTAAAAATATTTTTGTTTGAATTTTTAGAGCATTCTTGAAAAATTAAATAATTGCTTGAAGTTGTTTTTATTTGCCTTTTATTATTTTTCCTTCATATTTAAAAATCCAAAAAAATATAAAAATATTAAAAATCCATCAAAAATCATTTGTTTCTATTTTATTTGTTTTTAGACTACTTCGTATGCTGCAAGGCCAATCCGCGCTCCCTGAGTTCGACCCTGGGTGCTACACCAGGCTAATCTCAAAGCCAGGGCCACTAGTTATTTTTCTCTGATTCTATCTCTGTTTGGTGGTTTGTTCCATAATTTTTCTTGATCGACCGATTGATTTCTCTAGTGACTGAGGTCGCAACGACCTTCGCTAGATTTTATTCACCTTAGTCTGCTCGTGGATTTTTCGCTCATCATTTTCTTTGATGATTCCTCGACTATTTCGTAGGCTTCGCTCGTGCTCCTTGTGTTTGACCCTGGTCGCTATACCAGGTTAAATAAATAGCGGAGACCGCTTCTTTCATTTTTCATGCTTGATTATTTTCACTTGTGGTCTTAATATTTCTTGTTGAGTCTGATTCGCTGATTGGGATCGCAACGACCTTGATTTACTTTTATACTTAACCCTAGTTGGCGAGTCGCTTATTAGAATGGCGCCGTTGCTGGGGAGCACGGCTTAGTAGTCATTTTTCAGTCTTCTTTGTTTCATTTTTATTTTTCTTTCTTTATTTGTTTCTAGCTCTATTTGATATAACTGTTTTCTGATCCATTTTTGTTTCACTATTTGTGTGAGGAACCGCCCGAGGTCGCTTTGGAGGAGACCCGCACTCGAAGGGAAGCATGGGCAAAACAAGAGTAGTTATAGCCTAGAGAGTAGCTTAGAGTAGCTTTTAGCACATTTTATTATTCTTGTAATAATACAAGACCTTGGACACTGTTGGACATTTGCTTATATCGGGGTCTGTTTCGCCGAGCACCGGTGTCCTTTGGGGACCTCACCGCGATTTTCGCTGGTTTTGATTTTTCACCTTTTATTTTTATTTTGATTCTCAAAGAATTTGGCCCTTAGATCTAGGGATTTCTCTTACTGTGATGTAATTGATTAAGGCCCAATCCCTAATTATTTGCATGCACCTATAGATCGTAATTGGACCTAATTAATGAAATCACAATAAAAAGTCGACTTGGTCGCTTGAGAGGTTAGGTGCCGCTAGAGGTCGTATACAGTGCGTGCAGGATCCGTTGTGACGGACACCGATTGGCATTAGAGATCGGACTCCGACCTCTCTCTCTGACCAGTTAGTTACAGTTCTTCACATGTAGAAATTTCTCATCTAAGGTCGTTTTCTTCTTGCATCATATAGTATAGTTTTAGTTCTGTCTTTTAATTTATGCCTGGATCACCCTGCATGTAAGGTTTTGGCGACATGTACGCATCTCTTACTTTACATGCATCATCGTGTTTGTTTGCGTTGGCTTTTTCGACTTCTTCCCCTGTTTTTAGATTTTAAATAATCAGGAGATCGAAAAATTCATTAGGCGTTTGTTTGTTTATTGGAAAAATACCTAAAAAGTGATAATCATAAATTTGGGACTGCTAAACAAACTTGACCCTAAAAGACATTCGACTTAAAAATCTTTCTTGGGAGAGCAATCCCCTTATTGTTTGGTTTGCTTGCGCGAGAGAGTGACCCGCACACTAGGCTAGAGACATACATGAGCTTTCATCAGACTACTGGTATTGGGGTTAGTCGTTCTCCAGTGAGGATCGCTCCGGTCTCCGATAAAGCGGGCCGTGATATCCTTAACAGAGCGAGTTGATCAGGTAGCCGGTAAACGGTCAGCAACTTGTACTGGTTGGGAAAGATCTAGCTTTGAGATTGGGCCAGTCTCTTGAGAGCATCGGGTTCCTACCAGCTCGCTTAATCGCCCTGCTAGACTGAATTTTCACCTCAATAAATTTGACAAGATAAAAGATCAAACCTTTACGATCATCAGCTCTCAGTGTTAAGTAGGTGAATTGGGGGGTTTGTTTGCTGATCTTGTTTGTTTCCAGATCCCATTCGCCTTTTTCTCCAAATCACGATGATGGGTCGGAGGTCCCTTAGGCAGCCCTTGGTTGCACCGCTTTCGAGCACTCCGCCCCATTCATCTGGGTTAGTTCGTGAGAGCCCAAACCCGCTCTTTGAACCCGAGTTTGATTCCGCCATGTTCCCCCTCGATCACCCTTCTTCCAGTCCCGAGGTACCCGAGCAGAGACCGAAGCAGATATTCGTTCATTTGACGGCACCTGAGTTCAGGTCTTTTGCCTTTGCAGAGACCCAAGAGATGGCCAGCAGCGAGGAGCGCACAGATGGGCAGCCCCAGACCACCACATATGTTTTAGATTAGGATGCCATCAACAACACCCTGTTAGCTTTCTTGGAGACGATGCAGAGACAGATCATAGACCAGGGTCTTTCATGGCTGACATGCGAAGAGAGATGGCCCAGATGTGAGCTGATCGCAGAGAGCAGAACCAACCAGACGGTGGAGAGATACCAGAGCTCGGAGGAGGAGATGGAGGATATCCAGATGAGCCAGTGGAGACAGTCCGATCAGCTAGGCCGATGAGAGAGTTGCACAATCCTGGCGCGACTCTTACACATCATTGGATTCAGCTTCCGGTGATCCTGGGAGATTTCAAGCTCCCACCTCAGACGATCCAATTGTTGCCCAAATTCCATGGGCTTTCCACCGAGGAAACGCATCTGCATTTGCAAGAATTTGAGACGATCTACAGCACAGTCCATGACAGATACGTGGATGAGGACACCATCAAGATGATGGCTTTTCCGTTCTCCCTGGTCGATAGAGTAGCCTACTGGTTGAAACATTTAGGGATATACGTCACTTCGTGGGAACAGCTCTGGACCGAGTACTTGAACAAGTACGATCCACTCAGTCGGACGAATGCAGCTCGAGACTTGATCAACAACTTCTCCATGCTTCCCAATGAGCAATTCCATGAGGCATGGGACCGCTTTCGTGAGCTCATTGACCGGTGTCCACACCATGGCATCTCCAAGACCAACTTAGTTCAAAGTTTCTTTTGTGAGCTGACACCGAGCTGTAGGAGCTTGTGAACGCATCTTGTGGGGGATCCTACTTCTCCAAGGATGAAGACCATGTCTGGGCCATATATGAGGAGATTGCTGAGAACTACACTATCATGTCCCAAACCCGTCTCGACACTCAGGGGAAGCCCCCACCTCAGGCCGTGACCTATCACAGGACATCACGGGTCGATGCAGGTCCATCGAACTCTTCAGCAGCTACAGCACAGGCAGAGTCGTCGGCCGCTGTTATGGGCATCATCAGCGAGAAGCTGGACCGCATCAAGATCATCGAGAAGAAGCAGTGCCAGGGCATGACGCAGATCGATCAGTTGGCACAGACCTTGAGTGACTTGAAGATCCAGATCATGTAACTCTAGGAGGCACAGACGACTTCTCAACCCTGTCTCAGGTCACGGGCTGACCCTAGCAGCAGCAGCTCGATCCAGCCCTCCTCCCAGTATAAACAGGTCAACCATATCTAGGCGGAGCCGTTCCAGCAGCCGCAACACCAGTACGTTCAGCTACCACATACTCAAGACACTCAGATGGTGGTGTACCAGCAGGATCGGCCCCTGACCTTTCTTCCTCCACCCTCTTTCTAGCAGGAGCCATTGATGGAAGTCAACAGGATTTGGCATGACCGACAGCAGCCCGAGATCCGTCGAGACCATTCCGGATTCAGGTGGTCGATCGGAGGTGCTTCATCCCAGCAGCAGCCTCCAACTCAGGGTGGACAGTACAGCCAGCCTCAGCAGCAGCCCCAGTTCCCACACCAACCACAGCTGCAGCATTACTAGGAGGGTCCTTGTCCCTACCAGCAGGGACAACCGTGGCAGCAGCACCAGCAACAGCAGCCTCAACAGTACTCTCAATTTCCCCCTCATCCTTCCCAGTAGCAGCCTCACTTCCAGAAAGGCAACCCGTCCGGTTCTCATGGGACAGCCTATGAGAACCCAACACTCGATGATTTAGTCCGCCTTCTTTCCGAGCAGCAGGCCACATTCACGTGGGAGATGGACGAGTGCCTCCAGGAGATGAGAGAGATCATCAAGGGCAAGGCCACCATACCTGCTCAGATCGAGCCAAAACTGAACAATCTAAAAAGAAAGTCTGAGCAGGTACAGTTCACAGAGGTTAACACTCCTAGTGACTTATTGGGTGATATTGCTTTATATACATTTGATGCTGACTTTGTTACACTTAGGAGCAGTAGGATGCCAGCTGGTGGCGCCTCGTCTGAGCGACGATACCACGATGATGCAGGAGCACCAGATGAGGAGGACAGCTGCGCTGATGCTGCTCATGATGATGATGATGGTGGTGTTGATGCCACCAAAGATGTTGATCCAGCCTACGGTACTGAGGTCACCCTTCTATTCTAGTTGTATTTCCTCCAGTTTCTGTACCACGAGACTCTATAGAAAATACAAAAAAATTAATAAAGGAAAGGGTTCTTCATCTTCGATTCCATATGTGATGCATAACGATACTTGTATGGATTATATTTCTTCTCAGCAGTAGGGACCCATTTGTAGCCCTCTATCTGAGGAGGGCCCATCCATTCCCTTCCCTCAAGCACTCTGCTAAAGAATCATCAGTTAGAGTTCAACCAGCAGATGATCAATAGGTTTCAGATTCAGCTGACTCTACAGGAGGCGCTTGAGCACATCCCCCTATTCAAGAGGAACCTGAGAGAGAAGACCATCATTTGTAGGAAGAAGAGGAACCATAATGTTGAGATCCATGTGCTTACTCGTGCCAACTGCTTCGCCATCCAAAACCGTCTGCCATCCAAGAGGACAGATGCAGGAGCTCCCTATGTCAGATGCCATATTCATGAGCAGAGATTTGATCGGACTCTATTAGACAACAGCTCTTCCATCAACCTCCTTCTGACAGCCTTACTCGACCGATTCGAGTTTGGCCCTCTTCGACAGAGATGTACAGTCCTTTAGTTTGCTGATAGATCTGTCAAGAGGCCGAAGGGATTATTGAAGGATGTGGTCGTCACAATTTAGGGCCTGAAATTCCCCGTGGACTTCATTGTGTTGGACATGAAGATCCCTGAGTCTGTGAATGATACCCCCATCATTCTAGGACATCCATTCTTGGCCACAATCAAGGCGGTGTCTGACCATGATAGTGGGAAGATGTACTTTCGTGTCGAGGGTGGGAGTATACAAATAGAGACGATCGACGAGACTAGAGCACGAGATTCAGCTTACTCAGAGCAGTCCAGTGATGTAAAGCAGATGATAGAGGCAGAGCGAGACGTCCACGAGGAGTGTGACTTTGTAATCATTGATGATAAAGTCGCTTGGTCTGATCCCATTTCACGAGCCCTCCTCTCACCTTCAGATACTGCAGATTTATAGATCCCAACAAAGGAGAGCTTGGAGAGCACACTCTTGGCAGCGGACACATTTGAGGCTAAAGGCCGTGTTAAAGACAGTGATGCAGAATATATTTCTTGTGACTCAGATTCAGATCCCTTGGAGTCAGATATAGATTGGGTCGAATTTGATGAGTTGTTACCTTGTCTGATTCCAATAAAGCCAGCAGCTAGTGTGGAGACTGAGCCGACACAGATTACATATATATCAGTAGGACAGTCTACACCGGTTTTTCATGATCAGCGAGAGTTCTCCCACGCATATTTGATTGCATTCACTCAGACATTTCAGAAGCCAGATTTGCAAGCTCCCAGTGTACAGAACTGAAGACTTTGCCACAATCACTGAAGTATAGGTTCCTTGCGGGCGAGCATGAGATATACCCAGTCATTATCTCAACAGATTTGACTGGAGAGCAAGAGTCTCGTTTGATGAAGGTTCTTGAAAAGAACTGCAAGGCGATAGGATGGAGCATAGCTGATCTCCAGGGGATAAGTCCGGCCCTATGCTCCCACCATATCTATCTCGAAGAGAACGCTAAGCCATCGCGTGAGTTCCAACGACGGCTGAACCCGAATCTTCGAGAGGTTGTCATGAAGGAGATTTCGAAATGGCGGAGTGCCGATTTTATCTACCCCATCTTCGACTCCAAGTGGGTTAGTCCATTAGATGTGGTGCACAAGAAGATGGGCATCACTACAGTTGTGAGTGAGTCTGGAGAGGAGATAACTACCCGGGTACCTACTTCTTGGAGGATCTGTGTGGACTACAAGAAGTATCATTTCCCGCTGCCTTTTATTGATCATATTATAGAGAGGTTAGCTGGGAAGAGTAATTACTGCTTTCTTGACGGGTACTCTGGCTACAACCAGGTGGCCATAGCATCTGAAGATCAGGACAAGACAACATTCACCTGTTCGTTTGGGACTTATGCTTTCAGACGGATGCCCTTTGGTCTATGTAACGCTCCGACGACATTCCAAAGGTGCATGTTGTCCATTTTCTCGGACATGGTGGGTGATTGCTTAGAGGTCTCCATGGATGATTTTTCGATCTATGGCGATGGGTTTGATGCTTGTCTTGACTGCCTAGACTGCATCCTTCAGCGCTGCATTGAGGTTCATCTTGTTTATCTTAGGAGAAGAGTCACTTCATTGTGACTCAAGGGATGGTTCTTGGCCATACCATCTCCAACAGGGGCAAGGAGGACAAGGTGGATATCATCAGGAAACTCAATCGACCTCCAACTTGCGACAGTTATGGTCTTTTCTGGGGCATGTCGATTTCTACCGACGATTCATTCATGATTTCAGCAGGATTGCCCGACCATTGACTGATCTGCTGACAATAGACACTGAGTTCATTGTAGATGATAAGTGTTTGTGTCATTTAAGACTCTCAAGAGTCTAGTTATTGAGGCTCCTGTTCTTCAACCACCTGATTGGTCTCTCCCATTTGAGATCATGATGGATGCCTCCGATTTTGCCGTAGGGGCCGTGCTAGGATAGAGGAGGGATGGAGTGCCATTTGCCATTCACTACGCTAGCCGTACACTGGATGACGCGTAACGGAACTACACTGTCACTGAGAAAGAGATGCTAGCCATAGTTTTTATCTTGGACAAATTCAGATCATGCATTATTGGATCCAAAGTGACTATCTTTACTGATCGGTCCACCATCAGGTACCTTATGGCTAAGAAGGATGCCAAGCGAGACTGACTAGATGGATCCTTCTACTCCAGGAGTTTGACATTGAGATGAAGGATAAACCTGGAGTCAAGAATGTGGTGACGGATCATCTCTCCTGATTAGAGAATCTTGAGGAATCTGAGCAGACTGATCCCATTTCTGAGACCTTCCCAGATGAGGCGATCCTTGCTATCGCCTCACTCCCGTGGTATGCCGACACTGTGAACTATCTTGTCGCCAAGAAAGTTCCACAAGGTTGACCTAGGCAGCGAATCGAAATCTTCTTTTTGAAAGCCATGTCTTACCATTGGGAGGATCCCATCCTTTATCATGAAGGAGGGGATAGTGTCTGGCGTCGGTGCATTCCTCGGAAAGAGCACCATAGCGTCCTCACATACTGTCACAAGCTTGAGGTAGGAGGACATCACTCTGGGAGGAGAACAACACAGAAAGTGCTCCAATCTGGCCGAATGGTGGCCTACAGTCTTCAAGGATTCTGATAAATTCGTGAAGAGGTGTACTGACTGTCAGAGGATGGACACTTGTGGAGAGTGTGATATGATTCCGATGCAGCCCACTCACTTTTGTGAGGTTTTTAATGTATAGGGCATCAATTTCATGGGTCCATTACCTAAGAGTCAAGGATTCGAGTACATTCTGTTAGTTGTTGACTATGTGAGTCGTTGGGTTGAGGCCATTCCCACCCGAACCGCAGATACTAGGACTGTTTGTAAATTTTTGAGGAAGAATATCATTTCACGGTTCGGGGTGCCTAGAGTATTGATATCTGACGGGGGATCTCACTTTATCAACAAGAAGGTAAAGGCCCTTGCTAGCGAGTTCAACATAGACCATTGAGTTGCCACCTCATATCACCCTTAGACCAATGATCTTGCTGAGGTATCGAATAGGGAAATCAAGACGATATTGCAAAAGGTAGTCTGCCCAGACCGAAAGGATTGGTCAAAGCTTTTGGACTCGATCTTGTGGGTATATTGGACCTCCATCAAGACTCCTTTGGGTACATCTCCCTTTTGTCTCGTTTATGGCAAGCCCTTCCATTTACCTATTGAGATTAGGCACAAGTCACTTTGGGTTGTCACTGGTATATTATTAGATCTAGAGAGCATAGGTGATAAAAAAAGGCAGAATTGGCAGCCCTGGAAGAGACTTAGAGATACAGCCTTTTCAAGAAGCCTAAGTATAAGGAGCGAGTGAAGATATGGCATGATTCTCACATCAGCCATAAACAGTTTGAGCCAGATTAGAGAGTATGGTTGTTTGATGCCAGGCTTTGATTATTTCCAGGTAAATTGCAGAGCAAGTGGAAAGGACCATACCTGGTCCGAAAGGTGCATGATAATGGGAGCATCGACATATCTGAGATATCATCTGAGTCCACCTTTCGTGTTAACGGTCAATGCCTCAAACCATATCTAGATCATGAGCCGCTAATCGTTGACGTCGCCCTGATTCATTTTGCATGAGATGTGGTCTTTGACTCACATTATCTGCATCTCATGCCTGATTATCACTGTCTTACGCCTTGTATAGATCCAGATGTCCATTTCATCTCATTCTTTAGTCTAACACCCCATCCGCATCTTGTGATTATGTTATACTTAGGGTGTACTTTACCCTGAGTATAGGGGTGTCAGACTCTTGATTATTCTTTTGATTCTTTTTACCTCTGTTTTGCTGCCTATGCTTAGGGATATTTTACCTTGAGTATAGGGGAGGTAGACCCTATACATTCTATCACTCAGTTTTCCCTTTATGGACAGTATGCTATACTTAGGATTACTTGATCCTAAGTATAGGGGGAAACACTGAGCCCTCTTCATTCTATTCTTTGATTCCTCATTGTAGTATAGCATTCCTTTTCGCTGCCCTATACTAAGCACGTGTTTTGTCTTCTTATTCATCGCTCTTGATTCACTCTGAGGATATCGTTCGAGCTAAGTATGGGGGGCTGTTGTATATATTACATATATACTTTATCCATAACCCGTACTTTGTGTGAGTGTGTTAATAAATAAAATGGCTAAAATATTTTATCTAAAAATCGTAAAAATTTAAAATTTTTCTTGTACATAAAATTCTTTCTTGCACAGACATAGCTATTTATAAAAACTATTTTGTACAAATGTTTGTAAAAATGTTTTGATTGTAAAACGTTTGTAAATATTTTGGCAACAAAACTATGTATATAGTACACAATTTTTGTAAAATGTTTGAAAGACAAAAGTTGGCAAAAACCCTTGTGTAAATATTTGTAAATAGTTTGCAAAACTTCTGCATCCATGCATACATTCAAACATTTAAAAAAAACTTTTTGCACATTTTCAAAAATTTTGCATAAAAAGCTTTTTGCATATACTTGTACATTCTTCTGAATCATAGTTGACATTTAAACTAGCCTGGAATTAAATTGAAAAATGGAGCTTTTAAGACCTTAATCACTTAACTCTAAGAGGAACCTTATAGGACTTAGGGTTGAGACTTTTCAGGTCCATTAGTGACTTAATTCTTTAGGTCCACTAGGCTATGATCGCATGTCATCTTGATGAGCCTAAGTAGAACATTTAACAACGCACACATGACTCTCACTGGAAATGGCTTTAGCACCTTATACATAGCTCTCTACGAGTGAGGTGATGAGGAGGCAGTTTCCTTTGGCTTGTGGTAGCATACGAGGGTAGTACTGCTAGGCGGAACCTCTCGTCTTCTTTTAGTGAAGGAAGTGCACCTCAACTTCGTCTGGCGGTATTGAGGTCTAAAGACAGGAGTTGTGGGTTGCAATAATTCTTCAAAAGAGGGATAGTCTACTGGCTCAAGAGGAAAAAGTCCTTATGTATATATGTTGTACCATGTAGATGTGTTGTACATATGCACATAAAAAAAGTGCAAAAGAAAGAAAAACAACAAAAAAGTGGTGGGTCTGATAGAAAATGAAATACCCATATAGCTAAATAAAGCAAAGCTTATGTTACCCATCCTCATCTCATGAAGCTTGCAGTAGGGAGACTTAGCTACATTGGTTGGGCTCCCAAGGATACATGGCTACACTAGTCATGATCCATTCTCTTCTTCTCCCTCTTCTTGAGCCGGTTGAACTTGAACTTAGAAGGGAATACCCCGCTCCTCGAGGAAAGAGCTTGCAGACTAAGGCATTAGAGTTACCTTGTTGAGGAAGGCTGTTACTTTACCATTTCTGAGGTGGGGAGCTACATATCACTTACACAGTACAGGGAAAGATTCATTGTCATTAGAGTTTGTGTATGTAGACTTGTTCTAATCTGGATTATTGAGGAGTCTTGACCATAGATTAGTGGAACATAGAGGTTGTTGGGTCTTAAACCTAGGCCCAAATAAGGTTCTGACAAACTAATAATCCAAAGGTCCGACTGAGCTCCATACTCCAATTTAATGAAGACAAGTTTAATAATCAACCTTGATTCTCCTTCTTTTTCTTTTCTTTCTCTTTTCACTTCTTTTGCAAATAAGTGTTTGCTAAGAGACTAGCAAAGGTAAAGTATAGGGGGTGATGAATCCTTGATCATCACTCTTTATTCTTTTATTTTAGCTAATTATCTTGGCAAAGCATCGTGTAAATAGGTGTAAATACAATAAGTTAGCATTAAACATGCATTTATTAATATTATATAATTAGCATGTATTTGTGCAAAAATAAAAGAATAAAGAAAAAGAAAAAGGAAGGAAGTATTTAGAATAAATATAGAGTGACCTGAACCCCAAGAGAAGGCCAAGCAATGATCTGATCGTCAAATAAAACAAGTAGAGAGAGATAGGACCCACTCTATTTTGTACCTATTATGTATGTAAATAAATAATTATTTTTGACAAAATAAAAATAAAATATTCTTTTTACCTCCTTGTATATATTCTTGAAAATAAAACAAAAATCAGAAAAATAAAATAAAAATAAAATTCTCTCTTGTACAAAATACATGTATATAGGCTTCCTTCTCTATTTATTATATACCTGTAAATAAATAATAAATACAAAATAAAAATAATTTTGCACTACAAAAATTATGTTGTAAATAAATACAATAGAAAATTGGGGTATTTGGGTAAAAATAACAAAATAAAAAATAATTGTACAAAATACATAGGTATATTATACATGTATATAATACACTATACTGTGTATAGATTAATTTATTTTTCAAAAAAATAAATAAAAATTACAGAAAAATAGTTTGAAAAATACAAACACTTTTCATTTTATACATTTTTTGATTTAAAATCATTTATTATTTTATATTTAATTTATAAGTATTTTGTACATTCTATTTTTCTTATTGGTCCACGTCACGTTGTTGACCTAGGTCAACGCCCTCTTCCAGGGCTTGACCTGACCCGATCACATCGTTGGACCTTTTTCTCCGAATTTTCTTGGTCAGGTCATGTAGCCCCTCGCCCCGATTTTTACCCGTGGTCTCTCTTTGGATCCCGGACCCTCACGAATCCATAGGAAGGCGCGGATCTTCCTAGGGTTGCATTCCCCTGCCCAATTCCTCCAGCCTCCGAGGAACCCTATAAAGTCTCTCAACCGCCTCCCTGGAGCGGTAGCTCGTACCTCGCTCCCATTTCGACCCCTAGCCACCCCCAGCTAAGTGACAGCTGCTCGGAGGACCCCTCGGAGCTCGATTTGGTGCAGTAGAGATGACGCTCACCCTTCGTGGCTAGAGATCCACCGCAAGCAGCCTTCCCCGCCTTCCGCATCGAGGTTGAGGCCATTACCCCGTTGGACATCATTGTCTGAAGCTCAGGAGCACTCCCGGATCTTCAGGTATCCCTCATATCCTTTCCATCGTCATGTGCAATCCGACCTTTTTGTTCATCGCCGCCGCACTTCCATCTGCTCCGACCAGCTGGTCGGAGCCTCGACATCCACCTCCAGTCATTTAGATCGACACGCAGACACACCCTCCATCTTGCACCGCAATCTGATCACCCTTAGCCTCGATCTTCAGGTCGAGATTAGGGTTGAGATCTCCTCTACCACCTTCGTCGGAGATCAAACCTCGCCCCCACCGCTTCTTTAGCTTTTAGCCACAATAGCCCGGACCGGAGCACAACCTCGAGTCCTAGCTGTCCTTTGCAGGTTTTAGCGCGTGCTGGGAACCCCCTTTTCATCCATCAGAGGTTCGCTGGAGCAGCTCCATGCTATCTTCACTGTCACGTGCATCCGACCGGTGGCTCCTCCATCAGACCCATCTAGTCGACGCCGAGGACCTCCATGATCATTCCTGAGCCTCTCGATCGATCATAGGAGCTGAGGACCATCTCCTTGGCTCAGGTACAGTTCATCCTGCTCCTGTTCTTCCAGGCATCCTCATGACTGATAAACCCAAAAGTTAAGCAGTCTTGTATTCCACACAAGGCGGGAACACAGTCGAAGTGTTGACCGCTCAAAATCTGGATTTAATCAACAATTAACCCACACAAAAGATATCAAGAAGTGGCAAGCAAATGTGAAGTTAAAATTTATTTTTAACTCTACATAAATGATGTATATGTGCAAGTACGTAGAGAGTTCGAACACATGGAGCAAGGCAGGGTAGATCCACTAGTGTGTGTGTGTATGAAAGTGATGTATTGTCTACACTATGCAATGTAAATATTTTTGTGGGTTTTAATTTTAATTTTTTTAATTTAATTTTTAATTTTGTATTTTGATTTTTAATTTTCTAATCTTTTTATATTTTATATTTTATATTTTTTTCAATATTGGAATATATAAACTATGTAATAAAAGAGGGGATAGAATATTTATAAAAATATGCAAAAATAGTCAAAAATTCAGAAATAAAATTTTTTTTGGTCTTTTTTATGTTACTGTTTTTGTGATTTTTGGGTATTTTATAGAATCTTTTTGGTATTTTTAAATGGCAAAATAAAGGAAAACAGTGACTAAGCTACTGGCTGAAGGTAAACTAAGAATGAAAAATATCAAACAGCCACCAAAATTTTCCAAGCTAATTTTAAAATAAAGATAAGAAAATAAGGAATCTACAGAACCTTAGTTTGCAATTTTTTGAGTTTTCTAGAATTTTTTAGATTTTTTGAAGTTTTTGGATGTTTTCTAATTTTTAAGGTTTTTCTTTTGAAATTTTTAGTGATTTTTGGACTGAACTAAAATAAGATAAAATAGACAGTAGGGATTTTTTTGGATTTTTTTAAGGTATTTTAATATTTTTTGGTATTTTCTAAGCTAGACAGTAGCTAAAATGCATGTTTTTGATTTTTAATAAATACGAAAATGCAACAAAAATAAAAACTAAAAATATGGCATGCAAGTGCAAGTTAACATGAGCCTATGTATTTTTTGGTAATTTTTGGAATTAAAATGATGCCTTAAATAAATAGAGCAAGCACACAAAAATTTACACCCTAGTAAGGGTATAAGTGCAAATATCGAAACATCCAGGGGCACGCATGCAATTTTTCCACAAAATAATACACTGAATATTTAATTTAATGGACCAATCCCAAATACCCAGACCCGGGAGGGCACAGGTGCAGAATGTCCACCAGGGCGCGTGACTGGCACGCGCCTAGGACGGACTCAACAGTAATATCAAAAATGCCCGAGGGCTTACATGCAATATTTCCAAAGTTTTTACACTTAAACTAACAATTAGAGTACTAAAATGAAATCCACAAAAGTCTGGGGGCCTCTCTGCAAAAAGCCCACACCTCACGTGAACAGGCCGCGTGAGGTGACGTGGCAGAGGACCTACTTGCAAATATAAAAAGTTCGAGGGCCTACTTGTAATTTTTACAAAAGTTTTAAACTAACAATGAAAGTTTCAGGACTAAAATTTAATTACAAAAAGGCAGGGGGGGTATACTTGCAAAATTCCCACGCAAAGGAGATCTGACGGCGAGGGCTCTTTACTTGAACGCGTGGCGTGATCTCCTCGCACGATACCGCTTCGGTCTGAATGCCTGAGATTAAATGATCTTTGCGCGATGGACGGTCCTGGACATCCCAGATCGAACAGTGGCTGTAGCTTCTGGAGGCGCGACTCGATCCAACGGTTGCGAAGCTTGGAGGAAGAACGGGGAAGAACACCGGCGAGGCGAACTTCCCCGTGGCTGATCTCGTAGCTCTGGTGGCTTCTGGACGTCAAAATGGAGCTGCTGCCTCCTGGCGGTGTCCTCTAGCTGCTGGTGGGCTCAAAAAGCCTCGGCGGTGGCCGAGGTTCACCGGAGAAGCGGGCGGAGGTGGAAGGGCTCGAGCGGCTCCGGCGAAGGCCAAAATGGCCCCCAGGTGCGCGATAAAGCCCAAACACCTGCAACAAAATGTGAAAGGACCCAGGGCAAAGTGCCTGGGTCCCGCGTTGGCGAGAAGGTGGCGCGAAACGTCGGTTAGGCTCTCGGCCGGAGGTGCGCTCCGACGAGGTGATTTGAAGATGCGATTTGATCGATGGACGTGCTATTTTTTGAGGGTTTTTTATCCTAAGGCTATGGTGAATGAAATGCAACAAAAATCAGAGAGGAAGGGGGCTTCCTCAACGCTAAATGACCGGAGGGAGGGTACCTCGACCGCGGGAGTTGGGGGAGGTGGTGGAGATGCCTCTGACCTCCTTCGCCTTAGCTGATGGCACGGAGCTGGAGCTGTCACCTCCAGGAGTGCGTGGAGCACAAAAGGAGCGAGGAGGGGTGGACCGAAGGGACTCGGAATCAAACGTGAAGTCAGGGGCACCATATAAGTTGTTTGACCAGATGACCAAGGCGCTCCAAAGACCGAGTAAGATTTGGCGAATCGATGGCTCTATCCCCCAAAAAACGCAAGGGCGTGATAGACCAATAATCGAGAGACAAAAGTCATGAAGGACTCGATCTCAAAAAGTGCAAGATTGAAGGTGGAAAAATCGACAAAGAGGGGGTCAAACCAAGGTCTGACAAAGGCTACAGGACCTAGGGCAGACAGTTGACCGAGGTCAACTGCGACTGCCCCCTTGGTTGGTCTACATGGACCAACCAGGAAAAAGGTCCTAAAAAAGATTTAAAAATAGAAAATGATTTTATTAATTTTTTATTATAAAATAAAAAATGTTTATTATTTTATGTAGTATTTTTTCTGATTTTTAATTATTTTTATGAGATATATTTTTACAAGTTGCTTTTTATACCCTTTACAGGTATATTACCTGTATATTTTATTAATTAATTTTTGTTTTGTGATTTTAATTTATTTATTTTAATTTATTATTTTATATAATTGTAAAATACTTTTATACACTCAAATATATTTTTGTTTTATTTTTCTGAATTGTTTTGTATATTAAATAAAATATAAGTATACTTTATATAGGTATAGGTATAGGTGTAATACCTATGTAGTAAATATACATGTGTTTTTATTTTGAGTTTTCTTTGCATTTTTATTCTGATTTTAATGCATAAATTTATTATAAGTAATATTTACAAAATTATAAAAATATAAAATTACAAAAATAATGAATAAATAATAAAATAAATATTTTAATCTGTACAAGTATACAATGTGGATCCAAAATTCAACTTTCAAACCGTAGCTCCGCCAAATGCGAAACCACTGCCATTAAATAGATTATTTTATTCTATATACAATTAAAGGTGAGTTTGCTACATTTGGAGTTTTTAGTTGTGAGATACGGGTTTGGGAAGTTGGGATCCTGGATTTTTATTCAGACCATAACTTTTTATCTGTACATTATTTTTCAGTGAAATCAATTTTGTATTTTTCTTTATAAAATTATCTACAACTTTCATGTACAAATTTTCTTTTATTGATGTATAAAAAGTGGAACCAAAAATAGGTCCCAAAATAAATAAGACATGAATTAAAAAGTATAGGTATTTTGACTGCACTTGACCCTTATCTCCCCCTACTTTATTCCTTGTCGACCTATTCATCAAGATGCCTAGGTCTCGGGTTTTTGGGTCATAAAATATTTACAATATTTTATTCTTTTTCTTTTCTTTTATTTATTCTATAATTTTGGCTATAATTATAGTATTTTATACACTATTTACATACACATGCATGAATGCTAATATGCTCTAATTAATGCTATTTACAGGCATTTGCTAGGGTTTTTGAGGCCAAAATGATAGAATAAAGATGATGACATGTGGATTCATCATCCCCCGATACTTTACCTTTGCTAGTCCCTAGCAAACACTTATGCAATAAGTGCAGAAAGAAAGAGAAAGAAAAGAAAAAGAAGAACTTGGATTTAGTTTAATTATCAAACTTGTCTTCACAAAATCAATGTTTGGAGCTTAAATCGGACCTTTGGAATTTTAGTGCGGGCGGAACCTTAATGAGAACCGAATTTGAAACCCAACAGTCCTTGAGAATCCCAAAACTCTGTCCAAGTCTCCTTAATAGCCAGGTCAGAAATATCTCAATTCATACGCAAACTCTTACGACTATGAGTCTGATTCGTACAGTGTAAGTGATGGTGGCTCTCCCCAACTAGAATGACAAAGAAACTGACTTCTCCAGTACGACAACCCAATGATTCCCCAATCCAACAACTCCATCTTCGAGGAGTGGGGTATTCCCTTCTAAGTTCAAGTGGCAACCAGCTCAAGAGGAGGGGGTGAAGAGAAGAATGGACGGTAGCCAGTGTAGCTACCTATCATGGGATGCAAGACCAGTGTAGTCAAGTCATCCAGCTGCAGGCTCACATGATTTGACTTTGGAACTCAAGCTTGCTTATTGGCTTTACAACATTTGTACATACTTTGCAGGCTTTTTATTTTTATACATGCCTGAACTTTTTTTTAAACTATTCACAGCAGCATTTACATAAGGAGTTTTTCCTCTTGAGCCAGTAGACTATCCCTCTTTTGATGCTTTATCGCAACCCACAGCCTCCTGTCTTTAGACTTCCTTATTACTGGACGGGTTGGGTGCACTTTCCTCCCTAGAGGAGGACAAGTGTTTCCACTTGTGTGCGTCTCATACCGGCAAATCCAATCCCATCACCACTCCAATTGAGTTGAGCCATGTGAAAGGTGCAGGTGTCCAAGTTAGGTCATTATCAACAAGAGTCGTGCGTGTGCTCCGAAATACTCTACTTAGGCAGTCAAGAATCCATTGAACCAAGTCCCGTGATCCTCAAAGAATTAAGTCAACTAGACCTGAAGTACCTCAAACCCAGTTCCTATGAGGTTCCTGTTATTAGGTAGATTTTAAGGTCCAATCAAGCTCCAATCTCCGGATTTTACTTAGACTTGTTCAACTATCAAACTCAATCCGAAAAATTCTAATGCTATGCAAATGTTATGCAGAATGCAGAAAATATTCTTGTGATGCAATTTTCAAAGATTTTGAACTTTTTATGGGTTTTTGAAAAGATGAAGATGATGATGCATATGCAATTTTTTTGTATTTTTCAAATAGATTTTTTAAATGTTTTTGGATTTTAATTTTGCAAATGTTTTTAGGAATTTTGAAAACAAAAAGATTTTGGCTGAAAACTAGGTGAAAAATATGTACACGGGAGTGCTTCTTATATTTACAAGAAGTGAATTTTAAGAATTTACAAGGGTAAGTGGTCAATTTTATACATATATACATAGTGGATTTTAGTGAGATGTATGTATTCCTCAAACTTATTTGACACAGGTTTTTCAAAACCATTTTGAAAACTATAGTCCAAAATAATTTTTACAAATAATTTTACAAACATGTACACGCATTTGAAAATCATTTTGCAAAGGTTTTCAAACAGTATAGATAGATTTCTCAAATATTTTTGCAACCATTTTTCAAACCCTTTGCAAATCTTTTTTCAAACATTTTAATACACATAAAGAAAAGAAATTTTTACAAATCACACATTTTTACACAGGTTGAAAACATGTAACAAAATATTTTCAAAATAGTTTTCAATAAATGTTCACAAAGTTTTTCAAACTATTTTTCAAACATTTTGCAAAAAACATTTTCACCTGATTTATTAATCCATAGATACAAAAAGAGTTTGAGGAATGGTAACATCTTTTTATTAAGGTTTTTAATGAATTTTAAAGAATTATTAGCCATGTTATTTAAGAAAATACGAAAGTACGAGTTATGGCTAAAGTATATACGTAGTATATACGACCCCCCTATACTTAGCTTGAGCTATGTCCTCATAGATCGGAGAGAAAAGAGAAGACATAACTCGTACTAAGTATAGGCAAGTCTAAAGAAAAAAAAATGAATGAACCAAGGAGAAGTTGACCGTCCCCCTATACTTAGGATCAAATAATCCTAAGTATAGTAGACTGTACACAAAGCAGGGAGGGTCAAGGGTGGGAATGAACAGATCGTACTCAGATTGTCTCCCCCTATACTTAGGGTAAAATATCCCTAAGTATAGACAAGAAGAGGAGACAATGGATAGGATCAAAGAACGTGAAAGAACGCGGGGTGCAAACCCCCCTATACTTAGGACAAAGTACACCCTAAGTATAGAAACCTGACAACAAGGGGCGGCACCTTTTTGATAGATAAAGAAAATAGAAAAGGAAAAGAAGAAAAGAAGAAAAGAAGAAAAGAGATTAACAGATGAAAGCATGATATAGACAGATGATCTGTACAACAGAAGATGGAAGTGAACACCATGTATGAGATGCAGATGATATGAGTCAAAGAATACATCTCATACCAAAAGAATGGGGGCAACGTCAATGGTCGGCGGATCGTGATCTCAATATAGTTTCAGGCGTTGACCATTGACACAGAAGGTAGATGAAGATGACAGTTCGGATATGTCAATACTGCCATTGTCATGTACCTTCCTGACCACATATGGACCTTTCCACTTGCTCTGTGATTTTCCTGGAAATAATTTCAGTCTGGAATCAAACAACCATACTCTCTGATCTGGCTCAAACTGTTTATGGCTGATGTGGGAATCGTGCCATGTTTTCACTTTCTCCTTGTACTGTAGGCTGATCGAAAAGGTTGTGTCTCTCAGTTCCTCCAGGGCTGCCAACTCTGCTCTCCGCTGATCTCCTACTCTCGGGATCCAATAATAGATCAGTTACTGCCCAAAGTGACTTATGCTTGATTTCCACTGGCAAATGGCACGGCTTGCCATAGACGAGATGAAAGGGAGATGTCCCCAAAGGATTCTTGAAGGAAGTCCGATAGGCCCACAAGACCGAGTCCAAAAGCTGTGACAAATCCTTTCGGTCTGGGCGGACAACCTTCTGCAAGATAGTCTTTATCTCCCAGTTCGATACTTCGGCAAGACCATTAGTCTGAGGGTGATATGGCGTGGCAACCCGATGGTTAATGCCGAGCTCGTCTGCAAGGGCCCTAACCTTGTCATTGATGAAATGAGACCCCCCATCTGAAATTAAGACTCTAGGTACCCCGAACCGTGAAATGATATTTTTCCTCAAAAATTTACACACAGTTTTAGCATCTGCGGCTCGGGCAGGGATGGCCTCAACCCATCGACTGACATAATCCACAACGAGCAAAATATGCTCGAATCCCTAACTCTTAGGAAATGGGCCCATGAAATCAATCCCACATGCATCAAAAGCCTCACAAAAGTGAATGGGTTGCATGGGCATCATGTCTCTCTATCCGCAGGTTCCCATTTTCTGACTGTCAGTACATCTCTTCACGAACTCATCAGAGTCCTTGAAGAGAGTAGGCCCCCAAAGGTCGGATTGAAGCACCTTCTGTGTTGTCCTTTTTCCAGAATGATGTCCTCCTGCCTCAAGCTTGTGGCAGTATGTGAGGACGCTATGCTGCTCTTCTTGAGGAATGCACCTCCTCCAGATGTTGTCCCCTCCTTCATGATAAAGGATGGGATCCTCCCAATGGTAAAACTTGGCCTTCGCCAGGAAGGTCTCGAGCTTCTGCCTGGGCCAACCTTGTGGGACCGTCTTGGCAACAAGATAGTTCACAATGTCGGCATACCACGGGAGCGAGGTGGTAGCCAAGATCGCCTCATCTGGAAACGTCTCTGTGATAGGTGCGCTGGGCTCAGATTCCTTAAGATTCTCCAATCTGGAGAGATGATCCACCACCACATTCTTGACTCCAGGCTTATCCTTAATCTCAATATCAAATTCCTGGAGAAGAAGGATCCATCTAGTAAGGCGTGCTTTGGCATCCTTCTTGGCCATTAGGTACCAGATGGTGGTGTGATCGGTGTAGATTGTCACTCTAGATCCGAGAATATAAGATCTGTACTTATCCAAAGCAAAGACTACGACCAGCATCTCTTTCTCAGTCACAGTGTAATTTCGCTGAGCAGCATCCAGAGTCCGGCTGGCGTAGTTAATGGCAAATGGCAATCCATCCCTCCTCTGTCCGAGCACAGCCCCAACGACAAAATCTGAAGCATCCTTCATGATCTCGAATGGAAGAGACCAATCGGGTGGCTGAAGGACAGGAGCCGAAACAACCATACCTTTGAGAGTCTCAAAAGACGCAAGACACTTATCATCGACAATGAACTCGGTGTCTTTCGTCAACAAGTCAGTAAGTGGTCAAGCAATTCGACTGAAGTCCTGAATGAACCGTCGGTAGAAACTGACATACCCCAAAAAAGACCGCAACTGACGCAAATTGGACAGTGGATTGAGTTTTCTAATGATATCCACCTTGGCCGGATCGACCTCCATGCCCCAAATGGAGACGATATGACCAAGGACCGTCCCTTGTGTCACCATGAAGTGACTCTTCTCCTAAGATAAAATAAGATTGACCTCTATGCAACGCTGAAGCACACGGTCTAGGCAGTCAAGACAAGCATCGATCCTGTCGCCATAAACCGAGAAGTCATCCATGAAGACCTCTAAACAGTCACCCACCATGTTCGAGAAAATGGACAACATGCACCTTTGGAATGTCGCAGGAGCGTTACATAGACCAAAGGGCATCCGTCTGAAAGCATACAACCCAAATGGACAGGTGAATTTCGTTTTCTCCTGGTCTTCGGGCGCAATGGCCTCTTGGTTATATCCGGAGTACCCGTCAAGGAAACAATAATGACTCCTCCCAGCTAGCCGCTCGATAATCTGATCAATGAATGGTAGCGGGAAATGATCCTTCTTGGTGGCCTCATTCAATCATCTGTAATCCACACAGACCCTCCAAGAAGTGGGTACTCGGGTAGCGATCTCCTCTCCAGACTCATTGACAACTGTAGTGATACCCATCTTCTTGGGTACCACATGTAATGGACTTACCCACTTGGAGTCGGAGATGGGGTAGATAAAATTGACGCTCCACCACTTTGATATTTCTTTCATGACTACGTCTCAAAGATTTGGGTTCAGCCGTCGCTGGAACTCACGCGATGGCCTAGCGTCATCCTCGAGATAGATGTGGTGAGAGCACAGAGCCGGACTAATCCCCTGGAGATCAGCTATACTCCATCCTATTGCCTTGCGGTTTCTTTCAAGAACCTCCATCAGACGAGATTCTTGCTCTCCAGTCAAACCTGCTGAGATAATGACTGGGTGCATATCTGGCTCACCCGCAAGGAATCTATACTTCAGCGACTGTAGTAAGGGCTTAAGTTCTGGACAACTGGGAGGTGGCAGATCTGTCTTCTGATATGTTTGTGTGAAGGCGACCAGGTCTGCATGGGAGAACTCTCGCTCTGCATTAGAATCTGACGAAGGACGGCCTGCTGAATCATCAATAAACTGCACTGGCTCGCACTCTGTCATGGCTTTTGCCTCAGAAGGAATCAGACAAGGCAAATAGTCATCAAAATCATCCCAATCAATGTCTGAATCTGAGGGATCTGAAGTAGATGAACATGATTGAAAATCATCATCACAATTCGTCCCAACACTGTCAGCCTCAAGTGTATCCTCGTCCAGAGGTGTGCTCTCCAGGCTATCGACTGCCATAAGCCTTAGATATGGTGAATCTATAGGAAAGGAGAGGGTCTGTGCTACAGGATCTGTCCAGCTGGAGTCATCATTTGTCATCACAAAATCACACTCATGTTGGATGTCTAGCTCTTCATCTGTGCGGCTTCGCTGGACTACTTCGATCATTCGAGTTCTCTAGCTCCGGTTTCCTCGATCGTCTCTATTTGTATGGTTTCGCCCTCTACGCGATCGCCCTCTACGTGAAAACATACCTTCCCACTATCATGATCGGTCACCGCTTTGGCTGTGGCCAAGAATGGACGTCCGAGTATGATGGGGGCATCGGTTACCGACTCAGGGATCTCCATGTCCAACACAACGAAGTCCACGGGGAATTTCAGGCCTTAAATGGTAACGACCACGTCTTTCAATAACCCCTTCAGCCTCTTAGTCGACCTATCAGCAAACTGAAGGACTGTCCTGCTCCTAAGAAGAGGACCAAACTCGAATCGGTCGAGTAAGGATGCCGGAAGAAGGTTAATTGAAGAGCCGCTGTCTAACAGAGTACGATCAAACTGCTGCTCCTGAATCTCGCATCTGACATAGGGAGCTCGTGCATATGGTCGCTTGGCTGGTAGTTTGTTCTGAATGGTGTAGCAACTGAAATGAGTGAGCACATGTATCTGGTCTTGGTGGTTCCTCCTCTTCCTGCGGACTGTAGTCTTATCTTTCAAATTCTTTTTTGAAGAGGGGGATGTGCTCAAGTGCTTCCTGTAGAGTCAGCTGAATGTGGAATCGATTAATCATTTGATTGCTGAACTCTACCTGTTGATCTTTTTTGGGATTTTCTCTTTTGTTCCCCTTCGCCCGGCGGAGTGCCTCAGGGAAGGGGATGGTAGGGGCCTCCTCAGATAGAGGACTAGGAATAGGTCCCTGTGCCTGTGAAGGAATAGAATCCATACAATCGTCATCATTCAACACATATGGATCCGCAATGTGAACAGAAACCTTTCCTTTATTCATATTTTTGTTTTTCTTGTTACCACAGTCCATAGATACAAAAGGTGGTAACACCACAGAAGGAAGCTCAACAAAAGTAGATGTGGTGGCCTCAGTACCACCACCGGCACCTGTCTTCACAGCATCAGCACCGCGCTCTGGCTCTGCATCCAAAATGGTGGCATCAACACCACCGTCTGCATCTGGTGTCACGACGACCTCAGTACCGTCGACTGGAACTCCATCATTGGTGGCCTCAGCACCACCGTCTTCAATATCCTCATTAGCGGCATCAGCACCGCTACTCTGCTCCTCTGGCGCTCATGATCCTGCATGTGGTTGTCGCTCAGAAGAGGTGCTGCCGGCTGGCATCCTACCGCTCCTAGTAGTCACAAAATCAGCATCATACAAAGAAAGAGACATGTCACTCAAATAGTCACTAGGAGTAGTATCCTCCGTAAACTCTACCTGCTCAGACTTTCTTTTCAGATTGTTCGGATTTGGTTCAATCTGAGCGGGTATGGCAGCCTTGCCTTTGATGATCTCCCTCATTTCCTACCGGAACTCATCCATTTCCTGCCAGAAGGACGCTCGATGTTCGGAGAGCAAGCGGACAAGGTCATCTAAAGCTGGGTACTCAAAAGCGGGGGCCTGAGAACCGGATGGGTTCCCTTGCGGGAAATGAGGCTGCTGCTGCTGGTACTGGGGAGGATGGGGATAAGACTGATGAGGCTGCAGACGCTGCCTCCACTGTTGTCCCTGATAGGCGGGACAAGGACCATGCTGGTAATGTTGCTGGACGTACTGGGGCTGCTGCTGCTGCTGCTGTTGTTGCTGGCTGCTCTATTGTCCTTGAGCTAGATTCTGCTGTTGAGATGAGGAGCCATCGTTGCCCCAATGGAATCCGGGGTGATCGCGACGAATCCCGGGCTGAGGGTACCGGCCGTACCAAATCCCATTGACTTCCATCAATGGTTCCTGCTCGAAGGAGGGTGGAGGAAGAACTGCTAGTGGCTGCTCTGGCTGATAGACCACCATCTGAGTGTCCTGAGATGGCGGTTGTGCTGGGTAGCACTGTAGCAGCGGGATCGGCTCTGCCTGGACGTGGTTAACCTGTCGGTACGGGGCAGAGGGTTGGGATGAGATGCTACTGCTCGGATCAGCTCGTGACCTGGGAGGCTGCTGGGAAGAAATCTGTGCCTCCTGGACGCAAAGGATCTGTGTCTTCAGGTCACTCATGGTCTTGGCAATTTGGTCCATTTGGGCCATGCCTTGCATCTGTTTCTTGTCTAGGATCTCGAGACGGTCTAGTTTCTCACTGATTATGCACATGTCAGCTGCGGCTTATTCAACTTGGACTACGGCTGCCGACAAAGTGTGAGGACCAGCATCGATGCGGGCGATCCTCTAGAATGATCCTGCTCCTTGCGGGGCTTCTGCTGTGTGTAAACACGGGCTTGGGCCATGACGGTTGAGTTCTCTTCCATGCCTTCGTAGATGGCCCAAACGTCGTCTTCACCCTTCGAAAAGTAGGACCCACCGTAAGAGGCATTGACAAGCCCCTGCAGCTCCAGTGTTAGTCCACAAAAGAAACTCTGCACTAGATTGGGCTTTGATATGTCATGGTGTGGACACCGGTCGATGAGCTCTCTGAATCGATCCCAGGCTTCATGGAATTGTTCATTCGGGATCATGACAAAGTTGCTGATCATAGCTCTGGCTGCATTCGTCCGACCGAGAGGGTAGTACTTCTTCAAGTATGCGGTCCGAAGATCTGCCCAAGTGTCGACGAATCGCCCCAAATGTTTGAGCCAGTACACGGCTCTGTCAACCAAGGAGAAGGGGAAGGCGATCATCTTGATGGTGTCCTCGGTCATCAGCCTGTCATGAATGGTACTGCAGATCATTTCGAACTCTTGGAGGTGGAGGTGTGGCTCTTCGGTCGGCAACCCATGGAATTTGGGCAGAAGCTGAATAGTGTGGGGCTGAAGTTCAAAATCTCCATGGATGGGAGGGAGTCGGATCCACCGATGAGTGAGGGAAGCTGCTGGTTATGTAATTCCCTCATGATAGTCTGCGGCGGCCTCTCTTGGTTGGGTTCTCCTCCCTGGTTCTCTACAACGGGAATATCTCCTCCACTGCCACCGCCACCGCCCCCAGGTCGGTTTTCTCTCATCTGTGCTATCTCTCGCATGAGGTCACCCATAAAGACTCCCTGGTCTCGGATATGTCTCTGCATTGTCTCCAGGGATGCTAGCAAGGAATTGTTGATAGCTGCTTGATCAAGGAAAAATGGCGGGTGATCATGGTCATCTGGATGCTCGCCTCTGTCAGCCATGACTGGGTTCTTTGAAAAAGCAAAAGAACCCATCTCAGGTGCCGTCAAATGTTCTAAGCTCTGCGATGCACTAAATTCTGAGACTCTTGGACTGATGGAAGGGGAATGAGAAGGGTGGTCGAGGGGGAACAGGGTGGAAGTGAACTCAGGCTCGGAGAGCGGACTCTCCGAGGTTGTCCTAGATGAATGAGGAGGAATGCTGGATAGCGGCGCCGACAGAGTCGGCCTAAGAGATCTCCGTCCCATCATATTGATTATTGGGAAGAGCAAGGTGAATGCAGAAGAAGAAGAAGGAAGAAGCAAAATTGCACACAATTGTGCTATATTTTTGATTTTGACCTAAATATAACTAGCAATCAAACACAAAACAGGGTGAGTTCACCAACTCAACACATGAAGTCGTGAAGGTTCGGTTTTATCTTGTCAGATTTAGCTTGAATTCAGGAATTTATCTTATCACGAGTCCTTAGAGTGCTACGCCTAAAGGAGAGAGAGTATTGCCGGAAAATTATTCACGTACTTGTCCTCCTCCTGTGTAACCTGTAGCTTGCGCTTTTTAAGGTCCTTGTAACCCTTCCTGGATCCCTACTCAGCCAAAGAAGAAGAGGGAGGAAGCCGATAGGCGAAACCAATACTTTGGATCTCGCTCGCAACGGAATAACCCATGAGCGTGCAAGATCCTACTCGGACGCAGACGGTGAGACAGACACACCCGTGAAGGCGTGGCCTATGCTCGGTACATCGGACAAGGTCGATGCTCACACAATAGTGAGTCACCACTGGTGACCAAGCCCTACTCGCCTACGTACGATAGTAGCGCCAATACTTCAGAAATCCAGGCGATACACAAGGCAGCCACAAGCTGGGTTTTTGGCTCTAATCCTTACGAGACGCTCAACTCACTTGGAAGGAGACCTTCCCATGCAACCTGAAAACACGTGAGGGTATTACTCTCCCCAATCAATGAATCCAATTACCAATTTTATTTAGGTCAAAGTTTTCTTAGCAGTCCCTTTTTTAATTTTTTTTGGTGTTATCGCTTCTTTTGAGTAAATTCAAACAAGCGCCTAACGATTTTTGTATTTTCTTGATTCCTACTTTGTCCAAAAACAGAGGGAGAATAGAGTCGGAAAAGTCGTGCAAGTCGACACCAAGATGGAAATCTCACCTTTGTGCCTAAATGATGAATGCTAAGTAAGAAGACTTACAACGCCTCCAGCTCTCTCCATGCGGGATGCAAAGCAGAAATTATTAAACCTAAGCTATATGCCGGTATGCAAGCGGAAATCGTCCTAAGCAGGCAATTGCTAGCATTAAGAACCACAAGTCAATCACCAACCTCCAATCCTAAGGTCCGGTCTAGGCTCACCCCTCCTTCTCTCGACACATCGAGTTTAGGAGAAGCGCTTGGCGGGATGAGCTCGCGGCACGCGGATCGAAGACTAATGACTAACTATTTAATTAGACTAAGTCCAAATACGATCTATAGGAACATGCAAAGGTTATTAGGGTATTTGGACCTAATCTAATCGATCAAGCAAAGCCTAGAACTAAGGGCTCAATCCACAAAAGAAATGAAAAATGAAAACAAAATCGGAAAATGACTGCGGGAAACACGAAGAAAACCACGGTGAGCCCCCAAGTGAACAAACACCCGGAAATTAGGCCCGAAGTGTCTGAGAGTCCAAGTCATGTATTATTACAAATTAATAATCATTCTCTCACAAAAATAAAGAAAAACTAATCTAATCACTCTCTCTCAAGTCTCCCGCTCTCTCCTGTCGGCTTGGCTTAAGAAAAGCCAGCTCCGCTTCCCAAGGTTGCTCCGGATCCCCTAGGCGATCCGCCTCACTCGGTCCCTCGCAAGAAGACAAAAAAAAAGATGGTCAGAAAACCTCAACAATATCTATCAAAAATAAGAGAGATAAAACAAGCAATGGTAGACAACTAACACAATCAGACAAAAATATGAACTACTCGTTGTTGTTCCCCGGCAACGGCGCCATTTGATAAACCCAAAAGTTAAGCAGTCTTGTATTCCACACAAGGCGGGAACACAGTCGAAGTGTTGACCGCTCAAAATCTGGATTTAATCAACAATTAACCCACACAAAAGATATCAAGAAGTGACAAGCAAATGTGAAGTTAAAATTTATTTTTAACTCTACATAAATGATGTATAGGTGCAAGTACGTAGATAGTTCGAACACAGGGAGCAAGGCAGGGTAGATCCACTAGTGTGTGTGTGTGTATGAAAAGAATGTGTTGTCTACACTATGCAATGCAAATATTTTTGTGGGTTTTAATTTTAAATTTTTTAATTTAATTTTTAATTTGTATTTTTATTTTTAATTTTCTAATTTTTTTATATTTATATTTTATATTTTTTTCAATATTGGAATATATAAACTATGTAATAAAAGAGGGGATAGAATATTTATAAAAATATGCAAAAATAGTCAAAAATTCAGAAATAAAATATTTTTGGTCTTTTATGAATTTTTACTATTTTTTTTATTTTTGGATATTTTTCAGAATCTTTTTGGTATTTTTAAATGGCAAAATAAAGGAAAACAGTGACTAAGCTACTGGCTGAAGGTAAACTAAGAATGAAAAATATCAAACATCCACCAAAAGTTTCCAAGCTAATTTTAAAATAAATATAAGAAAATAAGGAATCTATAGAACCTTAGTTTGCAATTTTTGGAGTTTTTTAGAATTTTTTAGATTTTTTTGATGTTTTTGGTTGTTTTCTAATTTTTAAGGTTTTTCTTTTGAACTTTTTAGTGATTTTTGGATTGACACTAAAATACGATAAAATAGACAGTAGGGAATTTTTTCGGAATTTTTTAAGGTATTTTAATATTTTTTTGGTATTTTCTAAGCTAGACAGTAGCTAAAATGCACTTTTTTTATTTTTAATAAATATGAAAATGTAACAAAAATAAAAACTAAAAATATGGCGTGCAAGTGCAAGTTAACAGGAGCCTATGTAATTTTTTTGGTAATTTTTGGAATCAAAATGATGCCTTAAATAAATAGAGCAAGCACACAAAAATTCACAGCCGAGCAGGGGTATAAGTGCAAATAGCGAAACATCCAGGGGCATGCATGCAATTTTTCCACAAAATAATACACTGAATATTTGGTATAATGGACCAATCCCAAATACCCAGACTCGGGAGGGCACAGGTGCAAAATGTCCACCAGGGCGCGTGACTGGCACACGCTTGGGAAGGACTCAAATGTAATATCAAAAATGCCCAAGGGATTACATGCAATATTTCCAAAGTTTTTACACTTAAACTAACAATTAGAGTACTAAAACGAAACCCACAAAAGTCCGGGGGCTTCTCTGCAAAAAGCCCACACCTCACATGATCAAGTCACGTGAGGTGACGTGGTATAGGACCTACTTGCAAATATAAAAAGTTCGAGGGCCTACTTGTAAATTTTACAAAAGTTTTAAACTACCAATGAAAGTTTCAAGACTAAAATTTAATTACAAAAAGCCGGGGGGGTATACTTGCAAAATTCCCATGCAAAGGAGATCTGACGGCGAGGGCTCTTCACTTGAACACGTGGCGTGATCTCCTCGCACGATACCGCTTCGGTCTGAACGCCTGAGATTAAATGATCTTTGCGCGATGGACGATCCTGGACATGCCAGATCGAACGGTGGCTGTAGCTTCTGGAGGCGCGACTCGATCCAACGGTTGCGAAGCTTGGAGGAAGAACGGGGAAGAACGCCGGCGAGGCGAACTTCCCCGTGGCTGATCTCCTGGCTCCGGTGGCTTCTGGACGTCAAAATGGAGCTGCGGCCTCCTGGAGGTGTCCTCTAGCTGCTGGTGGGCCCAAAAGCCTCGGCGGTGGCCGAGGTTCACCGGAGAAGCGGGGGGAGCTGGAAGGGCTCGAGCGGCTCCGGCGAAGGCCAAAATGGCCCCCAAGTGCGCGATAAAGCCCAAACACCTGCAACAAAACGTGAAAGGACCCAGGGCAAAGTGCCTGGGTCCCGCGGTGGCGAGAAGGTGGCGCAAAACGTCGGTTAGGCTCTCGGCCGGAGGTACGCTCTGGCGAGGTGATTTGAAGATGCGATTTGATCGATGGACGTCTATTTTTTGAGGGTTTTTGATCCTAAGACTATGGTGAATGAAATGTATCAAAAATCAGAGAGGAAGGGGGCTGCCTCAATGGTCAATGACCGGAGGGAGGGTACCTTGACCGTCGGAGTTGGGGGAGGTGGTGGAGATGCCTCCGACCTCCTTCGCCTTGGCTGATGGCACGGAGCTGGAGCTGTCACCTCCAGGAGTGCGTGGAGCACAAAAGGAGCGAGGAGGGGTGGATCGAAGGGACTCAAAATCAAACGTGAAGTCAGGGGCACCATATAAATTGTTTGACCAGATGACCAAGGTGCTTAAAAGACCGAGTAAGACCTGGTGAATCGATGGCTCTATCCCCCAAAAAACGCAAGGGCGTGATAGACCAATAATCGAGAGACAAAAGTCATGAAGGACTCGATCTCAAAAAGTGCAAGATTGAGGCTAGAAAAATCGACAAAGAGGGGGTCAAACCAAGGTCTGACAATGGCTACAGGACCTAGGGCAGACAGTTGACCGAGGTCAATTGCGACTGCCCCCTGGTTGGTCCACGTGGACCAACTAGGAAAAAGGTCCTAAAAAAGATTTAAAAATTCATTTAAAAATAAAAAATGATTTTATTAATTTTTGATTATAAAATAAAATGTTTATTATTTTATGTAGTATTTTATTCTGATTTTTAATTATTTTTATGAGATATATTTTTACAAGTTGCTTTTTATACCCTTTATATGTATATTACCTATATATTTTATTAATTAATTTTTGTTTTGTGATTTTAATTAATTTATTTTTATTTATTATTTTATATAATTGTAAAATATTTTTATACACTCAAATATATTTTTGTTTTATTTTTCTGAATTGTTTTGTATATTAAATAAAATATAAGTATACTTTATGTAGGTATAGGTATAGGTGTAATACCTATGTAGTAAATATACATGTATTTTTATTTTTAGTTTTCTTTGCATTTTTATTCTGATTTTAATGCACGAATTTAGTATAATTAATATTTACAAAATTATAAAAATATAAAATTACAAAAATAATGAATAAATAATAAAATGAATATTTTAATCTGTACAAGTATACAATGTGGATCCAAAATTCAACTTTCAAATCGTAGCTCCGCCAAATGTGAAACCATAGTCATTAATTAGATTATTTTATTCTATATACAATTAAAGGTGAGTTTGCTGCATTTGGAGTTTTCAATTGTGAGATACGAGTCTAGGAAGTTGGGATTCTGGATTTTTATTCAGACCATAACTTTTTATCTGTACATTATTTTTAGTGAAATCAATTTTGTATTTTTCTTTATAAAATTATCTACAACTTTCATGTACAAAGTTTCTTTATTTGATGTATAAAAAGTGGAACCAAAAATAGGTCCCAAAAATAATAAGACATGAATTAAAAAGTATAGGTATTTTGACTGCACTTGACCCTTATCTCCCCCTACTTTATTCCTTGTCGACCTATTCATCAAGATGCCTAGGTCTCGGGGTTTTGGGTCATAAAATATTTACAATATTTTATTCTTTTCTTTTATTTATTCTATAGTTTTTCTTTAATTATAGTATTTTATACACTATTTACATACACATGCATGAATGCTAATATGCTCTAATTAATGCTTTTTACAGGCATTTGCTAGGGTTTTTGAGGCCAAAATGATAGAATAAAGATGATGAAATGTGGATTCATCAAGCACCGTTGGATCGACCATTCTTCTTCAGATCGAATCCACACCGCCGACAGCTGCAGTTTTTGAGACGTTGATCTGCCACCTCCTTAAACATATACACCACACGTAGGCGACATTCCTTGAGCGTTAGATCTGACATCCAAAGGATCCGAGCCGCACGTCCACGTGCTACTAGCGACCTCCACGTGTCCCTTACGCGCGCGTCATGCGCCTGCAAGGGTATATTGCATTATTTACCTTGCACATTTTATGTTGGGTTTATATCAGTTGTGCCCCTCTGAGATATTGTAAAATCAGTTATGCCCCTCCCTTTTCTGGAATATCAGTTGTGCCCCTACATTCTTGTAAAATTCACAGTTCTGCCCTTCTGTTAAGGTAAAGTAGGGGCATAACTGATATTATAAAAGGACAGAACTGTGATTTTCACAAGAAGGTAGGAGCACAACTGATATTACAAAAAAGAAAGGGGCATAACTGTTATTGCAATATCTCAGAGGGGCACAACTGATAAAAACCCTTTTATGTTTTATTTTCTAGTTCGTTAAATAAAGTTGTAGTTTGAACTATTTGCATTTTAGTCCCTAAGGTTTCTAGTATTTGCGCTTTTGCCAT
Source organism: Ottelia alismoides (assembly GCA_037367405.1). Lineage (NCBI taxonomy): Eukaryota > Viridiplantae > Streptophyta > Magnoliopsida > Alismatales > Hydrocharitaceae > Ottelia > Ottelia alismoides. Next base: position 526,798 of record JAZKJV010010337.1, read on the forward strand.
CCCTATCTGAAAACACGTGCATGCTCACGTGCCTTGTGGTGTTTTTGCACATTTTATCCTATAGTTTCTGTTGGTTATTGATTGAATGAAATGTTTTCAGGAATTGCACTTATGCCCCTGTGAACGGTTTATTGAGCATGTGCGTTATTTCATGAGAATTTTGTACTGATATACCTGGACTTTTTATGCGTGTTATGATTTATTCTGGAAACTTAGAATATTTGCATTTAGGTCCCTACAACTTGTGTGTTTTGTTTTTGGTCAAATAATTATCAAATCTACTCAAAAATTCCCCAAAATTTAGTAGTATCTCCTGCTACTGTGTAATATTTTTGATAATTTTTGTGACGCAATTTGATTTTATTTGCTATTTTCTAAAAATCAAAAACCCTAAAAAACGTGTCTGTCTATTTTAGAAAATACCCAAAAATATAAAAATATCCTAAAAATTCAATAAAAATTTGTGTATGTTTGTTTTGATTTCTTTTAATTTCAATAGCATTTTGGTTTAATTATCTTTTATAAAACTCCTAAAAATCACAAAAGACCAAAAATCTTATAAAATTCATTTTAAATTCCACAAAAATAAAAAAACACGAGTTTTTAATTTTTGTAGTTAGATATTTGCATCTGTTTTATCATAAAACTGCAAACAAGACATTTGGGTCACTTTAGATATTTTAAAATTTCCTTCTAGTCCAGGTTGTACACTATATTGATATTTTTAGATTTTATTTCATTTTTATAAAATTATACAAAAATCAGAAAAACCTCAAAATATCATCAGAAATATTTTCATACTTTAAAAATATAAAAAATTATTTTGAATTTTTGAGCCTTTTTAGCCCTAATAAAAATTATTGTAATGTAATTTCTTTTACCTTTTTATTCATTTTCTTATTAGAAAATCAAAGAATTTTGCAAATTAAAAAACACAAAAAAGATTCCTCTTTTCTTTGCTGATTCCTCGACTACTTCATAGGCTTCGCTCGTGCTCCTTGTGTTCGACCCGGGTCGCTATATCCAGTTAAATAAATAGCAGAGACTGCTTCTTTCGTTTTTCATGCTTGATTGTTTTCACTTGTGGTCTTAATTTTTCTTGTTGAGTCTGATTCGCTGATTGGGATCGCAACGACCTTGATTTACTTTGATACTTAACCCTAGTTGGCGAGTCGCTCATCAACAATGCAAGCCAATGATATCGCCCTAAGATGAGAAACTGCTACTAGCGTGAAGAACCAGATGCTAAATATCTAGAAGAAAGATCCAAATGTCCGGTCTCTGAAGTGCATTGGTGTCCACCACAGCGGATCCTGCAAGCATTTATAGGACTTCTCTTGGCGCTCGATCTCAAATCCAAATAAGAAGCAATTAGATTTGTCTAAATCTAAATGTAGACTATAGGCACAGGCAGATATAAGATATAATTAGGTTTCTGGACCTAATACTATCGTCAAGCAGTTCCTAAAGCTAAGGGCTCAATCACGCAAAAGAAATAAAACAAAACCAGGAAACAAATGAAAAAGAATGCGAAGAGAACATGAAAGACCGCGGTGAGCCCCCAAGTGAACACGAACTTGGAAATTGGGCCTGAATGTCCAGAGTCCAGATTACATGTATTATTACAAATCAAATGGTCTCTCCCTCACTTAAATTACACAAATAAATGCTACAAATAATTGTCTTCAAAATTCCCTTCAAGTCCGTCTCGGTGCAGGGTCAAAGATGCCTCACGTGGGTGCTCAGGCGCTCCAAAGAGAAGCTCCTCCCTCGATCCACATTCCTCGCAACAAAGACAATCGAATGAGTGGTTAGACAATTCAAACAAATAAATGAGAAAATAAATAAGGCAAAAATGTGGACAAATAACACAATCAATTAAAAAGCCGATCTATGTGTTGTTGCTCCCCGGCAATGACGCCATTTGTTGAAATGAATTTTGCGGAGGTCTAGAAATCTCACAAGGCGAGAATTCCAGTCGATGTGTTGACCTCACACGAAACCCGACTTCAAACAATAATTAACCCACAATTCAGAATCAAACAATGAAAATAAATGTATGGAGTTAAAACTGATTATAACTCTACAACAAGGATGTGTATAGATGCAAGTATGTATAGACTGTCGAACACAGGGAACAAGCAGGATAGATCGAGGCAAGGAATGCACAAAAGTGAATGTGACGAATTTGTCTATATGTGCTCTTTTTTGTGGCTTTTTAATTTTTAAATTTTTTTATTTTATTTTTGATTTTATATTTTTATATTTTGATTTTTAATTTTTTGATTTTGTATTTTCTTTTTATATTCTATATTTTTATATTTTCCTTTTCTTTTAATATATATAATAAGCTATATAAGATACATATACACTATAAGCTAGGGTTGCAATAAAAATTAATAAAAAAATAATCAAAAATAAGAAAATAAAATATTTTTGGGCTTTTAATGATTTTTTAAGATTTTTTGCTAATTTTTATAAATTTTTTAAAATATCAAAAAACATGGTTTAAATATAAATATGAAATTTAAATGGAGGTTAAAAATACCAAATAGAATCAAAATTTATACAAATTAATTTTAAAATAATAATAATATTATAAAGAAAATTCGGAATTAGATAACACAATTTTTGGATTTTATAATTTTTATAATGTTTTTGGAGTTTTTCTAACTTTTTTAGTTTTCTTTTATATTGTTTAGTGATTTTTGGTCTGGAGGTCAAAAATACAAAAATACACAAAATACATTTTTTAGAATTTTTCAAAAAGCTTTTATAATTTTTATGAATTTTCTATTGTAAATAGGGACACAAAGGCACGTTTTTTATTTTTTTTATAAATAATAAAAAGCTTCAAAATTGCAAATTTTAAATATGACGTTAGAGAGCGATGCACAAGAATCTATGTCTATTTTTTGAAAATTTTTCAAGCTAAATTGATATCTCAAATAAATACAAACAACAAAGAGAAACTACATCCCCAGCAAGGGTATAAAAGTAAATAGATGAAGGTTACAGGGGCATAATGCAATTTTTACAAAAATATGTAATTGAGTTTGAATGTTATAGGACTAAGACAAAATACGCAAAGCCCTAAGGTCCTTCCGGCAAAAACGACAAACTCACGTGTATAAACACGTGAGCCTCTAGCGAGGACCAAAATATAATATTTCCAAAACTCGTGGATATTTTTACAATTTTACCAAAAAAGTATTAAACTGAAATCTCAAAATATCCGACTAAATACAAATATACCAAACCCACGAGGGTCTGGTTGCAATTACCACATATTCTGTCGGCTGACCTGGACTCAAATGCAAATGATTAAAGGATGAGAGTTCAAATGCAAATATTACAAAAATTATAAGCCTGCAAAGGAATGATTGAAGGTCGAATATTAAAAATATAAAATATCTGGGTGAGAATCGTAAAATACCCACAGCCTGACGTGGGTGAACGGCTAGAACCCCTAACTAATGCCATGCATCGCTACCAAGGGGCGATGACGGTTCGGTTGCACGACCATGATTAGAAGGCTGATGATGATCAGACGGTTGACACGCGATGAGATCGGATGGCGCCTACAGCCCTCCAAGAACATATCTTCATCCGACAGTGGAGGAGACGGGAGGAAGAACTGGGATGAAGTCGCGCAGCAATGAGCTTCTCCAAGCATGCTCCGCCTCTCCCGAAGTTCCTTTGTTGCACAAAAGTGCCCCCGATGTTCCTGGAGGGATCCCCGACCTGACGACAGTGCCAAAATGGCCGACGAGCTCCGGTGTGTCGCCGCGAGGTCAAGAGTCGAAGGTGGCTCCAGGTACCATAGTCCAGCAAAAATCGACCCCTTGGGGGGTCCTTTGGCACCCCAGCACCTGTAGAAGGAAAAAGCAACGCAAAACAAAGGGGTTGGGGGCCTTATGTGGGTAAATGGAGCGAAGAGTGGCACGGGTGGAGGTACTCCGGCGAGTGAAGGAGATGGAGCACCTAAAGCTTGATCCAATTGGAATCAAGGTAAGCGGGGTGTGAACGAAGGCGGAGAAGACGAAGGGGATCGATGTGGAGGCGAAGGATGCGTCGAGGACCAGCGGGAATCACGGTGGACGAGTTTGCCGGAGCTGGGCTCCAGCGAACTACGAATGGATGATTTAACGCTAAAGTGATTAAGAGGAAAAATTAATGAGAGAATAAAACCTAGGACTTAAGCTACTGATGAATCTCATATTCATCATGCTAAAAGCCAAAAAATAAACCCCTGGCTTAATCAGTCCAATAAAAATCACCATTACTTCTTTATTATTATCTTGTAATATATTATGTATAATTAACCGTTAATTAATTATCTTTAATTACCATTATTTTCTTTATAATAATTATTTTAATATCAAAAACACCCCTAAAAATCAAGCTGAGTAATTGTCTATAATTCACTAACCTTTAAAAGACTAAAAAAATACAAAAACAACTCAAAACCAAAAAGTCGGTGTTTTTACCCCCTTAAAAATACCACCAAAAAATACTTTTTGTATAAATGACCTCTTTTGGCTTTTTGTCCAATATGAAACTTGTAGATCTCATCGAGTTTTGACTTTTTCCTAATTTTGCATCTAACTATTTCTTTTGTATTTTTCTTTGTATATCCATTTTCGAATTTTCTGAATGGGCCACGTGGCGCCTTCTGGGCCACCCATGTGGCCCGCGCCTCCTTCCGACACCCAGCGCCATCCTGATCCATCGGATTGGCTCTTCCCCGCTCCCATCTCGCTCAATCCCCGCCGTCAGATCTGACTCCAAGATCTAATCTTAGCCACACCTCACCGCCTAAATGCCAGCCATCTGATCTTCCTTCCATCCTACGCCTATCATTGCTCCACGTCGCCCCTTCACTTCAATCGCATGATCCCACTTGTATCCTACGGTCCACTGCGCTCCATGTCACCCACTCTTTCCCAGCCATTTGATCATGCTAAACTCTTCATTTGGGCCACTCTCTAGCGCCTGTTTATCCACCGTAGGATCAGATTCTATGATCTGATCCCTACTCTCTGTCAGCACCTCCATCTGGACCGTTGGATCACATGATCCAATGGCCCATGCCTAGTCTTCTTCCTCCGTAACCCCCTCCCTCTTCAGACGTTACACCACCCGTCGCTCCTTTCTATTTTCACACCACTCTCTGATCACTACTCCCCCTCGTAATGCCACCATTATTCCGACCATTCATCCACCATCTTCGTGCACCTCATTACGATACCCCCTCATCTCGCCACGTCCTCATCCATGCCCTTCAAAACTCCACCTGAAACCGTCGCCTCTACCTATAAAAGTCCCACCCGCGCCGCACTTCCAAGCCATCTACCATTCAGGGGGCTTCGGCCCAGCCTTCGGTCCTCCGGTGACAGCGGAGGGACCATCAATCGAGGTAAAGATGACCCCAGCCTCGGTGTGATCCGTGGCATCTCCGCCATGTCAGCTCCTCCATCTCCAGCGGTAGCTCGAGTTCTCTGGCGTAGCTGACCAGACATGGCAACGAACCGGGCTTCCTCGAAGCCCAGCACAAGCTCCTATTCCACCGGGTTCCCCTCTCCACAAGGTACCTTCCTCCTCTTCCTTTTTTCTTTATTTCTTTGAATTTATCCGACCTCCTCACTCGTCGTCACCATCACCTGACCATCTCTGTATCTCGACCACATCACCGCCATCCACGCCAACGCTTTCACTCACCCTTCCCCGCTCTCCTCAACCTCCTCCGCTCCGACCCGGTTCTTCCCCTTCTCTGCCGGAGAAGAACTCCAGGGCCACCACCTCCCGACACCCCCACGACCCCCATTCACCCACAACTCACTCACCGTTCACCGCACACTTTGGCTATCTAACAGTTGCAGGTGATCAAAGCTTCAATGGCCGGAGTTTGCATCGGCGCTCCTTTGAGCTTTTCTCCTCCGGTGAGGCTTCATCGACCTTCATCTCCGACTAGCTCCGGAGCTTCGTCACGTCTCCAGGATCTTTGCTAGCCTACCAGCAGTCTTCCCCGATCTTCAGATGCTGATCTAGATGACGGAGGAGCAAAGGGAAGGTCGCTGGAGCCCCGCCTTATCCGGCAGCCTACAGAGGAGATGACGCTACATGTGTCATCAGATCATCTGGATCGGACGACAAGGATGACGACACGTGGGCGAGCCGAGCCTTAAGACGATCCATCAGCTTTGGGTCTGCCGAACCTTGCCCCAAGCCTGCACACGATGCCACGTGTCCCGAACCAGGAGGGAGACCCGAGCCTAGGCCCCTCATGTATACCCCGCGTGAGGGCCTGGGTAATTTACACGAAAGATCCAGGAATTTTCGATAATTGCATAATAGTCCCTAGGCACGTGTGAGGCATGTCTGCCTAGGTATTTTACTGGGAGACCCTCGCTAGTTTGAAGATTTGCAGATTGGTCCCAATACGCATTGGAAAAATTGCATTGTACCCCTGCCGGTTTTTGGTATTTACATTTAGGTCCCTCCAGGGACATAAATGCAATATTTATCCCTTTATTTATTGTGTTTTATTTACAATTATGCCCGGTATTGTTTTCTTCATAACTTGAGCATCGTAGGACCAAATTGCATGATTTTAGTGTCATTTTGATCCTTATTTCTTCCTCTATCTCATGGCATGTCTAACTTTCTCATATGATATAATTTTAAAAGAAGTAATTTTTAATGTTAGATGATGACCTTGCTCTACTTGTCCTTGCTCTGATTTGATGACTGATCTTAATGTTGTGATCAAAATGACCCTGATTTCAATTCCTATTATGTTGCTCATTTTCAGTGATCTTTTTAGGGTATATTTGTAATATTTTGTTCTGCGTTAAGTTCCCTTGCATTACTCTTATGCATCATCTTATAATCACATAAAAATCAACTAAAAATTACATGCATCATTTTATTTCATTGTAATCTGCATAGTGCATCATGCATTTTCATAGAACCCTAGAATCGAGAAATAATTCACACTTGATCTTAATTAGTAAAAATTTGATAAATAGATAGAGTAGCTCGTGTCCCTGTATTCGACCTTTGTAGACTCGCCAAGTATAAATACTCCACAACATTCAAAGATTATGGTTTTGCTGAACCGAATTTGCCTCCTATACTACGACAATTTTAGATAATTAAAGAGGCAAATTTGACATTCATCAAATGGCACCATTATACCATACTTGTATCTCTTACGATATAGAGCCCTTTTATGGTGTCAGCCCGACTCCTTGGTCCTAATTAGTGCTTGGTCCAAGTGGACACTTTGAAAATATTTGGGAGCGCTCGCCATTGGTGGAAGCTCTTTTTGTAATTTAACTTTGGCATTTAGAGATTTTCTTTGACATTTGTTTTCTTTTGTTGGATAGCTATACAGCTTTTACCAAAAGTTGGCATACACTGATCAACAATTATCTTTAAGTTTCATCACACCCTAGGACATAGGTAGATATCAAAGAGATAGCATATGAATCTTGTTCACATACTGGCTAGGGTTTTGCTGACACTTATGTTTTCTGAAGCCTTCGTTAACTTTATCCCTTCCTCGAATATCATTAGATCGGGTCTAAACTCAAATCTCTAGTATTAGTTCCTCAAGTGATATCTCAACTCATCTCATCAATCATGCAGTTGTGAAAGTGATTGTGCTGATCATATTCTTTGAAGGTAGAGATGAAGAGTGCAATATAGCGCTCAAATCTTTCAAACTAGGGAAGTGTGGATAATTAAGATTAAAAACACTAATGACTAAGATGTGTTAACTCAGACTCTTTAGATCATAGAAATCTAGTGTCCTCAAAATCTTCAAGCCTTGAGTGAATGTGTTTGTATCAGGAATACACCAACTCCTTAGTTAGTGACTTTTTGGTGTGATTTTTCTTTTACATATTTTTATGGATTTTAATTTTCAATTTTTTTATTAATTCTTTGGAGAGATAATGACTGGTCCAGGCTCAAATGAATAAAAGTGCCTATTCTCAGCCAGTATGGGTGTAATTACGAGCCGTTAGACGGACCGGTGTTACTTGAGGACGGAGCCATATAAAGTGTCCTCTAAACCACCCACTCTGCTAAGGGAGACAGAAGTTCCCTCACTAAAAGTGTCTACGAAGCCTAGTAGTCAGAGTCTAACTCAAAGAAAGGTTTTCAATTTTTTTTAAAAAAGGAGTATTTACACAAATCAATCCTTCAATTTTTAAGAAAACATATTTATAAGGTTTTTACAAAACTCAGTTCATAGAAATACTAAAACCAATCCTGAGAAAGAATTTCAAAAAGTTTTAAAAAAATGAGCTATGGCTAAAGTAAATATATAATAATATACGGCATACCGCCCTATACTTAAATTTTGTTATGTCATCATAGCACAAGTGATATGAAGCCATGGCTTGGTCAACATAGGCTGAAATATCGGAACTGAGGAGGAGGGTCCCCCTATACTTAGGTCAAAAATTGACCTAAGTATAAGAAAACAACACGAGGGATGGATGACTAGGCGGGACCCACCTATACTTAGGCTACAAATAGCCTAACAGATCTGAGTTGGGGGGTTATTGTGTTTGGAGGAATAATTAAACTATGATACAAGGGTGGAGGGGTTGTTTTTACAGAAGATGGCGAATCGGGGGGGGGGGGGGTGATTGTGAAATATACAGAGGGGGGTGAGTGTATATGTGCAAGTGTGTCTATGTGGGGGGGGGTAGATCATCAAGTGATCTACTTCCTTTTTCTCATGCAAGCCCTGAGGAAAAATAAATATGCACATGTAAGTTTTTTTTACAATATGCAAATGCAGATAGACTGCTAACAATTCCTAAAAATTCTCCATCAAGTCTTTTGCGGTCTCTTTAGCGGGAGCTCCCAACTCCACGCCTCCATGGAGATCAAGCACCCTCGATCTTCATGGGCCCTACCACAAAAGATAAACGTTAGAAAAATAGAGAGGAATTAAATTAGCAGAAATGTTGCAACAATAATGCATGAAAGGAAGACTTTTGAATCTTGAAAATATTCCACACAAAAATAAATGAAAATTTAATAAATAAATAAAGTTGAGCCGTGTCCCCAGCAACGACGCCATTTGATGTCAAATTTACCTCTTTAATTATCTAAAATTGTCGTAGTATAGGAGGCAAATTCGGTTCAGCAAAAACCACAATCTTTGAATATTGTGGAGTATTTATACTTGGCAAGTCTACCCAGGTCGAACACAGGAACACGAGCTACTCGATCTATTTATCGAATTTTTACTAATTCAGATCAAGTGTGGATTATTTCTTGATTCCAGGTTTCTATGAAAATGCATGATGCACTATGTAGATTACAATGCAATAAAATGATGCATGTAATTTTTAGTTGATTTTTATGTGATTATAAGATGATGCATGAGAGTAATGCAAGAGAACTTATATGCAGAACAAAAGATTACAAATATACCCTAAAAAGATCACTGAAAATGAGCAACATAATAGGAATTGAAATCAGGGTCATTTTGATCACAAAATTAAGATCAGTCATCAAATCAGAGCAAGGACAAGTAAAGCAAGGTCATCATCTAACATTAAAAATCACTTCTTTTAAAATTACATCAGATGAGAAAAATAGACATGCCATGAGATAGAGGAAGAAACAAGGATCAAAACGACACTAGCATCATGCAATTTGGACCTACGATGCTCAAGTTATGAAGAAGACAATGCAGGGGCATAATTGTAAATAAACGTAAGAAATAAAGGGATAAATATTACATTTAGGTCCCTAGAGGGACCTAAATGTAAATACCAAAAACCGGCAGGGGTCCAATGCAATTTTTCCAATGCGCACAGGGAGCAATCTGTAAATCTTCAAACTAGCGAGGGTCTCCTTGTAAAATACCCAGGCACGCACGTGAGGCACGTGCCTGGGGACCATTATGAAATTATCAAAAATTCTTGGGTCTTTCGTGTAAATTACCCAGACCCTCACGTGAGGGGCCTAGGCTCGGGTCTCCCTCTTGGTTCGGGACACATGGCGTCGTGTGCAGGCTTGGGGCAAGGTTCAGTAGACCCGAAGCTGATGGATCGGCTTGAGGCTCAGCTCGCCCACGTGCCGTCATCCTTGTTGTCCGATCCAGATGATTGGACGGAGCCTTTAGCGTCATCTCCTCTGCAGGCCGCCGGAGAAGGTGGGGCTCCGACGACCTGCCCTTTGCTCCTCCGTGATCTAGATAGGCATCTGAAGATTGGGGAAGACTGCTGGTAGACTGGCGAAGATCCTGGAGGCACGACGAAGCTCCAGAGCTGGTCGGAGGTGAAGGTCGGTGAAGCCTCGCTGGAGGTGAAAAGCTCAAAGGAGTGTCGATGCAAACTCCGTCCATTGAAGCTTTGATCACCTGCAACTGTTAGATAGCCGAAGCGTGCGGTGAATGATGAGTGAGTTGTGAGTGAATGGGGGCCATGGGGTGTCGAGAGGTGGTGGCCCTGGAGTTCTTCTCTAGCAAAGCAGGGGAAGAAATGGGTCAGAGCGGAGGAGGTTGTGGAGAACGGGGAAGGGTTAGTGAAGGCGTTCACATGGATGGTGGTGGTGTGGTCGAGATACAGATGTGGTCAGGTGATGGTGACAGCGAGTGAGGAGGCCTGATAAATTCAAAGAAATAAAGAAAAAAGGAAGAGGAGGAAGGTACCTCGTCGGAGAGGGGAACCCAGTGGAAGAGGAGCTTGTGATGGGCTTCGAGGAAGCCCGGGTCGTCGCCCTATCTGGTCAGCTACGCCAGAGAGCTCGAGCTACCGTCGGAGATGGCGGAGCTGACATGGCGGAGATGCCACGGATCACACCGAGGCTGGGGTCGTCTTTACCTCGATTGATGGTCCCTCCACTGTCACTGGAGGACCGGAGGCTGGGCCGAAGCCCCCTGAATGGTGGATGGCTTGGAAGTGCGGCGGGGGTGGGACTTTTAAAGTGGAGGCGACGGTTTCAGGCGGAGTTTTGAAGGGCGTGGATGAGGATGTGGCGAGATGAGGGGGTATCGTAATGAGGTGCGCGAAGATGGCGGATGAACAGTCGGAATAATGGTGGCGTTACGAGGGGGAGTGGTGATCGGAGAGTGGTGTGAAAATAGAAAGGAGCGACGGATGGCGTAACGTCTGAAGGGGGGGGGGTTACGGGGGAAGAAGACAAGGTCTGGGCCATTGGATCATGTTATCCAATGGTCCAGATGGAGGTGCGGACGGAGAGTAGGGATCAGATCATAGAATCTGATCCTACGGTGGATAGATAGGCGCTAGAGAGTGGCCCAGATGAAGAGTTTAGCATAATCGAATGGCTGGGAAAGATTGGGTGACGTGGAGCGCAGTGGATCGTAGGATACAAGTGGGATCAGGCGGCTGAAGAGAAGGGGCGATGTGGAGCAATGATAGGCGTAGGATGGAAGGAAGATCGGATGGCTGGCATTTAGGTGGTGAGGTGTGGCTAAGATTAGATCTGGGAGTCAGATATGATGGTGGGGATTGAGTGACGGTTGAACGGTTGAGATGGGAGAGGGGAAGAGCCAATCCGACAGATCAGGATGGCGCCGGGTGGCAGAAGGAAGCGCGTGCCATGTGGGCAGCCTAGAAGGCACCACGTGGCCTAATCAGAAAATTCGAAAATGTATATACAAAGAAAAATACAAAAGAAATAGTTAGAGGTAAAATTAGGAAAAAGTCATAATATGAAAGTTGTTCGTCTCGATGAGATCTGAAAGTTTCATAGTCGGATAAAAAGCCAAAAGAGGTCATTTATACAATAGGTATTTTTGGGGGGTATTTTTAAGGGGGTAAAAACATTGACTTTTTGGTTTTGAGTTGTTTTTATATTTTTTAGTCTTTTAAAGGTTAGTAAATTATAGACATTACTCAGCTTGATTTTAAGGGGTGTTTTTGATAGTAAAATAATTACAAAGAAAATAATGGTAATTAAAGATAATTAATTAAGAGTTAATTATACACAATATATTACAAGATAATAATAAAGAATTAATGGTGATTTTTATTGGATCGAGTAAGCCAGGGGTTTATTTTGTGGCTTTTAGCATGATGAATATGAGATTCATCAGCTACACTAGAAAAGATATGAGAACAAGTACCTCACTTGCCAAAATCGAGAAGTAGGACCTCACGATGGTGGTCGCCGGAGGTGGGTGGAGACAACCCTAGAACCGGCTGAACTCACTCCCTGAGGGCTGGAGAAGGAGGCTGACACCCTCCTCCCACTGGAGCACGCAAAAGGGAGCAAAATCAGGGGTCAAAAGGGGTTCAAAAAGTCAAGGGAAGAGAATGGGGGTTTTGTAAAAAGGTATGAGCAGCTCCAAAGATCGAAGGAGATCGATAAAATCGCGGCTCCAATCCTCGAGGGAAACATAGGGCGTGAATCATAGATCCTCGGGGAGAAAAAGTCAATAAGGTGTCAACATGGATTGGTGCAAGACGCAACCGCAAAAAAAAATTGAAAAAATGGGCTAAAACGAGGCTCTGACAGGCTGCAGACCTTGGTCAGAGAGTTGACTGAGGTCAACCAACAGGTGAATCTGGTTGGTCCACGTGGACCAACCAGAAAAATCCCTGGAAAAAAGACATAAATTCGATTTAAAATAATAAATGATTTTATTAATTTTAGATTATAAAATGAAAAATATTAACTATTTTTTGAATTATTTTATTATGATTTTTATTTTTTTTGGGTTTTAAAATTACAATTTACTTTTTAGGGGCTATATATAGGTATATTCATCTCTATATTTTAATATTTATTTTTTGTATTTTAAATTTTATTAAAATAGTTTATGATTTTATATATTTATAATTTTTTTATAAACTAAAATATATTTTTATTATATTTTTATGATATATTATATATAATTAACTAAAAAAGTATTATTTATATAGGTATAGATGTAGGTATTTTACCTATGTATTTTATATAAGTATTTCATTTTAATGTTTTCTTGATGTTTTTATTCTAGTTTTAATATATACATATATTATAAATATTATTTACAAAATTATAAAATATAAAATTATAAAAATAACGAATAAAAAATAAAATAAATATTTTAATCGTGTAAACTATACAATAGGGGTCCAAAACTTAATTTTCACATCGTAGCTACAAAAAATATGAAACCACCATCATTAAATAACTTATTAAAATTATATACAATCAAAGGTGATTTTGATATATTTTGAGATTTTATTTAAGATTAGGGGTCTGGGAAGTTGGGGTTTTGGAAACTTATTCTGAGTATAACTTTTTACCTGTACATTATTTTTGTATGAAATAAATTTTGTATTTTTCTATTTTTAATTATCTACAACTTTCATGTTCAAAGTTTTTTTATTTGAGGTATAAAAAGTGGAACTAAAAATAAGTCCAAAAATGAATAAAAAGGAAATAAATAAAAGGGAAATTTTATTGTATTTTTGACCTTATCTCCCCCTACTTTATTCCTTGCCGATCTAGCCATCAGGATGCCTAGGTCTCGAGATTTCGGGTCATAAAATATTATCAATATTTTATTCTTTTTCTTTTCTTTTCTTTATTCTATAATTTTAGCATTAAAAATAATATTTTATACACTATTTACACAATAATGCATGGATAATAAAATACATGAATTAAGGATATTTACACGCATTTACTAGGGTTTTTAAGACCAAAATGATAGAATAAAGATGATGAAATGGAGATTCATCAGAGACCCCCTTCAAAATATAAGCGCTGACACATATTATAATTAATTAAGGAGTTGGTTTTGAATCGGTCAATAGGACTTTTTGTTGAAATCTAACTATAGTCAGTGAATCTCACGTTTGGAAAGGTTAAGATTATTTTTTATTGTCCGTAATCTATGGGTATAATTAAATCGATAAATTATCTCAGCTTTGGACCATTGCCAAGTAATTAAAGAATACAAATTGGAAATTTCCATATAATGAACAAAAGTTATGGTAAGACATAATCCAGTGTCACCTATTAGATTATCATACGATTTATATATTTCTATTAACAATTGTATCCTATAACATATAATAATAAATGATTCCACATATAGTCATATCAAAGTGAATTCCGATTCTATTCTATTTGATTATCATGTAAAGCAAGAATGCAATCAGTCAAAATTACATACAATTGTTAGATGTTATGTCAACCTTACTACACATATACGTTATGGCGTGCAGGTATATAATCATGTACTATTTATCTCAGTCTAATTAACATTTATGAAACAATTGTTTGGTGAAAATGAAAGAATATGTATATCTATATATGACTATTGTATGGAAAAGGATATGCTATTAAAAGAACTGAAATCTCCTTAAGATGAATAATGACATGATGATGATAAGCGGAGCTAAGTGCTACACCTAATGGCGGAGCAACCACTAGAGTCCAATTATTGTAGGCTTAAAGGGGCAACGCAGTAAGGGCGTATGGTTGTAAGGAACCACGGAGGCAAAAGCTAAGTCATCTACAGTTGTACCTACACTATCATGTTATCGCCTCAAGGGATGTATGGTTGCAAGGAATCATAAAGGCAAAAGTTAAGTCCTCCACAGTTGTAGCTATACTGTTATGTCATACCATGGACCGCAAGTGCCAGCGGTTGAAAACGTATAATAGGATACGTACATGAAAGTTGTGCAAATAAATGGTTTATAAAGATAAATCATTACAAGTGTGCAAGGAAATGATTTATAAAGATAAATCATTACAAGTTATGAAATAAATGATTTATAATGGTAAACCATTACAAGTATGAAAGGAAATAATTTTTAAAGATAAATCATTACAAGTTATGAAATAAATGGTTTACAACGGTAAAGCATTACAAGTATGGAAGAAAATGATTTATAAAGATAAGTCATTATAAATTATGAAGTAAATGGTTTATAACGGTAAACCATTACAAGTGTGCAAGGAAATGATTTATAAGATAAATCATTACAAGTTATGAAAAAAATGATTTATAACATGTTATGTAAGAAAGTTGTTTAAGTAAAGATAAACCAATATATGTTATGCAAGAAAATGATTTGATTAGAGATAAACCATTATATATTACACAATAGATGGTTTAATAAAGAATAAACCATTACATATTATACAAGAATTGATTTAAGAAATATACACTATCAAAGTCATGGGGGAAAATGCAAAGTGGTTTATATGATAAAAGAAATATGTACTTGCTATAAATCATTAGAAATATGCCCCACAAGATGAAAGAAATATATATAATATTTTCTTATGAAATTTACATATGTATACCCATGGTTAGTAAAGAATCCAAATCATACATGTTAGGAATCGAACTTAGACATGCATGGGAATTAGACACGTAACGATGTTTATCAATGAAAACTCAAGTGTATGCTTTATAATGGATTAAAAGACCGTTAGAATTCACATGCATGGACCCTAATACATACAATGCATTACTCTCATGCAAATATGTGTTTATTTATTTCAGGTGAAGAACAAGTTTGGCCAAGTACTCATGTTCCCTCATCGAACTTAGCGAGAATTCAGCAATGTATGAATAATACATGATTATCATGGATATTTATATGCCCATTGGAACAAAGGGCCTGTTTGGTTGCCAGGGTACCCCATGGTACCCTAGCATATCCCTAGCTCCAACCCTGCATTTCTGGGTAGGGATTACTTGTATTGACCCTACAATTTCTTTGGTATAATGGTTTTTAACTTGTTCAAATGCACTTATTAAGGTAAAAAACATATTACAATCATTAAAAAAATTAATATAATACATAATAAATGTCACATCACATCACAATTATCATTCCAACCATCCCAACCCTCCAAACAACTACTATTCACAGGAGGATACCCCAACCCAGCCCAACTCAGTAACCAAACATGCCCAAAGAGTCATGTTGTGAAATTATTTAGTTTCTTTTGCAAGTATACCCTTATCAATGTTGTAATAATGGAACTCTTGGTTGAATTGGATTTTATGGATCCTTTTGAGAATGATTTTTGTATGCTCATTGATTACCATGCATGAATCAGTAATGACTCAGACACGCGATCTTTTGTCACATGCTTCCGTCGGTTGGCGCGACTCGTTCCATTACACTATCCATAGGCAAATTCAATCCAAGGAGAAAACTTGATTGAAAAATTGCAGGGGTAGAGCTCTAGATTACTTTTGAAGGGTGGGAGAATGGGGCGTCTCTCCTCAGTTATTTCTTCCATCCTTCTCTACTTTTTTTCATTAGTGATGTTTCTCGAGAAGGTGTTGGAGAGTATTGATAAACTCAAAAGAAGTTTTGGATTTTTCTTTGAGGGACTTATTTCTGTATTAATAAAGTTTAATTGGCTTATTTTTATTTGGCAGGTGTCTTGGATTGTGTTATTATGTTATGTGATTTACTTGTATATTTTCTTAGGAGTTTAGGCCAGAATTTGAATATATTATATAGGTAAAACACTGATTCATTATTATTACGGTACCTTTTAGCTAGATTTTGTATGGATGTTTCTGTTAGATTTTTGGATAGTTGTCTCAATTAAGATCATGTATACTTCATGGAACTCCATTTTAATACAAATATGGGTAAAAATGGATATTTGTATATTTCTATCTTATCTTCTACTACATTCGTTTTATACAGTTTTTGACTTTTGTATACATATCCGTTTGAAAATAGACATCTACAGAGATATCAATTAGATTACCACAAACATGCATATCCATATTCGTATTATTTATTTTAATATATAAAATAAACTGTATATTTATTACTGATTGCACCTAACATATATGAAGGTATGGATCCTTATGGACTTGTTTGGGGAAGCCTTGGAATTAAAGGTGAACGTTTAAAAATCGGGACTTCTAACTTTTGTAATTGAGGTAGATAGGATTGATCATGTGATGAGATTCTGGAGTCATCCCGACTGGGATTGCCTTTCACCTACTTGGGGTTGTCACTATCCATAGGCAGATTCAATCAAAGGAGAAAACGATGGAGATTCTAGGGTTGGACACTAGATTACTTTTGAAGGGTGGGAGAATGGGACGTCTCTCCTCGATTATTTCTTCCATCTTTGTCTACTTCCTTTCACTATTGATGTTTCTTGAGAAGGTGTTGAAAGTATTGATACACTCAAAACAAGTTTTCCAATATCAATCATGACCCCCGATGACATGGATTGATGTTTAGTTTTGCCTATGTGTTGTACGGTCTTGAGATACGGGACCTGCAATAGATGACAGACATGCTTTTGCAAAATTGGATATTGGGGTTAGGGGCAAAACATGCCTCTAGAAATAGGTTCTATATACTTCATATGGGGAGACGAACAATTAAGATTTTCAAGGGTTCGCACGCAATTTTGCATGGGTAGGCTTGGGGATGGAAGGACTTTTAGTTCTAGAAACATGATTGGAGCCTTTTGGGTGATCTCGGTGGTGTCTCCAAGGTTGAGAGGTCGAGATGGTTCATCTATTAGCGATGCTTGCTGAGTGGTAAGGATTTCTTAGTTTGGAGATGATACTTTTTCAGTTGGGACAGTGATAAATCCTGAATTTATCAAAATAATTTAATATATTTATCTTCCTTTCTTAAATAATTCACCAAGATCCAACGACAACTAACATTAATTGTGTTTTTTTGTGTTGTAAATAATTAACCCTAATTATGCTATATTATATAACCTACTATTGTGCTTTTATTTTACGTATTTCTTTCTTATTAAAAACCATATAAAAATAAGAATAATAATGTACATAAAAATTTACATTAAAACAAAAAAAAACAAAAAATGAGAAAAGAAAATGAAAGAAATTTTTTTAATGTTTCATTGCTTGTTTAATTTTTATCTATGTATATATGACTTCTTCTCTCTTTGAATTCTACATGAATTGTAGATCTTATCGAATTCTATAATTTTTATTTTTTACATTTTTCCAAATTCGACCTCTAACTATTTTATTTCTAATTATCTCTGATTCTCTCATTTATCTTAATTCCGATTGGGCCACGTGGTGCCTCTACAGCAACCCACGTGGCCCGCTTCTCATGATGCCACCTGCATCATTTCTTCACCATCCATCCTTGTCCAATCAATCAGATCCAGTCATCCACCTCTGCTTTTGCCTCAGTCGTCTGATCTGATCTTATGATTATATTAGAGAGCTTCGTCCACGCCCAAATCTGGGTCGTTGGATCTTAATCCAACGATCCAAAGGTTGCCTTCAACCTCTGACCTTCCCCTTTTGCATGTAGAAACCTCCACCAACCGCCTAACTTCTCTGTATTTTCCCTCCATCGTCAACCACCTTCTAAGCTAACTTCCAACTCCAATCAAAAAACCCTAACTCCCATATCTCTCATACTAACCTCTACACCTTTTGAAATCACCATTGCAATCATTCTTGGGGGTTGGACCTACCCGAGAAACCACCTGTAAACATCCACCCTTCTTCTTCAAATACTCCATTACCGGTCATCGTCGCCGGAGTCCACAATTTCATAAGCTTAGGCCTAGTGTCTCTTTATCATTTCGTGATAGGAAATTGATAGATTGATGACGCAACAATAACTTCAAGCTTAGATGTCGATCCATGGAGAATTTGTCATGCTACAACATCCAAAGGATGGTTGTTGGAGCTTTCTCCTTTAGCTGAGAAGATTAACCGAAGATCTGAGGCTAATTGAGCCTCAAGCCCAAGCCACAACCTTCATCACGAGAATCTTCATATCTCTAGTAAGTAGATTTTATCTTTTTTGTTGTTTTCTTGGAGTTATTCCTAGATCCCTTTCTCAAATTGATGTGACCTTGACCTTCGTAGGAAGTCCAACACCTCCGTCGGAGGATACAAATCTCCCATTCCCTTTCTTCAGAACTTGATCCTATTCGCTCCCTTCTTCTCTGACCATTCGAGAAGAATCCATAGGGTCCCATCTCCTTCACCACCTATGACCCTTCATTCCGCCTCACCTTCGCAGGCACGCACTTAGAATCGCTCTAGCAGTGCGTTGGTAACAGTTGCAGGTAAAATCATCTTTAATGGCCAGAGTTTCGACTGTGCTCCATTCTAAAGGAGAGCCTCTGATGAGTGACCATCGACCCACTATCTCAGAAGTCACAAAGCTTCATATCTACTCCAGCTTCTTCATCGTAGCTCCGTCAACGATCAAATTGCCTCATTAAAGTAGGATGCAGATGGAGGAGTAGATAGGCACTCACCGGAGACTAGTTCTAGCATCATCGTAAATGATGGAGCTCACTCGAGGAGGAGCTACAGGTGTCATCAGATCATTCCAATTTGGGGATGATCTAACGGTTGAGAAGCGACTACGTCTGTGCCTTCCCAAGCCTCAGCCTTGGAGTTCAAGTTTCAACCTCGGTAGAACCGAAGCACCAGCAAAGCAAGGAGGTGTCCACGTGTCATCCTAAAGTGCGACCAGCCAAGCCTACGCCTGAACCTGCTCGCACATGTTCTTCACATACGAGCGTAGTTATTTTGCAACCAGCCCCTGCCAATTATTGCTATTTACAAAAATATCCCCACGTAGGGGGTATTTCATAAATTCGATGGACGTTTTAATATTTACATTTCAATCCACTCAGGGACCTAACTGTGATGTTTTATTATTATGTTTAATTGCAATTATGCCCCTGGATTAAATGTTGAATAATTGAGCATATGGTATCCGCTTGACTTGATTCCAGTTTCACTGCGAAACTCATTTAATTTTCCTTCTTATGACTTCATTAAACCTATGATTTGATGCATGATTACTGATAAATTAAATAGAGATAATTTAGATGCATTTAGTCATTATAAATGAAACTTGGCTTTAAATTAATTGCTCAATTGGATCTAGATTTTATTTTGATTATTGCTTAAGTTGATTGATCAATTCTAGGGCATATTAATCTGTATACTTACATGTACTAATGTCATATCATTTTGTTCATAATGTCACCAATTTCTAACATGCATTTAAATAATTTAAAATTACATTTCATGTCATTTATGCATGCATTGTGAGGTGCATTGAATATTGTGCATTGTTTTGACTTAAACATATTATTGATCACTTAGCCTAGATTTAAGAGCCTGAATAATTGTGTTAATAGTTCGTGTCTTACGTTCGACCCTGGACTTCTCAGGTTTATAAATTCAAGCTAGGTCCTCTTCACAGAGACATTTGACCTAGTTCTGTGTAGTTCGCTAAGTGCACGTATTACAACAAGTACTTCTTATCATACACATTTAGAGAGTTATCAGATGGCGCTGTTGCCAGGGACACTGCTTCATTAATGTGATTATTAAGGTTTTTATATTCTTGTTAAGTTGATTGATATGTTATTTAGGTCATTTGTGATGTGATGTTTTATTCATTAATTACATGTTTAATAATTTTTGATATCTTATATATTCTCTTCTGTGGTAGGGCCTGTTCATCGAGGACGCTCATGGAGAACAAAGGTTGGAAAGCTTGAAGAAAAGTTCCTGCTGAAAGAAGCCGCAGAAGATGTCTTCAAGCATTTTAAGGATTATCTATTTTGTTATATATATTTGTGTAATTATTTTGGACTTGGACTTTATTTCTGTGTGTTGAGTTTGTTTCATCCTCATGTGGGTGTGACTCAACGTTAGTGCTCGATAGTAGGATTTAGGCATGCGGCTCTTAGAGATCCTTTAGATTTTATCTTTCTGTGCTTAACCCTTAGTATATGACACACTAACTTCATCTTAAGAGATTCACTTATCTCTAAGATTCATGAGACACACATAATTTACATTCAACCTAGCTCAAATTAATTTTATCTTGCCTTGCTAATAGAACGCATGATTAGGTGCGGATTTTTCATCGACTTGCATGTATTTTGACATATTTTTATACATTCAGTCGTGCATGTACATGGAGAGAGATGGTGTCACTATAAGTTTTTCTCTTGAGAATACATCTTTGCATGGCTTTTTCTGTATCCTTACCTCATGTTTTATCACATGATCTAAAATGAAATGGGATTGGACGGTAGACGATGCTTTATGTGCTCAGATTGATTAAACTAAGTGGTGACCTAATTACTAAAAATGAGCATGTTAAAGCAAGTTGGACCTAATTAACATAAGTCAAAATCGATCTTGTATTGGGAGAGCCAAAGCCCTCATTATTTGTAGGATTATTTTACATGTTGAGAGATGAGAACACATCCATAGGATAGTATCCAAATCCTACTTAAACCCACTTGTAATGGATTCGAATTTTGGATTATCACCGATAAAAGAGACAAGACAATTAGACCATATTTTTGGTTTTCATTGTGTGTGTTGGTGAAATAATTGGGTTTGTTTGATCTTGTTTGACTCTACAAAAACCTCCCGAACCCTAGCTCTATTTCATCATCTCAGATTCATTCATCTTGAGATTTTTATACCTCCGATCCCTACCTCCCTTAGCTTCCTATTCTTTTTACTTAGGCTTATTTTCAACCTAAGTAAAGGGGAGGATTCTACTTCATTTTGATTTTTGCCCTCGGGTCACCTATTTTTCTCTTATTTCTTGACTTAAGCTATTACTCGGCTTAAGTATAGGGGACACAGGTCCCTATATTCTTCTGACTATTCTTTTCACTCAATCACCCTTATTGTGATATTTTTTTAATTATGTACAAATCTTTATATTTAGCATGAGCTATGGATTCATATCACTTTGTGCTATGGGTACATAACAAAAGCTAAGTATAGGAGAAGTAACATAAATATATTACATATATACTTTAGCCATAACTCATATTTTTCAAAAGAAAAGCTCATCTCTTTGGGCTACCGGTATCGTATTACTTTTTTGGAACTGATTTTTGTAAAAATATTTTGAAAATGATATATGAAAACTATATATATTTGACATGGTTTTCAAATGTTTTACATGATTTGTGAAAATATGGATTGACATGTTTTGAAAAATCATTTATATTTTAAAAACCTATATTTATTTGATATTGTTTTGAAAAAATATTTTACTGAGGTTTGAAAATGGGGTTTACTTATTTGGAAAAATCTTTGTAAAATGTTTAGAAATTTTCTATATATATGTGACAATGTTTGTAAAAAGTTTTCAAAAATCTTTTCAAAGCTAAAGGTGTAATTGGGTATAATTAATTGCTTAACTCTCTAACTTAAAAAAATGGAAAATAAGAATCACATAAAGATTGACTTATTAATTATTGTCTCTCCTTGACATTTTCACTATGTACTCAAGGCTTGAGATGATATTTAACACTTGGTTTAAGAAGTCCAGAGGTTTAAAGTTATCATGTCTTAATCATTAGGGACTTAGACTTAAAAATTCAAACTTCTCTAGTTAGAATATATGTTGCTATATTGCATGCTTAATCTCCTGTAAAAGAATTTAACTATCACTTACATGCACGACTGCATTCATGATTGAGATGAGTTGAGGTATCATTGAGGAAACTATGATTTGAGGCTTGAATTTGGACTTGATCCATATGATGCTCAAGGATGGGATAAAATTAATGATGGCTTCATGAAATCTGAGTGTCAACATCTTAGCTAATATGGAACATGGTTCTCATACTATCGACTTTGACCTAAAGTGCCACGGTGTGATGACATAAAATTAATAAGTTGATTAGTGTGCGCCAGTTCTTGGTAAAAGCAGTGGAGCTCGCTAAAAAGAAGAGAAGTTGAAGTTCCCTCACAAAAAATGAAAATAATAAAAAGTTCTTTCCATTACAAAGCTACATCATATGAGCTTATACTCAAGATGAGTGCTCCCAATCTTTTAAGTGTCCAATTGGACAAAATCTTAGGCTTTTCTGAGTCGGGATAGTACATCAAAAAGGGCTCTGCATCGTTAGCGTTGCAAGTCTGGGTGCAAGTATATTAGATACTTTAAAAAGACTCATTCTATTCCCAGGAAAACAAGTACAAATGGCTCAATATCTTTTGACGGACACACTGATTGGTAAATAAAAAATATATATTTGTGTTGAGTATTGACACTTGAGAGAAACCTTGTTCCAATGAGAGGAAGAGAAAAGAATTACACAATCCTATTTTCCTCCATTATCTGGACTTCAATATATATGTTTGAAGTCTGACAAACTGAAGAGACAGTGGATTGAAGTAAGACTAGATTTATTCCCTAGAGTTGAGGGTTTGGTTCTAAGGAGAGCTTCTGAGATTGAAATTATGGTGATATCGAGAGTCTACTTTTATGAGTGCAGTCAACACTAAGTCATACTTCTTATTTATATGTACATTGAGAGTCTAACAATTAGAGGAGTTGAATTCCTTTTTATTAACACATTGATCAATTTATAGTCTTAGGATTTCTAAACCAAGGGTTTTGGATCAATCAAGCATGGTCTATTAACAAGCACATGTCAGGGAACTCATTAATTAATCAAACTCTCTAACTAATTCTTTATTTACTAGCTCGAGGACGAGCTTAGCTTAAGTATAGGGGGATGATAAACCCCAGATTTATCAACATAATTTAATATATTTATCTTCTTTGCTTAAGTAATTCATCAAGTTCAATGACAACTAACATTAATCGTGCTTTTATGTGCTGTAAATATTTAACCCTAATTATGCTATATTATATAACCTACTATTATGTGATTATTGTATGTGTTTCTTTCTCATTAAAAATTAAATAAAAATAAGAATAATAATGTACATAAATAATTTAACATTAAAAGTAAATAAGAAAACAAAAAATGAGAAAAGAAAATAAAAGAAAATTTGCTTTTAATGTTTCATTGCTTGTTTAATTTTTATCTCTGTATAGATGACTTCTTCTCTCTTTGACTTCTACATGAAATTTGTAGATCTCGACGAGATCTACAATTTTCATGTTTCACATTTTTCCAAATCTGACATCTAACTATTTTATTTCTAATTATTTCTGATTCTCATTTATCTTAGTTCTAATTGGGCCATGTGGCGCCTCCACAACAGCACCCTTGCCCGCTTCTCATGCTGCCACCCGCATCATTTCTTCACCATCCATCCTCGGCCAATCAATCAGATCTGGTCATCCACCTCCGCTCTTGTCTCGACTGTCTAACACTTCATTCATGCCCAAATCTGGGCCATTGGATTTTAATTCAATGATCCAAAGGTCACCTTCAACCTCTGACCTTCCCCTTTTGCGTACAGAAACCTCCACCAATCGCCTAACTTCTTCGTATTTTCCCTTCATCATCAATGACCTTCTCAGCTAACTTCTAACACCAATCAAAAACCCTAACTCCCATATCTCTCGTTCTAACCTCTACAACTTCTGAAATCACCACTACGATCATTCATGGGGGTTGGAACGACCTGAGAAAACACATGTAAACCGCCATCCCTTCTTCTTCAAATACCACATTACCGGCCGCCGTCATCGGTGTCCACCATTACAGAAGCTTAGGCCCATTATCTCTTTATCATTTTGTGACAGGAAATTGATAGGTTGATGATGCAACTATGACTTCAAGCTCAGATGTCGACCCATGGTGATTCTGTCATGCTACAACATCTAAAGGACGATTATTGGAGCTTTCTCCCTTGGATAAGGAGATTAAGCAAAGATCTGGGGCAAATTGAGCCTCTAGACCAAACCACAACCTTCATCGTGAGAATATTCAGATCTCCAGGTAAGTAGGTTTTATCTTTTTTATTGTTTTCTTGGAGTTATTCCTAGCTGTATATAGAGCCCTTTATCAAATTGATGTGACCTTGACCTTCGTCGGAAGTCCAGGACCTTCGCCGGAGGATACAAATCTCCCACCCTTCTTTAGGACATGATCCTATTCGCTCCCTTCTTCTCCGACCATTGAGAAGAATCCATAGGGTCCCAACTCCTTCACCACTTGTGACCCTTCATTCAGCCTCACCTTCACACGCATGCACTTCAAATTGCTCTGGATGTGCATTTCTAACCATTGCAGTTAAAATCATTGGATATGACGGTTGAGAAGTGGCCACACGTCATCCTAACCTGCGACCAGCCACGCTACGCCCGAACCTGATCGCACGTGTTCTTCGCGTGCAAGTGTAATTATTTTGCAGCCAGCCCCTGCCAATTATTCCTATTTATAAAAATACCCTGCATAGGGGGTATTTCATAAATTCCATGGTCAGTTTTTACTATTTGCATTTCAGTCCTCTCATTGACCTATCTGTGATGTTTTATTATTATGTTTAATTACAATTATGCCCCTGTATTTAATGTTGAATAACTTGAGCATGTGATATCCGATTAACTTGATTTGTGTTTCATTGCAAAGCTCATTTAATTTTACTTCTTATAACTTCATTAAATCTCTGATTTGATGCATGATTACTGATCAATTAATCAGAGATAATTTAGATGCATTTAGTCACTACAAATGAAACTTGGATTTAAATTAATTGCTCAATTGGATCTAGATTTTATTCTGGTTATTGCTTAAGTTGACTGATTAATTCTAGAGCATATTAATGTGTATACTTGCATGTGATAATGTCCTATCATTCTGTTCATAATGCCTCCAGTTTCTAATATGCATTTAAATAATGTAAAATTACATTTCATGGCATTTATGCATGCATTGGGATGTGCATTGAATGTTGTGCATTGTTTTGACATAGATAGACTATTGATAACTTAGCCTAGATTAAAGAGCATGAATAATTGTGTTAATAGCCTGTGTCCTTATGTTCGACCCTGGACTTTCAGGTTTATAAATTCAAGCTAGGTCCTCTTCATAGAGACATTCAACCTAGTTCTGTGTAGTTCGCTAAGTGCGCGTATTGCAACGAGTGCTTCTTATCATATGCATTTAGCGAGTTATCAGACGGATGTCGTTTTATTCATTGAATGAACACATCCGTTGGTAGGGGATATAATTAGTGACTGTAGGTACATATAGAATACTACAATAAAAATGCTATTTAGCAACAAATCAATTAATGATAATTTACTGATTTGTCAATAGTATTTTTCTTTACTAACAAAAAAATTTATTGTCGCTACAACAAATGTTTTACTTGACAGATTATGTTAGTGTCACAATTATGTGTCATAACTATTTTTTATTTAGCGGCACTGACAGACAAAATTTTGATTCAACACAAATGCATGGTGTCATTCCCGAAACTAAGTTCATTGTTTTTTGATATCCAATATTAGGTATTGACTTGTAATATACTTTTTTTATCATCAATTATGATTCTTCTTGTATTTTTATCCATTTAATCTTCAAATGTATTTTAACATGTAGCATCGGATTATGAAACAATTAAAAAGATCTCATATGCATATATATTCCACAAGTTCATTCTATATTGTATATTACACTTAATGTTAATAGGTAAAGAATTGTAATGTATTATACCTAATTTTTGTAAGATGTTGTTGTCTATATTAGATTTTAGAGATTTTTTACCTCAAAAACCCTATAAACTTTGTAAATTACCTTCTCGATCTTTGAAACATTGATATTCCTCCCTCGAACTCATAAACTTGCTAACCCTTACCCCACAGACCATGTCGCTAAGGAATATTGATGCTTCAAAGGTCTGTGGGGTAAGGGTTAGAAAGTTTATAGGGTCGAGGGAGGAATATGGGCGTTTCAAAGGTCAAAAAGGTAATTTACAAAGTTATAGGGTTCATGGGGTAAAAATCTCTAGATTTTTATGATTATTGTATTATATCTATGTGGAATATTCTAGCATTCTTCATAAGGTTAGTTAATTTTTTTATTTTTTATATCTATTAAAGTGAGCTACACCATGGTGTATATGAGCAGAGACTGTAGATTTTTTAATGTAGAAAGTTATATTTTGATAATGGATACTTGCTAAAAAAATAGACACTTTGCTACAAATAAATACAATAGTAAGAGAAAACATTGCATATAGTTTGTGTAACAATTTATGTACTATAACAAAAAAATTATTTGATGATATTTAACATTTTAAAAACTAATTTACAATAATATTTTCCTTCAAATGGTAAAGAAAATTCCACTCACAATTACATTCCTCATTTTGTCAAATTTGCAAAAAAATACCAAAAAAGGCCACCTAACTTCGTTCCTCTTTCCCCGCATGCGCCCTACATTTCTCAATAGCCCCAACAAACAATTGCACCCTTTCCTTATAACTGAAACCCCTACAATCTCGAGGGGATTTCTTTGAAACTCCAATCTCACCTCCTCTTCTATTCTCCCACTTCTCATCTATATACCCATGTTTCTGCTCTTTCCGCCATCTCTCGAAGTCTTTCCACACCATCTCTCAGTTATCTTCTTCAAGTTACTTGCATTCATCATCTTCCAACTACGTTTGCAAGATCATCCTTCATCATCTCAAGGTACGCCATAGACCAATTACATATATCATGCTACAGTATTCAAATGCCTCATTTTTCTACTTATGTTGCACATCTTGGTAAGGATTTTTGATGCTATCTTCAGTTCCATCTTCCCTTGAGATGGGAGAACCTTTTCAATATATATTTTCCTATGTAAAACACGGACTTTAAAAAGAATATCCAATGCCTAAATTTAATATTTTTCTAAAAGTATATTCCTTTGTTTCTTCTATTGCTACAAGTATGTCCATTTAATCCAAGTAAAACATTGATTTATTGAATATCATCCCTAAGATGAAATAAGTATAACATAAACAAAACTATATTACTCCAATCAAAACATAGATCCAGTAAGCCTTCTAGGAGTCTTCTGCAGTGAGGACACAACTAGTGATGGCTTGGATGTTTGGGAGCTTTGGAAGATGATCAACGCAAGTTTGTGCACAGTGTTGCACGCAATCTACTGCAGCATGTACATACTGGCAACCTGTGGACGGTCGTATGGAGGGGTTGCATCGCAAAAGAGGGAAAGATAACAACGAGGACAATGACGTAGCGAAAAATCGCAAGGATGGGTCCTGTTTTGAGGGGAAGGATTGTGTATGTGGGAGATCGCGTGGAAGGGTTGCATTAATCTAAAACAATGGTGGGAAAGCAATAAAAAGGATAGAGAGGAGGTCATTGATGAATCATCATTCATCACTCTTTATTCTTTTATTTTAGCTATTTATCTGTGCAAAACACCATATAGATAGCTGTAAATACAATGATATCAATTAGGCATGCTTGTGTAAATATCAATAATTAGCATATTTTTGTGAAAAAAATAAAATAATAAATAAGAAAGAAAAAAATAAAGAGATATTTAGAATAAATATTGAGTGACTCGAACCCAAGGGAGGGCCAAGAGTGGCCTGACCGCAAAATAAAACAAGTAGAGAGAGATAGGACCATTCAACATCATATATATTCCTTCTTATGTATATATTTTTATTTTCCTAGAAACAAAAATAAAAGTGTGTTTTTATTAGGTTATGTATATTCCTAAAAATAAAATCAAAATTAGAAAAATAAAATCAAAATAAAAATTAAATAACTTCTCTCTCTCACCCTTGTATATACCATGTACATATGTACCTATATCTATTTATTTTACTTTTGTAAATATTCAATAAAAATAAAATAAAATTTATTTTATATCCCAAATTTTATGTTATAAATAAATAAAATATAAAATTGGGGTAATTCTACAAAAATAAGAAATTAAAAATAAAAGTATAAAATACATAGGTATAAAATACATAGGTATTTTATACATGTATATAATGTTATATAATGTATATAACATAATTTATTTTTCAAAAAAATAAATAAAAATTACTAAAAAATAGTTTGAAAATAAATAAACAATTTTTATTTTGTAACTATTTTTAAATAAAGTCGTTTGCTATTTTATTTTTAATTTCCAAATCTTTTTTACCCTGGAATTCTGTGATTGGTCCACGGGGGATTGTTGACCCCCGGTCAACTCTCCCCCTCGGATCCCTTCTTCGCGGATCCTGCTCACCGGCCCGATTTCTCCCAATTCTCTAGAGCGGATCCAACCTGCTTTCGCCCCGATTCCTACGCCCATCTCTTTCTCATGGATCATGCACCCTCGCGGATCCCTAGGAGGGATCGGATCATCATCGGATTTGCGCACCATGATCGGTCTTCATCGTCACCTGGGATGCATATAAAATCTCCATTTTCACCCCCCAGCCTCTGAGCTCGAGCCCCAAGCCCTAAATCTACCCTAGAGAGACTCCTCTCGGTGACAGCGACTGAAACCCATCTTTGGTGGCCAGATTAGGCGCATGTAGCCGTTGCTCAACGCATGTGGCCGGAGCGCTGCCACGTTTAAGCCTCCCAGCCTGCCGCAGCTTGGTCTAGGCGATGACTCCCTTTGCAACACCCTCCTGGAGCTCAGGATCGACTTCGGAACCTCAGTTAGACCTTTCATTGTCCCTAGCTCCGATTTTAT
The DNA here is from genome assembly GCA_037367405.1 of Ottelia alismoides. Lineage (NCBI taxonomy): Eukaryota > Viridiplantae > Streptophyta > Magnoliopsida > Alismatales > Hydrocharitaceae > Ottelia > Ottelia alismoides. Next base: position 556,225 of record JAZKJV010010337.1, read on the forward strand.
CCAATCTTCCATTTGTTCCTCCGTCTGCTCCACCCTAGTGGCCTAAGTTCCATCTACCACGTTCAACCGTTCATATCGATGCACCGTCCCATCATAACCCTTCTCCCATAGCCTGATCACCTCGATCTCGTCTAACCGAGCCAAGATCAAGTTAGGTTCCTTCTGCCGCCTCCGCCGGAACCCTCCTCCGTCGTTCCCCGTCGCTTCACTTAGCTTCTTATCCAATAACCCCCGCCGGAGTTACCCTCCAAGCATTAGCTTTCATCTGTAGGTCCAGGAGCACACGGGTACCCCCCAGATCGCCTTCAACCAACCTCGTCGGAGTCGTTCCAGGTCGCACTACCTGTCCCAGAGATCTGACAGTTGGGAGCTCCATCAGTCACCGCCACCAGACGCGGAGGTGCGTCGCGAGTCGAACCCCTCCCTCTGATCGTCCATCAGCAGCTCGGATCACCTCCAGTCCTCCGGAAAACCTCGCCAGGGAGGAGTTCTTCCAGACCCTCTCGGAGCCGTCGGATTGTGCCTATTTGCCAGACGTCATCCGGACCGTCTGTTGCCTGCTCCTAACAGGCCGTTAGATACCAGATCTTACAGCCACGTGCGCCCCACATCCACCATCTTGTTAGGACCGTCATATCTACCAAGCGTCAGCATCTCCACCGTACGTTCGCAGCCACTGACCGCATGCCACCTTTCTTCCACATGACCAGCACGCACCTGGCTGGGTAATTTGCGCCCTTATCCCTGTTGCATGTGAGCCCCTACTGTCTTTCTTATTTGCACTTTAGTCCTCTTTGTGTGGTGCACGTGCATCGACACGTGCTTTGGGGTTAATTGCATATTTCCTCCTGGACTTTGTTGCTGTTACTGATTGCATTTTTATAAATAGGAATGACAGTTGTACCCCTGTTAATGTGAATCATGTTCCCTCCTCGTGCCATTGTAGGCTTTTTGCATTTTCAACCCCGTGTTTTTTACATGTTATTATTTGGTTGAAAACTTTTTTTAAAATTGCAACTAGGTCCCTGTGTGTTGTGCATGTTTGATTGGTTGAATAAAATAGCAATTTTCACCCAAATCTCATGAAATTTGGACATGTGGCTCCTGCCACAGTGTAAAAATTTCACTGAAATTTTGAGACATTTTTGTTTTCATTTTCTATTTTTAAAAATTCAAAAACCTCTATTTTTGCTACTGTATAAATTTAAAAATCAACTAAAAATATTAAAAATCTTCTAAAAATCCAAAAAAATACCTTGTGCTTGTTGTGTTGTCTTTTTATTTCAATTCGATTTTTGTGTAATTTGGATTTATAAAAACCCTAAAAATTGAAAAACACTAAAAAATCATAAAAATCATTAAAAAATTTAAAAAATTCAAAAAATGCAACTTCTTTTCCATTAATTGGGTTTTTATTTTTACTTTATAATAAAATTATCTCTGGAATTTTATACGTTATCTGGATATTTTTAAATAGCCTTTAGATTCTGGCTGTACATTGGTTTTCATTTTTTCCTTATTTCATTTTTAGAAAATTTATTAAGAAAATCTGAGAAAAATACTAAAAACATTTGAAAATAATAAAATCCAAAAATATTTTTATTTTAATTTTCTGAATCTTTTTGTTGTGTTGAATAATTGTTTGAATTAGCTTTGTTGAGTTCTTTTATTCATTTTCTTTATAATTAAAAATTACAAAAAAATTAAAATGATAAAAATCCACCAAAAATATTTGTTTCTTTTTATTTTTGATTCTCGACTACTTCGTAGGACTTGTCCAGTCTGTGCTCCTTGAGTTCGACTCTGGTAGCTATACCAGGTTAAATAAAATAGCAAGACCGCTGTTTGTTTTACTTATTTGATTTTGATATTTAGTGGTGGTCTTGATTTTCTTGTTGAGTCAAACTCGAGAGGTTGAGGTCGCAATGACCCTTGATACCATCTCACCTTAGCCACTCGCATTTCTCAGCTCATCAGTCATCAACGCTACGAGGGACTCAATGGAGAGATAGGCAAAGTGGGATTTGACAGTGTGACGGAGGGTGATGCAAAAGGTGGATGTCATGGGCCATGGTGGGGATCAGTCCTAACGTCACAAGTGAGCGGCTCTCCTCTGTTGCTATGGAAGAAGGTCAGAGGAGGAGTTCCTTGTCACATGTGGGAGGTATGCAAGCGATAGGCGGCACGATGGGGTGGAGTGGAGGTGGAAACGTGGAGGGAGGTTGGGGGCCAATTGTAGGAGTTAAGGTTGTAGGGGAGGAGGATACCATAGGGACTCTCTGCTAAAGTTGGGTCTCTGCTAAAGTTGAAGGTAGCTTCATTTTTAAAAAAATGGGAGGAAGCGGGGGCGTATGATGCAAATAGATCCAGAGGTATATGCACCAATCCACCCACACATATATCTTACACTTTCTAATTTCATCTAATACCAATCCTCTAGTTATGCTTTTGGTTAGTATTAAAAGTTGTCAATGCTAAAAGTTAGTGTGCAATCTTATACTTGTGATGTAGTTGTTATTCTTACGAAGTGAATCTTCTATTTTTTATCGTATGTTCATTGCTTTTGTCATGAAACCTATTAATATATGATCATTTCACCTTCGACATCTCCATCATTGACCATGCAACAACTACAATCAAGAAGCTATTTTAGGGATATATTTCAAAAAAGGAACTGAACTATGCCTCGATTCTCACTTGTTTTGAAATTAAATTCACGAAAGAAAGAAAGAAAGAGTAAGGCATATTACATGGATATGATTCATTACTAGAAAGGGAAGGATAATCATGTAATCTTGAGAGAGGGGTTTCTGTCATTTGTTACCAAAGAGGAGGATATACGTGCTGTCTTAAGTAAATCGGGTAGTTGAAGAAGGGGTTTAGTGATAGTGTGGGCTTAGGCAAAACCAGAGTTGAGATCTGGTTTGATAGAAGGGGTATGGGGAGGCTAGGGGGCTTGGGAGGAACGGTGTGGTCTAGGGCCATCGCCCGATGCTCAATCCCTCACGGTAGAGGAAGGGAAGGACGGTGTTTGTTGGGGAAGAAGTCCCAGTTGGGTTTGTCCCATGGAGACCTATCTCTTTTTTGTAGCCATCGTCGATGGTGTTATGTCGAGGAGGGGAGACAGACTCTAACGAAGGGAAGGGGGTAAGAGACCATTTTTGTATGTAGCCATAGTTTGTCCAAAGAGGTGGGATTCCTACAAAGGGGTGAGAAAAAGGAGGATGAATGGGGAGGCGGTGGGGCGGCTATAAAGAGGGAGATGGTTCAGACAAAAAGACATTGAAGGAATCATTTGAGGTCAGAAGAAATCATTTGAGGGTAAAATTGGAAGTAAAAGGTAAAAAATTAATGGGGTCGGTGGCAAGATACCCTACTTATAATGTAATAATAGATTATAGGCTTTTTATAAACAAAGAGCATTAATTCCCAATTACATAGATGACATGAAGATAGAGCAATATAGAATACAAATAAATCAATACTTGAATTGTCATCTATGACGTGATCATCTATAATATGCTTATCTATGATATGCTTGGGGATTTTTTTACAATTATTCCTTTATTTGTTATATATGAATATATAAGTCTTGATTCACATTCTGAAAAACTTTAATAAGACTCTTTATAAATAATTGAAATCCTCATGAAAATATTTCGTTGGAATTTTCTGTGAAGGTATCATTATGGATAAGACTTGGATTCATGAAGATAGGAGAAGCTCCAAGTATCTTAATGTAATCAATCAATTTATCAATTTTGCATTTAGTCAGCTAGGTGAAGATGAAACCATTCTTTATCCATGTACTTGATGTGTTAACGTACTTCACGTGAATCGAAAAGATGCATTCAAGCATCTAATATGGAATGGATTCCTTTCCAGATATGTTAATTGGATTTTTCATGGTGAAGAAATTATTGATCCACAAGTTACACATATGCAATATGATAGTAGAGAAGATTTAAGTAGCCTATAGAGTGATTAAGAAGAAGAAATAGATGGCATGGAAAAATATCGAGAAGAAGATAGAGATGATATTCATGATTTATTATTTGATACCTTTGCCAATATTCCGAATCCATGTGATGAAAGTGGTGGAGAGCCTAATAAAAGAAGAAGAAGAGATACAAATGATGGTTCCAATGATTTTTTTGAATTACTTGAAGATGCAGAACAAGACAGGTTGTAAGAGATTTACAAAGTTGTCATTTATTATTCATCTTTTCCACTTAAAGTGTCTGCATGGATGGAGTAATAGATTGTTTACTATGTTGCTTGAACTATTAAAAGAGGTATTTCCAGATGGTGAATTACTTCCCGAGTCCTATTATCATACAAAGAAATTGATGTCTAAACTTGAATATGACTACAAAAAGATTAACACGTATCCAAATAAATGCATGAAATATTAGGGAGAAAGAGAAAAGTGATACATCTTGTTATGTTTGCCAAATGTCTAGATGGAAAAAAAGGCGCTTATGAGGAGGAAGGAAAGTATTCATAGTCATTGAGTAAGAAAAAATTGTCTCCAACTCAAGTGATGTGGTATTTTCTGCTGAAATCACGATTACAAAGATTATTTATGTCCAAGAAGACTTCATTATTGAGTAAGAAAAAATTGTCTCCAACTCAAGCGATGTGGTATTTTCTGCTGAAACCACGATTACAAAGATTATTTATGTCCAATAAGACTTCTTCACTTTTGAGATGGCATAATGAAGGAAGGAACAAAGGTATAATTCTTAGACACCCATCAAATTATCCAATATAGAAAACATTTAATACACTACATCCTCAATTTGCATTAGAGCCTTGTAATGTTCGTCCAGGTTTAATTACAGGTGGATTTAATCCTTTTAGAACCATGAGTATAAAGTATAGTACTTGGCCAGTTTTTTTTGGTGGTTTATAATCTTCCTCCATGGTTATGTATGACACAACCATATATCATACTGTCTACTCTAATATCGGGACTATTTGGTCCAAAGGCACATATAGATGTATTCCTACAACCTCTTTTGAAGACTTGAAGGAGTTGTGGGTTTAGCGGTATACCAACATATGATGTTGATCGTGATGAAACTTTTCAATTACATGTGGCATTATTGTGGACTATAAATGACTTTCCTACATATGGTGATAATTTTGGGATGGCGGACTCAAGGTTATTTAGCATACTCATCATGTAATATGCATGCAAAATCACAATATTTATCAGGTAGTCGAAAGATTTGTTACATGGGTCATCGTCGATTTCTTCAAATGGATCATAAATTTCGAACGGAGACAAAGACTTTTAATGGCAAGCAAGAGCTAAGGCAACCACCTAAAAGAATATCTACTTCTGAGATTTTTTTCTCAAGTAAAGAAGATTCATAAAATAATTGGCACACATCCGAGAAATAAATGGAATAAGTTTGAACCACATTAGACAAAAGAAGGAGCTTATTTGAGTTTCTATATTGGAAAGCCCATCTGATATGTCATAATCTTGATGTTATGCATATTGAGAAGAATGTTTGTGATGGTTTATTAAGAACTTTTCTTGGATTGGAAAAGAAAAATAAAGATAACATGAAAAGTCGTATAGATCTACAACTGATGAATATCAGACATGCTCTTCATCCCATCATTATCGGCAATAAGACCATTCTACCTGCTACAAGTTGTACATTAAATAAAGAAGGAAAGACTATGTTGTGCATATTTTTGAATTCAATAAAGTTTCCAGATGGGTATGCATCTAATATCATGATGCACACAAGTGAGTGTAACATATCTGGATTAAAGAGTCGTGATTGTCATGTATTGATGCAACAATTACTTTCCTTAGTCGTACGAGTTTTTGTTCCTAATGAGATGGTAAAATCTACATTGATTGATCTTTGTAATTTTTTGATGTCTTCGCTCGAAGGAGATTGATCCAATGAACATTGAGCAACTAGAGCAAAAGATTGTCATAATACTTTGTCAAATGGAAAAAATCTTTCCACCATCCTTTTTTGATATTATGGTGCACTTGCTTGTACATTTGGCTACATAGGTTAGATTAGCTGGTACAGTTAAATATCGATGGATGTACCTGATTGAAGGTATGAGTTACTATTATAATGAAAATAATTTATTATCAAATTATTTATATTGAATAATTGATATGTGAATACATTTAGGTACTTGCTTACTTTGAAAAGATATGTAAGGAATAGACGTCAACCAGAGGGCTCAATTGCAGATGGATATCTGGCAGATGAATGCCTCACATTTTGTTCTAGATATCTTCTTGGAGTTGAGATGAGGTCAAACCAACCACCACAGAATACTAGAGATGAATTTCCTACAATTAAGGAAAGTTGGTCAATATTCTCACACAAAGGTCGTGTGTTGGGAAAGAAAACAGTGAAGGTATTTTATGTTTATTATAGCAAGTGCATTGATATATCTTGGCGAATTGTGATGTAGTGAGTTCTTACAAAGTGTAAGATATCTAAAGATCAATTTATTTATATTTTTATATACTATAAAATCATTGATATTGATATAATTTTTTGATGTAGGAAGCATTACGATTATATAAAGAAAGTTCATCATCATGCATCTGAAAAGGAATTGGATAATCTTCATAGCATCAATTTTCTATATTGGTTTAGGAAAAATGTAGGCCTCCTTTATAAATCTTTTCTATTGTTTCTATTGGATAGGCTATAATATATTTTAAATTTATCTAGGTTGAAGAGAAAGGAAAAAAGGAATAAATATCTAAATATCTTAAAGTACTTGCTCATGGTCCTCATGACATTCGAGTTCATTTTGGTGGATACATCATAAATGGATATAGATTTCATACCAAAGAGAAGGAAATGAGTAGAAAGACTCAAAACAGTGGGGTTATTGTGGATGTCGATACAGATTGTTCATCATATTATTATATTAATAATCTATCAAATGGAATTACATCCTTTTACGGTGTACTTACATATATCATTGAGATCAATTATTCTGAGCAATTGACAATTGTTTTGTTTCAATGTGAATGGGTCAATGTTTATTCCAAAGGAAATTGGGAGGTTGATGAGTATGGGATAATACTTGTAAGGCTAGCATGTTGGGGCATAAGAATGACCCATTTATTTTAGCATCTCAAACTAGACAAGTATTTTATATACAAGATCTCAAGCAAATTGAGTGGCACTTTATGGTTAGAATAAAACTTAGAGACATATTTGATTTAGAAGAAAATGATATCAATGATGTTTATGATGATATCTTGGATAATGATGCAACTGATGCGACATCCATTCAGTTCGTATAAAAATGATAATGATGTGGTTGACTTTGATTTGATAAGAACAAGCATGGATGGCATAACATACACGAAAGAATTTTGAACAACAACGTGAAAGCATTAGTTTTCATAAGTAAAACATGGATAACAGACAAAATAAAGTGAAGTAGACCTTTAAATATCAAAGGATTTCAGGTTAACTTATTGTAACTTTTTAAACAATTTAATACAAAGTTTTTTTATAGTTTAATAATAAATGTTCTAACAATCTCACTATTTTCCTTTCTTTTAATTCTTTTGTTTAATGTTTACTGGATGTTAAGAGCTACAAGATCTTTTAACTAGTTTCAATGAAGAAGATGCACCCCGACTTCAGTCAACATCACGAGTACTTCCTCCAGTGGAACATCCGTCTAAAAAAATTAGGTGCATTGAACATTTCTAAAATAAAAGCAAATCAAGTTCAAAAGGATGCATCTTGTAAGCTTGGCATAATGATCAAGATCACTAGTAATGTCTCAAAAGTTGATTTCTTAAAGAAAAATAAGTTGTAAATGATGACATTACTAAGGATTACTCTCATGCTCATGAAAGTAGACGAGTTCCACTTAAAAGATCACAATCTTTAGGGGATCATTACGAGGAAGTTATACCATCAAGATACGCATCTTTATCACCTAATGTGATAAACAATCCTGAATTTGGACTTGGAGAGAGAGAGAGGGGTAATATTCTTATATCATTGTAGCATTTAAATTGCTTTATTTAGTTGTAATTACTTTGTTGTTTTTTTATGCTTATCATTGAAGTAAATATTTTTTGTATTATTATATTGATGGTTTAGACAATCCTAATATTGTTACTGATTCTCCTTCCGCATGCCTTGATCAAGAAAATTCATTATCTGAAGGTATGAATTTCACTATTTATTGAAATTTATTTCTATTAGTTTTATGTATATTAAAGTATGTATTTTATATGTATTTTATTCTTTTCAATTGCTTCTTCTAATTATACTAGTAACATACTATAATTTCAAATAATATTAGTAAGCCTAAAGGATAGCGAGGTTACACGATATGCATCAAATTATGGAATGCCAAGGATGGAAAAAAGATTTTCATAGAAAAAATGAACTCAATCAACCCATTAGAGATTCTCAAAATGATTTGACTACATTTTTAGGAACCATTGCAAGGAACGACAAGCTAGTGCCCTAAAACTACAAAGATTGAAGGTTGATGTCCGAGGAGTACAAGATGAACATGCTAGAATTTGTGAAGGTACTTATTTTCATTTAATATATAAAGTTATTTTATATACTTATTACTTACCTTTTTTATAGAGTAAATTTGAGTTTGAGGAAGAGATACGGAAAGTAATTATGGATTTGATTGCAAAAAGTTGGAGATGTGTCAAATCTAATTTAGAAAAAATTATTACAAACCATTTACCTCTTGTGGAAAGAATTGTACACCGAGATCCATGAGTTATAGAAGATCAATGGAAGTTTCTGATTGATTATTGGGATACAAAATCATCCAAGGTAATGAAGTATTTACATCGATGGTCCTTGAGTTTAATATTTATATTATTCAATTTTTTTTCTGTATTATTCATATTTACATGATTGTTGAAATGTTGTGCCTTTAATATGCAAAATAGGAAAAAGCTGAAGATGAGTCACACTGCAGGAACAAGGAGTTTTGCGTGTGAATGAGATAAAGTATGCATGAACATAAATTGTCTTAGTATATTTTTTGGTTAAAGGAAATGTTAGCAGTAATTATTTTTTTGATAAAATGTTAGATGGAGAAGAAAAAGGAAGGAAGATAAATGAAATCGAGTTCTTTACGCATGTGCACACGAAGAAAGATGACAAACCAGTGGACACAACTTCAGACGAAATGGTGGTGAATTTTTATTTTACTAAAAACTTCAAGATCATTATTAATGCATTCATAAAATTATAAATTTATTGTTTTTTAGAAGCATATTGAAAAAGAAATTTAAAAAATGGGCAGTTTTGAAGATTTGAATAATATAGCGGAGGTCTACAAAAAAGTTGTAGGAAAGGAGATAAAGGATGTGGTTGTATCACATCAAAAATCTTGGACCAAGCAAATGTTGAAGAACAATTACAAAAGCAAAAATTGCTCATGGATCTCGAAATTCAAAAACAATAATTAGAATTACATAGTAAATAGATCCAAATAGTAAAGGAAAGTCAAATGAATCTACAACATATGTTTCAATCATTTAATACTTCTCATGTGGATAGCTTAGTGCCAATAGAAAATCGACATGTAATACATTAATAATAAGTATACTATCCATTAACTTTAATATATATTTAAATATTAATAGTACCTTGGTGTTCTTAGGAGACTTGCGGTGACACGACACTTAAATCAAAGTTCGACCAATCAACATTTGTCGAAGGAGAGGTACAATATGATATTTTTCTACATGTAAATTTTTGGAACTTAAATTTTAAGAACTGAAATCAATAGTTGTTGAATGGCATTATTATTTAAGAGACATGAATGTAGATAATTTAACAATGCATATATGCTATGAAATGGCATAATCTAAAACTCTAAATTAATTGAAGGAAATTATTTGTCTTAGGTAGTTTAATTTCCATTAGTGATTGTGTAACATTTTTTCATTAAAGTAGATATTTTAATTTTTTTTAGACATAACTATTTTCCATTAATGATATATAGGATTTTTTCATTAAGTTTTTCGAACCGAGAAAAAAGTAATCGACTTTACATCTTGCAGAATGTGTTTCTTCTGAGTTTTAATGAAATAAAAGTTGTTATTGGAAAAAAAATTACTTTAAAAGATGATGAATCTTTGATTCGACCTTGTAGAGAACAAGAGAAGATATGAGATATAATTGGTACAATCATTTCATGGCTGAAGAAGTTAACTATTTTAAGGCACATAAAATTTTAAGCACCAATGATACATTTACATTATATAAGTAATAATATATTTATTAGTCTTATCACATTAACTTTTCTAAAATTATGAAAATTTTCAGGAAATGTTGAGGAGCAGAAGAAAGACATGGAATTTTGTTTGAAGAGCATCAATATTTCCTCCATCGAACTTTCCACATGTCCTTAAAGTTCTTCCTGGAACTTAGAATTAGTTATTTATTATATGATTAGAAGTATTACTTTTTTTCAAAGACGAACTTTGTTGTGGTTTCCAATATATTGTTTAAATTTGAGACTTTTTATTCAAACAATGGGAGTATGTCAAATAGTTGTTATGTTTAATGTTGATGGCATCCTACCTTTAATTGTAAAAATATTATAAACTTTTATTATTAGAATTCTTTAAAAAATTGGCACTGCTAACATTATAAGATGATAGGCAAGTATTGGTTATTGAGTGCATGTAGCCATGGATATTGTTATAAATACGATCGAATAAGGGTTTGTTTAGCTAAACTATAATTTAAAAAAAGATGATTCAAGCAATAATGAATATTTATGTTTTAAAGTTGTTAAAATATTGCGATGATAGAGACTAATGGAGCTAAGATTAATAAATTAATATTGAATTTAATAAAGTAAGAAATCTATAAGTCGCTGCAAAAATCTAGTGATGATTGAAAAGGATTGTGTGTGATATTGTCCAATTATCTCTAAATTAGCTTAATGACGTAAAATTTTATTTAGTAATGAATAATATTTGTAGCTAAATGTGAAATATTAGAGACATCATTGTGACATTTATATATGACCCTGTAAGTATTTTTAAAGTGACAAATTAGAAGCAGATGTATGTGCTATTGATAATAATAGTGGTAAATTCCAATTGTCGCAAAACTTTTAGTGATGGTGACCTTAGAGGCAAATAAGAGACAAACTATAAAATTGTCACTAAAGTGTTCTAGCAATGGAAAAAAGACTTTTAGTGACAATTCCCATATGCCTATAAAATATACTTTTGTTTTAGTGGAATGGGTTACGCCTGAACTTTGGCTACTTAGATGTGGAAGAATCGTGACGAATGTTTACATACATACATACATAAATACACATGCGAGAAACAACATATAAGGTGGGTCTTTCCTAAGTTTAGAAAAGCCACATAAATTTAGGTATTTTTTCTATTTATTTTACAATCTCTTATACCATAGATTTCATAATAAATGTTAACACTACATGTATATCAAGATAGAATTATGAAATTATTATATTAGATGAAAATATTAGTTACACATGGATGCTAAATTTTACAAATCATCTGATCATCATTCTTTACAATGTGTTATTTATATTTTAATAAATTGTTAGACAATTTACTAATTTGATAGTGACTTTTTAAAGCTTAGGAAACACCCACCTTGTTTAAAGCCCCCCTATATATAACGCACACAAGGTTAAGACAATGATTATGTCCTCTATTCTTGCTCGCTAGAGGACTCACACCATTTTTTGTACTTGTTATATGGAGATCTATTGTTAGGCCTCGACATGATGCTAGATTTCGATGTCACCCTCACTAGAAAAATTCTCAGTATAAATGCATTTGGGGAAATCTGCGGAGAGAAGAAGTGAGACAGTGAGGATTTCATCCTTCTTTGGTTCATAAGGATGGAAAGAAAGGGTGATCTTTCTTAGGGATCAATACTCATTGGATGGAATCATGCTTGACTATATGGCTTTTTGTACTTGTTGGATTTTGACATCTACGTGAGATATTTGACTTAGGGAAGTTTATTTTTAAGAGCAAGCAATAAAATTGTGTAGATCATCGAGGGCATAGTTCGTAAAAAAGTTACAAGAAGGGGGCTTAACCCTTAGAATGTAGCTTAGAAGAACTAGGTGCATATAGTCTACAATATGAACAAAAATAAAAACCAATAGAAAATGAGTTTCAATCCTTTAATTAGGAGAAAGAAGATTCCAATGTCAAGAAAAGAACAACAAACTCATTGCACTGAGGGAAAGCCACCGGCATCATCCAAAAAAGGATGGAGGAGCATCAGCAATCATTTGTCACGAACCTCAAGTTCATCGACTTCATTTTTACAAGTAGACATGAAACATTAGAGCTTAATTACAAGGAAAGTACATCCAAAGCTCATTGAAATATACTTTGAAGATTCGTTTAAGAGCCACACGGAAACAACTTACAACATTCTTTTCGGCTAATTTAAAGGATTGCCAAAAAATTAAGTAGCATTGTACAAGGTGTTGTGGCATGCCACCGTATTGTGTCGTGCCGATTGATCCACCTGTATCGATACAAGTGGAGTGCTGAGATTCTCAAATGTCACTGGCATGCCGACCATTTCAACCATATCACCGGCATGTCACTTGATATGGGCAAAAAATAGGACTTTTTTGCAATAGTCACTTGGAATATTAGTTGTTGGGATTCACTGATACCATGCCGACATAAGTCACATAGCATTCCCATTATTCCCATCCCATTTTGTGACATGTCGGGTCATTGGTACATTACTGATCTTGGAGGCATCCCTTTATTTCCATCCCACTTGTCCATAACATGCCATTCTAAGATTCCAAAGTTGAAACACTCAACTTTGCCTCAAAGTTTCAACTTGTAAGTTATCTTCTCCAGCTATGTCTCCAAGCTTCCAAGGAAGCATAAGCCCACTAATCAAGGTATGCATTCCTCTCATGAACTTTTTTATTTTAAAATTTAGAATTTTGTAGTATCGGTTACATTATTTTGATATATTAATACTATAGAATTGATAGTAGGTTCCTAGTTTGTACTAGATTTTATTTTTTTGTTTGTTGATCTTGTTCTTGATCTACTAGACTACTGTTATAATAATATGATGGCATCATTGTTTTACAAAGTTATTTTCTTTATGCTGGTATGAAGGCGAGGTATTACGCCTCGTGCATTACAGAAGCATGAGGATCGAATCATATACAATCTAGGTCGACTAGTTTTATTAGTCTTAAGGGGTAGCGGAATTTTTTTTGGATGAAACCACATGACATGGGAACATTTCCCATGTCGTTTCATCAAAATCACACGAGTAAGTTACCTCTTGAAACAGGAACATGATCCACAAGTGTCTAAGTGAAGAGACATCCTCTCTCAAGTCTGATCCGACATAGAGAACAATTGTGGGTGCACGGGTGAGATACGTGCTAATCCAAAGAGACAATCAATCGAGAACCTCTTTATTTCATCTCACGAAGTCCGATATCTCCTTCAAGTCATAAGGTATCGATGAAGATGTAGATCTACGAGCAGTCTGTTCAGCAGCATGTCGGTAGCACGTTGACGATGGAAAACCCTAAGTGGACAGCCACCAAGAGTTGAGAGAGAGCACGAGTAGAGAGAGAGAGAGAGATTTGTTGGAACTTTTGCTTCAACTTAATTGTATAAAGAAAGAGATAGAGTTAGCCTTTATTTAATATGGAATTTGATAGCTAGGATGCACTCCTAATAAAAATCAATGGTCAGGGATTTTGATGCACAATTTTAAAGATTATAATTAAATTTAAAGAAGAAAATAAGTTGAAAACATTCTTCAACAAATTATCCAAATTAAAATCAATCTCCATATAGAAAAATTAGGAAAGATGAGATCATCCTTCCCAATATAGGGTGGACGGCCACCATGGCCATCCACTCCTATTAGGAGTGAAGTGCTCTTCAATTCATTCCTTATTTTGTGATATCTCAATCTTAATCAAATCTTCTACATGTGTAATAATTTAATATTGAATTATCATCAAAAATAATTCCAAATATTGTGTGATAATTTTAATCATGCCACTGATAATTATGAATCATATTCAACCATACAATATTAAATATAAATTACGTTCACATTTAATTATATAATGTGAATTCGTTTCACATTAACTTATAAATTGTGAATCCTTTTCACAATTAGATCTATATGTGATATTATTGATCTTATCCATAATATCCATGATTATTTTAGATAGTGCTTTCTATATTAGTCATATTTATGATAATTAAATGCAATTTAATTATTTCATATGCCTCTCTACATATATCTAAATAATGTGAATCATACCCATATAATTAATTGATAATTAACTCCAATTTAAACATCAATTTTCCAATGCTCAAATATTATCAATAATATAACTATTATTGAACTCTTTCATGAATAGGTTGACTTCTTCGTGGATACTTGGAGATAAGGACATGAGAATTGTATATTCCATGTATAGTGACTTTGATGCTGAGATCTAATCTATGATTTGGACTAAGATTAGATAACTATTATACTGAGTTGAGTCATTAAAATATAAACCTATTTCATCACTCTCTCGGAATGGAAGTGTCATAGTTATATAATTGATTAAGATCACATCACACTCGAGTATTCCTAATACCCGCACATCATGCATACTGGAAGACCTAGAATAAATTCGAAGTTCTAATCATATTTGAATCGTCTTCTTCAGGGTTTTATATTAAGTTCTCAATCGATCATTAGGAGTGGGTATCTATCATATGCTTTCCAAAAGCATATACCATACCTACAATATATGTCATGCTTCCAAAGAAAGATGACCATCGATGGAATTTGGCTGGTCCAAATATCTCGCGAGTGAGCTCATGTCTTCTGATTCAGTAGTGAATAAATACCATCTCTTTGAGAGATCGTATTATTTATAGACCCTTGTATGCACACCGACTTGCCAATGTATAGACCTTGATTAGGTCATCAACTTAATGGTTTGCCTCATGTACATACTTAGACATACAGTAATGCATATGTCTCCGATCAGAGGATGTATACTTGTACATGATGACATACAATATAGGTCTTGGTTATCCTGATCTCGTTGAGTCAACTCTTTGACTTGACAACACCAGCCTCTATGATTCAATTATTGAATCGAAAGCTGTATGATTATTAAGATGGCCATGGTACATTACCCTAATTGTACAGAGGGACCTATTATGCAAATTATTTATTCTTCATTTCAGATCAGGGAATGATTTTCGCAATATCATTTATTGCATAATGGCTCATCGTGGGCTCGCATGTCCAACACGGATATCTACCATACAACATGAGTGGTAAGTCATTACCAATCCTGATATGGAGAGCAACACTAGAATATAGTGAAGAACATCTTCAAGTATCTAAGAAGGACTCAAGAATATATCTTGGTCTATGGATATAGTGATGTCCACGTCTTAGGATATGCAGATTCAGACTTCCAATCTGGCATTGATGATCGCAAGTCAACTTCGGGGTTCATATTCTTATTGAAAGGTGGTGATGTGAGCTTGAGAAGCAAGAAGCTGGATACCACGAGTGATTCAATGATGGAAGCTAAGTACATTGCTACATCAGATGTTGTGAAAGAGGTGGTGTGGTTGCACAAGTTCATCTCGGAGCTGGGCGTAGTTTCCTCCGATACTCTCGTCTTATTGCTCGACGATAGCATAGAAGGCATAGCTTAAGCGAAGGATCTTAAATGGCATCAAAAGAGCAAACATATGTAAAGGAAATACCACATCATTCAGGAGATACAAAACTGTGGTGACATTGTCATCACCAAGACGGTCTCTACAATAATGTTGCTGATCTTATTATCAAACCTTTATCTCAAAATATTTTTGACCAGCATGTAATGAGTGTATGTTTAAAGATTGTACCTGAATTGTTCTGAGGGTTAGTGGGAGATTGTTATGCATGTGAGCCCATGACCATTTCTAAAATAAATGTTATTGTAATCTTTTTATATATCAATAAACGGATGAATATCTAAGGAGTTAGATTGAGGACTCATCAAACACTGTCAAATGATTGTTAAGAGATGATTTCCAGCCTGAGTAGGAGATGGCAATCCTTTCTCACATAGGATGAAATCTGATCGACTCTTGATGCAGGTCCTCTGCATGGGAATAGAGATTCGAAGGTGTCAGATTAGTTAGGTCAAAGGGTTGACTTAACGAGATCGAGATAACCAAAGTCCTATATCGAATACTATCACGATATATGCACGCATCCTCTGACCGGAGGCAGATGTATTGTTATATGTCTGAGTATATACATTTGGCAGACCAATAGGTTGATGACCTAACCAAAGTCTATACACCGGTGAGTTGGCGTGCATATAAGGGCATATGAGTAGTACGATCTTTCGAAGGGTCATACAGGTTCACTTCTGAACCGGAAGACATGAGCTCACTCATGAGGTATTGGGATCGATAAATTCCATGCATGGTCGTCTCGCTTATGATGCTTGACAGAATTTAGAGGTATGGTGTATGCTTTTGGAAAGCATATGATCAATACCAAATCCCAAATGATCAAATGAGAATCTTAATGATAAAACCCTGAAGGTGACATTCTAAAAGAGATCTATAACTTAGGGTTTATCAGAAGGTCTTCCAGTATGCAGGATGTTCAGATATTGGGAATACCTGAGGGTGATGTGATCATAAACGATTGTATAACCATGACGCTTCCATTCCGAGGGAGTGATGAAACATGTCTGGATTGTAGTGACTCCTCTCAGTAGAGAAGTAACTTGATCTTATTCCAAGTGTTGGACATTGATCTGAATGAGATTCAGATGCAATGAGAAGATTAAGTTTACGGACTTGATCTAATCAAGCATCTATGGGAGGTCAGTAAGATCTAGATTTGAGATATGATCTCAATGTCCAAGTCACTATACGCAGAACAATACAATCACCTATCCTTATCTCCAAGTATCTGCGGAGAAAGCGCATTATTCTTGAAAGAGCTCAAGAATAATTCCAAGGTTGAATTATATCTAAGCATTGAGAAATGGATAATTAAATGTGATTTAATTATCATGAATAATATGAATTTGATTCACATTATCTGAATGCATGAGAATGAGTATCCAATGTAATTAAATGTCATTTAATTAATGTGGATAGTACTATCCAATTATTCATGTATATTTTAAATACGATTTTTAATATATATTAGAGAGAAACTTGTGTGATTTATATTTGTTGATTAATTGTTAATGTGAATGGGATTCACATTGAATAATTAATAGAAAATATAATTACATTTAGTTTTGGATTAATGAGATTCACAATTTTTCAATGGTTTGATTGATATTTTTCAAAAGATAATTTGGAATTATTTTTTGTGAAAATTATTTTCGACAAGAGTTATAGGAGATATCATGAGATAATGAGATCTCATGATATATAAAGGAGATTGACCAAGTCCAATCTAACAAGAGAGGATGGCTACAACTCTCCATGTTGAGAGGAGTAGCCATCCCCCTTTATTTAGGAATGGACCATGGTCTTCTCATTATCCTATCTCTAGTGAAAGGTGATTTGATTTGAGATTAATTGTATTGATTTATCAATATTAATTAATTTCAATTAAATTACTTATTATTGTGTTTTACCAACATCTTAGTCATTGAATGAAACATAAATCAATCTCATCCATTGATTATGTGCTCTCCATGGATTGGGATCCATGGACTCCCAAAACCCTATATAAGAAGGAGAAACCCTGGCACTTATTATTATTCTTAGGGTATGGAATAACCAGTCTATAAAACACTTATTATTATTCTTATATCATTCCAGATGATTAGGCTATCATCTACATATAGCACGATGAACACAATGGCACTTCCACTAAGCTTCACATGGTACATCAAGATTCTATCTGAAATAATAACATTTATAATTTCATCAAATCTTATGTTCCAATTACAAGAAGCTTATTCGAGTCCATATAAGAAGGAGAAACCCTATTCACATGGTACTTCCACTAAGCTTCTTCATACACGTCTATTCTCTCTCTCTCTATCCTCATTCTCACGCCTCATCTCTCTCTCTCTCTAAGTGTGGCCGTCTACCTTGAGTTTTGAGAGAATTGCTGTCGTCGCTACGCCATCGTGTTGTTGCCTCGATTGCTTGTGGATCTCTGTCTTCCTTGGTGCTTATAGCACAAGTAGAAGGCATCGGATTTCGTTGGACGAAATCAGGAAATTCATTGCTTGGATCTTCATCTTGGATTGTGGGAAGCACACATCTCATCATCGCGCCCACAAGTGCCATCTTCGTGGATCGGACTTGAGTTAGGAGGATCTCTTACTTTAGAGATCAAGTGATCGCAACCACGCTTCAAGAGTATTTCTAATACTTAGTGGTTGATAAAATGATCCGATAAATGTTCTTGGATCATGTGGTTTCATCATATGATTTAAATTTTTTTAAATTCCGCTACACCGAGCAACTAGTGGGACTAGTCGCTCCGATCGCGGTGGATGCGATCATCACACTTACATGTTGCGCTTAAGGATCTCCCTGTATCCTTCAAGTGGTATCAAAGCCAGGTTTACGAAGGTTTTGGATATAATCCATGAACCTACGAAAATTTGGGCTCATTTGGGTTCGTGAAGATTTTAGCATTTCAATTTTCGTTGCCCTGTCTTGTGATAATTTTTCGGCCCTTTTTAAAATGTTTAAACATGAATTTATCACTAATGTTCCCCATTAAATAAGGAAAATATGGAATTTGAGTTTGCGTAATTTGGATTCCGTTTGCTCAAGATATGATCGTTTTATTGACCATATGTCCATTGTTTCAGGGATGGCGATTAGAGATGTAATTAAGACGTTAATTATGGTTTTAAAACACCTGGAAATGTGTGTTATCACATGATTTCTGTTTTAAATCAAATTATCAATCTCTGGAAATTAATTTTGCTTAATCTGGATTTAAAATGAATGAGATATATTATTTTTAGTTAGTGAGAGTCACTGCTGGAAATTGCATGATTATCCAAAACCTTGTGATTGTCACTGTAAAATTAATGGTTAATTTCCTGGAATAATTATGGATAATATTTGGGAAATATTAGAATAATAATTATTCCCTTAAATGACATTGCCTCAACTAATGAATGATTAGATTAGATTTAGATCACCAATTGGTTACTTGATTCACTTTCAATAAACTTGTTACTTGAATAGGATTTGGGAATTTGTCTAGCAAATTTTATTATAATCAAAATGGTTTTGATTATTACTATATGGTATAATTTCAGTTGAAATACCGATGATCATCTCAAATAAAAAATGATTGGCTCGGCATTATTTTTTCCCGAGGCGGATATGGTGTCTAGTCGGGGAGCGTTGGGGTAGCAGGTTGCACCCTGTGTGGTCTGTCCCACTCCGCCGGTTCTGGCCATGACAGCGGGTAGGGAACGAATGATACATGAGAGATCATGATGTATTTTTCTAATTATTAAAATTTGAATTAATACGTATTTGAGATAATACCATATTTCAAGTAACAATTAAAATGTTTGTTGAACATTAATTGGATCATTAATTTAATATGATTAGATTAATTGGAATCCAATTAAAATTAAAACACTCTATTATGAATAGAGTTGTTATTTCTCTTGGAAGAATTAATCATAATGAATATGATTCATAATGATTAATTCGAATTTTAAATATGAGGTGGAGGATCACATAAGTGACATCCATGGTCTCCCGTCAAGGCGAAGGGTTAAAGTCACCAGGGATTGTATGTAGGAGACGCCTGTCTGTAGTGACAGCTCCTACATACAAGTGCATCTGGGTCGGGCTCTTTGCTTCTCGAAAGAGTAAGGTCGTATGCGTAGTGACCCCTATATCGAGTCCTCATATTATTGGGGCGATATTGGATTGCGCATAGCGAGTGCTAATCCTGTTGACGGTTGGTTCAATTAACAACGGGTCAACATCACCTTAGAGGTGGTGGGCCTGGGTGTTAAAGACCGAATTGGGAATACAAGTTGGACTTGCAAAGCGGAATATGTTCTCGCTTCTTTTTATCTTAGTTACAAGTTCCCATATTATTGGGATGTAACAAAGGTAAACGAGAGATCTCAGATCTTGCTTGAGATATATTGGTAAGTATATCTCTTACATTGAAAGTGATTAGAGGAATGAACTTCCAGTGTTGACAAGGCAAGACAACTTTGATATAAAATTCCTAAATCAAAGTAAAATATGTGTGTATATATATATGCAAATTTCTTATTTCAGATGATCCTTCATTAAACCCACTCAATACTATACTCAATAATAACCAGTAAAATATCATGAATTAGATCCATGATCAAAATATTGTACTTGCAATTGAACACATATTGTATGTGATTGCAATGTGCAAGTTTCCTCATAATAATGAGGAATGACAATTAAATAGATAATAGGACAACAACCCTAGGATTTGTATGTCTCTATAGTCTTGATCTCTCATCGAATGTACTTTGGACGTGACATGTCGATGATGATAGTGATTGTCAATTAATCCTTATAAAATTCTGGGAAGATGTTATGGCATACATATGTGCTCTTGACATTTAATCATGAATGACATGGTTCACTGCATTATGCAGAATGGTGGCTATATAAGAGATGATGTATTCAAAATGTTTACATACCTACCTGAACCTAAGTCTTTAAGAGATAAGATGTATGTAGATATGATGAGTGTAATCATCCTACTATCTATACTCTAGTCATTCATGAAGCTTCATAATGTTCATATTGTATGAATAAATGAAGCATATATAAATGTCGAAATACTCTTATATTGAAATCTTTTGAATTCAACATAAGAGATTCTTTGTCTTAAGCAATGGTTGTTTAGAGATGAAAGGAGCACAGCGGAAGCATGGGTCGGACCTAGGTTAGAAGGAAAGTCAAAGAGTTGATTGTACTTCTATGGTTTCCACACACATATGACATCCATATAGTTGGACGAATGTCAATACTGCAAGGAGCCGATGTATTGATTGATAGTATGACTATCAAGTCTATCTAGAATCCTTAGAGACTCTAACAGTGCATCGAAATAATTTACATCTGCATATAATCATTGAAATTGACTTTCTTATTTGATAAGATCAAAGTCTAATAATTGTAACTCATTCTTCTAATAACACTTGCAATTGGTTGCATATGTATTAGAAGACTGAAATTTGATCTTAAGGTTTAATAATCATTCATGGATATTGATGCAATGGTTGCAACAACCTCTATTGGATAAATAAACTTCATATTTTCAGTGGGAGAGCCCTTAGTCTTAGAGAATGTCTCTATGACCAGGATATTAGAATACACTCATTGTTTGTTTCTAAATGTTGGAAATAAACATAAATTATCGAATAGACCAATCATAAAGAGTTATGATGGATATATTTCAGATAGTATTTTGATATCTGGAGGACTCTACTAAATTAGAAATTTAATGAATGATTCATTAACATTTCTAATTACTGAAAATTAAACCTTAAAAGATTAATAGGAGGATGAAGATCATTTGACAATGATCTGGTATCAAACCTTGGACATATGTCTGTTGATGAGATCAATAGACTAGTAAGAGGTGAACTTTAGAATGTCTAAAATCTCAAATCTTACATACTTTTGAATATTGTATTCAAAGTAAAAATGTCCAATGCACCTTTATCTGGGAATGGTGTAAGATGCCAAGGTATTCAAGATCTCATACATACTAATGTATGTGGATCATCTGTATCATAATGAATACTGATGATATGTAATATCATTTAATGATTATTTGTGATATGAGATTTCTTCCCTTCACCTTAGAAAGATTTGAAATGTTCAAAGATTTCACAATTTTTTGTTTATAACCAAAGTTTGAAGGAAGATGAAATGAATTTGATCTAACCTAGGTAGCTTGTACCTATTAGATGAATTCAAAGGAATACCTTATGGAGATATGAATGCCATTCCTATCTCAATCCTCCTAATGCACCTAAACTCAATAGAGTTGTAGGGATATACAATTAGATCATGTATGACATGATTTTATCAATGATGAATATTAGCATAATTACCTCTTAGTTTCCAAGGTATATATATAGTAGAGTCTACAATATATATCCTTAATAAGGTTCCATGATAGTAAGATGGAATCTAGCGCTAATGAATGCTACTTCATTAGGAAAATAAAGGATGGTATTGGATACCTACTTTATGACCTTGAGATTCTTAAAAGATCTCATCTCTAAGGATATGATTCTTAGAGGACGACTCTCTTGAGAATCAAGATGAAAATGAAGTGTAGGAACTCATTTAATCTTGAGAAGATAATGAGGCTCCTAAAATCGGAAACTAAAAGGACAATTAAAGATGAAACACTAATACCTCTTCAAATGTGTTTGAGGATGGATTCCATGTATCAGAGAAATCTGACAATGATCGAACTTCATGTGATGAAGCTTCTGAAGAACATGTCATGGAAAGATGGATGCTAGCAATAAAGTCTATAGTAGACTTCATATACAAGTGTTGTATATGGACCCTCAAGGATCCCCCTTTATGGTTAAGATTTATTAAGGTGTAAATGGATCTTCAAGAGAAAGAGGAAACCTGATGAGAAGGTAGAGACCTTCAAAGCACGGCTCGTAGACATGAGCTGTACACTGAATAGAAGACATCGCTTACGATTAGACTTGCTCTTCAGTGACCTTGCTTAAACCCATCAGTATATTGCTAACTATAGCTACACAACTTGACTTTGACATCTTCAAGATAAAAGTCAAGATTGCATTCCTCCACGAATATCTCTCCTAGGATATTCACATGAAGTAGCCCCAGGGCTTCATGGTTTAGGAAAGCAGGGTGTGCAAGCTAAAGAAACTCCATCTATGGACTCGAATAAGCTTCTTGTAATTGGAACATAAGATTTGATGAAATTATAAATGTTATTATTTCATATAGAATCTTGATGTACCATGTGAAGCTTAGTGGAAGTGTCATTGTGTTCATCGTGCTATATGTAGATGATAGCCTAATCATTTGGAATGATATAAGAATAATAATAAGTGTTTCATTTAGATCTTAGTTCTAAAGATGTTCAGAAGCAAAGAGAAGAGGGTATTGGGACAGTCGCATTAGTAGTACATCTTGGACATGTTCTATTTTCTGGAAAATTCCAAGAAAGGCTTCCTTCCCTTAAGATATGGTACCGACCTATCTAAAGGGATAGCACCTCAAAGAGTTGAGGAAGTAAATGCTAGAACTACTTGCCCTTGTGCATTAGTTACGAGAAGCCGAGTTTATGCTAGATGTGTACAAAAGTTAGATATCTGCCATGCAGTGGGAGTAGTAAATGTTACTAATCCTACTAAGGAGATAAAATACTTGATTGCAGTGATAACAATATCTTCAAAGATGAAAAGATGTTTTGAGATAGTGATCTCAAAGTCTTATCTTCAAGAACTTAAGACTTTATAGATAGTGATCTAAAAGGTCTTAACTATGGATATCTTAGGAGATAGAGATCTCCAGAAATAAGGGTATGCTGATAAGGATTATAGAAATACTGGTTATAATTATTGTTAAGCTATAGTGTCAAGGATACTATAACTGACAAGATTGAGTATTGCTTGCATAAGATGCAACATTCACATTGGATGCGATCACTGTATTTAGGGGATATGCAAGTGTCGTAAATGGACTTGGCATAGTCTCTCAGGAATAGAGTGATTGATAAGCTTACCTAGCTATTTTTCTAAATAGCCTATGATTGTCATATGAGTGTAGGTTTCAATGATTAGCTCATTAATGGCTCTTTGGGCTAGTGGGAGATTGTTGGACATGCGAGCCCACGGTGAGCCATTATGAAATAAATGTTATTATGAAAATCATTCCCTGATCTGAAATGAAGAATAAATAATTTGCATAATAGGTCCCTCTATACAATTAGGGTTATGTACCATGGCCATCTTAATAATCATACAGCTGTTGATTCAACAATTGAATCATAGAGGCTAGTGTTTGGATGAACATCTAAGGAGTTAGATTGAGGACTCATCAAACACCGTCAAATGATTGTT
This sequence comes from Ottelia alismoides, assembly GCA_037367405.1. Classification (NCBI taxonomy): domain Eukaryota; kingdom Viridiplantae; phylum Streptophyta; class Magnoliopsida; order Alismatales; family Hydrocharitaceae; genus Ottelia; species Ottelia alismoides. The sequence goes on from JAZKJV010010337.1 coordinate 580,399, forward strand.
AAGAGATAATCTCCAACCAGAGTAGGAGATGGCAATCCTTTCTCACATAGGCTGAAATCTGACCGACCTCTTGATGCAGGTCCTCTGCATGGGAATAGAGATTCAGAGATGTCAGATTAGTTAGGTCAAAGGGTGGACTTAACGAGATCGAGATAACCAAAGTCCTATATCAAATACTGTCATGATATAGGCACGCATCCTCTGACCGGAGACAGATGTATTGCTATATGTCTGAGTATGTACATTTGACAGACAAATAGGTTGATGACCTAACCGCGGTCTATACACCGGCGAGCTGGTGTGCATATAATGGCATATGAGTAATACGATCTCTCGAAGGGATCATACAGGTTCACTTCTGAACCGAAAGACATGAGCTCACTCATGAGGTATTGGGATCGATAAATTCCATGCATGGTCGTCTCGCTTATGAAGCTTGACAGAATTTAGAGGTATGATATATGCTTTTGGAAAGCATATGATCGATACTAAATCCCAAATGATCAAATGAGAATCTTAATGATAAAATCCTGAAGGTGACAGTCTAAAAGAGATCTATGACTTAGAGTTTATCAGAAGGTCTTCCAGTATGCAGGATGTACATGTATTGGGAATATCTGAGGGTGATGTGATCATAAACGATTGTATAACCATGACGCTTCCACTCCGAGGGAGTGATGAAACAGGTCTGGATTTTAGTGACTCCTCTCAGTAGAGAAGTAACTTGATCTTAGTCCAAGTGTTGGACATTGATCTATGCAATGAGAAGATTAAGTTTACGGACTTGATTTAATCAAGCATCTACGGGAGGTCCGTAAGATCTAGATTTGAGATTGATCTCAATGTCCAAGTCACTATATGTGGAACAATACAATTTTCATGTCCTTATATCGAAATATCTACGGAGAAAGCGCATTATTCTTGAAAGAGTTCAAGAATAATTCCAAGGTTGAATTATATCTAAGCATTGAGAAACGGATAACTAAATGTGATTAATTATCATGAATAATGTGAATTCGATTCACATTATCTGAATGCATGAGAATGAGTATTAAATGTGATTTAATTAATGTGGATATGGATAATGTGGATAACACTATCCAATTATCCATGTAAATTGTAAATACGATTTATAATATACATTAGAGAGAGACTTGTGTGATTTATATTTGTTGATTAATTGTTAATGTGAATGGGATTTACATTGAATAATTAATTGAAAATATAATTACATTTAATTTTGTGTTGTGAATGAGATTCACAATTTTTCAATGGTTTGATTGATATTTTCCATAAGATAATTTGGAATTATTTTTTGTGAAAATTATGTTCGACAAGAATTATAGGATATATCATGAGATAATGAGATCTCAAGATATATTAAGGAGATTGACTAAGTCCAATCTAACAAGAGAGGATGGCTACAACTCTCCATGTTAAGAGAAGTAGCTGTCCCCCTTTATTTAGGAATGGACCATGGTCTTCTCATTATCCTATCTCTAGTCAAAGGTGATTTGATTTGAGATTAATTATATTGATTTATCAATATTAATTAATTTCAATTAAATTACTTGTTGTTGTATTTTACCAACAACATCTTAGCCATTAAATGAGACATAAATCAATCTCGTCCATTGATTATGTGCTCTCCATGGATTGGGATCCATGGACTCCCAAAACCCTATATAAGAAGGAGCAACCCTAGCCCTTCATACACATCTACTCTCTCTCTCTCTCTCTCTATCCTCATTCTCACGCCCCATCTCTCTCTCTAAGAGTGGCCGTCCACCTTGAGTTTTGAGAGAATTGTTGTTATCGTTGCTCCATCGTGCTGTCGCCTCGATTGCTCGTGGATCTCCGTCTTCCTTGGTGCTTCTAGCACAAGTAGAAGGCATCAGATTTCATTGGACGAAATCAGGAGATTCATTGCTTGGATCTTCATCTTGGATTACGGGAAGCATGCATCTCATCATCACTCTCGCAAGTGACATCTTCGTTGATCGGACTTGAGTTAGGAGGATCTCTTACTTTAGAGATCAAGTGATCGCAACCACGCTTCAAGAGGTATTTCTAAACTTAGTGCTTAGATGAAACGATCCGAGAAATATTCCTGGATCATGTGGTTTCATCATATGATTTAAATCTTTTTAAATTCCGATGCACCAAGCAACTAGTGGGACTAGTCACTGCGATCGCATTGTATGTGATCATCGCGCTTCCGTGATGTAAGGATCTCCCTGTATCCTTCAATCCAACCTTGTGAACATCATGTCATACATTAGGATTCCCATAATTGATGTGTAAGGACATCCAGTCATGGCCTATCCTTAACTCTTTGAGGAGTCATCCCTTTATATAGATGTATACTGTGTCTTAAGGGAATGAAGTCTTTCTTGGAATTTTTCATTTGAAATCGTTCCAAGATCTTCTTAATGTACCCATGATGAGATAATCCTAAAATACTCTTTTCTCTATTTCTAAACAAATTCAGATTCAAGATATAAGAGACTTCTCGAAGATCTTTCATCTCAAAGGTATGGGACATCCATACCTTAACATTAGTTATCATTCCTATATCATTCCCGATGATAAGGATGTCATCTACATAAAACACGATGAACACAATGACATTACCACTAAGCATCTTGTACAGACATGGTTCATCAGATTATAATTGAAACATAGCTCTTTATGGTTTCATCAAATCTTATGTTCCAACTAGGAGAAGTTTGTGTGAGCCCATAGATCGATTTCTTCAGCTTGCGCATTTTTCCTTCCTCATCTATGAAGCCCTGGGGCTGCTTCAAACGTATTTCCTCCTTGAGATATCCACTGAGAAATGTGGTCTTGACGTCCATCTTCTAGATGTCATAGTCAAGATGTACATCTATCAAGATGTGCATCTATATCTAGCAATGCTCTGATGGACTTAAACATGGCCACACGAGAGAATGCCTCAACTTAATCGATGCCTTTTCTCTATATGTAGCCCTTGGCTACGAGCCGTGCCAAAGGTCTCTTCCTTCCCATCAGGTCCCCTCTTTCTCGTGAAGATCCATTTACATCCAATGGGTTTTACCCCCTTATGTGGATTCTTTAGGGTCCATACACCATTCTTTTACACAGAGTCTATTTCAGACTTCATATCTAGCATCCAGCTATCTATGTCATGATCCACGAGTGCTTCATCAAATGAAGTTGGATAATTGTCAGATTGTTCTGACACATCGAATTCATACCTTTCGGGTGGTATAACAACCCTCAAACTCCTTCGAAGAGGTACCGATTTTTTATCTTCAATTATCTCTTCAGTTTATGGTTCATGAAGGCCAATATCCTCAGGAGATTATGTGAGTTCCTTTACTTCATTCTTGTATTGATTTTTAAGGAAGTCGTTCGCTAAGAATTTCACATCCTTAGAGACGAATATATTTTGAGTCTCAGGATCATAAAGTTGATATCCAATACTATCTTTTACATACCAAAAGAAGTAGTGTTCTATAATGTAAGATTCTAACTTCCTTGCGTCCACGTTCTTGGCATGTACCAAGCAACCCCAAATCATCAAATGTTTAACAATTGGCTTGGTTCCGAATCAAATCTCATGAGGAGTTTTGGGTACATATTTGTTAGGAATCTTATTAAGGATATATATTGCAGCCTCTACTGCATATCCCCAAAAACTAAGAGGTAAATGCGCTTTACTCATCATTGATCAGACCATATCTATGATGGCCATGCTGCATCTTTCAACAACACCATTTAATTGGGGAGTTCCAGTAGGAACGAATTTGGATAAATCCCTCTCTCTTTGAGGTATTCCTTGAATTCATCTGAGAGGTACTCGCTACCTCAGTCAGATCGAATCCATTTAATCTTCCTATCGGTATGGTTCTCAACTAAATCCATGAATTCTTTGAACTTTTCGAAGGTTTCAGATTTATGATGTAATAGTAAGATAAACCCATAGTGATTGGTCATCAATAAACATCAAATAGTATCGATGTCCATTTTAAGCCACATTACTGAAGGGGCCACATATATTGGTATGTATTAGGTTAAGTATACCATAGCATAGTGTACCCTTATTACAAATGGGTGCTCTTGTAATTTTACCTCAAATACAATGTTTACAAGTAGGTAAACTTTGCACCTCTAGAAAATCTAGTGGTCCATCTTTTACCAATCTATTGATCCTATCAACAAATAAATGATTAAGCCTTTGATGTTGAATCATAGTTAAATGATTTCTATCCTCTCTCGTAGGGTTTCTATTAGTGGTAGTAACATTCAAGACACAATCATCAATGCATAACTGAAAGGGTCCACCAAGAGTTAAAACCATCTACAATATGTTTACCATAACGACTTATGATAAGTTTCTTACAGAACATGAACAAATATCTATTTCTAACTAACTTAGATACATATAATAAGTTCCTTATAACATCTGGAACATACAGACATTCCTTAAGTAATAAGAATCACCCACTGGATAATGATAGTTTGCACGTTCCAACGACGGGTACTGCAACAGTTGCATCAAATCCCCATCTGGATGACTATCTCCCCTTCATCAAGATATCTGATTTCCTAAAATAGATGCAAAAAATTACATGCATGAACATAAGCACCAAAATCTATGATCCAACTACCTTCTCGTCCTACAAGAAAATTAGTTTCAATGATAGAAGTAGATTTTTATACATACTAGAGCTTTACCTTTTTCAATATTTTTTAGGTAATATGGCCAGTTATGCTTCCCTTAACCCGGCTTATTGCATTAGTGACCGACATCCGCTTTCTTAGATGTCATTAGTGTGGAAGCTTGAAAGGATGAGCTAATAGCTTGACCCTTTTTCTTCATCTTTTGGATTGGCTCTTTCTGAGACCCTTGCTTCCAACCATGGTTTCCCTTGACATGTGCAATCATTGCATTGTAAGTAGGGTTCTCCATCTTCATGATGTCATCAACATACTTCAATGAAGATATGAACTCAACATTTGTCAATGTTAGTTTATTCATGTGGTACGATACCACAAAATTGTTGAAAAGACTCGGGCAGAGACAACAAAATAAAGTTGGAGTACATATCTGCATCCATCTGAGCCCCAATGGTATCTAGTTCAGAGAGGTAACCACACATTTTTATTATGTGTTATCTAATTGGGGTCCCTTCCCAAATCTTGCAGCAAATTAATTTTTCAGTAGGTTATAACATTGTACACGGTTCACATCACCGAGCATCTCTTTCAGAATCATTATTATATCCTAGGCACCTTCTATGTCCACATGTTACTTCTGAAGCGCATTAGACAGAGAGACGGATATATAACAATGAACCAATAAATGGTCTTCATCATATTTTTCATTAAATTTGATTTCTTTAGCTGACATATGGTCCACATGCTTGTTTTTGGTGAGCCCATAGTCGATGCGCTTCGCAGGGAGAATAAGCTCTATATTTCGGAGCTAGTTCGAATAGTTTGATCTGGTCAATTGGTTGACCTCCAGAAGCTTGCTGAGTGGGTTCAATGATTTTATATTCCAGATTAATTAATGCACTTATTAGAATATATAAATAATTATATATTCATATTTTATTTCTTTGAATAAGGAATTTTAAATCAAAGTTGACTTGCTTTTTAATACTTTGAAAGTGCATTCCCTTTTCAAACTTTGAAAGCAAGAGATATACTTACCATTGTATCTCTAACAAAGTCTGGGATCTCCCTTCCACCTTTGCTACACCCTAATAATATGAGAAAAATTAAATCGATTGAACAAAGAAGGAACTCTTTCCGCCTTGCAAATCTAACTTGCATTTGCCGATTTGATCTTTGACATCAGAGCCCACCACCCCTAAGATGATGTTGACTTGTTATTAATCAAACTAATTGTCAAGAAGAAAAGCATTCACCATACGCAATGCAATACCACCTCAACTATATGTGGAACAATATTGGGGTCACTACGCATACGGTATGTCTCTTTCGAGAAGTAAAGAGCATGATCCACACACACTTGTATGTTGGAGCTAAGACTTCACATAGATGTCTCCGTCATACAATCCATGATGATTGAACCCTTCACCTTGACAGAGGACCATGGATGTCATCTTATGATCCGCAATATCACTTTCAAATTTTAATTAATTATTTTGAATCAGATTCTCATGATTAACCCTTCCAAGGGAATTTCAGTACTGTTAATAATAAACTGTTTATTTTAATTTGATTAAATTAATAAATCACATCAAATCAATCATAAATCCAGTGCAACCAACAAACAATGCATTTTCTTGATATTATTATATAGTATACTCCCTCATTTAGTACAATTTATTATTCTAATATGTTATTAAAAGTGCACAGAGATTTCTCATGCTACCCCTCCTTGAAACGGATCTAATCGGACCATACATATTATTCTAACATGGAGTGCTTCCATTGCAAATGCAACGTAGGGTGTCAATTAGTTTACCCATTAGCATGTTCAAGCCCTAGACACCATCAGTGTTCGAATTCGAGACAACATAATTGGTACAAATTATACTAAGATGTTTTATCGATCTTTCGGCTGTGTATGATACTATATAATAATCACTCACAAATTTTTGTATCTTAAGATATTTTTAATTTTCCTAAATTTCTAATCATATCAAGCAAACAAGTTGGTTTTACATGTAAAAGTTGAATACAACTATTGTAGCTTCAAGCTAGGGTTGGGCATGAGGCAACTATTCAATATAAGTTGATGGTTGTCAAATTGTTTTTAAAATATATGAATCATCATTTAATCAGGGTAAATTCATAGTCTCCATGATTAATATCGAATGATAAACACATTAATTAAAGTCATCAATTAATTCTTAACAATATTAATGTGTTCTAATACATTCCATGATATGAAAATTGCAGCAAAATTTTATTAGTTGCAGTTTCGAATTTTCATGCAAAAACAACATTGCAAGAATTTTTCGAATTTAAAACAATTCCTGATTATTGCCGATCTTTACCTAACTTTTGAAGACATGTTCAGACATTCTAAACATGATTTATTATTATAAAAATTCATTTAAAACTATTCAAAAATAGTACCTATGTCATACAAGCCAAAAACGATTCTAAAGTCTCATCTATGCGAAAACAACAAGTTTCAGCACATCCAACATGTAAGCCATTGTTCCCTTATGGTTTGGATCATATCCAAGACCTTCGACGAAGGCTCTGGTATCTCTTGATGGTGAGGTATTACGCCTCACATATCATGAAAGCGTGGAGATCGTATTATAAATGATCTAGGTCGACAAGTCATATTAGTCGTAAGGGACAACGGAAATTAAATTTTTTTGAATGAAACCACATGACATGGGAATGATACCCATGTCATTTCATCGACATCACATGAGTAATAGGGTTACCTCTTGAAGTGTGTCTGCGATCCATGAGTCTCTATGTGACAAGTTCGATCTGATGTAGAGAGTGCTTATGGATGCATGGATGAGATGTGTGCTTCCCATAATTCAAATCGACGATCTGAGCGGGGAACATCCTGATTTCATCTCATGAAATATGATGTCTACTTCATGAGCATGAGGTGCTGAAGAAGACGAAGATCTACGAGCAGTTAGTTTGGCAGCACACCAACGATAGAGCTCTCAACAAAAAAACCCTTGGTCGACAGCCACCAAGAGTTGAGAGAGAGAGAGAGCACATGTAGAGGGAGAGAGAGAGAGAGAGAGTTGTTGCAACTTTTGCTTCAACTTAAACTAATCCAACTAGAAAGTAATGCGGAAAATGCTACCACGATGATAAGATGTTTCTTGAAGATAGGATTGGGACTCTTGATATATTGTAAGAACTTGATCTGTAACAAAAAGGTGGGGAGGAGGATGTGTCAACAACCTCGAACAGAGAATCGCTCATGTCAACACTAACATATCCAACTAAAGAAATAAAATCTTCCCTATAATCATTGGTTGGAGTTGGATGATTCCAATAGGACTCAAATCCATGGCCTCCACCATAAAGATACGATCCATAACCATGAGGGCCATGCCCAAGTCTATAGTTCCCACTGGATTCGTACTTCTAGTCCATGGACTCTAAACTTGGCATGTGTTCTCCATGTGCTTTTTTATGTTTTATGCATTCTCTATCATGTTACACATGTGAGCTCAGGACGAACAATTTCTACAATAAATATTATTGTAACATTTTTATATACAAATAAAAGTTATTGATTTTCACTCCCTATATAAGATTAATAAATGCATGGACTTAGAAGGTCCCTTAGTACCATTAGGGTTATGTACCATGGCCATCTTGATAGTCATACAACAGTTGGTCCAATGGTTGGATCATAGAGTTGGTGCTGAGATGATATCTAAAGAGTCAGATTTGAGGACTCACCAACACCGTCAAGTGATTGTGTGGAAAGGATCTCCATCAAGAGGAGATGACAATCGTTACTCCAAATGCTTATATCTGACTAAACTCTTGATGCAGGTCATCTGCATATGAATAGAGATTCAGATGTGTCCCATAAGTTATGTCAAAGAATTGGCTTAATGAGATCATGCTAACCAAGACCTATATCTTATGTTGTCATGATACGTACCCACATCTTTTGACCGGAGACAAATGTGTTACTATATGTCTAAGTATGTACATTAGACAAACCATTAGTTTATGAGCTAATCAACATCTATACACTGACGAGTTGCTATGCATACACGGGAATATGAGTGATATGATCTCTCAAAGGGATCATATAGGTTCACTATTGAACCAGAAGACATGAGCTCACTCATGAGATATTGGGACCAACCAGATTCCATCTATGGTGATATTGCTTTGGAAGCATGACATGGTTTATAGGTATGATATATGCTTTTAGAAAGCATATGATTGATACCACATTAATTGAATGAGAAACTTAATGATAAAATCCTAAAGAAGATAGTTTAAATATAATCAGAACTTCGGATTTAGTCCAGGTCTTCCAGTATGCAAGAAGTATGGTATTAGGAATACTTGAGGGTGATGTGATCGTAATAAATTGCATAATCGTGACACTTACATTCCGAGGGAGTGATGAAGCAGGTTTGGATTTTAGTGACTCCACATAGTAAAGTAGTTATCTAATCTTAGCCCCAATATTGGATATTGATCTGAATATGATCCAAATGCAATGATAATATTAGATATTTTGTCTGACTTGATCAGACATTTCTGAGAGGTTTTCTAGATCTAGATATGAGATTAGATTTCAGCATTCAAGTCGTTGTACATGGAATATACAATTGCACCATCCTTATCTCAAGTATCCACGGAGAAGCACATTTTTTGAAAGAGTACAGGAATAGTTCCATTATTGATAATAAATGAGCATTAGAAAATTGATGATCAAATTGGAGTGAATTATCATTAATAACATGGATATGATTCACATTATTTAGATATATACATTAGATTTAATTATCATATATATGAGTAATATGGATAACACTATACCCAATAATTATAGGCATTGTAGATAAGATCAGTAACATCATAGAGAGATCTAATTTCGAATTCATAATTTATAAGATAATTTGAAATGCGAATATATCCACGTATTGGGATGCTCATTGCAATTTCTGATTAAGAGTATAGAAAAATTGTCATGGATTACAAGAGTATCTACTCATACATGACATGGAAACTACTGTGAGTATGTTGAAGCATATTGTGGGCACAATCAAGGAAGCAGGAGATTAAGTCTTGAACCGACAAGGCATTCATTCTGAGGATGAGTTATGAATCATTGCCCCATGTATGTTTTCTTATTTCGTATTTGTTTCTCTGGACTATTTCATGTTTTATCATGTTGAATAATATGAACTAAATATTGCATTTATTGGCAAGACGATGTATATGATGTTTCATATTTAGTTTATTTATGTACATCTATGTTAAAAATAGTAGCTTTATCTTGTTTATGCATTTAGAAGATATTAGAAAATCCATGTCTATGAAATTCAACAATTTTCATCTTTTTCAAGCAGTTTCAATTCGATTTTGGGATATCGTCGACATGCCCCCGACATACCCATTTTCCGACTTAGCGGAACCTCATCGACATCGACACTTAAAACTATGGCAAGGAGACAAGTCCAAGTTAGGATCCTCCCCTAATCTTCCGATACCATTTAACCGCTTATAAAATGTTTCTACTCCATACCTGAGCACAAGTACTGAGAGTAGACAATAATGCCGTGAAGAAGTTACATTCAGTGATGAAATGGTGGATAAAGTTCTCCCCATCACAACAAAGTGAGCATCTGGTAGCCATATGAAAATCCAGTTTCCTTTGATGTTCTTCAAAAAATCAACGTATTTATCAAATAAGGCATCATGATTGATGAAATCGAGGAGTTCATAATGATATATCTTGTTATATAGGAAAATGGGTGCATATGTATGAGGAGAACCTCTTGCTCACCTTGTCCACAACCTGAGACAAATTAAAAATCAATAGAAACATATATGGGCAAAGCTCATGGCCCAGGTAAGTTAGCTTCTTAAATCACCTTTTTAAAATTTTGATACAATTGTTATAAAATAAATATATTTAATATATTTATTTCATGTATATACCATCCTATACATGTATGTTTAAACTAATCTATGAAGCATTGTTACTATCATTCCTATCCATATCAATTATGCCCCTCCCTTCTTTGGAATATTAGTTGTACTCATGACTTCTTGTAGTTTTATCACTTGTGCCCTTCGCGTTAGCCGCCGTCCATTCAACTCCTAAACAAACATTAACTTCTGTATATAAGGGTAATTAAAAAAGAAAACTTAGGATATAAATGTAATATTTTACTCCTCCCCCATAATACCATTTATTTCAGGTTCTAACACAGTCATAAGATTCTACTACTAAACCATGGCCGCGATCAAGATATCCATTGTTCATCTTCTACCTCGGGCAGGAGGCCGAAGATGGCAGTTGCCACACCCCCAAATTTTGTGATCGAGAATGCTCATGCAGACACGGTAGCGGGTGCACGGACATGATCAATAGAGCTGACTTCAGGAGGGATCTAGAGTGCATGGGTAGCACAAAGGTTATCCGCGGGAGTCTTGAAAACTCAACCGTACGCGGCAACGGAGAAGCGTCACAAAGGACACTACCTCGGTAGTAGAGTGTCGTGGAGCTTGTAGTAGTGCAAGCACAACGAGTATAGGCAGCAGTGCAAGACGTGACAGTGGATGCACGTAGTGGTTGATGAATCGCAAATCGGTAGTGTTAATTAATTAATGTTGTAGTATGTCCAATTAGCAATTGATCAGAACCGAATCGATTGTTCTCCGCAAGGAGGACTCGGCTTAAATTTATCCTGGGCAAGTCCAGGATCTAACATAAAGACACGGGCAGGGAATTAATTTAATCTAGGATTTAAATATTTAATTGAGCAATTTGATAGTGATCTAGGTCAAGTAAATGCAATAAACAATGCAATGCATGATATTTTTAAGATATTTTTATGCAATTACATTGAGTGAACAAATCATGATGCGCATGCAATATAAAGAATATGCACAACATTCAATAAAGCCTCTGATTAATTAACTAAAATAACTTGTGAAGTTAATTAAGACTTCATGAGAATCAGGCTATCAATGTGTCAATCAATCACAAAATAATTCAATTTTAATTTAAATCCAAGGATGAATAGACAAGTTTTGCAATCAAAAATTTATTGCACGAATAATAATCAAATCATTAAATTAATCACATAATCAAGATCATAAAAATATCTTTCAAATGACACCAATTTTATTATATATGTATGGTTCACAAGATATTAACTAAACAATATAGGAGCATATATGTAATAGAACTTAATTAAAATTATTTAAAAATCTTACAAATAGGTCCAAAATAGGGGTTTAATTGCAATAACTAAAGACACATGGGAATACATGTAAATTTTAAAAAATAGGACTTATCTACAAATACAAGAATCAGAGGGTGTGCCTGCAAAATACCCACCCTACGTGCTCTGCACGCATGAAGTCTAGCCTCAGAGCACGGAGGAGGCTCGGGCGGAGCTCCGACAAAGGTTGGTTTCCTCCTCCTTGACCTTCTGACAAATCTAAAGGTACGATGACCTTTCTAGCTGCTTGGTAAAGTCCAGGAAGGTCTTAGAGAAAGAAAAGATGCTCTGTGGAGTTTTATCGATGATGCTCCTCTGATGCAGAAAACTAAACTCAGAACTCCGTGGATCTCACCGATCAATGACGGAAGGAGGTCCCTGCATATGTTAGCGAACCAAACCAAAGCAAAAACAAATCTGTTGGGGGTGAAATGGGGGCTCGACAGAGGCTGTGGAACTTAAGCCCTAATGGGTTCTCCGAGCAATGGGAGCATGTAGAATGATCGAGGGAGTCACAATCATGGAGAAGTGGAGAGGATAAATTGAGGAATACACGTGGTTCAGTGATGTACGATGATGGTGGAGAGCAGATCAGATGTATGGTAAATGGAGAGATGGAAGAGCAATAAAATAGAGACAAAGCCAAACTTGTGAAGAGATGAGATCTGGCATGGATCTGGAGATGGATTGGAGATGAAATTGAAGGTGGAATCAAGGCCTGGGTGAAGCTTCAAGCTTTGGATCGTCGCTTCAGATCTTCAACGAAGAGACCAAGCTCAATTCAGCTCGATAATGGAGATCTGCAACAAGGTGTATGCACCTTGGATCTCACCAAGATTTTGCTCCGTCGTCACTCTCTTTCTCACCAATATATCACAGTTAGGTGGAAAAGCTGGGAAGAATCTCGTAAATGGCATATCGTCGTCCGAGATTAAGTTTTGAGGTGGATGAGGTTAGGTTCAACGAGTAGTTTTTGGGGAAGTTCCAACCACCCGTAGGTTAATGGAGGTTGATCAGATATGGGAGTTAAGGGTACGACAAGGATAACGGGTGAACAGAGAAGAGGGTGACGACGTTAGGGAGTTAAACAGACAACTGGAGTAGTTGGCAGAATGGCCGGAAGTTGGGTGGTTGCATCACTTCGTAGAGCTGAAGACCGAAGGTTGGAGAAAGACTCGGGCCATTGGATCTTGACATCCAACGGCCCAAGTTTGGGTGCGGTTGTACGACTCTGATGAGATCTAATGATCCAATCATAAGAAGGTTGAGATTAGAGCCAAGAATAACGGCTCTGATCAAATCATCAGAGCCAATCCAACAACTCAGGGTGGAGGCAAGTTAAGACAAAAGGGTTGGGCCACGTGGCGGGTGAAGATGAAGCCACGTGGCCCAATCAAAAATCACAGAAATGAATGAAATCAAATAAAATAATAAATAAATAAATTAAGACAAATTAGAAAAAGTAATAAACATGAAAGTTGTAGCTCTCGATAAGATTTACAACTTTCATATAGAAATCAAATAGAGAAAACATTGTATATACATAGAAAATATTTTTACAAGAATTTTTAAAGTATTAAAAATACTTATTTTATTTTCTTTTAGATTTTTATTTAATATTTAATGTTAAATCAATTATGTACAATATTATACTACTTTCTTTTATATTTTAATAAAACAAAAACACATAAAATATAGTCGCAATAATGTATTTATTTATATATAATAATTAAGGCTAATTATTTACAATATGTTTGTTAATTAAGTTTAATTGATTATTAGTTAGACGAAAGATCTCAAGCTAAAGAAGTAATAATCAATAAATAACCTGATAAAACATGGATATATCAGTGGTATGCGTGCGCACACAAAAGGAAAATATGTAGTGAAGCGGTAGGTATTGATGAGTAATGTGATACGGTCGCACATGCATGCCCATGAAGGCGCACAGTATTGTTAGCGAAGCGTTTGGCGGTCCAAGGAGGTATGGAGCGTTGCAGGTGCAGAGTACGAGTGTGGGCGAGCATGCTTGGTGTACACGTACGAGAGCGGTCTGGAGGCCACGATAGTGAAGTTCTGGCAGACTTACCCTTAGCATGTGGAGCGCTAAAGAAGGCGTTATCGCCCATCACTCCTGTGGTGAAGCATTCACCCATACAACACCAACCCGTAACCAGCCTCGCGTGGACGTGTGTACCCAAATTTGTGTGCGCACTCCAGCTCATCACTTGCTTGTCCCCGTCGTCTGTTCTGATCTCAACTTCACGTCCCCGCGGCCTGTTCTAATATCGTACGTTTCTCTCAAGTGCTACCTCACTCGCCGGCCTCCTTCGCCTGTCTGCCTACTCTAGCCTTATCGGGCATCACCTGTTTTGCTTGGAGAAGTAGATAACTCACCCTTACTTTTGAGGTGGAGGGGGCTCCGTGGTGGAGGAACAGGGTTGTTTTGACATGTATGCCCCTCTTAAGCAAACCTTAACAGTATGGCGCAGTTGATAACGCTGCAAGGAGTCAAGGTAACTATTGATGTTCCAAAAGGAGATATATAATTGGTATTGCACAAGTTAAGAAGGGTAAAAGTGATGAAAACCCTTGTTTTATATTAATATCTTTTTTCCAAAATATGGTTACACATTTATCACAAATGTTAATATCGGAATCCATATTCGTCTTTGTAGAAAAATATAAAGCGGAAGCAAAAACATGGAACAAGAATAAAACATATGAAGAACGTGGATTTTAACGTGGAACCCTACTCCGAGAGGAGCGGGATGAAACCACGGGAGAATCCCCTGAATTGGGCGTTTCTTTTATTGAAGTTCTCAATGAGTACAGGGGGTGTGGGGCTCCTTATATAGCCCCACGGACAGACCCAATTGTGACCGCTCCCCCATGTGGTACTAAACACATGGGTGGGCTCTTTTCTTTTCCAACACTCCCCCTCAAGTTGGTAGCTGGGACAGCTGCAACTTGCAATAATAAAGAAAAATATACATCATTACATCTTCACTTGAAATCACCACAATAAACGTATGTATCCGCAACTGGTAGACAAACCCGCTTGCTGACGGGTATATCAGGTCACCGGAACGTATCTCTATCGTGTCTGGAAGGTCACCGGACTGTCTCTGTCGTGCCTGCATGGTCACCGGATCTCTGTTTCAGTCGTGCCTGCGGGTCACCGGACTTTGTCTCTGTCGTGCCTTGAAGAAAACAAATCCAGTGCGGAGTCGATGTCGAGGATAGAGACACCACTACGAAGATCGATGCACAGTGAAGATGGCTTGATATTCTGTGAAATCCGGAGTGTTTGGTCTGTCAATCAACGATGTAGGATGCATATGACTTTTACTCCCCCTTTCTCCCAAACTTGTGAAAATAATGAAAATAAAGACAAGTTGGGAGAAGCAAACATGAATCACATTTTTTATTCGTACGATTTTTTTTGTACGCGATTTTTTTTACTTTTCTCTTTTTTTTGAGCCTCCTTTCTATCCCCTTTTTTTAAAAAAAAATTTGCGTACAGCTTTTTTTTTCTGGTACGCGCTCCTTTTTTTTTTGAAACAAACGCCTTTTTTTAATTTGGCTGGAATCTCTCCTTGTGTTCTCTCGGCCGAATTGGGCCCTCACAATTTTCCCTTTTTTTTCAACGATACCCCACTCCTCTCTTTTTTTTAATACACGTGGCCCTCCTTTTTTTTCCAACTCACCTCAGCCGCCTAAGAGGGCCCTGCATTTACCTATTTTAAAGTTTCACGGCCCATCTTGGCCTAAAAATGCCGCACTATATTTTTTTTTACTTAGGGGTTTCCTTGGAACCCTCATACGAATAGCCGCCCAATCGTGGGGGGGACTTCACCTGCCGCCGTTGGCAGGGATGGAGGGTCTCCCATCGCCGCCGCCTGTTCAGCAGACCCCGATGGGGCCCCTGCTGCCGCCAATGGGAGCCCATGTGGGATCGGAGGAGGATGCCGCTGAGAGGTGCGCGAAGGAGAGGAGCTCCGCTGGGAGGCTGTTACGAGGGCGCGAGTCAAGTATCGCCAGGAGGCTTCGCCGTCTCTGAGAGTTGCTGCCATGATGCGCCTGATGTGCAGGCAAGATCTTGCGCCGCCGCCTCCCTGGGGAGGTCTCATACTTCTTCGCGCGCCGCCTGGGAGTCCTCGCTGGAGGAGCTCACGATCTGGAATGGGAATGTCTCGTCCCGGATGTTTCGCGATCCTTGAAGCGGTATTGGATCTGGAGGAGAGCGGCCTGAGAGGAGCGAGAGCCCATGAGAAGACGTGGTGGCTTCCGCTGCCTAGATCTGGCGAGAAGGGTCGGTGCCTGTAGGCGCTGGCGGCGGAGGGATGTGGAGATGTTGCTGCGGAAGCACCAGGAGGGATGGAGTTTTGCTGCTACTGGAACTATGGATCTAGGGTTACAAAAAACCCTCGAAATCTGGAACCAAACTTTGTACATGTCTCCAAACAATAACCGCATCTTGAATAAATAACGATGAACAACATATTTCTGATAAATGAATCTCAGAAAAATAATGAACATGAAAATTCCGAGAACCAGACCCGCTCTGATACCATGTAGAAAAATATAAAGCGTAAGCAAAAACATGGAACAAGAATAAAACATATGAAGAACGTGGATTTTAACGTGGAACCCTACTCCGAGAGGAGCGGGATGAAACCACGGGAGAAGCCCCTGAATTGGGCGTTTCTTCTATTGAAGTTCTCAATGAGTACAGGGGGTGTGGGGCTCCTTATATAGCCCCACGGACAGACCCAATTGTGACCGCTCCCCCATGTGGTACTAAACACATGGGTGGGCTCTTTTCTTTTCTAACAGTCTTTATATTTTAAAATGGATAGACTGGATGTTGAATTTATAAAAGTTATGCTACTTTCCTTGATCTGATTTCTTCATTTGTTTTATGAAAAAAACTTTAGCTTTTGTATGCTTGCAATTGCATAAAAAATTGGTGCTGTTGAGGCAGAAAAACCGGTTAACATCAATGCAAACATCCTCGATCACTAGATTGTCTCTGAACTTCAAATCACTGCAAGCATTTTTTTACAGAAATCTCCAATCCCTATTTCACAAGATATTACATAAAGACGGAAAAGAACACTAGGAAACTCAAAGATGATGTTTAAATCATGTCAGCCCTTTCATGGAAATCTACTGAACTGATGATCATGTTGAGCGTCACTTGGAACAAACACGGGAAGTTGATCAGATTCCCTCCTATCCATAACTCCTTGCTGCTGCTGATTCGTGATATTGTAGCTGATACCAGAGCTTCTCAGGTTCCTCTCAATGAGAAGAGGACTTGCATAGAATATTGGTTGCCCCGTATACAAGAGCTCACCTCTACCAACCCATGAAGAACTACTCCCCGCGGTTGTCTGAAAGGAGGCAAACCGTCCCGCTTCTTGATCCCAATAAACAGAACTCATCTCTGCCATCCTCATTGCACGTCTGTTAGTATCAGAATGTAAGTCATCGCTGGTGATGCTTTCATTTCCATCATTTGCTCGGATGGACAAAGGAGAGCATGTTGCTGACGAATGGCGTGGCAGGTTCGAATGTTTCATGATGGAATGGTGCTTGTTTAAATTAGAGGGTCCTGCCATGTTGTTTGTATTACGGGGAGGACTGCTGAAACTTCTTGGTGTCTCTGGGCATGTTTCAAGATCCTCCTTACTTGCATGGCTTGGAGGATAGGAGCACTTCAAAGGCGGATATGTCCTCGTGAAACCGGTCCTGGTGTCCCTCATGAAGCTACTGTCTGCACTACTTCGACTGCTAACGAACCCACTCGAGCTGTGATCAGTGTCATATTGAAAGTGAGTCTTCATTGGTCTTAATACGGATGAGGAAGCTCTGGCCTTTGCTGCAGCTTTTATGGCTTCATTGGAATCTAACTTTGCTAGTTTCCAAGCGCTGATTCGAACCGGGCGCTTCAGTGGCTTCCTTTCTCGTTCAGTTGTATCAGTTGTGTCCGGATCCACAGTTGAAGGTACGGTGCCTGGTTCAAGATGAGGCACAATCTCATCCTTTCAAATAAAACGAATAGCATTAGACATTGCCAAATGCATTAAGAAAAGGATGGTAAATTCTTATTGCAAGATCAACCTTTCATGGCCAGCATTAGTGTTTGTTGAGGGGGAAAAGAAAGTTACTATTCATCGAACCCTAGAGCCCTCTTATATAGGAGAAAGGCTCTATGGGTAAATTACATAAACAGGACACATGAAACATAAACAATATGAACGACAAGATAACAAGAGTATTGTAACACTCCCCCTCAAGCTGGAGCATATATATCTATCATGCTCAGCTTGGAACAACAGTTATGGAAAGGACCTCTAGACAGAGACTTAGTAAACATGTCTGCAATTTGATCTCCTGACGCAACATGAGATGCTGAAATAAGCCCCTTCTGGATCAAGCCCGAGTGTAGTGGCAGTCTACCTCGATGTGCTTTGTTTTTTCATGGAATGCTGGATTGTTGGCTATAAATAAAGCTGCCTGATTATCACATTTGAGATGCATAGGAAGAGGTACTTCAATTATTAAGTCAGTAAAGACAGACTTGACCCACATCATCTCAGTACTGCCTTGGGCCATTGCCCTATATTCTGATTCTGCACTGGATCGAGCAACAACAGTCCGTTTCTTACTCTTCCATGAGACTGGTGAGCTGCCAACAAAGACAATAAAGCATGAAGTAGACTTCCTGTCATTAGGACACCCAGCATAATCTGCATCAGCATACCCAGTGACTGAGAGAGATGTATCTCTTCTAAACAGAATACCTGCGCATGGAGATGACTTCAAGTATCTCAGAATCATGAATACAGCATCCATGTGCGCCTGCCTGGGTTGCTCCATGAACTGACTTACTTTGCTCACAACAAAAGATATATCAGGCCTGGTAATAGTGATATATAATAATTTCCCTACCAGTTCTCTATAGCGTCTCTTGTCCACCTCCTCAGATCCATCATCATGAAGCTTCACATTAGGATCCATTGGGGTAGTCGCTAGTCTACATCCTGTCATTCCTGTCTCAGATAGAAGATCGGTAATATACTTCCTTTGTGTCATAATCATACCCTGTTGATTTCGTGCAAATTCCAATCCACGGAAGTAACGAAGCGTACCCAAGTCCTTGGTAACAAACTGATGTCCAAGGAAGTCTTTTGCTGCCTGAATTCCCTGTGCATTACTGCCAGTGATAACAATGTCATCAACATAAACCAAGATGACCACAATACCTCGCTGGTCTCTCTTTACAAAGAGAGTATGATCTGCAGTGGATCTGACAAACCCCTTCTGCTCAATCAATTCTGAGAGCTTCTGAAACTAAGCCCTCGGACTCTGCTTAAGGCCATATATAACCTTATGAAGACGGCATACCATACTGGACTCCCCCTCAGCAGCAAACCCAGGTGGCTGCTGCATGTAGGCCTCCTCCTGCAAATCACCATACAGGAAAGCATTTTTGACATCCAATTGAAAAAGTGGCCAATCTCTCACCACAGCAACAGAAATGAGAATCCGCAAGGTAGAATGACGCACCACAGGAGAGAATGTGTCATGATAGTCCACCCCATAGGTTTGGGTGAACCCACGTGCGACTAGCCTGGCCTTGTATCGGTCCACTGTA